>KZ613943.1:997457-1585942 GCA_002865655.1 Hyaloscypha variabilis F | reverse complement strand
ATTAAATTTAATAATATCTATACTAGTATTATATAAGATAATTTTTATAACTTATTTTATATATTTTTAAGAGAGTTAGAATTATTTATAATTTTAGTATAAGTAGTTTTTAACTACTAACGATTTTAGATCTACTAATTAAAGTAGCTCTAAACTTTTAATATAAGCTTAACTAAGCTAATAGTATATATGAAAATTTTTGGGGATGCTTTTATAAATATTTAAGGAAGTTTATTCTTAAGGGCTAAATAGTGAATAAGGCCTTAATTTACGATTCTTTTAAATTTAAAGCACTTATAAAGGCCTTATGTTTGATATTATCTAACCCTTTTGTAAATCCATTAGCTAACTGATTTTTATTACTTATATGGATTAGGTTAGCCTTTTTATCGATTATAGCTTCTCTTATAAAGTGATACGTAATATCTATATACTTACTTCTCTTATAAAACTTAGGATTATTAGCTAATTTTAAAGCTAATTCACTATCGGTTAATAATAAGGGGACCTTATTACTTATAGGGATATTTAAGAACTTACTAAAATAGGAAGTTAAATTATTTAAGTATATTAGTTCTTTTATAGCTTCTTTAAAGGCCATATATTCGGCTTCGCAACTAGATAGCGCTACGGTCTTTTGCTATATACTAGCCTAGCTTATAGTATTATTATTTAATAAAAATAAATATCCGCTAGTGCTTTTACGGCCTATTATATCGCCGCCCTAGTCGGCATCCGTATATCCCCTAAGTTCTAGTTTATTCTCATTATTACAATTATAATAAGTTCCTAAATTAGGATAATTATTTAAGTATTTCTATATACGGTCTAGGGCTTTAAAGTGAGTTATATTAGGATTAGCTATAAATCTAGCACATCTATTAACTAAGTATACTATATCGCCTCTAGTCTTAGTCGCTAGATATATAAGCGAGCCTACTTCTTACTAAAATTGACTAATATCCTCGTTATTAGCTTACTCTTCGTTTTTATATAAGTGTACGCCTAATTCTATAGGCGTAGAGACGGGATTTAGTTTTTCTTTATTAAATTTATTTAATAATCCCTTTAAATATTTATTTTAGTTTATATATATAGTCTTATTTTTATAGTCTAATTTAAATTCCATTCCTAAGAATTAGTGTAATTGTCCTATATACTCTATTTTTATAGTTTTAGATAGCTTATTAATTATATCCTTTATTATATCTTTATTATTACCTGTAATAATTAAATCGTCTACGTGGTATATAATTATAATTTTATATCTAGAGTATATAAAAATAGCTTCGTTATAAGGTAAAGTATTAAATCCTAGCTCTTTTAGAGCATTTAATAAGTGCTTATACTATAATCTAGGTAACTGTTTTAGTCCGTATAAAGCCTTATTTAATTTATATACCTTTTTATTATTACTTATATTATTTAGCTTAGATCGCTTATTAGTATTAGTAGAATTATAATTATTATTAGAGCTATATTTATTTTCAAATCCTATCGATAGTTCTATATATATTTCCTTATCTATACTAGCGTGTATAAAGGTATTTTTAACGTTATATTAGTCTAAAACCTATCCGTTTTATATTACTATTATAAATATTATATAATAGGATTTAGGCCTATAAGTAGACGAAAAAGTATCTAAATAGTCTAGCCCTAAGATTTAGTTAAAGCCTTTTATAACCTATCTAGCTTTATATTTAATTATATACCCTTCTAAGTTAGTTTTAATTTTATATACCTATTTTCCTTTTAGTGCGGTTCTATTATTAGGTAAATCCGTAATATTCCACGTATTTTGCCTTTCTAATTCACTTATTTCTAGTTCTATAGCCTTAAGCTATTCTTTATTATTAGGGCTTTCTAGGGCTTCTTTATAAGTATTAGGTTTATTATTAATATTAATTAGTAAGGCTAATTCGTTAATTAAATTATCTAAATTATTATTTATAGTACTAGGGCTAGTATTATTACTATTATTCCTTATTTTACTATTATCTCTTATTTTATTATTATCTCTTATTTTACTATTATCTCTTATTTCACTATTATCTCTTATTTCGCTATTATCGCTTATTTCGCTATTATCTCTTATTTCGCTATTATTTATATTATCTCTTAGACTATCTAAGTCTATACTATTATTTTCCTCTAAAATATTAGTATTATTATTATTATTTATAAATTTATTTTCTATTATATATATATCTCTAGTATATACTACCTTTTTAATAGTTAAATTAAATCCTTTATATATATTTTTATTAAATCCTATTAATATAGCCTTATTAGCCTTAGGGTCTAATTTCTTTACTTTATTACTTTTTAGCTTATAAAAGTATAAAGAACTAAAAGTCCTTATATTAGAGATATTAGGTTTATTATTATATTTAGCCTTATAGGGAGTTTTATAATTTATTTTAGAATATAGAGTTCTATTATATAAATAAGTAGCTATAATTATAGCTTCTCTCTAAAAATAACTAGGTAAATTAGTATTAAATAATAGTACTCTTACTTTATTAAATATAGTACGATTTATACGTTCGGCTAGCCTATTAGACTTAGGCGTATAAGTAGGGCTTAGTTAGTGACTAATTCTATAATTTATTAAATAGGCCTTAAATTTATTATTAATAAATTTAGTTCTATTATTAGTTGCGTATATTCTAATTCTTTTATTATTAGAGTTATTTTCTTCTTTATTTTTATACTCTATAAAGGCCTTTAATACCTTGTTTTTATTTCTAAGTAATTTAATATCTAAATATCTAGATTTTTTATCTAGAAAGGTTATAAAGTATTTATAATTATTATACGTATTAGGGCTAATAGGCTTATATAAATCACTAGTTATTTTTTCTAGTAAGTTAAATTCCTTATTACTAGAGAGCTTATTTATTTTATTAGTAAACTTACTTTTTTAGTATATTTTATATTCTAGTATTTCTTTATTTATTTCTTTATTACTAATAATATTAAAATATCCCTTAGTATTTTCTATTAATTTATCTAAATAGGCTAAATATAAGTTTATAAGTTACTACTTACGTAATATATTAGTAAGCAGCTTACTAAGATATTACTAATAGGCCTCTTACTAAGAGCTTAGATTAGCTAGCCTCGGCCCTCGGCTTCGACTAGCTATGAAAGCTAAAAATAATCTACGTAATAAGCCACGTAATAAGCTATATAAAAAGCTACGTAATAAGTTACGAGTTATGTAATAAGCTACGTAATAAGCCACGTAAGATAAAGGCCTAAATATTAGGCTAATAGCCTAATATTAAAGCCGACTAGAGCTCTATATATACGAGTAGTTTTCTCTAGTTTTAAGAGTATTATAATTAATAATTATTACTTTAATTCCTTACTATTATCTACTCTTACCTTATAATCTCCTCTTACCTCTACTACTCTTAATTTATCTAATTTATATTCTAGTTACTCTATCTATTATATTTAGGTTACCTTACTTTAAGCTTCTACTAAAATTACTATTTTATAAGTATACTTAATAATTTTAAATTAAAAGTCGTATAACTTAGTATAATATATACTAATAAGCTAGTATTACTACTATATAAGATTTCTATAAATAGAAGTCACGTAGTAGACTAGGCTCGAGGTCGAATAGGGTAACTAAGTTATGAGACGGAGCGGGTAACCTAAATATGAAAGGTAAGACTAATTATAGTTAATAGGCTTAGTAAGTAGTATATATAAAAAACTTAATTTATTTTAACTTTAAAGAGAGTTCTATCTATGAGTTAAAGGGTCCTTATATACCCTAAAGCTTAGATTCTAGAATATTCCTTATATAAGTTATAATATTATAAGTTAATAGTATTATACTTAAGTAAATAATTTCCCTAAATATAAGGAGAAGAATCTAAGGAGAGAAGCTAGGTCTAAGCTTTATATAGCTTATCTATATTTTATATAGAGCTATTATTAGGGCAACGTAGGTGCCTAGGGCTCTTAGGCACCTAGTCTCGCTATAGGTCTTAACCTATTATATTACTCCCCCTCCCCTCCCCCTTACTAGAGAGGTTCTTATACGCGTCTAGCGTAGTAACGTCTTAAAAAGCCGACTTAGGCTCTTAAGTAGAGTTAACGTAACTTATCTACTTTATTAAGACTTAACGCTAATAGCCTCGTCCTTATAATATAGCTCTCTTTCCTAAGATCTTTTTAACCTTATACTTAGTAACCCTATTTATAAGCTCTAGCTCTAGCTAAGAGTTAGTTATATATTAAGATAATAGTAGGTTTATTACTATTAGACGTAGTAGTTAAGAGTAGAATATATTATAGATTCCTAATAATATATTAAGCCTATAGCTATAAGAGCTAATAACCTTAATTACCTTATACTTAATAGTCTTAGAGTTAAACTTCTTTAATAGCTATTTTATATAAACGTTCTCTAAACTTAGTTAGACCTTATCCCTAACTTTAAAGCTAGGTATTTACTATCTTAACTAGTTAGCTATATCCTCTTATACTTATTATACTACTACTATAAATATCTAAGCCTACTTATAAGCGTCCCTTAGCTTTTATATGATAGCCTCTCCTTACTAGATTAGGCTAACCCTCTCTTATATAAGAACCTTAACGTTGTCTAGCTCTATTAAGTATATATAATAGTTATAAGTTAAGAAGAATAAGCTAATACTAGTACTTATTATATTATAGTTATTAATTACTAGCTTAACTAAAGGTATTAGAGCTACTTAATTCTCTTAGATATAATTAATATATATATATATAAACGCCTCTATATTCTAGTTTATCTATTCTATAGACTTATTTATCTCTAGACTAAATATTATAAATAGCCTTTATATAATCTTTAGGAGTTAATAGACTTATACTTAAAGTACTCCTATAAACTATATACTATAATTAGAGATAATTACTCTTAAAAGCCTATACTACTAATAGAAGATTTATATAAAGGTCTTAGCTACTACTTTTATATCTAAGCTAGAGTATAGCTCTAGGATTATACCTTTACTTAACTTATTCGTAATTACTAGTAGGCTTATATAACCCTAGCTTAGTAGGAGCTTAATAATAAAGTCTATTAAGATCTTACTCTAGATCTATTTAAGGATAAGTAAAGGTTTTAGGAACTCGTAATAATAATTCCTCTAAGCTTACTTCTTCTAATAACTATTATAATTCTATATAAACTACCTAATATCCTTAAGTATACTTAGCTAAAAGAACTATTTTATTATTAGGGCTATTATTACCTCTTAGCCTAAGTGTCCCGCGACTATTAAGTTATATATCTCTTAAATAAGTCTTATATAAAGGGGTTCTAATTTTAGTACCTAGTATTATCCTTAAAATAAGAGTTATCTTAGTTATTTAGCTTATATTCTAAGATTAATACTTTAACTTAGAGTTCTAAGGGAAAAGTGTACTTCCCTTCTTATATAGCTATTATTATAGCTTTATATAAAGTATTTATTCCTTCTACTTACCTCTAAAGGCTCTAGAGGTCTTCCTACTTAGCTACTATTATTAATATAGCCTATACTCTTTTTATAGCCTTTAGAGGAGTAAATATCTCCGGCTATAATAGCTAAATATACTAGTACTTAAGCCTCTTATCTAATAAGGATACTAGGAGGTCTTATTCTCTCTATAAGAGTGCGTCTACTTATTTATTTATATAACCTAATATATACTAAATCGTGAAGTTATATTATAAGAGAGTAAGGGACTAGCGTATCTAATACTTTATAAGCTTCTAAACTATTATAAAGTATTCTAGGCTCTTATAGTTTATATAAATCTAGAAGTCCTTTATACTTCTTAGCTCTATATCCTATTTATTAAGATATTATATAATAGTTAATATCTCTTTATACCTTTAATAGTATATTAAAGGTTATTAGGATTAAATACTACTTAGGTATAGGGGTCCTTTAGATAAGGGAAAGATAAGAGTCTTAGTAAAAAAACGACCCCTAAAAATAATCTTATTCTCGGCACTACTAAGCGTTCCGATTAGCTCTAGGGCGATTCTAGCTAATTAGAGGGCCGAACGTAGCTATACGCGGCCCTTTTAGGATAGCGCGTAAAAATCGTAGTATGGGCTAGAATACTAAAACCTTAATTTTATACTTACGAGTAGGCTTAGCAATATACTACTAATTAACATAGTCCTAAGTAAGTCGTCTAATAGATAATATAGAGTTAATTAAGCGCTATTTAGGAAAAAAATTACACGTAGATTAAATTACTTTTAATAAAGTTATAATTTTTAGAAGTATTTAAGGTAAAATCGCGATCGCGTGAGTCGGGCTATGATATTATAGCCTCTTATAATCTATAACTAGGGCTCCCCGTATTGTACTTAATAACTATCGTATAATAGAACCGTCTATACTATTAAATAAGGCTTAATTAGAAGGCCTTAGAGCCTTATTTATATGAAAATACGACTATAGGCTATGAGTATTTAATTATAAGAAGTAAGGGTAGGTGAGCGATCGCGATTTTGGGGGGGGTCGCTTACTAAGCGCACGGGCCACTAATAAGCTAATAAGACTACGTAGCTATATACTTTAAAAAATTAAGTCTTTATTACTCCCCCCCCCCTCTCTCTCTCTCTTTTATAACTTAATATAGTTAAGTAATATTATATCTCTATTAAAGGCACTAATTGCTCGCGCCGGGCTTGCCTAGACGATTATATTATATTATAGATCTTATAGTTATATTTAGTAAGTAAGTTCTTCTTTAAGAAATAGTTATATAGTTAAAGTACTCTATTATCTCTATATTATATAAGAGTACTACTAATATATTATCTAGATAAGTTAGTCTTAATAATTATTATATAGTTAGTATTAAATAATACTAGTATTAGTTCTTTTATAAAGAGTCCTTTAAGCTATTTAAATACTTAATTAGCCTTAGCTATTTATATAAATATAGTATTCTTCTTCACTAAGGCTATTATTAGTCGTATAACGTCTAAGAACCCTTAGATAAACTTTTAATAGAAGTTTATAAACCTAATAAAGCTTTATACTCCTTTTACTAATCTTAGAGCTTCTTAGCTAAGGATAGCTTTTACTTTCTTAAGATTTATCTATACGCTTACTCTTACCTTAATCACGAACCTAAAGTACTTTATAGACTAGACCTTAAACTTATACTTATTAATATCTAATTATAGTCCTACTTCCTAGAGCTAGCGTAGTACCTTCTATACGTGCTCCTTATACTTAACTAATATTCCTTTAGAGTATACTAAGATATTATTAATATATATAGAGTAAAACTCGTTAAGGTAGTCCCTTAAGGTCTAGTTAATATACTTCTAAAAAGTACTCGAGGTATTAGCTAGTCTAAATAGTATTACTAACTACTTATATAGCCTATATTTTATATAGAAGGCTATCTTCTATTTATCTCCTTCTATAATCCTAATCTTATAGAAGGCTACTATTATATTAAGCTTTATAAACTACTTCGATCTACTAATTATATAAAGCGTCTTATAGATTAAGAGTAGTAGGTACTAGTCTTTCCTTAAGATCTAGTTAAGAGCTTAATAGTCTATATAGAACTATAGACTACTACTTAGCTTTTATATAAAGAGGATAAGAGCTGCTACTAAGGAGTTACTTATATGAATAAATTACTTATTAAGTAGGCCTATTAATATCTTTTAAAGTACTATAAGCTCGTCTTATAATATATTATAAAGAGGACCCTAAGGCACTATAAGCTCCTTCCTATTAACCTTCTTTAGCTTAATAATATAGTTAATTCTAGGACTATAGAGTAGTAATAGCTTCTTAGCTTCTAAATAGTCGAACGCGCTTAGGAACTTAGAATAGTACTCTAATAGCTTTGTATAAGAGTTAGTCTCTATTTAGACCGTAAGTGCCTTCTTAATATTAGCTATACTTATAGAGAATACTTTAACCTACTATCCTCTATACTTCTTCTTTAAGTTCTATAAGAAAGCTATAGCTAAGACGAGTACTATATTTAGATAAAAGGGGCCCTTCTCACTCTAGTTCTAAATACTAGTCCTCTAGCTCCTAATTATTAATAATAGACGGTCTACGCTTAATTATACCTAGTTTTTCTATATCTAAGCTAAGCTAAGTATTAAGTTATATAATATAGCCTATAGGGCTACGTAAAAGAATACTTTATTATTTATATAGCTATTAATATTAGTTTAGACTATAACTACTTTATTAATCTTCCCTATTACTTATTTCCCTATCCTTACGAGTTTACGCGAGGTGATTTTAATATATTAAAGGTTATATTTCTAAGTAAAATAAGAATTAATTACTCTATATAATAAGTATCCTAAATTAACTAAAGTCTCTATAAAGGCTTCTTTATTTATTAAAGTTAATATTAAAAAAGGTAACTTATTTATTAAAGGCTTAAACTCCTCCTAATCCTATATTATATCCTCCTTCTATTCTATATAATACTTTTTATATAGAGCTACTCTTTTCTTAAGTTATTACTCTTAGATAACTCTCTAATAACTTAAGTAGCTAATAAAGATACCTTTTAGGTTAATTCTTCTTTATATAACTTCTTATAATCTTATATAATATACTTTACCTTTTTATACTTAAAATAAGAGTAAGTTTCCTTCTTTAATTTCTTCTTTTACTAAACTTAAGTCCTCTATAGCTTCTCTTATTATATAGACGCTAATTATATAGTCTTTATAGGTTCCTACTCTATATTATTAATAGCTTAAGTCTTTAGTCTTAGTAGAGATACTAGCCCCTACTCTCTTCTCTCTCTTATATATATTACTTCTAGGTTCTAGCTTATTATATAGAGCTAAGAGTAGTAGTTAGTATATAAAGCTAGTATTAAGACTATATAGAGGGTTTATTAGATATTAGCTAAGAGGCCCTATAATAAGAATACTTTCTTTATAGCGTCGTCCTAAGAAATACCTCTTACTTAAAGTAGTATATATTTAAAATATACTAAGTACTTTATAAAGGAGCTTATACTTTACTAGAGTATATTAAGTTTCTATATAGCTTATCTAACTAATTCTAGGTTATTATATATATTCTAGAACTATTAAATAAGACTATCTAAAGTATCTCTATTAAGAGTAGACTTCTTCTCTATTATAGTAGAGACTTATAGTATTACTTAACTTAAGGTAGCGCTATTAAGTCTATTATAAATATATTAGAACTAGACGTTTCCTAGTTTATTATCTATATTAACTAATAGCTTCGCTTATATCTAAGCTAGCTATAGTTTAAATTCTAACTATTTCCCTTTATATAATAAAGGGTCGAGTAATTACTTATATTATTAGTTTATTTATAGTATATTAAGTAAGTTATTAGTAGTAAACTAAGCTTTACCTCTATAGCTCTAGTTCTCTAGCTATAGACTATCTAGGCTCTATATTAGCTCTCTCTAGTTATTACTAATCCGTTAGTCTACTAGGCTCTATACTAGTAGAGATAAGGGGGTCTATTAAGCTATACCGCGCGTAAGTTCTCTTATATAAAGCTCTATAGCCTTAATTTATTTTAGGAGGTGCTTAGCCTAAGCTAGTACTTCCTCTACTATTAGAGTTATTAACCCTAAGCTTCTAAGTACGCTTATTATCGTATAGGACTAGTGTTATATAGCGATACTAAGTAAATAGCTCGTCTTAATAGGCGAAAAGGAGAGATTCTTCTAATATTATAGGTTAGTAGTATTATACTTAAGTAAATAATTTCCCTAAATATAAGGAGAAGAATCTAAGGAGAGAAGCTAGGTCTAAGCTTTATATAACTTATTTATATTCTATATAGAGCCGTTATTAGGGCAACGTAGGTGCCTAGGGCTCTTAGGCACCTAGTCTCTTTATAAGTCTTAACCTATTATATATAATTACTAATTAGAATATTCTAGTATATAGGCTTATAAATCCTTACTACCTTAGATCCTTCTAGAACTAATAATTAGTAATACTTACTAATATTATATAAGTATTAGTAGTAGGTTCTAGAAGCTACTAGAAGTGCTTATTACTAAAATCTAACACTAAAAGGATTAACTTATAAGCTTATTATAAAGGAGAATTTAAAGATAAAGAAGAAAGTAAAAGGTTCTCTTATAAGCCCTTATTTAAGTCCTTATAAGATTACTCTCTATATCTAGTCTAACCCTTAGCTTAGGCAAGTATAGGGGCTAAGCTTAGTTTAGCTATATATATAACCCTCGTTATTATAAGAAGGGCAAAATAGTTAACTAAGGGTTATATATTTTATAATATACACTTATATAAAGTAGAGGAGTACTAGGACTAATTCTATAGTAATAATATAGCTTACTAATAAATTTATATATAAAGGTATATAATTTTATATAATGTGGTCTAAGTAAGACTCCCCTACTTAGCGCTAGACATGTCTCACTAGACGAGGGGATAAAGATATCTAATTCTATATCCGTATATATATACTAAGTTCTAACGAGGAGGACACGCTAACGCCTTCGCTGTTTGACGACCGAGGAAAGATACTAGATTAAAATGTAAAGATATCAATACACATCTAACACGTCTTCATGACTTCGTAAAAGCAGCCCTGCGCTATTTAATCCTGCTCCTGCAGGGAATTAGTATGCACCACGGATCTTTGCATAGAGATCAGTATCGAGGAAGTTGTAGTTGGGGTCCAGCTCGCAGAACGGATGTCGAGATAAGAGTGTGTCGGCAGTGGGACGTTCAGCAGGATTACTAGAGTTGAGTTAGTGAACTGCGAAAATGGTGGCCAACTGCAGCTTCTCACATTGTAAAGCAGTCAAACATGAATGCCACAGCTACTGGGCTGATAGTAGTCGCCACGTCATCGGGTATGGGAGGCGCTTCATTCAGACTGCCAAGTTTGTAAATGGCTCCCACTGTTTCTTCCTTGCTCCACGGTCTTCTTCCAGCAAACATTTCGAGAACAACACACCCTAGAGACCAGATATCCACTTTCGCCGAGTAACCCTGGCCTTGGGACCGGACGACCTCGGGCGCCATCCAGAAGACGGAACCTTGCATGGAATTCGAAGCATCATTTCCGTATATGTTGTCTGTCTTCTTTGAAATACCAAAATCGGAGATTTTGCAAGTTCCGTCAAGATCCAAAAGAATATTGTCAGCTTTTAGGTCGCGATGAAGAATACCCTCTCGGTGCAGGTATGCCAGCCCAGAAAGTGTCTGCCGCGTCAAAGAGCTCACTACGCTTTCCTCGAACTTGCCATGCTTCCGCAGACAACTGCCTACGCTACCACCAGAAATGTACTCCAGGAAGATGCTGATTGACATTTCTTTTCGTTCGCAGCCAAGATATTGGACAATGTTGACATGATCAAGGTGCTGCATGGTATCAATCTCCTGATCGAGGGCAGCCACCATTTCTCGCATTTTGTCTTTGTCATTCCCAGCGGCCTTGGCACTGACTTCAACTTGCTTGACAGCTAAAAATTCTCCCGTGGTGGCATTCATTCCGAGATAAACGCGGCCATAGGTTCCTTTGCCGATCAACTGGCCCTTGAACCAACGGAAAGTTGCTTGTCTTTTGGGGATTGTGTCTTGTGGAATTTGGGGTAGGATCATGCTCCCCCGTTGAGGTTTGATCTGGACGATATTCGCACCAAACATCTTAGTACTCTTACGACGAAGAATCGTGCTAGAAGCCCCTTGCTGTATAGGCGCAGTGAACCTTTTGTTCGCTTCATGTGCACCCCTGGCAACTTCACGAATAGACTTCATGCGGCCCAGTCCACCAGAACGGCGGATATTCCTCTGCGCCATACTCTGCATAGATCCTCGGCTCTCGAGTGCCTTTAACGTGGATTCGTCTGATCCTAAAGTATCCCCATCGTTGTAAGATAAGCTGGATCGGGCCGTGTTTGCTGCTGACGATTCACCGATTGACATGCCGGCCTGAGCTGCTGCCAGTTGTTCGAGGGGTTCATTTGACTCTGCTATAGGGGATACAGGGGGAGAACCTCCTGAGCTTGCTTCCAGAACTGGTTGGTCCAGGTCGAGATTGGGGAAAAAGTCGTCGAGATGGTTAATAAGTGCTTCCGCAGGGGGCCTGCTCGCCCATAGGTCCTCTCTAGCAAATGACTCTCGGCGAAGCAATTTTGCACTCATATCTTCTGAAGACTCCGCAGACCACCCCTCTGAGTTTGACGCGGCAGAACCAGGGGGGCGCCGCTGCTGTCGTTTTCCGGAGCTGCGTGAGCTTTCATCATCAGCCTCGGGAGTTCTCGATGCGTTGATTGTCGATGCGCTATGCTGCGGGGACGAGAATGAAACAGAAAGTCCCTTCTTCGATCTTGATGTTCTGATAGTCAAGCTTGGTCGTTTTCCCATGCTGTCGGACTCGAGGGTGCCAGACTCGGCAGAGCGATCTCTTCTCATGCTCGACTTCTTTACAGGCGTACGGGATGCTATCGGTACAGCAAAAAGACCGTCGTCTGAATCGTCATCCGAATCAACTTGTGCAGCCTGCTTTGGCGAATTTTTGAAGTCAATGTTGGTTTCCGTGAAGTCAAGGTTGGGTCCATAAGATTTGCGGTTTCCCGGAACATTCATACCAGGGTGCACATGTGCACTACTAGGACTGAGCTCAGATGGAGAGGGGACTCTGCGAATTTCCTCGTCTCGAATCTTGGCAACAGCTGAATTCGTAGGTATTTCCAGCGACAAGGAGCGGTCACGAGCAGCGTTCACGTTGCTATCATCGCCATAGTCCGGTACAATGAACGAGGTGTCTCCTCTGCCCCAAGTCGTGCTGCCTGGGGTGCCGCTTGCTGATCTAGGGCTACTCCGGCCGGAGCCAGATGCTCCAAAATCGACTGTTGACATAGCACTTCGTCCACGATCGTATTGATCACTGCTCCCTGGTGGTGAACTCATGTTCGGTGATGGGGCCGGATTGGAACTGTTCTGGCTTGGGTGACCTACTCCTCCTAGGCGAGTTCCCATCCCGATTAGAGCGGCCGCAATTCCACCAGTAGCTTGTGGAGACGCAGGTACGAGCCTTCGTTTAGCTTCAGACATCTCGGAAAGGGGCTCGCCACCAGACATACGTTTGCCATCATCGCCATCTATACTCGTCAACGACAGATGCGCTTGTTGGCCTGTTTTCTTGCTCAAAGAGTTGGCTTTAATCAGCGTGGCTGATTCCGCGGGCGGTGGAGGTGGTTTTCTTTGAGGAAGAAGACCTTCCATCTTCTTCTCTTCAAATGGAGAGTTTCGAGGCTGATCAAAATCAACATTGCGTCCAACAATGCCAAGTGAACCGTCAACAGAGGAAGTCTCCTTGCTTGCCTTCTTTTTTGCCAAGTACGCTTTTTGCTTTTGTTCTACCTTGGACCGATGCTCACTTGCAGCCAACTCTATAAAAGCTTGTCTGTCGGCATCAGAAAGTTGGCTTTCTCCTCCCTCTTGGGAGAAGCCAGATTGCATGAGGCGGTCACGAAGGCTGTCCGATTGTGGATCAAACGATGGCAAACTGGGTGGATCCCGTGACAACGGCAAGCTTGTCGCTTTGATCGTGTTCTGTCGAGAGCTCGGTGGCGATGAGCTTGAACGCCTTCTAACGCCGTTCAGTGCCGCATATGCCTCCTCGTCTAAAGGCGCCGATGGGGGTAAGCCTGGCGAAGGACCAATCTTGTTCCCAAAATTCATCCCTAAACCAGCCGTCAGTGACGTGGGCAGAGTTGCAGCTGAGCTAGGAGCGGCCCGAATATAGAATTTGAGGCTCCCAGATTGATCTGCTTTGGTTCGTCTGTACAATAGCAACTTCTGATCGTCCAGCGGTTCATCATGCTCAGCTCTGCCAAGATCGGTAAGAAAGATCTGAGCAAAGTCTGCGTCTTTCAGACCTAGATTTAAACAAATAACGGACCGCAGGTCGCTGGCAGCATCGACATCTGTGACTTCACACATGCGATAGTTCCAACCGTCTAGTGTCACAAGGATAAAATTTCTCCCGGGCACATTTCGTCGGCCGCGATAACCTGTGGTATGAGCGAAGCGGTCATATTCCGATGCAGAAAAGGTTGAAGAAGGTCGGTCGAGAGAGGTCTCGCTGGAGTTACTTATTTTACCATTGCCTAAGAAAGGGGCCGGCTTAAAACTTAGGGATGGACTTGTAGGTGATTCAGGATGTGGTTCTTCTGGGGAAGGGGCAGCGCCATCATCCTTCTTTTTCTTCCTGAAGTGTTTGAGAAAGCCCTTTGATTCCTTCGCAGAGCTCGGCTGATCTGAACTAGGTGGGCGATCATCCAAAGGAGATGGTCGTGTGCCGTCAGCACCGTAGCGGCGGCTATCCTGATTTCGAACGAGATTTAGTTCTCCAACAGCACCTCCCATCCCCCCCCGCAATATCTGGCTAGCGCCGGGAGGGACACCAGAGCCATATATTGCAGTGCTTGAAGAAATGGAATCGGTGCTATTGGTTGATCGGTGTCCAAATTTTGCGCTGTGTGGCGAAGCTGAAAGATTACCAGCAGAAGATGCCTGCACACTGGAAAAAGCACCTCCAGGGCTACCGCTCTTGGGACTGCCATCAATTCGCAGTGCTGGACCCCTGAATGGCCCTTCGCCGGTCTCACTGCTCGCACTAGGGCTATGTCGACGGCTGCCGTCGCCATCGATACTCCTCAGAGCATTTCGATAAACTGCTCGGCTCTGAGAGTTGTACGTATCTGAGTCTCCGGCTTGCCCGTTGTTGCTTAGAATTGGCATTGTAGTACTTCGGCCAGAAATTCTCTGCGAAGCAAAGCCTGGTCCGGGGCCTTTGAACATCGATTTTCCAGGACTATCATCCTCTCCATTAGCTGTGCTAGGTGTTGAAACATGAAACTCCCGACCTAGGCTTGGTGAGCCTTCTAAAGTTCCCTCTGTGCCAGCACTAGGGATGTTGGCAGCTGAAGATTCTCGACGGACATGAGATGATTTCATCACATCAGGTGGCCTGCCAGTGACGATGCCCCTTATCAAGCGTCGCATTCGTTTGCCTTCTTCTCGTTCCCTAGCCTGGTCCCATCCTGTACCACTACTGGAGCACTCCTTTGCAAGTCGAGGGTAAACTTGCTGATGCATCATGCCGAAGTTACCTCTTCCACCGTGACCACTGCCTAACTCGAGGAAAACAGATCCACAGATATTAAGATACTTGAAGGTTTCTTGCCAGTCATTGGAAAATTGATTGTTAGCCAACCAGAGCAACACGCGATCCATGGTCCATTCCTTCCCAGTATCGCTTGGAGAGATTGGGGTATTCGAATTACTGCTTGCCGTGTGTTGATGATTGCTATTTTGGTTCGTGTTCAGGCCTCGATTTGACATCTGTGGATTGAGAATAGTCGCAGTCGGAGGTCCCGGCGAATTGTACTCCGGCAGATGAATGTTATTAAAGCGATTGACTGGCGTGTGTGACTGGTACAATCGCTCGCGATCATAATAGCTGCCACCATCATCCAATGGAGTCGTCAAACTAGTATCCCCGGTATTCCTAGAGGCTCTTGAGCTACTATCTGAGGTCGCTGAAAACTCAGCGCTATCTCCCCGAATGAAACTTGGCTCTTGCCTGCCAAACCCTGGGATGCCAACTCCTGGGCCAAACGAGTCACCGTGTGGTATATAAGTTGCAGACATCTGGTGTTCGCTTGCAGGTGGCGGAGGTATAGATAAAGGCGGAGGCTGGTGGCTGAGATAGCTTTGCCCGGGATTGTATGTTTGGTGCTGAGAGTTGGCAGGCGGGTTAGGAGGTGGAAGAGGAAAGCCTCTAGCATCGTAGGATCGTCCCCAACTTCCTTGCCAATTCGATACTGGTGGTGGGCCGGGTGGTGGGGGTATCATGACCCCGGGGTGTTGATGCGATTGAGGGCCTACATTTCGAGGAGGAGGAGGGGGAATCGACATCATATGTTGCTGAGCAGGGGGAGACATCGGTGGAGGCGGTGGAATAACATATTGTCTGGTGGGATCCGGCCCCCCTGGGTGCCGCTGCCCTGGTTGATACATAGGAGCACCTGGGCCAGAGGGCGCGGAAGGCCGATAGGAATTATTCGCAGGGTACAAAGGAGACTGGACGAATTCTGCAGCGGTTGAACGCGCTCTTGGCCTCGATGCTGAGCTCGCGGGGGGAGCAGTTGGGTACGCGGAGCCCACGCCGTACAAAGGGATCAGTAGGTTCGACCCGCTACTAACGTTGTATTCGGGGACGTCGTTCAGGATCGAGTCTCCTGGGGCTTGGAGGCCAGCGTTCGAGGAGTGTCTTGGGGATGCTGAGGGTGCTCTGTTTGCTGAAGAGGAGCGGGGCCGCGAGGTCATCCTAATGTGTGCATTTTCGTCATGCAAGCTCCGCGGGTTCGACGTCTGCGATGCTGCGTCCTTGCCTCGAGTCCTCGAGGCTAGACAAAGGCGAGTCCTTGGCCAAGCTCGTCGAAGCGCAGTGCCGCAGGGCGGGGTTCGCGATGTCTACCTATTCAACGACGGGTGCTGGCCGGGAATGGGGCGATGGGACGATGGGAAAGAGGAGGGGGTGGATTTGAGGGCATTCGCAAAGGTTGCGCTCTTCGTGAAGTATGGGCCAGTGAGAGCTCGTATGCAACCAACAACACACCAGCCACCCACGAGCCACTCTCAACTTTCATCAAGGGCCCCTGCGTAGCCAATGAAACGGCCAAGGTCCAATATCCTAGCCGCCAACCGCACGCTTCAGCCTTCCTCCAAATCCCGTTTTTTCACCTTGAGATATGTATTTGCGCTATGCAGATTCCCACCTCACTGCTGCATCTGCGAAGTCGCTACAGCCTCCAGCGAGGTTCTTGCCGGCTCGTCCGTTCCAACTCGAACAAAGCCCAGCAGCACAAATATGTGAGTGTGCATCAGCGCTTGAGGTGGCCTGCAGTAGGTAGGGCGATTCGCGCGGATCAGCGTCATCGGTGGGCTGATGAGCTTGATTCGGAAGAAACGTTAATCGCCAAGAAGTACTTGAGCAATTGGGCCGTCCTCTTTCTTACCTCAACCAAGCAACAAAAACTCTCAGTCTACAGCCAATCTTCCAGATTTCGTTCCTGTCATGGCTGACATCAGAACCTCAGCTCTGAAGTCTCCAGTTGACGTTGCCGAGTACCTCTTCACGAGACTCCATCAAATCGGCGTGCGTAGTGTACACGGGCAAGTCTTTCCCCAACCAAACATTGTTTGTCTCTCTTCATCAAGGCTCAGAAGCTTGGGGCCACACAACAGCCGGCGTACGCCCGTGTCTTAGGAAGTCGGCTCTTCCGGCACTCTGCTTGGTCGACAATCTTACCATACAATCCATACTAATGTACTCGCAGAGTACCTGGCGACTTCAACCTGGTAGCACTTGATTACATCCCACAAACTGGGTTGAAATGGGTTGGCAATTGCAATGAGCTCAATGCGGGTTGGTCAATACCAGTCATCGAAGGGGACATGTTTACTAAATACTTCTTGATAGGATATGCCGCGGATGGCTACGCTAGAGTCAAGGGGATGTCGGCAATTGTCACCACGTTCGGAGTTGGAGAATTATCGGTCGTGAATGCTATTGCGGGCGCGTTTTCGGAGCATGTCCCAGTTGTCCGTAAGTGCTGAATGGGACATCTTTTCCCTACTTCTGACTGCTTCACACTCTACTTCTTGGATTATGTCCTCCTTTCCTCCCCGACGCATTTTCTACTCGAGAAAATACTGACTTCTCCCGTGACCCAGATATTGTGGGCACCCCCTCCACGATATCTCAGAAAGACGGAATGTTGCTGCATCACACACTCGGAAACGGAAACTTCAACGTTTTTGCAGATATGAATAGAGAGATTAGTTGTGCTATGGCTAGGCTCAACAGTCCTGATGATGCTGCTTCACTTATCGATTACAACTTGCAGCAATGCTGGATTCAGAGCCGCCCCGTTTACGTCACTTTGCCTACAGATATTGTCCAAAAGAAAATCGAAGGAGAGCGGCTGAAGACTCCCATCGACCTTCACTTTCCAACTAACGACCAGGCGCGGGAAGATTATTGTGTCGATGTGGTCTTGAAGTACTTGCACGCCGCAAAGAATCCTATCATTCTGGTAGATGCTTGTGCAATTCGCCATCGGGTTTTAGACGAGGTCCATGATCTAATTTCCGTGACTGGTCTCCCTGTTTTCGTTACACCAAGTAAGGGCAACCGAGTTTCTTATAATTTTTGTATTCGTTTTCTGACAATCTCCTCCATTTTACCACTCCTTACAAAGGGGCTCGTTTACTCCTACGGCACTCCTTACTCCAAAGACGCTCTGAAATATGAATATGCTGACCCCCTGGTGTCCAGTGGGCAAAGGTGCTGTTAATGAAACTCACCCGAATTATGGGGGAGTGTATGCTGGAGAGGGAAGTCAACCAGAGGTCAAGGACCGCGTTGAAGCCTCTGATCTCATTTTGACGATAGGTGCCATCAAGGTAAGATTCGTTTATCTCAAAAGTGGAAGAGCCTAATAACGAACTAGAGTGATTTCAACACGGCCGGTTTTTCTTACAAGACCTCCCAACTAAATACGATCGATTTCCACAGTACTCACATTACCGTTCGGTATTCAGAGTATCCGGGTCTCCATATGCGAGGCGTGTTAAGAAAAGTCATCAACCAAATCGATAAAAAACAACTTTCCGCTATACCAGGGCCTAAGATGTCGAACAAGGTGAAGGAGAATGAGGATAACTCGGAGACTATAACACAAGCATGGTTTTGGCCAAGAGTAGGCCAATTTTTGAAGGAGAACGACATAGTAATCACCGAAACGGGAACTGCGAACTTCGGTATCTGGGAGACGAAATTCCCCAAGGGAGTCACTGCTATCAGCCAAGTCCTTTGGGGATCCATTGGATACTCAGTCGGCGCGTGTCAGGGTGCTTGTCTTGCTGCACGGGACGCAAGTACTGACCGAAGAACCATCCTCTTCGTTGGTGACGGTTCATTCCAGCTCACTGCCCAAGAACTCTCAACAATGATTCGATTGGGCCTCAATCCTATTATGTGAGTACACTTGATGTAACTGCAAGACCCCGATATTGACTTCTAATAGATTTGTCATTTGTAATGAGGGTTACACCATTGAAAGATTCATCCACGGCATGGACGAAGTCTACAACGACATTCAACCTTGGCACTTCAAGGACCTTGTTAATGTATTTGGTGCTAAAGAAGGCGAATCGAGGACCTATCAAATCAAGACAAAGGAGCAAGCTAATCAGCTTTTGGAACAAAGCGAGTTCAACTCTGCTAACGTTTTGCAATTTGTCGAGCTATATATGCCAAAGAAGGATGCACCTAGGGCCTTGGTGTTGACCGCAGATGCAAGTGCGAAGAACAATGCCAGGCAGTGATGCTAAGATTGAATGAGACCTGAGCTGGGGGCGTGTCCGGAAATCTGCGAGGTATGAGTTAAGACAGTTCCCGTAGGTTGGTAGACATGAAATCTAAGAAACAATCGTTTCACAACAAAATCGAGCACATGGGACATGTAACCTGCCACAGACGGGCTAAATACACGACAATCAATGTCTGAAGGACGGGGACAAATTGGACGGCTTTCTAGTTCATGTTCCTCCGAGCTAGCGAATTTACTACTTTACGGATCTGCCTCATTTAGAAATTGTGAAGCTCTATTGTAGCATTGAACTCCCGATACCCCAAATGCAGGTGAATGTTTAATATCCTCCGCAATGGTGATCAAAATAATTAATTAGTGCTACTTTTCGAGTCTACTCGAGCCTCGGATGGTCAGTCTGGTGGGAAAGGATTCGCAATGGCTTTTGATTGGCTACTGTACCAAAATGACTTCGCTTCCGCCAGACCACATCTTTTCTCCAACTTCAAAGCCAGCACCAGCAGTACATGCGGGTAACAGGGCGTCACTGGGCAGCATGGCAGACTCGAACAAACGCAAAGAAAGACCAGACGGTGCTCGTCAAGGCAATGGGGGGACTAAGAGGAGTAAGGTGCGTACTTTCATGTGACCGTTTTGAGCGTGGATACGGTAGGCACGTAGGCCCGTGAAGGCAGAAGTGCTGTTCGCATCTCGTGTGTCTCGATGCATTCCCCTCCGCGGCTCACTATCAACTCTCAATTATTCCCCTCTTGCCCACAGCGAAATTCCAGGTCACGGGGCTCTTGATTGTTTGCCGCGGAACTAAATATCGGCAAAAATATTGGGTTCACAATGTGGGTTTTGAGATGGTCGAAGGAGATTTGACTTTTTAATCAGGGCGGATCAGGGGGGAAATGGCAGACTCCGCACCAGAAAGCAAAAGAAGCTTCTCGCGGAAGCGGAAAGATCGAGACTGGCGATGCCGGTATATGGGCTACATGCGCAAGAAATCAAGAAGGCAGAGCGACAGAGGAGCTGAAGGCTATGCTCGAGGAGGTAGTTCACTTCTTCTTTATGCTTTCTACAAAGACCTAACAACGTTCAGTGCGCGGAGAGGTTTTATGGTATTGTACCGGGATCAGTCGAGCAAGATGACGATGGGGAGTCGATCACCGACATTGAGTCTTCAATCCAGAGGGAAATGGCCTCAATGGGTAAGAAGCAAAACTTTGACAGCGTCATTTCGCCAGTTCGTCTAGACGTGCAATGTGTCTTATTCTTCAAAATCCGACCACCAATCGATCCAGTTGATTTTGTGCATAGAATATGCATGGAGGTGGTATCGACTCCGGGTATCAGACGCATGAGGTACATTAATCGGTTGACTCCTATGGTCTTGATGGGTAAGGCGACCGAGAAGGGGCTCGAAGAGGTAGGGGCAGCTGTCCTCAATGAGCACTTCAATCTTCGAGAGAGCCCAGAAACTCCAGTTGACGATAAGGGCAATGCGAAAAGAAAGGTGGGCCTACAAAAGATTCCAAATTCATCGGTAAGTGGGCATATTGAGGTTCACGTTGCTCTCCTAACAAAGGGCCCTAACTTGGGTATTTTTGCTACTCAGCACTGATGTTCGTCACAGTATGCAATTCGACCCACTACTCGCAATCACACTACCCTAAAAAGAGACGGTGTGATCAAGAAAATTGCGGATATGATCTCAGATGTGCATAAGGTTGATCTCACTGCCCCCGAGAAAGTCATTTTGGTCGACATATATCAGGTATGATCATCTCTCAATGCGGTGTGCGTAGCTCGGCACGGGACTTTGAAATAATAGGATATGGCATGTGAAACGCTCAGCTACTGATACTTAATACAGACCATTTGTGGAATGAGTGTTGTAGGAAGTGATTGGGAGTCGTTAAAGCGTTTCAATCTCGCCGAGTTGTATCTGAATCCACCGAGAGTCGCGGCTACGGCAATTGGTGCTATACCGCAAAGCGTAACAGCAAACGAGGTTGCTGCCGTAGCTGCGCCTTCTGTCGCTACCCGAAACGTGGAATCGTAAAATGCCGTCTAGAATTTACTTTTTCGATGACCTGAAGATCATGCGTGCGAATTGAAGCGGGTGCAAACGCTCACGTCTACTTTAAGCTTTCTTGGCCGAGAAGAACGAAATCACGCTACAGAGAGATAATTCTCGCCTGGCTTTGCCTTGCTCTTGGAAAAGGCCAAGGGCAAACTGTCGGGTATTACGAAGCGGACGATATTTCGGCCTGGGAGCTGTAGCAGATAAAAATGCAGCAGATGCGTATGGCTACAAGAAGATGTTATCGAGCACCTCGGGAATATTGCAAGCCTTCATCTTTTCTATCCATTCCATTGGGGAGATACTCTCTAAGGTACAGTACTCCTGCAGCCATGGATGATACGGTGCATATATCATGGTGAACTATGAGACAGGAATCCAATCGAGACTACTGTATTTGTGTTAGCTGAAGGAAGCAGCCCTTTCTTTGGGTTCGCAAACTTGTCGACCAAAAAAACATTTCAAGGCCTGATCTACTGTGGCGGGCCGGGAGTTTGTGTCAACGCCCACGTAAACAATGTTATCTGTAAGAACACAACCTGGACTAATTGAAAGCCTCTTCTTAAAGTGCCTTGCTCGGGGCGTCACATGTCCACTTTCCCGGAGAACACTCTGTGTCTACAGATTGCCTCTGGAGTTGGCCTATTTCCAATGCTTCGAACGTAACATGAAGCTTCATCTGTAGCCTCGCTAGAGCGGGCTCTTGGCTCCAGTCGGAGATTTCTGGCGATCGGTGCGTCTAACCACATCCGCCCAAAATTAACGAACCTCGTCCCGAGTGCGCAAGAGAACGGACGAGGGGCAATCCGAGGGTATTGTGCAAAATAATCATGCTGCGTGGGCATTCTCGATGTGAGCACATATCGAAGGCCAACTGTGAGTGGAAGGCATGTTCGAGATCGAGGTTGATCGAATCGCTTCCAATGGTAATTTGACCGTTCGAGTTTCGCTGCAGTGACGTCGTCTGCCAGGTCGGTGGTCATGGACAAGGACAGCTTATTATTATTACTGCATCTCCGCGGACGATGCTGAAATGCGTCTGCGACTCCTGCTGTCTGCACGCTCTGCCCAGCGTGTATGCCATTCGCTCGGGCTGGGACCGATTGTATTATTGACTAAGAGTTGCTCAGTTGACCCAAGCACCACCGTGATCGAGGCTTAGACGAAGCCCTGGAGAAGCCACTTTCCCGACTCCCACGCAGGTCTGCGCAATCAGACGTCAGAAAGGCAAACATTACCGCGAGAAGGATGCCCATGGGCCGTCGAATGCTATTTTGACGCTCTCCAGCTTGCCTCCATCCCCATTCTGCACGCCTCACGCTCGCTGTAAGTGTAAGCACGTTTACATGCCTCGATCTGGTGGATGTCTCGCTGCTCCTCTTACGACAGAAATACCCGCCATCCGCCATCGACAGCCTCTGAGCCTGCCGCGTCCAGACCTCGCCAACTGACACACCCGCTCCTTTGGACCTTTCCACCGCCATTCCATGCATGAGGGAGGCGTCTCCCATGCACGTTCGCTTCGTGTCCTCCACTCGGAGATTTGTCAAGTCGCTTCACCATGTTTGCTTCAACCCAGCCGGGCCCAGCTTCATCGCAAGTCGCAAGTGCTCGTCTTCATCCCACCAAAGCAGCCACCGGAAGCAGTCTTCCAACCCCCTCGCATGCAGGCTGCATTGCCAGACCGCTTAACCGCCCCAGAAGAGGTAGACCACCTGTTTCAAGCGCCCACGCGCCACACCTCGCCAGACTGATATTACACGCAGAGGAGATGAGAAGTCCATCTCCTCCAAGCTAGGTGGCTTACAACCTGGCTGAAGACTTCTCCAGCTTCCGCTTTGCCTGGCCAATCGGTCTTACTTTTGCTCAGCAATAGAAATGGCACCGAGCTTCTTCCTGCAACCTTGCATCCTCCGTTCTCAGCGTTACATCTACTCGTATGCTCCCTCCCCTTGTGCAGGGGTCCCAGCCTTACAGCTTCTGGCATCGTTGATAGGGCGTCTGCTCCCCTCCGTTTCCAGTTATATCAGCATATTCTATAGGTGTTCTTATGAGCAAGGCTTGCACCATCCTCTCCCTCCTCGGGCTCTCAATCAGAATCACGATACTCCAGGGCATGCTCGTAACCAATCTCTACCACCAAAAAAACGAGAGAATCCATCCAATCTTGAGACCGAATAAAGCGACCAAGTAGATACACTTCCAAAAGTTATGCGGGATACCTCCTCACAGAGACATTGAGCAGATACGCTCCATCTGTTCCAGCTCGCCATCAGGCCTTTATTTAGACCTTTGGACTCCAGCCTTCCATTCTCACTGCCTGCGAGGCGTTTATGTCCCGCCCGCCATGTCATCTTCCAGGACCGCAGTACCGCCACGCCAGCACTTAACATCTCTCATGTATGCTTTACCTGTGCGCCGGCTCAAAGAGATCCTCAGCCATGTTTTCCCAAATGAAACACTAGGCCCAGTCGAAGAATTGAAATCTACCCAACTCTCAAGATTGTACTCTCTCACAATGTCTGATGATCGAAAATTGATATTGTCATTTGCACCAAGCCTTTCCGTACATCTGCTACGGCATGAAGCCGCCATCCTGTCTTCAGAGGCAAAGCTGGCCCACTTTATCACTGAATCTGACCGACGACTTGAAAACCAAGGGACGAGTTCGAATCAAGACAGCTCAATCGCAAACCATGGAGACCTTTCTGCACTAGTACCGAAACTACTCAAGCACTCGCCAAACAACCGCGAAATGGCATACCCATACAGCATCTTCGAACCCACAGCCGGCGTTCCTCTGTCCACGGTTGCGATCTATCTCAGTCTTCCTGAGCGCCGCTTGATTGACAAGCAAATCGGGCTCATGGCTCGAGCACTTGCATCATTCACATCTCCTTCTGGTGGATTTGGTGCTGTGAGCCGGATACTTCCAGACCCTTTCGTTCAGTCTGCCTCAACCTCAACAGCTCTAGAGACAAGGGGCTCGAAGTCATGGTCCGAAGCATTTCATGGCCTCTTAGAAGGCATCCTGAGAGATGGTGAAGACAAAGCCGTCTTGTTGCCCTATGAAGTCATCCGAGCCAATTACAAGCGGTTGTCACACTATCTGGACTCTGTCTTGCGGCCCAGCTTGCTTGTTCTCGACATTGGAAATGATAGAAACGTCATGGTGGAGAGAGGTTTGGATGAAGAGGGTTCGGTGGCAACTTCAGCAGAAGGCGTGAGATTGGCTGGACTCAGAAGCTGGAGCCAGGGTGTATTTGGGGACCCTTTATTGGCGGACTGCTTTGATGGTTCTAACGAAAGTTGTCTGGAAGGTTGGCGAGAAGGCGGGGAAGATATCATCGAGGACGGAGCAGATGCGCAAGTCAGGATGCTTCTATACCAGTGCTTCAGGGCCGTAGTCAGCATTGTGACAGAATATTATAGGCCACAAAGCGACAGTAGTCGGAGAGAGCTCGAAGGCCGAAGGAAATTGACAACTACCTTGGCAGAGATGGAGAAGCATGGAAACACAATCAGCAGTACCCTGAAGCGGACGCGAAGCTCTGGCAACAACGTGGATGGCTCCAAAAAGCAAAAGACTGAGGCCTTAAGATGATCTTTGTTATTGTAGCGTGGCGTTTGGAGTCGACTAGAAGACTAGATATCCCAGATCATAGACACATTCAATGATGAATTGACGCATTTTCGGAGTTCGACTACCCAGTACGCTGTTTGGCAGATTCCGAGCTGTCCT
This sequence comes from Hyaloscypha variabilis F, assembly GCA_002865655.1. Taxonomy (NCBI): domain Eukaryota; kingdom Fungi; phylum Ascomycota; class Leotiomycetes; order Helotiales; family Hyaloscyphaceae; genus Hyaloscypha; species Hyaloscypha variabilis. Next base: position 1,560,683 of record KZ613943.1, on the reverse strand, counting down.
CGTCCCGGGGAAGCTGCATTCCCAGCAAACCTAGAAGATTGCCGCCAGGTCCAGCCATTCCAGCTTTGGCCAACAAATCAGCATGAATAATTAATCTATTTCGAGAGACCATCGAGGGTCTGGGGAGGATGGTTTTTGAGAACTGTGAAAGCTCCCGGGAAGCTTTCGTGCTCCAAGCTCTTGTACAAAAGAAAGATCGGGGTGCGGAATGGAAATAATCTTACCTTGGCTCTTGAAGCTTTCAAGTAGATTCTTTGCGAGATTGAAGTCTATATCAATCTCCTCGTCATCATACTCGTCATTACTCTCGTTATCGGTATGGTGATTCTTTGTAGTTTCCTCTCCTCTCTCTGCCGTTGCCTCCTCCTTGAATACCGACAGCTTGCTAGTCGTTGTGTCAAGATTGAGAGCACCAGCTTCATTTAACTCAACTTCCAGCCTTTCCATGACTTTTCTCATCTCGCTAGCCTCGTCAATATTTTCTTCATCGCTGCTTTCTACCTCTGCTGCTACTCTTGGCTCTTTGGTGGGCTGCAAGGTAGCAATCCCCGAAGGATCGACCACTTCGTCCTGTTCTTCGCAAGGCATCCCCATCATTTCTCTCATCATTCTAGCAAACTCCTTCTCATCAAAACTGACATTCTTGTCTTCGTCTTCGCTGTCGAGATCTGTATCCTCCTCCTCCTCATCATCCAGTTCCATGTCAGCCATCTCTGCACCGTCGATGCCAGCATTTTCATCGTTCAGGAAGGACTCGAAACGCTCAACCATTTTTCTGAGATCAGCCTGGGTTTTCGAATCACCAAATCCTGAAGGTGGCTCCGGCCCAAAGACACCAGGTGCGCTCGACTTTTGCTTCCCTTCGCCTTTCAATTCTCGCTCGAAATCTTCGAAGGTGATATCCATCCAAGACTCATCATCCTCTCTACCTATATCTTTCCATTTTGCGATGACCTCATCTGTTGGCAGAGCCAAGGCATCTTCTGTAGTCAAGTCGTCGAGTAAGATTTTGGCCTCGCGGACCGTGCGGTTGTCGCCGTACTTAGGATCCGAGAGTAACATTTCAAATCCCGATGTGACTTTCATACCCATGTCTAGCATGTCATAACTTTTTGAGCCACGAGAATTGTTTTTCGCACTAGTCTCGGCTCCTAGCAATGTGTCTTTCCATGAGACCGGGGCCGGAAATTGCTGTGATTTGAGCTGTGCATACAATACTCTAGTAAACCGGATCGAGACTGCAACCAAATCATAAGGAGGGAATACCAGGTCCGAACCGCTGTTTTGAAGCGGCTTGAGTGCAATAGGGTCGCGAAGATAGAAAGCTTCAACAGCAGGTGCAATGGAGGTTGGGCGAGCATGCAGAACGTATGCAAGTTTTCTTGGTATTAGAGCAACAGCATGATGAAGCGAGGCATTGATCTGAGCTGGGTAGTTGCGAAGCCTGTAGAATGCTTCTTCTTCAATGAGAGGAGAATGAATAAGTATGTCTGGGGTCGAAATAATGGCTTCGTGGGCTTCTTCTAGTGTTAGGGGCCGGGAATTTGGAGCCGTTGCAGCCCCAGAGCATGGAGCTGCAATAAGCGGAATAATGCGGAGTGCGTTATTGTGAATCCAGACCTGTCATGGTGAGTCGTGTTCCGTTTTGGAGTGAAGAGGTTGTGCTTACCCTGTTATCCGCGATTTCTGGGCTCAACCACCGAGGCAAGGCGTTCGCAGCTTCAGCAAGCAAGAACTCACCGTCGGTATCCACGACTTTAATCCAGAGTTGTGGAAACTTCTTACTTATTTCTCTGAGGATGTACACTATGAGCCACTCGTCCTCGACCGAGTCTCCATAATTTGTAAGACCATGAAGGTGCATCTCCCCTACACGCCAGTTAATACTATGTCCGCATCTTTGGTTCGGTTTGACATGCCCTTTCCACTTTCGATTTCGAGCGTAAAGTTTTCTCGCTGCCATATATACTCCTTCAGGAGATTATCTGTCAGTTTCAAGGCCTCTCTTTTCACGACTTCCAGCTGTCCAAGAAGCTCTTTCGGCGTTTTCAACTTCGAATCGATGACATAGAGACAATATTCGACGCAATCATCGGGTAAATGTTTTGGAAACCCAGTGAAGTCCTCCTCGAAGCCCTTGAAATCGCTGTTTGGACCTGCCATTGTGATGTGAGGCGTGGAGGGGTACGGGCCAAAGCTGAAATATGTGAGATCATTTTTGTTTCCGATATTGGAGCTTGGGCCACCACCTTTGGCAGGGGTGGCTGCGCTACTCTCAAAATGGAAGGAACGTAAACACAACTTCGAAAATCGCGTCTCCGATCCCCGCCACGACCGCGACCGACGATCAAATCAATATTGCATTTGCTTTGGAGCTGATGGCTACCATTGGGATTTTTGCATATACACAACATTGATCCATTGTTACTTGCATTTTTCGTTCGAGCCGCCAAGCCTCAATCGACCTCCAATATGGTGGAAGCCGGAGTGGGAGGCCTCGACACTCCGCGAACCAACGTTGGAGATGCAACATACCTTTCTCGACAACTAGACTTCGATATCACACAAGAGCCGTCTTTCCAGTCTCCTTCGAAGGATAACAACAACCTTGTTCAGCAGCTGCAACATGGTCGACGCGGTCCCATCAGAACACCTCGGAGTCGCGTTGCGCTTACCGATAGGCGAAATCTTCCAGCAGGACTCAGTGGTGGAGAGTTCACACCACTGCTCAAAAGTGCTACCAGGAATAGTGCACTGCGAAGTGGAAAGGAAAATGTGCCTCAGACGCCCGCTTTTGGGGTCTTAGACAACATCCCCGAAGACTTCAGTCCACTTCCGCAGGGTAGCTCGGTTTATGGCGATTCACGAAACGGTTCTTATATGGCTGGCACTCCAATGCCCCAGATTGACAGCAGCAGCACTACTTCCACTCCAATGGCTCTTCTACCCCGACGGAGCGACGGACCTGGGGTGTTGCAAGACGGCAACCAAATGTCGTTACGAGAGCAGGAAAACGTCATCGACAAGATTGAGAAGGAGAATTTTGGCCTGAAGCTGAAGATACATTTCTTGGAGGAAGCGTTGCGGAAAGCAGGTCCAGGATTCAGTGAAGCAGCTCTAAAGGAGAATACAGAACTCAAAGTCGACAAAGTTACCATGCAAAAAGAACTGTACCGCTACCGAAAAACACTCACCGCTGCCGAACGGGAGCTGGAGCTTTATCGACAACAACTATTGGAGATGCAAGAAAAAGTAAAGCGGAAACACTTGGACGCAGGTCAACGGGAAGAATTGGATCGTCTCCATCAAGCTCTGGAGGAGAAGGAAGCTGAAGTCAACGAACTGAAAAGCCAAGAAAGCAATTTCGAGGATCTTCAGGATAAGATACACGACTTGGAAGCCGAACTAAGACAAAAAGACAGGTTAATTGATGATCGTGATGATGAAGTCGAGAACTTGAAGGATGAGGTTGAGAAACATACTGGGACTATTTTAGATTTGGAGGAGACCTTGAAGGCTACCCAACGCCGAGTCATCGAATTGGAGGAACGAGCGGAAGCTGGTGAACAACTCGAGGATGCCAAGGAGACCATTCAGGAATTGGAGCAGAGTCTAGAGCGACTGAAGCAAGAGATTGAGAAGGCGGAGGAGGATTGTCAGGAAGCCATGAGAGATAAACGACAAGCCGAAGCGGACCTGGAGGAACTGCAGGATGAGATGGCCAACAAATCAATCACAACCAAAGGCCTCAGTCGCCAGATTGAAGAGAAAGCCAATCGACTCCAGGACGAACTCGAAGACCTTCGAGAAAAACACGGTGCTCTTGAAGAACAACATGCGGACAAGACACGAGAATTAAAAAAGCTGCAAGATAAGATTGAGGATCTCACGAGAGATGCTGAAGTTCGGGAGCAGAAGTTGAAGGATAAACTCGAGGTTGTGCAAAGTGGACAAGATACGTCAGCCCGCGAGCACGAGTCGCTATCTCGTCGATTTACGTTGCTCCAGAAGGAACTGCAGCAGAACTCTGATGAGAAGAACCTGCTCCAAATACGGCACGATTCACTCACGACAGAATCTGCTGGTCTGCAGAAAGAGCTGTCTGAGTCCCGGAAAGTCATCGAAGATCTCGAAGACAAATTAGACCATGAAAAAACACTAGCTCTCAACAACGAGAGAGAAGTGAGGGACGAATACAAGGGTGAGATTGATCGACTCAATGACGAAATTGAAGATCTACGCGCAGAGCTTCGTGAAAAGGATCGTCTGTATGATGATGATAACGACAAATGGGACAACGAACGCCGAAATATTGAGTCTCAAAGAGACCTCGCGGAAGAGAAGGTTGTTGGCTTGCAGCGAACAATCGACAGACTACAGGAGGCCGAAGGCTCCTTGTCGAGCAAGGAAATGAAACTTCAGCAAGCACTCCAGAGCGAAAGAGAACGGCACGAGAGCCAAGAAGTTGCCTTATCTAGACAGATCAATGAGCTCAATGAAGACCTGGAAAGCCGACAAAAGGCTCTCGACCTAGTTCGATCTGAACTGGCTGAGGTCAAAGAGGAGCTACGGCTTAGCCAACGAGAGCAGAAATCTCTTTCCGAAAAGGTTGAGGGCTTGGAGGATGAAGTGGAGATTCTCCAGACAAGTCTCGATGATGAGAGCGAACAAGCTAACAGAGAATTATCTGCCGCCAAGCACGCATCTGACAGCCTTCGCAGACAGTTGCAGGCATCGAGGCAAGATCTGGCCACAGCAGAAGCGGCAATCGCCAGCGCTCAAGCTCAGATTAAGGCATTCCAGGATGATTTACATGAAGGAAAAGGCAGCCAAGACCAAATTGGCGCAAGATTGAGAGATGTCGAAACGCAGCTTCTCAAAATCAGATTAGAGAAGCAGAATCTGCAGGACCAGCTTGCTGCAGTCAACATCGAGGTTCATTCACTCCGAACATCCAACACCAGTATTGAAGCCGAACGGGATGAAATCGCGAGTCAACTTAAGGCAGTGAAACATCAAGAGGAGGAGACATTTCGCCTCGACCAAGAACGAATGGATCTGAGAACAGCGAAGATGAAGCTTGACGGGGAGGTTCGCCGGCTCCGTGAGGAGAACAAAAACTTCATAGCGCAGCAGCAAGCTGTGGAAAACGAGCTCCAACAAGAAATTGACAGAGCGAGTGCTGAAGAGGCTCGTCTGAAGGGCGAAATCCACGATCTTCAGAAGATCCTAAGAGGATCATCCGAGAAGAGAGAATTGGCTGCAACGAAGAAAGAGATATTACGCCTTCAAGCACGCGTCCAGGAGCTAGAGATACAGATCGCAAACGTTGAAGGTCAGAGTGACTCGACAAATGAACTTTCTATGATTCGCCGGGATCTTACTGCCGCTCGCCAGAAGGAGACTGAATATCTTCAACGGGAGGCAGCGCAGAAGGACATACTCCGTGGCCTGAAGCGCCAGATCATGGAACTTGAACGGAAGGCTCATGATGCCGAAATCTCCCGTTTGGTCTCGTCATCACCTCACTCATCCGTCAGCGGATCTGCCCGGAAATCAGAATTGATTGACGTTCGTGCTCAACTTGCAACCGCACATCAGACTCTCAAGGATATTCGAAGCCAATTGAAGGAGGTAGAAAACGAAGCAGCGCGAAAGGTCAATGCTGCCAATCTTGACCTCCAAACGCGGACAGAAACTTGGGAGATCGAGAAAGATGACTTGGAGCGAAGCCTGGACGAAGCGATCTCAGCAAAGGACGAGCTTGCATCCAAGAATGCAGTATCTGAAGCAACGATCACCAGGCTCCGTGGGAAGATCGATCGCCTCGAAAAAGCTCTCCAAGCTGAACGACTGAATAGTGGTGAGGATCGCACTATGGCCCTGGAGCGCCGTGACCTCCACGAGATGCTTCGCGAAACCCAACTACAAGCCGAATCACTGGAAATTGCCGTACAAGAGCGAGAAAATACAATTGAGGCTATCGCGGCCGCAGAGGCGGAGCTTCGCGCCCAACTCAAGAGAGTGCGTGATGAAAGATCTTTGCACCGATCAAAAGCCACGTCTGCCCACGAGCAATTGCAAAGTCTTGAGCGCAGATATCGCAAAGCAAAGGAAAGCTGGGAGGCGGAAAAGAAGAATCTCACCCGAGGAGTAAGATTTGTCAACACGTCTCTGTCAGTAAATGATGAGTCTCAGATACTTGCGTTGCGGAAGGAGGCTGAAGAGAGAGAACATCATCACGTGAAGGAAATGAGAGGAATGACAATGATGATTGAATGGCTAAAGGCAAGATGCAAGAGAGAGGAGGACTTCCGCGCAGTCGCAGCTCATGGCAAGAGGTACATGCAGTTGCGGATTGATCTGTTCGAGGCTTGGTATGTTAAGTACTCAACACCGACGCATCAAGCACTAATCTGTCTCTTTTTCTAGTAACAAGGCAGATCTCGAGTTGTTGAAGTCAACAGGTATTCAGCTTGATCCACGCCCTCCCAAGAAACGCCCCAACAAGCTCCGCTCGGTGGTATGGATGGTCCGGGCAACAGTCAGGATGAAGAAACGTGCAGCAGTTTGGGCGGAAAGTCGCGCTATCCATGATGCGATCGAGGCGCAACGAGAGCGCCAGAAAATACAAGCAAGGAAAAGCATCACTGGCGGACGATGATTCATGAGATTTGTTGAATTATGTTATGATTCGGCGTCTGTTTTTGAGAGAATGGCGTTGGAGTAGGTTGCGAGCATAGTATAGGGCATTCGCATCGTGCTCAGGGTACTTATTTGCTTCTTGTAAAGCGCGCATTAACTCAGTTAAATACATCCATTCTTTTTGAAGGAATCGTGAAAATTACAGACATAAAAGCCGTGACCGTATTCCCCACCATGGATATCCTCCTGGCATGTATATCTTGTTGTGCTTTTCTCACATATTATGACGCCTCCCATGCCGATCTCGGAAGTGTGGATGAAATTATTTACATGACGAACAGGAGGTTAGTATCTGCAAAACAGCTGTTAGCTTTGCAGTGGGAAAGGGGGAGCAGAGCTGCCTTACTCAAGGGATGGCTGCAGCTGAGCTGTGGCTTCTGCGTATATTTCGTGGCAAGCTCGTCCCGGATGCTGTTCAGCAACTGGACGTAGCTCTGTTGTGGGTTCTTCTTCAGAGCGTTCATAAACGCCCATGACATGGCACCAGTAGCTTGTGCCGCTATGGTCGCATCGGCCCTGTGAGACAGTCATTAGCTTCTGTGCAAATGCCAAAATGGGTGGGCATAAGCCATAGGGAAAGGAAAGACGGGGGTCAGGTGACCCAACGTGACTCGCAGCCCTTAGCCTACGCCTCAGCCGTACTTGGCCAGTGGCGTGAGCTCAGGGCTTTGATATGGTATAGAGATGCAAAAAGTAGGCTAGTTGTACAATGGTCAGGGGCTTGCCCTGTAACCCAAATGGTATCCCAAACGCCACCGCTAAAACATCCGAAACGCCATTTCCATCGTATTTTTTGCCTGCCAGTTCCCCATATTCACAGAATCCCATATTATTATGCACGGCACGGTATGAAAGAGTATACTAACGATGTCTGATCGTCCTTGCTTCCCGACCACATCACCACATCTGCGGGTGATGTTTTCGTCGCGATGGTCTTATTATAGGCGTCATCACCGCCGGTTGCTTTCTTGAAGAAGCCCATCAGGTTATTGGCAACGCCGCCAAGATCACCTTGACTGTAAGATGAAATAACGCCGAGGAGACCTTGTCCAGCCTCCTTGGCAAGGTTGGGCTCCTTGAGGATACCTTGCGTAGAGTAAATGTACGGCAGATCGAGAGCCGTTCCGGAATGGCAAGAATCGAAGATGGCAGTCAACCTGACACCTGGTTGCAAGGGCATGACCATAATCCTGTGCATCTCGTCATCGACAATGTGACCGACTTGTCGGAAATCGACAGGGTAGATGACTTCATCATACCCATCTTCCTCATCGCCGTCCAGATCTTTAGTCTGGCCTCCGTGACCTGCATCATGTCAGCGGCTTCGAGATACCGTGATGATATACAACTCACCAGAGTAATGGAAGAAGAGCGAGTCGTTGGGGCGGGCGTCCTTCACCAGCCAGTGCATCGCCCGCAAGATGTTTTGTTTCGTAGGCTGGCTCATCGGATTTTGTTGATCATCTGTGAGGATAACCATGTCGTCTCGTTGGTAGCCAAAGTTGTCGTGTAAGAATGCCGACATATTCTTAACATCGTTTATGCAACCACGAAGTTGTCCCCTCTGTCCGAAATAGTTGATTCCAATCAGCAGAGCCTTCCGCCGTCCAGTACAATTCGAATATTGGAAAGCATAGCCTTGAGGTGCCCCACCTCCAAAACTCTGCATAGATTGAGGGGGTGGAGGAGGAGCATTCTGATTGCCGTTGACGTAGCCGTTCGAATTCACCGATGGCATTCCTGGAACTGATGGTAAGCCAACGCGAGCTTCTCACCGATTGGACGCTCTTCCTACCTGGTCTTCCATACTGAGGCTGGTTGGGTGGCACGCCGTTATAGCCGCCATATTGCTGCGGTGGAGGCTGCAGGAGAAGAATGAGTTTAGATTCGGCTCATACGGGTTGAGAGACTCACCTGAGCATAGCCGTAGGGTTGCTGTGGCGGGGGAGGCTGTTGATAGCCATAGCCGCCCTGCTGTGGAGGAGGACCATAGTTGTGAGGTCTACAAAGATGTCAACATTGGAACCAAGGAGGAGGTGCCTCGAATCCTACGGGTAGTAGTTTGGCTGGGGTGAGTACTGCTGTGGTGGTGGACCTCCATATCCTCCGTGGTATCCAGATCCAGGATAACCTGACATATCTGCTCGCCGGTGGTATCGAGAAGAAGAAACGAAGATACAACAGGTGGTTGCTTGGTGCCGGCCAGACGCCAGAAGGCGCTCCCGAACGGTAAGGTTTGCGGCTCGCTGTGAGGCTTGGAACTGTCTGACCCAACTCTGCTCCTAAGACAAGCGCGGAGAGGTGGGACGGAGGGAGATCTTTATAGATGGGAGTAGAGGAGGTGGAAGTGATCTAGGTTTCCGGGAGGACGTGGGGCAGGTCGGTTGGAAAGGGTCCAGCGATGCAGGGAGAGCAGAGAGCTAGGACAGGGGAGGCGGTGCTGGTGCTTGGAGCTGGTGCCAAAGCGATGATGATGCGCGTGCAGTTTCTTTTCTTCCCAGATTGGCGGTCAGCTCTGAGCTGGTGGCGGGCCGGGGGACGGTCCAAAAACAGCAGGGCTGAAGCTTGAGATGGAGTGGTAGGTAGGAGGGGAGGGGGCAGGGCAGGAGAGGGCAGGGCAGGGCAGCTTGGGAGTCGGGACGCGTAGAGAGCGCAGAGCAGAGAAACACGCCAAGAGCTTTTCTGGTGTCGAGACTGCGTCTGCTTTGGAAGTGAGAGACCGGCGAGGGCAGCGCGGGTGGTGTTGATGGGTTTGGGTTTGGGTTGGGCTAGCCGGAAGGAGATGGGAGGGGGGGGAGAGGGGACCTCGAGAGTTGGGAGCGGCTGATGTGCCCTCCTCGCTTACGCCCATGCACCCAGCTAGCACCATGGCCATCCGCCAGATCGAGCTGGCCGCCGCTGGGCCTGCTGTTTGTTATTCATCAATTGATTCATCAATCCTCATTCATCAGTGCATCACTCACTTCAATTCTCCTCCCCCCCCCCTCCCCACCCCTCAACCCTGTCCGGCTGCGATTCCATATGCTGCGCTGCGAATCACTGTCCCGCACTTCGCTCACCCCCCCCCAGGTCTGCCAAAGTCCAGACCGCATGCACCGTCGGCTGCCCTGGCTCTGCTCAAAACGGGCCCCCTGCCCGCGATGTTCAGGGTGATCGGCGATATCAGTTCCAGCACGTCGGGTCCGCCAAGCGATGCCATTGCCACTGCCAGCGACAAACTTGAGGAATTGCGGAGAGCTCTATCAACCCGTTTTTCCGCATTCTACAATCTACACACTTCTAGCACGTCTGAGAGTCCCGCAATACTAGCCCCAAATTCAGACCTTGGACTTTCCCCCGGCGACCTAACGCTCGACACCACGCTTCGAGAAGCATCGTGAGCCATGTCAACCTTCAAGTCTAGGCGAGCTTCGAATCCACTTCATCGGAGCAACCGTCGACCTAAACTTACTAGCCAGCTGTTGAACTTCTTGCATCATATTAGGGTTGGGGCTTGGACATGCACGCAGGCTCGCAGCACACCTCCTGTCCTCCGTGGCTCAGAAGCTCCGGTAGCTCAGGATCGAAATCGTGAGAGTGTTCAAACGACCGCACGTAAGCCCGCGTAGTATCAGGCCGGACGATGCTCCATTAACGAGGCCCATCGAGATCAGGGATATGAACCGCCATCCCAATATCGATGTTTAGTGGCATTCCTGACAACTCGCCGTGTCCGGGAAGGGAAAGCTGTCCAGGTCCCCGAACTCGCTCCCCATTGCTACTTTGAGGGCATATGGACGGGGAGCCATAGCTGGCAGGAGTGCGCATTCGCATGTCAACCAAAACTTGCTGGAGCACGAGCGAATGGGAGAGTGGGAAGCAAACGTAGGGTGTAATGTCCGCATCAATAAAGGACGTCGAAACACGGAGCCATGTTGTGTGGAGAAGGTGAAGATGAATGTGAAGTCTCCAAGTGGTTAAACTCGGGATCACCGTGGCTAACTCTTCCCACGCAAGCCACAAAGCGGCGCTAGACGACGCTCTGCGAATGACCGGGGGCCGGTTAACTCTTGACCCTTGCCGCCATCACCAACACGCTCGATCCGTGCAGGCAAGCCACAAGCGCTAAGCCCGACGCGGAATATCAGAACGACAGCACAACACAACACCACACCTCAGTGCCTTACAGCAATTCGTTCTCCAGATGAGCTTTCCGCACCGTTACTGGCTGACCACAGCCCGCCGCGCTGTCGAGCCGCAGAACGACTCACCGCATTTACAACGCCGAGAAGCCCCTCCCTTCACCTCTGGCCGAATTAGAAGCCTCAGCGGGACGGTAAGGACTAAGGCGTGGGAATGCCCCATTTCCCCACGTGAAGCTCTGACCCACCACGGCACGACGCGTCTCAAGGATGAGGGGGCCACTCTTGGATTCGCCCTCACCTCTGTCTGAGTGTGTCGCTGGTGTAACCCTCTCACGTTGGCCCTCATGCACCTGCCACCACGCTTCTCCCATCACTGCCGTGCTTCGTGAAGGCCAATGGAGGACATGCCGATTCTTCAGCCATCCAGAGAAGCCACAAGGCTGGATCCGCACCAGGTCTTTGGATGCTTGTCCAAATACATCCATCGGGCTTGCATTAGGAGAATAGGCCCGATGGCCCAAGTCTTGCACTTGCATGGTTGATCTGTCGTCACCGTCTCATTCTCCAGTAAAACGGTCAAATCCTTCACCCACAGATCTCCTTCGCAGATGACGGAGATCTCTTCACATCCCAGCCATGCAAGATGGTGTGGCTATGCCGGACCTCACGGTACACCGCACGCCAGCTCGTCCATACAGGAGTCTCTAAAATGTCAATAACTCCGGATACTTTGCCCATCAGCTCGTCTCTAGCACGCCCTGCGTAGACCAATGGAGTTCCCCGATACCACTTCGCTCTGAGACATCCGTGGCTCATGCTTGCCACTGCACGGATCACTGAAGAGCCACATCTCACTTTTCCCCTTGCATATTCGATCACTGGGAGACAAAGCCGTCAGCCTTATCCTAGGTGCGGCTGTCAGCCGAGCGGTTGAAAATAACTACCAATAACCTGTTTAGCAAGCATTATGCTTAATTCAAGGGAAGCTTTTTGCTGTCAGCAGTGCAGGGTCTCTTCCGCGGAAGCCAATGATGCAATGTCTATACATCCCTTTTAAAAAATTTGGCGTGCTATCAAGCCTGGAGACCTTACAACATTACTTTTTTGATCTTTCATCCGCATCCACTCGATGATGAATCAATAATGGCATCGCCAATGACCAGATCCAATTGGACACATTTGCTGTTCCATTGATTCCAAGCAAGCGTCTACCGAAGCTAGCCGCTCCATAACCCCATATTCTACCCCTTTTCCAGGGGGGTAATACGTTCATGTCAGCTTTGGAATCATTTTTCAGCCCTACCAGCATTCTGTTGAGTCGCCAATGAGCGGCATCACAGATAGGCCGATTCTCCTGCCTCTTCCATCAACCGTACAAATACGTTTGGATAAAAGCAAATGGTATTCCAACGAGGCGTATGGATACCCTCTTAATGAACTGTGAGCAGGCTTCGTGATCCTTCACTGCTCACTTTCGCATCTAAGTATAGACTCGAACACGAAGCATCAAGCATTGTATTATTTGAGTTAGTACAAGTCTGTCTTTAATTTCAACACACCTCAATGGGGATCTGCCCTTTTTTTGTTTCTCGCGCTGTAGTGCATTACAAAATGCCTATGTACCTAAATGCCTTAAGCTTCAGGTAACTTTTATTTGACTGCTCAGATTATCCCGTACCACACGCCAGAGTCGTTGGTCAAGCGAACGGTGTCGGGGTTTGAGATTATTTCTGTTCGCAATTGGAGTATCTATATTATATGAGTCGTACACAATTTACTTACATATTAGCTCCTCTACGTTGCCATCGATATATCCGGATCTATTTTGTTCATTGGACTTGAAGGCTCTACAATACCTTCTATTGAGCACACGTTACAGTGACCACGATCGCTCAAATATTTCCACGTCTGGCCGTTTCGCAATGAAATCGCCTTTCCGCCAAGAACATCCATGGATACCTTGAAACTGGAGCAGTGCTGCATCTGACACCTCTATGGCAAACAGAAGCGAAGCTGGCCTGGACGACAGCTATATTTGATGGTGCAATCAAAAAGTGAGGAGGCTACCCAGTTTGACCCGGGGCTGTCATGAACTGACCAGAGTTTGGCTGGAAACTGATTACGGAGAGTGCTACTTCATTCCTTCTGAAATAATGTATCCCCTACCAAAGCTTACACAAAAGTTTCGCAGAATATCAACTACAGAATACGGCGCTCAAATAAGAAGCTTCACATGCTAAAATTCAATCATGTAATCGTAGTTTCGTATCTAGACGGTATCTTCAACGCACTAGAAATTGACGCTCATTACGACCCCCACCCCTTGCTAAGGTCTGAACGCCAATCTCTCAAAATGGATAAGACAAGCGGTAACAAATATTGTTGGTCTATGAAGGAAAATCCGACTACTTCTGCTTCAAGTCTTCTCTCTAGTTACCTCGAAATCCGAAGACTACTCGTGTGAACACGAGAGATTGGAATATGGAACTTCTCTTACTTCCATATCCCGGTGAATGTACGGGTTATATCAATGAGAATAGTATTCGCAGCGGTTTTTTGTGTTCAACGCTAGTCAGACTACGTAACGACGACCGCGCAGGAGCAAAGTGGCATGCAAACGAGCATTGATTAAAGGCGCTATGTCTTTGTCCAGTCTAAATTCTAGCTCGCTCTCCCATCTGATGCACAACCTAGCTTAAGTCCATACTCTCAGTTTGTGAATTCTCAGCGAATTGGTTCTCAACCTTCGCAGGATTTTCAATCTTCCTCATCGACCAAGCCATCATCCCCCACACAACGCCCATGGCCTCAACCCTCTCCCCCGTCAAAAACAAATCATACCACTTAGTCCTCCATATCACGATCCGTTCCCAGTCAGCTCCATCATCCCTCCCTTCCAGAACATCCAGCAGGGTTCCCGGCACCCTCGCCCTCAGGATACAAATGTGATGATTCAGCGAACTGATCAAAAAAACATCGTCGAATCCACTCCCCGGCTCTTTGCCAATGGCACAATAACGAGCTTTTCGGTCCCACGTAGGTCCCGGGGGGTTCATCCTGCGGTAGTTCTCATAGATCTGCATGTTGTTCCCATCCTTTGCTTTCTTGGACCGCTTGGATGGACTTGGGCCATTGATCCCACCGATGGCTTTCTTGACTTCTCCTGCTACCTTGTTTCCTTCCGTCTCGCCAACCAATTTCTCCTCCTTCCCAACCAGCAATTCGTCCATTTTGTCGCCCTCACGACCAATGGGTCCTCCTGGGCCGCCACCCCAGCGTGGGGCAGAGGTCCACCATTTCCCATCTCCGAAACGCTTCTCGGATTTGCTCTCTCGGGCTCGCTGTTGCGCTGTGAGGAGCACGGCGACGACTTCCCGAGCGAGGTCTAGGTGCTCTTCTGCTTCGGTGGCAAAGACAGTACTTGCTCGTGCTGAGAGGGCGGCGACAGGTCCTTCAACAATGCCAGCACGGGCTGAAGCTCGTTCTGTGGGGGTGCGGTAGATGAAAGTCACGGAGGAGTTGAAATACGACGGTGGTGAGGGTGGTTGAGGAGGAGTGAGATGTAAGCGAGGCTCAACACGGGGAAAGGAGACATTGCAGCCGAAGTCGTAGGCGACGAGTTTGACGAAGGCGGTGAGAAGGTGTTGACGGTAGTCTGGCGGTAATTGAGAGCCAGTGCCGGTACGGACGTGTGTTTGTAAGTGTAGAGGCGTAGTATCGATTTCATCCTTCTGTGGCGCCTCTCCTTCTGGACCAAGTGATGTGTCGTGCCAGTATCCGGAGAAGAATTCTAGATTCTTGTAAAACTCGTAGGCATTCCCTAAACGGGCTGCTACTTCTCCTGCCGGCGCGGGGATCCGCCTGATGGTGCGGAACGCAGCGGCGTTGTCAATAAGAAGCTCCTTTTGACGCTCTCGATATGTTTGTACGCCTGGAGAGAGGTTCCCGTTGCCGAGAGGCTTCCTCGTAGCCTCATTGGCTTCTAATAAGTCATCTTGGGGAATAGCATTCCAGTCTTCGACTGGCGGTAGGAAGCTTGTGTCCGGGAGGAGGTCTTGTGGTGATGCATCTGCAATCACGTGAAGGCCGAGGGCCTCGAAGTGAGAAAGTCTGATATCAGCCGGTCTGTGGATGTTCTGCAGCAGAGGCACTAGGGAGACCTTTCCCCGCGTCAAGGAAGGATGTTCTCCCGCCTGTGGAACACAGCGGGGAAACCTCACAGGCGTCGGGGGTGGGATCTCTCTTGGCTTGCCATCTGATTGAGGCACAAAAGCAGCTGTTTGAAAATACGTGAGAATCGATGACTTCAGGAGCGGCCGTGCCAAGACGGTCCATGACTTGAGAGACGAGGAGCTGAAACCCAGCGTGGCCGAAAAGGGGAGAATTGGGATGGCATCGATGACAGCTGTGTGATCCGCAGAGTCGAGTCTGGGGAAAGCCCTTCCCGACACGCATGGCTGCGGATGGGTCGATGACAAGCTGAGCGTGGCCGTGGCCAGAGCCGGCTCATGCGTCCCAGGATGAGGCTGATCGCACGCGACGCCCTGGACACGCTCGATTGGGGAGTCGGAGAGACAAAGAGAAGTTCGTCTGCTCACCTATCTGAGAGATTCCAGCAAACATGGTGATGGGCATCGATCTCCGCTAATCTCCCCGCAATGCTGCGTCTGACACGGCGAGCAACTGGCAGAGCGAAGGCGGAGCATGGGAAGCTATATCGGGGCCGATATTCATGAGCATTGAGCAGTGCGGTGTGAGGCAGGCCGGATGGCTGCGCTGGTCTCTCGCTCTCTCGGGTCGGGTCAGGTGCGGTTGAATGATGCTGAGGGCCGCATTGCTTTCGGATAAAAGACGTTCTGCGCACGGCTCGTCTCTTGTCCCAGCTTCTGCCGATCATCCCAGCGCCAGCATTGCAGCAACCGTCGATGGCACAATTCGAGCACGCAGCGCAATGGGCAACTGTCACTGCATAGAGGGCGTTCGGAGGACGCGGGTGCCGACCTGTCACTCACGCTTCAGCGGCGAGCCTCTGTGTCAACCTGTTCAACCGTGGCGCGGATCGACGAACGCACGCTGCCAGCGGACGATGGCCCATGATGCCACCTCGACGCAGACCTCTGCATGATTTCTAGAGTCTGGAAAGACAATCGAAGACAGACGGCCGTCATGCGGCCTCCGGTGGCTCTCCACGTCTGGCTGGCCTCGATCTCACGCGATGGGGCATCTCCTAGGACCTAGATGCGTCTAGAAAGCTGCCACACGTGGTTCGTCTGGTTGCAAGAGACTCGAAGAGTCGAAGAGGAGTTTGAGCAGATTTGCACCAAGTCGAGACGGACATCTAAGCACATGATGCACGCCAGTAGAGACTTTGATAACGGCACCTGTCCGATTCCGCATTTCGTTTCACGAGCTGCCACGGAGATTCAAGGAAGAACTTAAGGTTATCAAAGATGTTTGCCTCGGAGATCTTAAAACTACGATGAGCAGTGTTCTGGCGGGCGGATCTTCTGCTCGTCAAACCTCGGAGGCTTGTTAAGGGGTGACTGCGTCGATGGCAGACTGGCACCCCCTCCGCCGTGACTGAGTACAGCGGACATTATCAGATCCTGCAATCTGGAGCGCTAGCTTCTATTTCGACCTCGGGCCCCCTCTTCGTGCCGCCCAGACGCTGCAGTCAATAATCAGGTCTTGCAGGAGGTGGCGCGCACAGCGCTGCAAACAATCTCGCATCTCATTTTATATGAGGTGAGATTGGGAATTTGGGAGGCCGTGGTTGGCCATGGTGGCTAAAGATATCTCTCTAAACGCCAAGCAGTGCGTGCGCTGAGGCCTTGGCCGGGAGGTGCCAAACAATGTTCACGCAGCCCTATCCTCGCCTCGACGTCGACTGCCGTGCGAATGCGAAGTTGCAAGTCGTCGCGGCGTTCGATCCGATGAGGGCCACGGGCAAGTAATGAGGCGCTGGAGGCTCAGGCAAGTGAGTGGTTGGCATCACCACATGGTCGAGGTCGAGGTGGCGTCTCCAGCCTCGCTTATTTCTCTCCGGGGTTCAGGCGAGTATCAGATTCTTCCACACTTCACTTTCACTTCCTTCACTTCACTCTCGCTTCACAACCGCACCGTCCAGGAGAGGAGAGGAGGACGGTGCAGTGCTCACACTCCGCGAACTCCACCGCGCTGCACTTCACAACAATAATGCAACATGCAACATGCAGCATGCTTTGTGCACATCGCCAGCGATGTTGGCATGCCAGGGCATTAACCGCGACGTCAAGCGACGGAGCCCCCTCGCCAAAATCCTCAGTCGCGCTCTGTGTCAGGCCAGGGGTCTGCAACACGCGGAAACCCCTCCAGGCCAGCCCCTCCAACCATCCCCCCTGTCCGCTCTCCGCCCCTCCCTCCCTACTCACACCCACTCCAGACTCACGTCTGAACACTGGTGTTTGAGGACACCACTGAGGATCCGGGAGGTTTCTTCATCCATCTACACTCCATCGTTGTCCTCCAAGTGGATTGATTTCTGTTCTTTCTTTCATCTTCCACAAACACACGTCGTCGCTATGCTTGAAGCTGTGTATTGATGGCCTGGGCGCCCCCTCTGATCTGTGATCTCTATATCCCTTGACGGTCGATAGTTACATTCTCTGCAGCGACACGCGTCGCTTCTTTTTTTCACCATGTCGACAAACACGAACCTGCCGGCAGGACAATTCATCACGTCAATCAATGGCCAGCGGTGCACAGCGGTCCCGCGGTCTTCGACGACGCTCACGGGGTCCGATGCATCAGCAGCGGCCGCCTTTACGACGTCGACCACCACCTCCTCGACGGCAACGACAACGACCGCTCAAGCGCAACCAAATGCGGCAGGAGCAGGAGCAGCAGCGGGGGCGATTTCTTCTGTCAGTGTGGCGGCGGCCCCGTCCGTCGCGAGCACTACCGCAATAGGTGCGACCACCTCCTCTGCCGCAGAGATCAGTACATCATCTACGGCGCAAGCGTCGGTCGTTAGTGCTACTGCGTTGCCTGCGTCAAAGGGAACGACCCCGACGACTTCATCGAGTACGGTGATTGTCGTTGCGCAGAGCGAGTTACATGCTTCTCCCACGCTCGTGTCTGGAGCTGGCATTGGCAGTGGTTTCCAGGCCCCTTCAAAAACCTTTCTAAATTCTTCCCCAGCCTCGACCTCGGACCAAACACAGTCACAAGCGGGCGCTGGATTGTCCTCCGGCTCCAAATCTGCCGCCGTTCCTGTGGTTGGCGGCGTTGTCGGCGCCATGGGCCTCATCGCGTTGTTGTCCCTGCTATTCTGGGCCTTCAGGAGGAGGAGGAAGATGGGAAGGGAGTCTCTACTTACCCCTCTGACTACCGGCCGTCGAAGCGAGTACTATGACGAAAAGGCTTCAGTGCGTCCATCTAACCGGAGTAAGAAATGGAGGGCGGGAGTGGGATACCAGGCAGATAAGGTCAAGACGGTGGTAGCCGGGATAGAAGCTGGATTAGCAGGCATCGGGGCTTCTCTGAAGTCGAAGGTTGCAGGAGATCGAAGTGACACCCCGAGCGTCAATCTAAATAGGGGCAACTCGCAGTTCCTGGACGGCCCAATACCTCAACACAGCCGGAACAACTCGGTGCTCTCGAACAACGCAGTGACCGTCTCCGTGAAGGACCGACTAGCTGAATGGTGGGAACGTATAAGTGAAAGCATCAGCTTCACGTGGCGCCTCCGCAGAGGTTCGAAAGAACCAGCCGACCCATTTGCCGCTGCCCGCGGCATAACAGAGAAGCAAGCCAAGATGGCAGGCACTCCCGATTTCTCTCAACTTCTCGGTATGGGTGACCGTGATCTTCAGCTCCGGGCCGAGCGTAGACGTGCCTCGATGTCGGGGACTGGCTCTGTGCCACAGATTGGTAGTCTAGGGCTCGACTTCAACATGGAAGATCCTTTTGCAGACCCAATCAAAGGTTCTAGCCAAGCTTGGAAGCCAGGAAATTCCACCGCAAACCCTTTCGCCGACCCCAAACCCAACTCCAATCCATTTTCAGACCCAGCCCGACCCGAGCGCTCTGTTACCAAAGCCAATACCTACATCTCCGACATAAGGCGCTCAAGGGGCCAGTCTGTTGATGCAGCCAGCAGAGGCAACAACGCTACCTCGATGTACCGCCCACCCAGCACCACCGTCGATTCCCGCTATCCCTCGACTATCGCACCTAGCCGAGACAGCTATCGGGACACTCTCTACTCGTCCTTCTCCGCGAACGCACGGAAAGGGAAAGGACGCTCTGATCCATTTGACCTTGAGAGACCCGAACTCTGGCGTCCAAGGGAGAATACCGACAGCGCCGGCATGTATCCTAACCCCCTCACTACTGCGGGCCCTCCACTTGCTTCGCGGACCGGAAATGCCTACAATCCAAGACAACAATCTGCACGTGTAATGTCTACCGCAACATATGGTTCCAAATACAGTTCGGGCGTCTCTTCTCTCGGAGACTGGGGAGAACCAGGACCAGATCTCGGGCCTGGGAGTGGAAGCAGCAGTTTAAGAGCGAACGCAAGTTCGAACGGTGGCAGCACGGATTTTAGCAGAAGTAAGGTGGCGCAAGGTAGTTTGGATGAAATGAAGCAAGAATGGGATGCGAAGCGAGGGAAGGATAATGTTAGTCCGCAAAGCATGGAGAGTGAAGCGAGTAGCAAGGGTGGTGTCGGAAAGGCGATGTGATATGTGTATTACTCCTTGGGTTGAGGATGTCACATTTTCCAGCAATCAAACCTCCTAAGTAGAGATGGTAAGTCAGGATGGATGGCGTTGAGGATTACGCATGGCATTGGATGGAATGAGGATCATAATGAGAAACATTCACTTGATGGGCCAGGCTGGAGCGGGGTGGGTGGATGGGCATTTGCATTGCGATGATTTGTCGACGACTGTACTTTGTTGGGAGAGGGGACATATACTAAGGGGAGCAGGCCGAGGGGAGTGACTGGCCGCGAAGAAGCCAGGAAGATATCCGTATGGCAAAGCAGCCGAGAGATCAATACAGAGGTGCAGAGAGACCACGCAAAAGAAACGAACAGACAGGCGAGAAATGTCATGATCACATTACTTAGTATTTATTGTACCCATGAGAGCGAATAAGAAAGTCGATCGATCTATATTCCTGTTTCTAAGTCTTCTGAATGAAAAATATGAAACATAAAGTCTGCCTTTACACGTTTGTGGTCATAGCCATATGTATCATGCTCATCGTCTTCTTCAATTATGCCTATGCCGCGCCTCCCCGTAAGCATCTGTCATCAGTAGGTTATGCTTGTTCTTCATGTGCTCAGCTTTTTACCTGCCGATAATGACTTTAGCTTTTCGTTTCCTGTGAACAGCAAACAGCAAGAAGGTAGACGAGCAATTCAAAGCGGGGCAAGAATCTAACTCTTGACGAGGAGACTGTGCCCAGTCATCTCTTCTGGTTGTTTCAGGCCCATGGCCTCAAGGATCGTGGGTGCAACATCTCCAAGAACGCCGTCTTCCTTTTTGAGGCTCCAGCCTTTGGGTGCATTTGCCATAATGAATGGGACTTTGTTGGTGGTGTGTGAAGTTTTTGGCTTGCCGTCTGCGAATTTCATTTCTTCAGCATTACTAGATAACTTTAGCGCCCACTTTGAGATTTACTCTTTGCTCGACAAACTTACCCGTGATCAGAGGTGATGAAGAGAACGTAGTTTTCCTTCTTGCAAGTCTCGTAGATCTCTCCAATGGCCTTATCTGTTGTTGCAACACCAATAATTGCTGCTTCATAGACGCCAGTATGGCCAACCATATCGGGTGGAGCGAAGTTGTTCATGATGAACTCAAATTTGCCCTCCTCGATTCGTTTGGTAACTTGTTTCGCAACTCCCATTGCACTCATTTCTGGTGCCTTGTCGTACGTGGCAACGCTCTTGTTTGACGGAACAAGATCTTGCTTCTCATCTCTCTCCTCCAGAGGGAAGACTTTCTCAACGCCACCATTGAAGAAGAAAGTGACGTGTGCATACTTCTCGGTTTCGGCAACATGGACTTGCTTGACCCCTTGTGTGCCTAATGTTTCGGCAAGCACGTTGCCCATGTGTTGAGGCTTAAATGCAATAGCGAATGGATAGTCGAGTTTGTACTGCGTCATGGTTGTAAGAGTGATGTTCTTTGGGTAAGGGAAGTCTTCCAATGGAGAGCGGTCAACATCTCCAAGTAGTTGAGTGATTTCACGGACGCGATCAGAACGGTAGTTGAAGAAGAACACTTGATCGCCATCTAAAATTGTTAGTAGCCATGCTTGCCAGAACAGGTCTGGAACGTACCTTTTACACGGGCCTCTTTGCCGCCAACAATGATCGGCTTCAAGAACTCATCATTCTCTCCTTTCTCGTATCTCTCTTTGATAGTCTTAAGAGGATCACTGCTTTGCTCTCCCTCGCCAATACACATGGCGTTCAGTCCGACCTCAATCCGCTCCCATCGCTTATCACGGTCCATGGCGTAGTATCGCCCAACAACTGTAGCAATTTCTCCAGTACCAATCTCCTTGATCTTGTCCAGGAGTTCTTGCATGTATCCTGCTCCAGATTTTGGATCGGTGTCACGTCCATCGCCAAAGAAGTGGATATATACATGGGGAATCTCCACGTCTTTGGCAACTTTAAGGAGAGCGTAGAGATGATCTTGCTTGGAGTGCTGTGATCTTGTCAGCCATGATGTCCTCTGCATCGCAAAAGTATGCTTCTTACAACTCCTCCATCAGAGATCAAGCCTGCTAAGTGCAAACGTCCCGTACCATCTTTTGCGGCCTTGAAAGTCTTCATGATAACGTCATTCTTGTTCAGCTCTCCTTTCTTGATAGTCTGGTCAATGCGGACCACATCCTGCCACACGACTCTACCAGCACCAATGTTTAGATGGCCCACCTCAGAGTTGCCCATCAAACCCTCCGGGAGTCCGACGGCCAATGAAGAAGCCTCAAGCTCGGTGAAACAATCTGCGTTTTTCTCGAATGCGTCCATCACCGGTGTCTCCGCAGCTGCAATTGCGTCTCCATTCTTGGGCGAGGAATCGCTGGGGATTCCCCAGCCATCAATAACAACTGCGCCAGAGCATAACGATTAGCCATGAGATCTCCAAATACATCAGACAGTATAGTAGAGCGAGAACATAGTCAGGCTTCTTCCTAGTCTTTGCTTGCTCGGGCATTGTGACTAGAGGCCTAGAGAGCAATCGATACAGGAAGAAAGCTTAAAGGTCTGCATGGCATAGACCGAAGATCACGAGGTTCGATGTTGGATAAGGATTAAGTTGAGGATAGGTGGAGTCGGGAAACAGACGTACTCAGCACTGCCTTATTTTCGACCGAAACCATTTTGGCGGTACAGCCTATATCAGCATATGTTAGTTCTAATTCAAGGAGGCGAAGGCCTGAGCTGCAAGAAAGGAGTAGTTACGAGAGAAGAGTCCAAGTCCAAGGGCCCTGCGTATTGACAAGAAGATTTTTCTGTGAAAGGCAAGAAATCCCGCAGAAGGCTCTTGAGTTGTTGAGAAAGAACACCCCACCACTCAAGAAAGTTGTTTTTTTTCTGCCCCTCCAATCACCCCACCAGGCTGATAGCTTCCTCAGAGCTTACCCCAATCTTCATCCTCAAACCACCACCAATCATCGGCATCAATTGAAATTGAGCCCTCAACTTCAAACCAAGACTCACACTACAGGCTGTCCTAGCATTGATTTCACTGCTGTACAACCAAATCATTACTCCTGCGACGTTGTCCAGAATGGCGACCTCGCCCAACCAAGCAACCCCGCCGCCACCCTCCCTCTTCAACCTACCAGAAGGACTCACTCCCGACTCCATCGATACGCTCCCAATACTTTCTGCGCTCCTCTCACGACTACAAAATCCCTCCTCAACAGCGCATACAGTTTCGACCTCCGGCTCGCCGTCAGCTGCTTCTCCCTCACAGCTCGCGTCCGGCACAGGGCCACTCTCTATCAAAGACATTCCTCCTGCGACGGATGAACTGAAGCATAAGCTGCAAAGGGCGAGGTCGCAAATCAAGGAGTTGCCGGATATAGAGCGGAGTGTGGAGGAGCAAGAGGTTGAGATTGGGGAGCTGGAGGAGAAGATCAGGAAGCAAAGGGAAGTGCTGGTTGGCTTAAGAGAAGTGGGATTGCAGGTGAAGAGGGAGAGGGAACAGCATGGGGAAGAAGGAGGCACAGATACAATGGATACTTGAGGAACCAACGGGACGCAACTCAGATCAACGTCCATAATGAGGATTATGATTAGGGGCCCAAGATCGGAAAGACCACCGTCACTCTTTCGCAGCCCGTAGGACGATCTACGGTGCAAGAGAAAGAAGGAACTCTCGCGGATCCCATATACTAGTGTCATCCCCGGGCCAGTATGTGGAAGAACACTCGTGATGAATGCCTGAAGCTGTTCCTGGATCTGTCTTTGATTGAGGCAAACTGTAATGCGTTTCCCACGATAACCATTCGCGCGTGTTGTATTATTCTCACTAGCAATAATCAAACTCCACCGCTATGATTACAATCTGCACCCTTCGAGTTGAGGCTCTCCATATTCTACCCTTAATCAAAATCCTTGTTCATGCCGAGTCAACGAGCAATGATCCCGATCTTTCTCAGGATATCTTCAGTGCCAACACCTGGTCCACCTGGAACCACCACAGTCCATATCTCCTCCTGAAGACGATTGTCTTCTGGCAAAAGGCTCCAATTCGGGCTGTGCTCCGACTTGAGCCATTTGAAATCATCAACTTGGTCCCATTGATTCTGTACAGGCTCTGCTGAAGAAGTCATCTATTCAGGAAGTTAGGAGCAAGCCAGATCAGGAGGTGGTTGGTTATAGGGACTTACGTAGCATTGAGGAATCGGCGAGAATCTAACATTACTGCAGTCCTCAATGATAGGACGACTGACACAGTGGAGGTAGATGTCCACATTTTTACACTCGTGCATACGGACCTGTCTTGAAGCCACGACAATGATGCTGTTCTCAACGCCAGTAATATGAGCAGCTCCAGCAACGTGACCCGCAATTATAAGAGAGCCCTTGATGTTCTTTAACGCAAGACCGGCGAACGGAGCATTGTTTGCCGTTGGAACAGACATGTCAACAATACACCTATTCAGCTTAGTCAGAGATCCTGAAGAAGTAGCCCGGGAAGCCGAAGAAGGTAGAATAATGTGAAGACCATTGTGACCTGAGATGTTAACATTTGTTGCTTGTGAGAAACTGGGCTTCCGAATTGGTCCAGCAGAGCCTCTCGTCATTTCCTCATTATAGTTCTTAGGAAAAGATGGCAGGTCACCAAGAGTATCCTTTGTATCAATTTCATTGGGCGGTGACATGAGATGGGCAGGAGTAGTAGCCATCGAAGACTCTGTGGAAGAGCCTATACCTGAGAGACTGGGTGGCTTAAGACGTTGCTTTGCAGCTAGTTCGGCGGCATCATTGATAGAAACCGCAGACGAGTTCTTCTGCGTTGTCTTGAATTTGAACCTCGATCTTGGTGCGAACTTGGAACGGGTCTCATCAAGCTTTTCTTCAAGTGCTTTGATCGCCTAGGGAGCTTAGTTTGTGAGCCTGTTCGCAGATACTATTAGCCTACCTGTGTATAGATTCGTTGATCATAGGCTGGTATCAAGCCTGAGGAGTCCGAGACTTCTGTCGAAAGTCTGCTGATCCCAGAAAGGACATGATTGATGGCATCTTGCTTTTCTCCACCGACCAGGCTGTAGTCTTCGAGGAGAGCTATCTGCTCCTGGATTTCCGTACATTCCTGCTGGAAGTGTCGATAGAAGCGGTCCTTAATATCGGCCTGGGTCAGTACTGAAGGCTGTTGAATTGGGGCCACAGGGTCCTCCATCTTGTCCAACATCACACGAAGTTCCGCTTGCGTTACAGTTACGAGGAGCAGGTTGACTGCTGGACTGTTGACGCAGGATCTAAAGAAGTGGTCGTCTTCAAGGAGGGGTCCCGATGTCGTCAGTGGCGGTGTGGGGGAAGGGGGGGCGACTAATGCGGAAGTGCAGATGTGACCTCGAAAGAGACAGGAGGGTGAGAGAGGTGGGGGGTGTCCGGGGCTTCCAGGATCGGCAATTCAAAAGATTGTCGACTTCCCACCCAAGAGCATGACGAGCTGTCAATTCGCGCCCGAAGCTGTGATCGCAAGCAGATTCGGAGTCCCTTCTGTATAGAGTCAAGAGTCATTTGAGTGCCAGCAGAACCCAAATGGAAAGCGGATGTTTATGCGGGGTAGCCACGTGACAACAGACAATCTAATTACGTACTTACCTACCGGTAGTTAACTTTCTTTTTGATAGGTACATTTGAAGCACCGAAACATTTCGTTTTGCCATCGAGCATCGAGATTGCAGGCGCTCCAGGCTACCGCAGAGTCGATGCCGTTGCAGGGCATAGCGCCAAGCCTTAACTTGATTCTTTGCTATTTGCCAGTTGGGTTTCAGAACTACATTCGCGGCCGTTCGTTTGTTTTTATATCGAAGGGCTGTATATCACCCCTCAGAGAGTTCTAGTTTAGAATATCGGCATTACAAATTATTCCTTCTAGGTTCAGGCTTAGTAGCCCACCTCTGGAGGAACATATCAATTGTGAACAGCAAACAACAAGGTCGATCTGTGCCTAGCTCGTGGTTGAATAATGGTTTGGAACTCATAAGCAATACTGTCAAGCTTTCGCATTATATTGTGTTAGTCTCACGGCCTCAGAGTTTGACTGCCAGAGGTGACAGAAACTCGAAATGACATGGGAGCTTGGAGAGGAGCAGAACCAACGGTAAGGGGCAAAAAGAACATGAGCTGTTTATTCAAGACACAGTTGAGTGGTTATGCAGGAACAAAGCAACAGTTAGTTAGTAGTAGGCAGAATATTTACAATTGACAGTTCTTTCTAAGCCTTCAAAACGTACAATAACACGTCTATGATTTCGCTGGCACTTCAATGCCATATTTCTCTTTGATTCTTTCTCTTCTTCGCTCATCGTAGCCCGGTCCATAAATACCTAGAGGGAGCAGGTCAGCTAAGTAGGAAAGAGATGTATTTGATCGTGTTGATACATACCTCTCCCCTCTCCCAATTCTGAAATGGTTTGCTCAATGGGCCGCCGTCTATTCTTCCTTAACAACTCTTTCCGCTCAAATTCGTCCATCTCGGGGTTTTTCTTGTAACCTGTAAGAGCTCCCCCAGTGTAATCGTATGCACCTAACACTACCGCCGTCAAAGCTCCCATCCCAAGGACCGCAGGCGTTGTGCCGACTGCCGCAATTAATTAGCATTGGGATCAATATGGAAGAGCCCATAGCAGTACTCACATCTTAGGCCAAGGATGGAACCCGCCAGGAATCCGCCAATTGCTGTGTTCATGCTATCATCCCTCTCTCTGAGGTTGGCAGATGCAAACCGCGTAAACTCGTAGGTACCACCCACAGCCGCTGCAGCAAATGTTAGCATAGCTCGGAAAAAACTTCACCGTACTGAGCATCACCCACCGAAGATAGCGATCGTGCTTCCCGTCTTGGTGAAAACCCCCCATGCACCTACGTTCCTCTTCGTCAAGGTGTTTTGTATGGCCGAGACCAAACCCCCCGCCGCTCCAGTGATCATTGTGCCATTGATGGCCGCCTTGACAGCATCCCTTGGGTGGTATTGCTCGTCCCCGGATGCCATGTTGAGCTGTGCAGTAGCTGGGAGTTGAGCTGTGGTCGCTTGTCGTCGACTTTGACGTTGATCGAGGTCGGTGGGCGGGCGCCCTAAACTCTTTCGGGCCGCCACTGGTCTGGGAGCTTGATAAAGGTTAGGTATCCAACTCGGAACAAATCACTTGCGTATGCTCTTCGTCAAAGTGCTTGGAGAATATGCACGACCAATACTAGCTCATCTCTGCCTCTACTTCTGAATCATTTCTGCCTGCGTGAATCCCTGATCTGCAAAGCCCATGCACATGCACCTTCCATCTTCTCGCGACTGGGAAGTTACACGGGGGCTTAAGCTCCAGCACAAATTATCGTGGATAGATCAGCCTTGAAACTACACATTAAGCCAACATCACAAGAGAAGTCAGCAAAGAGGCACCTCACATTGCTCAGCATATACCTGGAGATTAGACTCAAACGCCACCGTTGTTGGGCGGCAAAGGTGCTGTACGCGCGGAGCACCACGGAACTGAAGGCAGCCCCATCGAGGGCGCTCGTGGAGCGTCATGGCTGCCCGCGGGACACCGTCTGGACCAGGTTTGCATTCTTCTTCAGCTTCTCTTCCTCCCAGATACTTCACAGCTTTCGTGTCTCTGCAAGGCATCATGCTAATCCGCTCGGCGCCCACAGGCAAGACCGCCCCACGCCTCATCAACGACCTCCTCGACCATGATCCCAGAAACGAATTCAAACATGGGAGAAATTTGCTAGTAGATCCTGGTCGAAAATTCAATTTTGGAAGAGGGCCCACGCTGCCTCACCGAAAGGACAGGCTAGATTGTCGCCACAAGCTCATGCGGAAGGAGCACCAGACAAACACCCCAAGAGTCGAGGAGGAACCAGATTCATCCACAGAGTACAAGGTGGGCGCATATTGTACCGCATGTCTACATCATTTCGACATTACAGCAAATTTCTGGAGACGGAACGACCGAAAGACGCCCTGTAGCCTTTCCGATGAATTTAATCCTCTCCACCACTTCCTGCTTGCCAAATCTCAAACAGCTAAAGAGCACAAGGAGAAGTACGGGGTAAATAAATATGACTTGTTCATAGAGGCTCATCGTTTCGTGTGCTCTGGATCAGAATGTCCTCTTCAGTTGGACATAAAGATATCACCACCTCGACTAAACCATATTATGCTCTCTTATATACTGGATCCTGCAAAATTAGACATCCGTGGGCAGAGAGAAATCAAGAATGATCCAGAAAGGTACCATGGAATGTCACCCATAAAGCCGCTTCAGGCGTTGGGATATCTTCGACAATATTTGGTAGACGCAAAAGGGGCAAAAAGTAAGACAGAGTTGAGGAAAATTGCCAGAAGGAATAAGAAGTACATGCTCACCTTTGCCGACGAATGTGATGAGCTCTTTGAATATCTGGACTTCAAACCAATAGAAGAAGCCTCGCCAGAACCTGAAGTGAGTGTACGGGAGGGATTTCTTTCAGTCTTGTTGACTGTCATCATGATCTGCATCTCAAAAAAAGCTTCTACTGACGTTCACCTTTTAGGAAGGGCCAAATTGTTTCTGGCAGCTACCTATCATAACGGATCTGAACCGGAATTTCATCGATGACGTGGTGTACGAGATCGATCTGTTGATGGCCAGGAGACCAATGGATGAAGGACCTCGTGTGATAGTCAACCATGTGCCAGTTCTGAAGGATATTGAGCGAAGCCTTGGATGTCTTGACTACCCTACCAGAAACCGAACGGTTGATCTTTCTGCCGACGAGCACCCCTGCTATATCAGCTTGGGGGCCGTGTACGATTTTACAGATAGGTTGCTTGAGTGGTCCTACGAACGACAGTGCGAGTGCGACCCTTTGAACAAACCCTACTACCTCGACTGTCTAGAAGATCTAGCAACAGGACGTCAGAGCGCGGACCTCCAGCTGAGAGTTGTGATGGCCACTTCTGCTGGCGAGGTCGGCCAGAAAGCCATTGAGGACTCGTACAGATTCTTTAATCTGGATCCGGACTCTGTGGAAGGTGACGAACATATCATGGGCCTTTACAAGTCTCGCATCGAATCAGCCCCTCGCCAGAAAGACGCGGCCAGAGACTGTCTTCTGACCATCGCCAAGCATCGAAAAAGCGAAAAGATTGAGGCTCTTGCAAATGATAGGACCATGTCGTTCGAAGACGCACTGGAGTTCTTGAATGTCCCAGCGGACACCGCCTCTGACAGTATTGAGGCTGCAGCTGTTGCATTGGTAAGCTCTTCCGCCGCTCTCCGGATCTGTTCTCTTTCATGCTTCTCGCTTTCAAGGATTTGGTACTGACCATTGCCCATCACAGTCACTCGAATCATCAGACAAAGCCAAGATAGCCCGAGCACTACGCGTCATTGCCAATCAACGGTCAGGAGACTTTACTCTTCAGCGAGCAGCTGCCTCGATGGAGTCGGGTACTGGAGGATCCACCCTCGACGTTGGTGACGCATACCACCGCCTTCAGATCGGTACACGAAATGTCCCAGACGAAATTGTGTTTACCTACTATCAAAGTCTCTCTAACGGAGCACCATCTGGATCAAAGGACAGCTACAGTGAAGCACTTCGAGTGATTGCATTAGATCGACAAAGCAACTTTTTACTTAGGAAGCTTGAGGATCCCAATGCCGACGTGCAAGCGGGTACAGCCGAGCCTGTTGGTCTTGATAACATTGGCAATACTTGCTATCTCAATAGCTTGTTGCAATATTACTACACCATCAAACCTGTAAGGGACATGGTAATCAACTTCCAGCAGCACCGCATGAGTCTCAACGACGAGGACATCAAAAACAAGAGGGTTGGTGGACGCATCGTCGACAAGTCTGAAATCATCAAGGCACAAAAATGTGAGTTCCTCTGACATTTACTGATATTAGACTAATCGATCTAGTCGTGGAAGAATTGCATAATCTCTTCGAGAATTTGAAGACTGCATCAACGCGCTCGGTCAAGCCAACCAGGGAACTGGCTGAGCTGACGATTTTCAGTTCTGCTGCTGTGGCAGACTTTCGGAGGGCATCAATCAGCAGCCCGCATGGTCCGCCCAGTCTCTCTTCGATCATG
This sequence comes from Hyaloscypha variabilis F, assembly GCA_002865655.1. Classification (NCBI taxonomy): domain Eukaryota; kingdom Fungi; phylum Ascomycota; class Leotiomycetes; order Helotiales; family Hyaloscyphaceae; genus Hyaloscypha; species Hyaloscypha variabilis. The sequence goes on along the minus strand of KZ613943.1, from coordinate 1,531,022 downwards.
AATGGTCCGGTGTATGGTCCACAGTGGCCTCCTCCACCGCCCCCTCCGCTTCCCACGACATTGGAGGAAGATATTGAAATGGTAGACCACCCCAGGAATAAGAATGCAGAAAACGGCGACGATAGCAGCGAGGCAACACTGGTTGACCTTGAGCAGCTTCCCCCTTCATATAGTGAGACTACAGGCAACGAGGAATCCAGCCCAGGCGCTGATGCCGTCATGGTAGATGGCGAGGATGCAAGCCCCGACAAATCTTCTGCTTCAGAAAAGCCGCCCCCAATTCCACCTCGTAACAAATCTGGTCTCGTTATACAGACAAACGAAAACAAAGATCTTCTACCCAACGATGAGCTGTGGAAGTTTGGATCCCAGCAAGATGTCACCGAGGTGATAGGCAATGTCATGTTCCGCTTGCAGTGTGCTATCAAGCCCACAAGCATTGAGGAGACCTCGGGAGCTCAGATCGATATCATCAGGGATACTTTCTTCGGCGCCAATACGGTCTACACGCAGAAAGCTCTGAGTCTAGAGCGGAAGACTGAAGCATGGCCTTCGATCATCGTCTTCCCTGGAAAAGTTGGTCGAGACATCTACGAAGCTCTCGACGTAGTTTATGATGAGCAACAAGTCGAAATAGACAATACGACAGTGCCTCAGTATGCCTCGCTCAGCAAGCTTCCCCCAATACTTCAGATTCATATACAACGAACAGATTTTGACCATGAGACTCACCGAGCTTTCAAGAATCGTAACCCAGTGGTCTTCCCGGAAACGATCTACCTAGACAGGTACGTGGACTCAGGCGATCCAAATTCAGCCATTATGCGACGACGCCGCGAAACTTGGGGTTGGAAGGAAAGGCTTCGAACATTAGAGGCCAGGCACACAGCTCTCAAGAATGAACAAGCCCAGATTAGTGTCCCAGATGCTTTGTTGGCAACAAAAGACTTCGTCAGCAATCTTCAGGAGGAAGAAATCGAGGGTCTTGAGGTTGATCCTGCTCTTCCTGAAGCACTCGAAGAACGTATTTCTGAGGTTGCTGCTGAACTCGAGGCGATTACAGGACGGATTGACATCCTCAGAAAGAGAATCCAGGGCCAGTTTGTGGATATGCGCGAGTATGAATACAAACTGCAATCAGTTTTCATCCATCGCGGCGAGGCCGGAGGTGGTCACTACTGGATTTACATTTATGACTTTGAACATGATATCTGGCGAGAATACAATGACGAATGGGTTTCAGAGGTCAAGGATCGACGGACCATATTTGAGCACCAGGGCGGTGCTGGTGGGACGCCGTACTATCTTGTGTATGTGAAGAGCAGCGACATCAAGAATCTGGTCGAAGCTGTCTGCAGAGACGTTCAGGAGGTACAGATGACAGACGTGACCGAAGAATGGCCAGATCTCGTGGAAAATGGCGTGTCGTCTGGTGCGAATGAGGATGAAGATAGCTCCGAGACGAGACACATCGAGCATGCCAAACCCAGGCCCCTGAGACCAAAGCCTGCGGTACTGGAACCTACATCCGCTTGGGAAGATGCTTGGAAGGGGAGCGAGGACTTCAACGTGGGGGTTAGTGGGCCTAACGAAGGTGATGCAAATGGAAGACCATGGTAGATACGCAGGGACATGTACGAGTATGGAAAATGAGTCGCATGCTTATGATGGACGACTTCATTGACGCATAGGCAGGACCGGCACGGAGTTGAGCAAGTGTGGGTCGGAAGATGATATCCCTTTGGACCCTTTCTTCTTGTATTTGGAAAAGATGGCTTCAGCGAGGAGCATCGGACAAATAGTGGCAGCATGGGTTGGAGTTAGCCGGGTGCCCTTGTGCCCTAGATGCATTTGCATTCCATTCTCACTTGTAGTACATAATTCTATCTGATTGGTTACTTGGAGGGGAGACGCGTTCGTTTGTTTCAATGCCCACCGATTTAAGGAAGCAACCGGAGACGAGCACTCTTGCCTCAATTCGTCTACAGAAGGCACATTTCCCTTCTTGTCCTGGAATAAGTGTTCTTATCAGCATCAACAACGTTCTTACCTGAATAACAACCTCGTTATGCGAAGGAAACATTTCTTCAATATGGATGGGGTGCTAGGCACCAAGAAGATTTGTTCAACTCAATAGCTCATGCGTTTATTTTGAATTTGGGTTGGTCAATCATTCACCCATTCAACAGTCCGTCTGCCGGTCTTGCATTTGGGAGGTGAATCCGAAAATTCATGTTTGACGTGCACCCCAATGAGCACGAATGCGCCTTCAAGTACAATTAATACACCATGACGATTTTGACGAACGCAACGACTTTCGGAGACTCCTTGTCACTGACATAAGGCCAAACGTAAATAAATATTGTCCTTTTCGTGACACCAATACCCGTCTTGCACCGGAGCTGATGATGGGATGTTAGCATGGTTTTTGGCATCCTATCTAAGAAAGAAATTAGCATTTGCTATGTTGAATGGTGCAATACTTGTGCAGATACCAAAAGAATAATCGAGATTGCAATCCTCAAATGTTGACGAAACTACTGAACTTTGCTAGAATCTCGCTTCTCACATTTGTGGTCATAACACCTTTATTGAGAATAATCTATCTCCTCTGATGTCACTGTACATGCTGAGCACTCAAGAGGCCTTCCATACCTTCCCACCTCCCTTGTGGAAGAGCCATGAAGCCTCGATTGCGTATACTTTCGACCCCTGGTGCCCTCCCTCAGCACTGGCAGCCTCTTCTAGAGTCTGAATGATCTTTCCTTCCTCTACACACCTCCATAGCCCTTTTATTATCTCACTATCTTCATCACCCCATTCTCCTCTGCCTAATCTGTACAATAACCTTCCCAGAGTCTGAAAAGCTATACATCTCTGTGCAGGGAATGCAGAGCGTGAGAGTCTCGCCAACTCAGGAACAGTGTACCCTGCAGCTTCTGGCGCTTCTCCATGATGATGTAGGCCTTTCGTACTTGGCATAGCTCTAGATATGCGTGGCGGTAGTATCCCGCCACGAAAGTCGAAGCGTAAGGCGGAAGCTGGTAATGCTTCATGAGCGGGATAGTATGGTGACTCTTGGTCTGCAACAGATCCATGAGTTGGTATCGGTGCCATCCAGGCAAGTTTTGATGGGTCTGTAGGTAGATTGGGGAAATATTTTGAATGGAGATTCTCAAGGAAGGAGGGGTCGGAAGGGTCCAGATCAGGAGCTGCTGGAGCGGAAGGAAAATGAATAGTCGAATGAGGAAGGTCTGCAACCGATATGGCAGGTGTCTTTGAGACAGGCTGAAGGTCTATAGGTTCCGCCGGCTCTGCATCATCTTCAAACTTCACCGATTTCACGGTGATTGGTTTCGAAGCGGGGGTAGGGGTGGGTACGCCTGACTCCTCTGTAGTATCAGCCTGTGGGCTCTCCTTGACTTTTGCAGGTGGTGGATCGATGCCGGTATCGCCTCGGCCTTCGTCCAAATTCGCCCTCTTCAAAAGCCTCTCCACTAAAGATGGATCCAAAGCAGCAAGCAATTCCCGTCTCTCTTCCTCTATCTCTTCATTCGACATAGATTCCAACCTCTGTGTGTTCTCGTGATCGATTCGCCGGCGTTCGCTTTCATCGAAAGTAGGGTCTCTTTGCGTCAGCGCGGAGGCATTAGCAGGCACTGCGTTGGAGAGGGGCAGAGCAAAAGCACTATGAGTGTCTGCAGCGGCAGGCTTCGCAGATGCACCTCGTTGCTGCTTGAACGCAGAGATTCTCGTTCGCTTCTTATGCTCGGGAAAGCCAGTCGGAGTCGTCTTTAACTTGGGTGCGGACGGGGCTGTGGTGGGGCGTTCCTTGATATCTCCAATGAACGCTGAGGCTATCGACGGAACAGCATCAGAGGGCAGTACAGAGCTCGTACTTCGCTCGTCTTCATCGTCAGAGAGATCGATCGTGAAACGTTGTCCTCTTAAATCCATGGTTATCATGAAGTGGTCGTTGGGGCTGTTGATGGAGAAGGCGCTCGAGGCTCGGAAGTTTAGAGAAGGGCAGGGGGGTTATTTTTACCTTGTGGCGGAAGCGGAAGCTAGCGACAAAAGGGGTTAGTGGCAGCCTTGCAGGATAAGGTAGCCTCGAAAATTAAGGACTCGAGTAAAACGCCGTAAGGTCGCGCTACCTTCGTACGGGCGGCATTGTCAAGAATCACATATGAATAAATATTGAAGCTGAAGCAGAAGCAGAAGCAGAAGCAGAAGCAGAAGCAGACGGACGTCCAAGATCTGCTCTCTCTACAGCATCTGCATCTCAAAACGCCGAGGCAATGCACGTCATGGACGAGGCTGAAACTCTTGTTCCGATGCGCACACGTAGGCCAGAGGAGAAAAAGGGGTGTCCAACCGAGATGGAGGAGGCTGAATCTTGCACCTTGCACTGTGCACCACTGCAAGCAAGGCCTCCCATTGGCTCCCCTCTCTCTCTCTCATGCACATGGGGGCGGGCTGGCTGGCCTCGCGTGTCACATCATTTTATTCTTATTCCATGTCTGGTCCGGCAGATCGCCTTTGGTTCCGTCGTGATGGCAATTTGGTCGGACCAGTGCCAGCTTGCCAGCTTGGGTTTGGGAGGTAGCTTGAGGCCTTGGAGCGGCAGCCCCTGGTCAGGCGTGCGTTCGTTCCTCAGTCACCTTTTCACTGCGCTGCTGTTCCTGCTGGCAGGTGAAAAGACCGCGCCAACCACTCTGGCTGGAACATGCTCGCTCGCTCGCTCGTCCTGCTCCTGCTCCTGCTCCTGCTCCGTGCCTCTGGTCAGAAAGTCCCTGCGCCCATGCTTGCTGCTGCTGCTCCTGCTGCTGCTGCCATACTTTCCCCCCATAGTGAATGAAAATCGCTAGAGCTGCTGAGACTCCAGATTCTGCGTTAGGCTTTCCCGAGCTTTCCTTTAATATTTGCCCGCCCAGACACGCCCTCTGCACTTCTCCCCAACGACGCAACCTCCTCTTTTACACTCCCAACCCACCCCGACTGCAATACTGCAAATTGACGTCTCCATCGATATCATAACACATTCCATCGATCACGACCCCCAAACACCGCCATTCGATTCCGCCAATTCGACTCTCGTTCGGCCCTCCGCCAGAGAGCCCTGGACGCCCTGGACTTTTCCAAGCGGTCCAAATTTCATTTTTGCGCGTCGTCGGGTCACTCTGAAGCTATTCACAACCTGCGGGAGCGACCCGTTTGTCGTCACGTTTCGGCCAGCTCCACCCCCAACTCCGGCCTGCATCGTCTGCGCAGTTCGCAACAGCTTCCAGATCTCCACATGAGCTTCCACGCAACAGCTCCCGAGCTTGTTTATCCATGATCAGGCGCAACATGTCGCTGGAGCGGGCACGACACCACGAGGAGGCGGGTGTGGGCGTGGGCGCTCGAGGAGTTTCACCGCAGTTCAGTTCGGCCAGTGGCCTCTCGTCGCCGCCGCGGTCGAGTCCGGAGGCTGCATCGCCGTCTGCCCAATTTGCCAGCGAGGGACATGCCAACCCAAATTCCAGCATCACGGTCAACCCTCCTGGTGTTGTGGTCGTAGAAAATTCGGCAGAGAAGCCGGCACGGCGTAAACCCGGCAGAAAGCCCGGATCCGTCAACAAGCCGAAGAACAATGCAGACAGCTCAGCAACCAATACTGATGCGCCCAAAGTCAGAAGGCCCCGCAAGCCGCGAGACCCAAATGCTCCTCCTATTCCACGGCGAAAGCGCAACACGGGCTCAGACGCCAACTCGGTGGTCGATGTCAAGACCGCTGCCGGCGTTGCGAGGCCACCCCAAGCCGCCCCGGAAGCCTCGGCGAGTTTTCATGTTCCCGCGCCCCTCCCCGCCCCGCCGGCCCAAAAAGGCAAAAATGAAGATATTCCACGACCCATCCAGTCGTTCTTCCCCAGCGCGCCTCCACAACCATCTCCGCAACCACAACAAACGCAGCCTCAACAGCCTCAACAGCCTGCGCGCACCAGCGGTCAGAACTATGATCCGATTCGGTCTAATTACAATCCCGTCAAAGAAACTGTCGTTACTCATAATCCCTACAGCAACTCCCAAGGCTCGCCCAGTCATCCTCACTCCGTGAATCGAGCCAGTGCGTCACCTTCAATTTCGAGCTTAGTTGACCCCCCGAATCAAGCCTTGACTTCACCTTCTATCGCCGCACAGTCTTTCTTCAATCAGCAGCAGCAGCAAGCGAGGTTCCACAGGGACGAAGGTCATACCTCAGTACCTCCTTCTCCAACGGTCAGCAGATTAGCGCCATCCGCAATTGTTGAACCATCGGCCCAAAAGGCACCTGCTCCAGTCGCGATGGCTGTGAAGAAACAAGATATCGCACCTGCTCCGGGCCCATCAACCATTTCGAAGAAAAGTATGGGTCCTTCAAGCACCGCAACTTCTTCAGCTGCTGCATCGCCTAAGCCCCACAAGCTCAAGGAACCAAAGGAGCCGAAGGAGTTATTTCCAACCCCTCCTCCTCTTCCCGGATCAGGCCTCATGCAGCTCGGGGGCGGTGGAGCGTCTGACGGCGCCGAGTTTAAAGCTCCCACAGTTATCCTTCAGATTCCTCTTAACGGCGAGGTCAATAAGTACGTTAATTTCACGCGTTTGGCCGAGGAACGTTATGGTTGGGATGCACTACATCCCCGACTTGCTGCTCAGAGAGACCGTCTTGCTCGAGTAGCAGCTGCTGGAGCCGCCTTAGAGCGTAATGGCTCAAACAAGGATAGTGGTGATGAGATGTCCCTTGATTCCGAAGCCGAAGGAAGCAACGTTGAGATGGGTGGCATGAGTGATGGGCGCACTGGCACTGATGGAGGAGCGAAGAAGGTTCCGCGGAAGAGAAAGATGAAGGAAGACGAGTACGACAAGGATGATGGTTTTGTTGACGATTCCGAGTTACTCTGGGAGGAGCAAGCTGCTGCTGCCAATGATGGCTTCTTCGTATACTCTGGTCCACTTGTTCCGGAGGGTGAAAAGCCTGCTTTGGATGTTAGGTATGTTCATTATTACGAAACTCCTATTTTCAGGATGGAACTGACGGTCATTGCAGAGCTGATGGCGCTCCGAAGCGTGGCCGAGGACGTGGAAGTCGTGGTGGAGCTCGTGCTTCCAGTGGTCGTGGAGGCGCTGCAGCTCTGGTTGCTTCTACTGGCTTGCGACCAAACGGCCTTCCACTTTCAGGACCTGGTTCGCGGGGTGGATCTACCACTCGAAAACCACGCATCACCAAGGCAGATCGTGCTCGAATGGAGCAGGAGAAGCTTGACAGAGAGAAGATGGGTACGATGGCCCAGATGCCCGGCAACTATGGAGGCGGTATGACTCAGTTGGCGAGTGCTCCAAACCTGGGTAATACGCCTATGGTTTTTAATCAGTGAAAGAATGCTCAAAGACATTTCGGCATTGTTTGTGTGAGAGTAGTGTTCTCTCATTACTGTAAGATTGGGCGGAGTTCATCATGGAAGACAAATGCATCGGGGGGTTGAGCTGTTTACATACTGTTGTTGCTGTACAGATTAATTTGCTTTCACATTGCATTGCGAGGAGGGACTTGTAGAGGGGCAGCACTTTAGCAGCGCACTATGATCAGCTGCAGAAGAACAAAATAAGTATACAAACATTGATCGTGAGCTTTGCGAGAATGAACAAGTGAAGAAAGGTTGGTGATTGCACCATGAACGGGAAATATAAGTCCGAAGAAAACTTTTCAACCATGTTCAGCAACCGAATGACCATTATTAACCTCCATGTATAGACTATGAATAGCTCCTAAGCGTGTCTAACATACCTTACTGAAAGAAGATATGTTTTCACGTTCAATTCTGCGTTTACCCCGGGCTGCCTAAAGCAGCGGGCAGCTCCGTCATCGCAGATCCCAAAAAATCCTAATTGCAGACATCCAACCAACCTTCTGTCACAACAACGAAAATTTCACAATGGCGGCTGTGCAGCAAGCTAGAGAGTCCGAGAAGAAGAAAGAGAGGCCAAGCGCTTTACGATCAATCATTGCTGGTTCTACTGCTGGAGCTGTCGAAATTGGTAACAAATTCCCACCGTCGATAGGTCTGAGCCGCTGCTAACTCCCAAACAGCTATTACATATCCCGCCGAATGTATGTTTATTTGCAATAATGTCTATGACCTCCAGCTGTCTCCAAGCACATAGACGGCCAAGTGTATGGGACATCATAGAGTTGGTGGCTGGCTTGAGAGGACTACGGCTGCTAATTTTTGAGCGTAGTTGCGAAAACGAGAACACAATTGAATCGCAGATTACCAGATGCGGGAAAATTGCCATGGCCACCCTTTGGAAAAGCCTGGTATGCTGGGTGCACGACGCTGATAATTGGGAATTCGCTGAAGGCTGGCATTCGTACGTACCTCTCATTGAAGTGTCTATTTATGGTCGGCTGCTGACATAGGCATAGGATTTGTGGCATTCGATCAATATAAAGCATTACTACAGGATGTCCATGGGAACATATCAGGCCCTCGAACAGTGATTGCTGGATTTGGGGCTGGTGTTACTGAGTCTCTGCTGGCTGTGACTCCGTTTGAGAGCATCAAGACTACCTTGTTCGTCTTCCTCCTTGCTATTTGGACGACCATGAGCTGATTGCGATAGAATCGATGACCGAAAGAGCGCCAATCCAAGAATGAGAGGCTTCCTCCATGCTGTGCCCATCATTGCCCGCGAACGAGGTATCCGTGGATTCTTCCAAGGCTTCGTGCCGACCACTGCCAGACAAGCAGCGAATAGCGCAACTCGATTTGGATCCTATACCTTCTTGCGACAAGTCGCCCAATCATACACAGCTCCTGGTGAGAAATTAGGAGCTCTGTCAACATTTGGGATTGGTGGAATAGCTGGGCTCATCACGGTTTACGTAACGCAACCGCTTGATACCGTTAAGACGAGGATGCAGAGTATTGAGGCAAGAAGTTTGTACAAGAACAGTTTTACGTGCGCAGCTATGATCTTCAAAAACGAGGGGCTGTTGACCTTCTGGAGCGGAGCCTTGCCCCGGTTGGTGAGACTGATGCTGAGTGGCGGGATTGTGTTCACGATGTATGAGAAGAGTATTGATTTGATGGATAAGTTGGATCCGGAGAAGAAATACATCTAACACGCATGTATGGAGGGCGCTCTGTAAATGAATCTGGAGCATACAGCATGGCGTTTGGGAGTTTACAGGTGGTTGAATAGAGGGCCGAGTTTCTGCTTTTGCCTCGCAGCATTCAAAAGGCCGTACAGGTACAATAAAATACAGATCTATTCATTACTCAACGCTCATTGAAACCGTAAGAAGCCCTTCCATTTGTTCACTTGTCGACTGAACCAACTCCTGTCAGGAGCCTCTTCTAACTCCTTCACCAAGTCTGTATAATGTGTAGGATTGCTCGCGGGCTGCATTAAAGAGCCAGTAATTGGGTACTATACGCAAGAAACAGTCAGTCTTGTATCGAGCAAGATACAGCAGGGATCATACCTTCCGACTGTATCGATTCTCTAACAAAGAGTATATGGCATTGACCTGACCTAATTCCACCTTCTCGTCGATAGCACTATTCGCAACTGCTTGCGCGGCATTGGGAGTGTTTGAGGAGGATGCAAGGAGGAATCGTCGGTCTATTCGTCGTTGCATGACATCTTGAAATTGGCACTCGGGGCGCAGGTTGTCTTTTGGCCAGCGCGAAAGAGCACGCAGGTAGTGTTTGTAGGCTATCTACAGAACAAGTTAGCAATTATGTAGATGAAGTGAGTGATTGGATCATTCTCACTGATTTAGACATTGTGAATCACACCTGAGGAGAACTGAGGAGAACCTCTGGAAATCTTTGCAAAGTCAGTCTGAAGTGTTGACGATCTTGATAAAGACGTGTGGTTAGCGCTCGCAAGCGTGGCTATATCCAATGATCCACGACACTTCGAAACCGCCTCCATGACCTTCTCATCTTGTCTCCTGATTACACCACACTCCTCCTACCACTCTACCATCCGTAACCATCACTCTTGCAGACTCACTCTGAGTCACTATCGTGTGCTTTCTTTGTTTCTACACCCGACTCACGATGAGCTCGCAGCGGTATGAACGAGTACGTTGCCGCCGGCCGAGGCTTGCCACGCAATCCATCAAAGTGAGGAGTACACGGCTAACAAGTTATCTTCAGGTTTCCGCGAACGATGAAGAATCTCCCATAAGCCCTCAGATACCTACCTCTCCTCCTCCGTCATTCCGATCCCATGCCTCTTCACCGACGCGACGTCCCACCGCCGTCGACCAGAATCTAGCCGATACCTTCGATGCCGATGGTTCTGACAGCGATGGCGAGAACGATGGGGATGATAGACAGCGACTGATGCGAGGGACACCGACATCTTCTTCCACAGAACAACTAAATGCTGACTCTCGGACACCATCCGAGACACCCCGGCCGCCTGTGATTGAAAGGAGGCCAACTCATTTACCGGAGTTCGCTCCCCCACGACCTACAGGGAGGATATATGGTGGAGGATCCGGCTCGGATGGTGTATTTGCGAATCTGAGTGCTAAACCCGAGGCAGGCGAGAAAACGGAGGAACATCCACCTGTGAGTAAATTAGGCCCCCTCGGAGACAACAGCAGGCTGACCAATTCAAACAGACATACGAGCAAGCAGCAGCAGATGCAGCACCACCGTACTGGGAGACCACAATCCTCGCTCCTGGCCTCGGCGGTCCAGACGAAGTCTACGTCGATGGTTTACCTGTTGGATCCGTCTTCTCCTTCATCTGGAACGGCATGATATCGATGTCCTTCCAACTTGTTGGTTTCCTTCTTACCTACCTTCTCCACACTACACATGCCGCTAAGAATGGATCTCGTGCCGGCCTTGGAATTACTCTCGTTCAGTACGGATTCTACATGAAGGGGTCAGGAAGCTCGGGCGCTCCTCCCAATGGCCAAGATCCTCAATATTCACAGCCTCCGGACCCAAACAGCCACAACTTCGATCCCAGCCAAGTGAGTGCGGCCGCACAAGGCATGGACAGCACGAGCTCGTCAGGAAACTGGAGCAACGTTGCAAATACCGAATGGCTTGCTTACATATTGATGGTTGTTGGATGGTTCATTTTGATAAGGGCTGTGAGCGATTTCCTCAAGGCGAGGAGGCACGAGCAATTGGTGTTGCAGAGTCCGGATAGAGGCCTCAATGTGCCTATAATTGCAACTGGGGAAGAGGTCGAAACCGTGGTATGATCGGGAGGCCATGTCCCGGTGTTTGATGTTGGAGTTTATATGCAAAGGAGGGGTGTGCGTTGGTTGGACAGCGGGGCGTTGATTAGGAATTCAATCACAGGTTAGAGTCTAGTACATGAATCATCTCTGGTTTCCTAGCACTATTTATTTTTTGGAAGCACTATTTTCGGGTTTGGCCCGTAAAGGTACTAAACGGGCCGAGCACTGCGAAACTACAGGCAGACCTCTCGAGGGCGTCCGTAGAGCGTGACGGCCGATCGCTGGAGTCCTTTTGGACTCGAGTTGCTTCCTCCTTGGAATTCCCCTTCCCGCCGAATCATCAATCTTTCACTTCTTTCTACAGGAGGATTGGCTCAAGCACGAACTTCATCACTGAGACCACATTCTCTCTTGCCATTTTCACTTAGTTATAGAATGGTTCTTACTTTTGAATTGGAAGAATTCAATTGTAGGAGCGTGTGGCCAAGCATGTGCCTCAAGAGAGGCACGGGCAGATGCTCCGAAGAATGAAATCCGTTATTGGGAAAGGCATACACAAGAAATCATACGTCGGAAAGCCCAGGAAGTGAGTCTGAATTGATTCTCAAGGAGTATCCTCGGTGTGGCACAAGTGTGGACGATGGTAGCATTTAAAAGGAGGGAAAGATTGATGTGAATAATGGATCAGCGAGCGTTGGTCTGACTTTACAAAAGGTACGCAAATGAATATCGAGCAAGGCAAAAGGTGAAGACAAGCTGGGAAGAGCAGGAATTCCAGGGCCATTAAGCGAAAAAAGATAGGGGCTATCTAAACAGCTGGGGACGTCAATTTGGCGGTCTCCGCCTCGATGATAATTTGTCACAATAGCAAGTCTAAGCAGTTTACCAAGTTGTAGATGAAATCAACTAATTGACGTTGTTCAGTCAAGTATCGTGCATCGCGCAGCAAGTTGATTGCATCAGCATTCCAATTTACATCGTTGAGATACCAATGGGAGTAACCGCTACTAGGAGAAACCCCATCCAGTGAAAAATTTGTGCATTCGTCCTTCTGTAACCTTTCGGTTTCTTTTGGTCTTTTTCTCCAGGCAAGGGGGAAATAGACTACGATTTTGATTGTACAGGCAGACCCAGAATACTTATGTCAGTTGGTATTACGTGCATGGCTTCCCTCTCGTTCTCCCCTTTTAGACTGGCTCCGATCGATATTATATAAGGTATCTCTTTATCAGGCCTCTCTTAGTTCTTTAGATATCAGAATTAGAATCATCTTTACCCTCAAAATTAACTATTCTTATGATCTACGTGACTTCGGCCTGTAACCCACGACTTACTTGTTACAAATGGTCAAGTCAACTATACCTACAAGCCAACGGGCCCCAGTGTTGATAAAATGTACCACTCACTAAAGCCCTCTCGGCCCTGTAGCCCCGTAAAAATAGCTTCTGGTGACAAATGGGCTATTCTAGCTGCGACTCGCTAACCTTACTGTACCACCCTCCACCCCGCATTTTGCGCGTCACCAGCCTTATCCTAGGTGTCTCTTGATTGTGGAAACCTCAACATCTCCTGATAGCCACAACCAACCTTCTAATGATCCAATTTCCGCTGTAAAGTTTCAAGGCAGAAACAACAGCCAAACTGAATTGCTTACGAAGCATCTACCGCTCCTTTAGCGGGACTGCAAAGCACCGCACCATGGCGTGGCGATGCTCAGGATCAAGTAATAAGGAACTGGTGGAGAATTTATTCCGAGCGGACCTGATCAAGAGCTCAAGAGTGCGAGATGCTATGATGAAGGTCTGTCCTCTTTGTGCCTCTCCTTCTCCAATGGTGGCTAGGCAAATATCTGCTTCGACTGCTAACGAGGGATACAGGTTGACCGCGCACATTACTGCCCAGATTTATCATATGCCTATGAAGACTCTCCACAGTCCATCAGCCATGCAGCCACGATATCCGCGCCGCACATGCACGCCTCCGCCGCCGAGTCCCTCCTTCCGTATCTCAAGCCTGGAGCCAGAGTCCTCGATGTTGGGTCTGGATCGGGGTATCTGACTGCTGTTTTGGCAGAACTTGTGTATCCACAGGAAGAGGATGGGAATGGAGAGGTAGGAAAGGCAAGGGTGGTGGGATTGGAACATATCAAGGCGCTGCGGGATATGGGAGAGGGGAATACGAAGAAGAGTAAAAGAGGACAGCAGTTACTCGGGGAAGGTAAAGTGAGTTTTGTCGTGGGGGATGGGAGAAAAGGCTGGAGCGAGGGAGAGGGTGCGGAGAAGGGGTGGGATGCAATTCATGTTGGAGCTGCCGCTGTCGAGCTGCACCAGGAGTTGGTTAACCAACTCAGAAGTCCTGGACGGTAAGTCCGGCGTCGTGAGTGAGTTGTAGATGCTGACCGTGATGGTTCTAGGATATTCATTCCAGTGGAAGATCCAGATGGCTATGGACAGCATATCTGGACTGTGGATAAAGACGCCAATGGAGTGGTTACGAAGAAGAAGTTGTTTGGAGTGAGATATGTCCCCTTGACGGATGCGCCGAGGTAGTCTTCGGCCTCCATGAAACGAGAAAGAGGCGAGCTTGCGAAATGATGGGATGACTCTACGAAAATAGGAGGTTGAAATGTCCTGATAACAGAATGAAGACTCCTCTGAGCTGAGAGTTCCGTTGGTTGGGCGCTAGTGGTTGGTTTCTGAGACAAGTTTCGCTCATAGGACTGTTGCGGGATTCTAACAGGTATTTTGGCACGCCTGTGGAGTTCAAGGTGAATCTCTTGTTTCAAGTATGAGATCAAGGTTTAGAGCGGGAGCATCTCCGAGGATGAGGAGAGAAGCCAAGGACCAGCTGCTGTTGGAAGGTTTCTTCCACATGCAATTTTCTGGGCAATTTCCATATGTTGGAATTAGCGTCGACATGGCGCTTGACGGCTGAGGAATGAGGCAGGAAACAGCAGCAGTTGATGGATAGTAAACATACCATAGGGAGAAGTGTGAAGTCAAAGTACGAAGTATTTCCGAATGACCATCGAAATTGCAGTGTTACTTGCTTTGATCTCCGACGAGCGAGAAGAAGAAAGGAGGGACACGAAAGATTTCCAACCTGCCCGATCTGAGAACCCTTGTTACCAATAGCGGAGAGTCCTGAAATCCCATGTTCAGGAACATGGGATTTTGACTCGATTGACGCTAGTGTTCTAAACAGCAGGGGTTTGCCAGATCGGGCAGGTTTTTGGCTAACGCCATTTTACATTAGAGTGCCCTATCCGACCGTTTTTCGTGACCGGGCTCCAGAAGATTTGATTTTAGCTTGGTGTGCCAGAGCAGCGGCGGCGGCGGAATCTAAAAGCATTTTGGTTCCAGCGCTTACGGCAAGGTTGGAGGTTGGAGGGCTCGAAGGCAAGTAGAGGAGAACACGAATACGAATCAGGTGACCGTGGTCTGAGGCCTTTGATTTCTTTGCTTGGAGTTTGAATTCCAGTTAGATCTGTACATCAGGGAGCACTGCTTTGAAATCTACGGTCTCCACAGATGTTTACCGTTTACCCGTCCCAAATGCCACAAACGAGGGAGGATCTTCTGGCCTTTTGATTTTGAACCTAGGCCTACCGGTAGGCTTCCAGTGGCTCTGTCGTCAGTCTGAACATGAAGTTACCGGGAAATTTCCACGCTTCTAGCTTACGGCGATGGGAATCATCGGTAACGGTTTCTTTCCGGCATGGCTTTTGATGGAAGCACATGCCAGGCTAGGCAAAAGTTTCTTGCTGTGATTTCCTCAACTCCGAGAGCTCATGTACCATGAACGCTGGCGAGCCAGATGCAGGGAGACAGGAAGAAAGAGTGAAGGTGTGAACGCGTGGAGGCGTGAAGGCGGCGGAACTCACCGGGGGGTCGCAGACAGGGGTAGGGGTAGGGGTAGGGGTATTCGAGGGAAAGGGCTGCAGATCGATTCTAGCGTCGATTGGCGATTCACGACGGAAGCGGACAGGCCACTCAGGCCACTCACAAGCACAGGGAAGAGAAGGGGAGGGTGGCCGCCATCTGGAAAACACCAAGATCCGCGGGGCTGGGCAACGTGCCTCGCATCAGGGCAGGCCCCCCTCCCAGCAACAGCCAGTGTCTGTGGGTTTTCGCCACTCGACGCCTCGAGTGAGTGAGCTAGTGAGTCTTCGAGTGAGTGAGTGAGTGAGTGAGTGAGTGAGTGAGTGAGTGAGTGCCTGTGCTGATTTCCAATTGCATGCTGCAGGCGGTGGGAGCTAGCCTCGGACCAAATGCTGTCCGTCGAATACTGCCGCCCGTTGATTGGAGGGGAGCTTTGGAGGAGGCCCTCTTCCCTGGCAAACATGGCATTCTGGCACGGCTGCGGCAGATGGGGGGGGGGGGAGGGGAGGCCCAGGAAGACGCGAATTCGAATTCGAGCTCTCCTCTCCTCTCCCTTCGCCGTCCTAAGGTCCTTCAACGACAACGTCAGAACGTGACAGAAACAGACACACGCAGACGGGATAGGCAGGAGCCTAGGGCCCTCGCCGAGCAACGGCGCCAGCAGCAGCAGCAGCACCAGCACCAGCAGCAGCGAGACTAGAGGAGAAGTGGGCGTGGGGCATGGGCATGAGCATGGGCGTGGGAAACTCTATCAATCGGCGCCCTCTCAGGACTGTAACCTTAAGCTTTCGCTCCCTAGACATTTAACTGTAACCTCGCGGCTGATTTATTATCTGCAACATCATTATTCATACCTGAGACGCCGCATTCGACAATTTCGCCTTTCCGTTTCAAAAAACACACACGCAGAAAAACACCCCCGGGGGCCCCCATTCAGAGGAAGCACAAGCCTCACTTCCAAATCCCCCTCGTCTCGCCTCGCCTCGCTTCCGCACCGATCTCCACGACCCTCCACCAGCTCCCCAGCAGCAGCTGCCATCGCAGCTCAATTCTGCTGCGAGTCGCCGCGCCACACGACCGATTGTCGTACGACGGATCTGGCATCTGTTCCTGGTTTGTCCTCCGTCCCCCATAACCCCCCGGACTGCGCTGCGCTGCGCTGCACTCTTGGCTCCTCAACCATTACCGTTCTTCCTCCGCGGCATCGTGAGCCTCTCCTCCCAAAGTGCGGTACACTTGACGACGGAATCCACGCTTCTGTTCTAGGCTTTCGGCACATGAGCCTCCCCACCTGCTGTCATAATTCCGTCACTCGACCCAAAATAAGTACCTTATCACCACCAGTAATTACTTAGAGCGGAGCGCCCCAGTTTGTAGCTGTAATCCGAGAACGGCAAACCCACTATTATGCCTCCCACCAGAACTCTCCCACCGGCGAAGGCAATGAAGGTGCGCTCCCTATTCTTTTCCAATTGTTCAATTGTTGACTGACTTTGGACAGTCGGAACGAACACACGAGGAAAACCAAGAACGAGCGTATATCGCTGCTTCCAGAAGAAGTGACCGAAGCTTAGAAGCTCGCGTGGAGTCCGCTCGACGGGCGTCTGAAATACACAAACGTCGCACAGGGCGCTCGTTACGTGTGACGGAACAAGATGTGATCAATGAAGAGATGTACGAGGAGGAAGATGACGATCTGCCAATGCAATACCGACGGCTTACAGCACATCTCCAGACCGGCAATGCGGATTTCAACAGGCGGCTGTCAGCATACCTGACCAACCACGTTGCAATGAGGAGTGCTCTCGAACAGTCAATATCAAATTCCTACGCTCAGCAGTATCCGAATGCTCCCCAATTTGCAGCCCAGCCTATGTTCCCATCTCCGATGCTGGCACATCAGGGGCAAAAGCAAATGATGCAACCATCTCAAAGTCCATCCATGTACCGGCAGGCCCCATATCCTTCTCCAAGAACGCAGCAACAAACTTTTCAGCCTGCTCCCCATCATCGATCAGCATCGATTGCCACACCACAAGAGCTGTCGGCAGCCTCACACAGCCCTATTGTCAATGACTCACGAAGAATGTCCATGCCCACCGTGCAAACTACCTCCGTTTCTCCCACCCAAGATCGTACTCCTGTCTCTGCTTCAAGTATCACGTCGCAGCAAAGGCCTTCCTTTCCGCAGGGTAGCTTTTCACAGCAGTATAATCCAGTTGCCTACGATATGCCCACTTTCAACAACAACTTCAGTCCCTTCACCACTGCCCTCCCAGCAGAGTCGCAGGGTCTGCTAGGCTCGATGATGAACATGAATGATCCATTCAGTCAGATGATGATGCAAGGAAGCGACACTTTGCCTGGCAACTTTTACGACTTTAGCAACCAGCCATTGTCGCAGACAACTAGTATTGGAAAGCAACAACCCTACCCAACCGTGAGCGGCTTAAACTCGACTCTTGCACCAGCATCGTCACAAGAGCTGTTACAGCGCCCGCAAGACTACAACAACTCTCAGGATTTCTTCAACGATGCCCTCAATGTAGACAGCAACGGAGTAACACCCTCTGGTACGCCGGGAAACAACGATTGGGCAAGCTACATCAACGCCGATGCGTGGGACTTGCCCTCCTCTCAGACATCCCAGTGATATCTTGAGGACGTCTTCTACCACTTCACTTCATGTTTGTATTATTTCCATAAGGCCATAATCTCATTGCAGCTGATGGTCTGCTGAGCATCGGGAATTCATGATACCACACCTATCATCTTATGGAGTCTGGCGTATTCTGATTGCCCCCTGGACAGAGGCACAACCTATCAGGGACCACGATGTGACGATTCACAGATATGTAGCTAGGGCCCTCTACACGGGGACACAACGGAATGATTCGTGCAAACGAAGCAAAGAGCTTCTTTCATGATGAAATGCAACCAACACTCACTTTATCGGAAGTTTCAAAACTCGATCCTCGACTCAATCTGCAGAGTCTAGCCTCGGAATTGTTAAGAGGTGATTGGACAAGAGAGTGCCGTTTCTACCTGCTTCAGAACTTTTATACTGGAGTAGAACTGGGGCATAGTGCGAGTGTTGCTTTTTTGGCTTTTACTTGTAGCAGAAGCTGCCGATAATACTATATGATCAGAACAATCTCACCTTGCTCAGTAACACGAGGTGAACTCAGAAGCCTCATACCAGCCAAATTATTTCCTTTCATATGTGAAGCACTGACGTGATACAGTGAGTGGTGGGATCGAAAATCCTTCTGCCTACAAACTTTCTCGATCCCACGTGAAATATTTCTTTGCAGTCACATATCAAGCAGGTTTATCTTGGCTTTCACTTTGCATCATTTGTGTGGGGACTGCTGTGAGGGAAATCCCGGCACTTGTTCATAGCCTACCATGATAGACAGCCGGTCCAAAAGTTTCATATTTTGGGATTCAGAATCGGGACGGGATCTAGAACTCCCAAAAATATGGGGTAGCTTGGCCAAAATCTTGGCAGTGTAATGTGCTGGAAGTAATCTGATGTCAGGTCCGCGAAATTCTGCTGCTCCAGTGTCGGACCAAAACACGCACTCTCTGAACTCAGGAGCGTATACAGAAACTTGAACTTGTTTAATTTGTTCTCCATTGAATTGCTCGAGATCAAGGAACGTTTGGGGTGATAAAATTAGCTAATATGTCAAAATGCGTGGATAATATGTCTGGTGTTTTGGGAGACGGAACCTCCCTTTACGCTGCTCGCGAGTGGATTCAGGGGCCAAGGTTGCTTAGCAGACGGTGAGAGGAAGATAGCTTGAAGAGGGGTTTGGGGGTGAAACCTTAGGGCAACGGATCAGAGAAAGACATGGAAAAGTACGAGCTCAGTAGTGTTGTACCTTCCTTTCCTGGTTTACTAAAATGGAACCTTGGGATGGGTCATTCCAAGGAGTGTTGAGTTATGGATGCGGTGAACCATTATGAACGGTGTGCAAATAGTCTCTGTGGTAAATTCCAAGCCCGTCCCAACTTGAGGGATTTATTATCTCACTGAGCTCGTTTTGCATTCCCCCTTGTCTCCGGAACTGTACTACCTGTTCTGCTGTTCTTGGACAGGGGGAGGGCAAGAAGAGCTCATGTGGGTCATATTTTCTTCGTTTTTATGGACACTTGGGCAGCGTTTTATTAAAGCGCGAAGACAATTCTGGAATGGAGTCTTTCAAGGATATACGTTGACTTGAGAGGAGAACATGCATCATTTCTCAGAATGCGAAATAATAGCTAGTATCAAGCGTACATTCAATCCATGAACGTGAGTGAGCAAGGCTTTGCAGTTAAAATCTATAGATAGGAAGCTTCCGCTTCCTCCCTCGAGAGATGGACAGAAAAGGGTCCTGAAACGGCTCTTATCTTTCTTCTTCATTTGGTTCAAAGACACCTCAGATGAACACTTTAAGATGGATAGTATTCTTGAGTACATAGCAAAATTTCTACTCGTTTGTATACCACTGTCAAGTTGTGCGCCGAGAGTCCCCAACGTGCTCGCTTACGCAGGATGTGAGTATCAAAACACTCAAAACAGTCAGCTTAAGATTGCAAAAAATGGCAAAACAGTTCGCCACACCACATCCACTCTTTCGAGAAACGTGGCAAGACTATTTCTGCTCACAAGAAAGAGTCCAGGTCGACCTTATTAGTATTTTAACCACTGCGTAAGTGAGGAGCTAACTGGACATTTGCGAACGTATTAAAAGCACTGGATGGTACCGTTCAGCCACGAAGCTACAAACATCTCACTTGATGTTATGAACCACGTGATGCGACTTCGATCCAAAATGCATAGTGTGCAGGGAAAACAACTCCCATGTCTCGTTCTGTTCACCTTGAAGGATGGTTACATATTCAACAACGGTTTGGGGAAATAGAGATAAGATATTTGAACCTAAAAGCCCGAGAAATTTTGCGCCGTGCCTCGGATTCCTCCCGAATCAAGATTGCACACTGTGCTAAGAATACAGGATGGATTTATAGGGCCAGTACTTTGCCAAACCCAACGCAGATTCGACACTTCTTGGACGGAATCACATCAATGCACAAGCAGGTCAACAAATGTGGAGGAATCAAGTGCAAGCAAATCAGAACATGAGTGTTTCCAACGCCTTCTTAAACCCTATAGACAGTCTTTTCAATGTACAAAGCGCGCCTTAACGCATAAAATCTTATCTATAAGGTGCATCTGCTCTGGCAGCCGCCGCTAATTCTGGCTCCCATTTATCTCCATTCGCAAGTAGTTTTTCTGCAACAATAGTTAGTCTTCCACACCTCTCATCCGAAGGATATCACGAACCTTTATTGTAGAGCAATTCCTCTCTTGTCTCGGTGGCGTACTCGGCATTAGGCGATTCGACAATGGCATCGACTGGGCAACTCTCCTGGCAAAAGCCACAATAGATGCACTTTGTCATGTCGATATCATAGCGAGTTGTTCTTCGACTCCCATCTTCACGCTCCTCGGCTTCAATTGTAATAGCTTGTGCGGGGCAGATCTATAAACATTGTCAGTGACAGAGCCAGAGATCATGACCAACTGAACCCACAGCCTCACACAGCTTGCATGCAATGCAGCGCTCTTCGCCGGATGGGTATCTTCGCAGAGCATGTTCGCCTCTGAAACGTGGAGAAATTGGTCCCTAAGACTATGTTAGCTTCTGAATCTTTGTCTAAAGCAACCGGTTCTCTATGCACCTTCTCAAATGGGTAGTAAATGGTGTATCTACAACGTGTTAGCTCGTTGGCTGCCACAACAGGAGCTCAATGGTAAGACTCACGGAGGTCGGAAGAATTGTTCTAGCACAACATACATTCCTCGGGCCATCTCGGTCAGGAGGAAGTATTTGCCCGCCTTATCCAATGAAGATTCCTTGCTCTCATTCCATCGTTCTGGCTTTGGTAATCGGAAACCTGGAGGCGGTGGTCCAGAGGGTGTAGCGTACGCTCGAAGTATGCTCGTCGAGAACGCGGCCAGTGGACTTGAAGAACATGCGAATGGGCGCATAGCACTCGAAAACCTTGCCGTCGGGCGGCTTCGAGCCACGAGCATCGTCAAAGGCTTTGCGGATGCCATCGTGTGGTTGCTCGTGGCAAGATGGTTGAAGAGGGGTGGAATTGAGGTCTGGAAATCGAAGTGTCGATGTCAAGCATGGACTAATGCGTTTACGATGATTGGCTGCGGAGTATGAGCTCCAATTGCCACAACCACATTCGATATTGGAGATCTAACGTGTAGGCGGTTTACAAAAGAGTATCAGAGCGCTGACAGTCGCCCTTACCTAGCTTCCATGGGTGTCATCCTTGAAAGGCAGTTGCTGCTTGGACACTGAGCCTGTATCACGTGATACAGATGAGCTAAAAATTCCGAGCCGGAGGAGAAGCTTCGACCGGGACATCATCAAACTTGAATATCGACCCTCTTCAGCCATTCTCTCCGAGCCTCCACACCCGTCAAAATGTTCCGAACAGCTCTCCTCAGATCAGCACGCCGTGCGACCAGTCAAGCAGCCCGATCTTCTGGCGCAATTGCACGCCCTGTTGTCCCAAGCTCGTTCATCACAAAGTCCCGTTTCGCCCCCTCAGCTTTCCAAGCTGCCAGATGTTACTCTGCCGCTGCGGGCCTGTCGAAGCCAGAAGTTGAAGGGAGAATAGTGGATCTGTTAAAGAACTTTGATAAGGTGGGTTATGGTCTAGGAAGCTACAAGTTACATGCTAATTCGATTCCCAGGTTTCCGACCCATCGAAGGTACGATATGCATTCAAACGACAGTGTGTGGGTATATGCTGATCAAGATAGCTTTCACCTACATCGCACTTCTCGAATGACCTTGGATTGGATAGTTTGGACACTGTTGAGGTTGTGATGGCGATTGAGGAGGTGAGTTGGGCCAGACAGAGCATGCCCAGGTTCTGACAACTCCTTAGGAATTCAGCATTGAGATCCCAGATAAAGAGGCAGATGCTATTCACAGTGGTAAGGGTTTATGGGACAACTTGCTTGTGTCCGAAGTCTGATTTTTTGCAATAGTTGACAAGGCCGTTGAGTATATTCTCGCCCAGCCAGATGGTACGTTCGGCCCAGCGGAAATGCTTTCACCTGTGGATTCTAATTGATTGTACTACAGCTCACTGAATGCTTGCATTGTACATTAGGGGTTGAAGGAAGCTGGGTCTCGAGATATGCAAGATCGATGGTCGTTGAGATGATAACTCAGAGGGGGGGGGACTTTGTACATTGAATCGCTATGTGCATCAGAAGCATAATGATTCTTTGAGTTTGTAAAAATGTTTAGACCATCTTACTCTTGTCTTTGTTGCTTGGTTCTTCATAAAGCTGCTGGTGCAGTGCCAAACAAGAAAAGAACACGGCCGAGCAGGGCTAGCTTGAACTCATCCCGCTAAAATTCCAACCGATATCCCTGCCAAAACTACAATATTGCAACGGCCCAGGAGAAAGCTTCACCCTCTCCACCTTCAACTACCTGCCCCACCCAGCGCACTCGAATACCTGCGACGAGACAGCTTTCTCCCGCGCGACCTCAATCGATTACCATTTCCAACTCAAATTGGAACTGCGACTTCGCGTTTGTGCATGGCAGGGCGGAGAACGGTCAGACTCGCGTGAGGTTGAACTTCCCCTTGTTCGACGGCCAGAATCAACTACAACGTAGCTCGCATCGAGAGGCCCCAAAATGTCTTCTGGACTCACTAGAAGAAGAGGCGGCGGAGGAGGAGGAGGAGGTGCTGGAGCTGATGATGAGAACGGAGAATCGAGTCGCGTGGCTTCGCCTGTCCCAAAAGCTGGTGCCTCCCGCGATACGGGTGGGCCAGAAACGTCGTACGAAAGCGGTGAGAACGGCCACAAGATTGCATTCGACCCAAGAGATATCAGTGAGAGTGCCGAGCGGAGCAAGCAACCCAAGTTGACGCTCATGGAGGAGGTGCTGTTGCTTGGACTGAAAGATAAGCAAGTATGTGCACCAAAGCGGTTCTCTGTCAATTACATTCACAACGCTCTAACGTAAATCTAGGGATACCTCTCGTTTTGGAACGACAATATTTCATATGCCCTCCGGGGATGTATTGTCATCGAGCTTGCTTTCAGGGGGCGTGTGAGCATGCAGAAGGACTCCTCCCGAAGGCGATTTCCCCTGGCCGATCGAGTAATTGAGGTTATCGACGACACACTTACAGGCGAAGTCTTACTTGATGAGGCTTTGAAGTTGATGAAGGGCAGTGAGAAGATGAGCGTTAGCTCATGGATTGACTTGATGAGCGGTAAGCCAGCCTTGCATTTAAAACCCCCTTTGCACGGAGCAACATCTAATAAATCCTTTGCAGGAGAAACGTGGAATCTCATGAAGATTGGATATCAATTGAAGCAAGTTCGGGAGCGATTGGCGAAGGGTCTGGTCGATAAAGGCATCTTGCGAACTGAAAAACGGAATTTCCTCCTTTTCGATATGGCCACACATCCTGTAGCTGACGGTGGAGCCAAAGAAGAAATCCGACGGAGAGTTCGAAATGTCCTGACGCAGAGAACCGTTGTCTTGCCAGCAAGTCAATTCCTCCCGGAGAACCTCGAGTTCAAGTACATTCGTACAATTGCCATGGTTTGTGCAGCATACGCTGCAAATGTCCTTGAGAACGCCCTGGCCACATTAGGACATGAGGCTAGAGAACGGGCATTTGCACAAGTAGACGAGTTACTGGCAGAGTACAGTCAATGGCCTTTCGGAAAGAGGACGGGAGGAGCTAGTGGCGTTGGTGCAAATTTGGGCCAGGTAGTTGGTGAGGAAGTCAGTAACGGCAAGGATAAGGAGTTGCAGCTTGAGGTTAGTTTCATCTCAATGGTTCGATTCAAAGACGAGAGACTTACAACTTCTAGGTCGTTGCAGCATGTCTTAGTGTCTTTACGAGACTGGACTCGCTGCTATAGATGTGGAAGGAAACCATGATTGTCCGGGGACGCTTACGGGGTAGAAAATACTTCTATATTGTCTTAATAGTGGACAATCGTCCCCAAAATACCAGAGCAGATTTGCTACATCTTTTTTCGAAGACGAACGGCGTGGGTTGAGTCGCAGGGTGTTCTTGACTATTTGCAAGTTGGCTTCCACGCCAAATATCGTGGCAACTAGTGTAACATATTGTGAGCTCTGCCTGTTTAGCGGAATAAAATGATCCTTGTCTGAACGATCATCTTCTTTTGATCACGAGAGCCAGTTTTCAACAAATGCATGTTTCGCGAATAGGAAATGAAAGGGGTATTGTGGACAAGACGTTTCTTTGTATACACAAGCCAGGAAGCTGGCTAATTGTAAACGGCAGCTTTATTTCCGCTTCCCTGAGCCAAAGCTACCCTCAAACCCAGGCCTGCTCTTGACTTTGGGCTTCTTGCTCTTTACAGACTTTCCCTTGCCCTTGCCCTTCCCACCCTTCTCGTCTCTTCTCTTCTGAAGATTTTCCTCTCTTTTCTTCTGCCTCATAGCCTGGCTCTTGGCAACACCGTCCTTCCTCTCTGTCCATTCTTTCTCGCTCTTCTTCTTCGCTTTCTCTTTGCGCTTCAGAGTCTTCTTCAATAATGAACTGTCATCCCGCACCTTCTCGCCATGGGCTCGCTTCTTTGCGTTGAGCCATAGCTCTTTCTCCTCGATATCAGCCCGCTTCTCCTCATCAAGACCAGCTATCCGTTGTCGCTTCTTCTCACTGGCAAGCAATGCGGTAGCAGGGTCTTGCGGGCCTCTCTTTTTTGGCGCACTCAATAATGTAGACAGATCATCGGCAAGTTGTTGGCCGTCCGCAAATGCCACCCGGCCGAAGGAAAAGTTGTGCTCTGGAGATTGGATATGAGGGCTCATCATACTGGAAGCTGGCGAGTCCCGGGCAGAGGCTAGAGCAGCTTCTCGTTTCTCGTCCTCCTCAGCTCGGGCTTTGGCTTTCCGAGCTTGTTGTTTGGCCCGTTCCTTTGCCTCCTTCTTCCGACGTTCTTCGAGTAATTCATCCCGAGTTCGTGCTTTTGGATTTCGTTTATTTCGAAGCTCTTCTATCCTAGCTTCGAGTTTTGCTTTATTGATGTGTTTAGGTACCTTTGCAGGGGGTATGACGGATGATGTAGAGGTGTTAGCGCTGGGATTGGTGGGGTCGTCAAAAATAGGTGATGGTGGTGAGGGGCTGGGGGAGACTGTCTCTTCGTTGCGCTCCTTCTCCAGTCCTTCGGCATCGAAATTGCCAATTTTGTCACCAGGAAGGTCCTCGTTTGCCACAATGGTGTCTTCCGTACCCTTTCGATACTCATCGCCTCCTATGCGACTTTTTTCAGAATGTTTGGCAGCTACTTTGGACTTTTGTTTCGCCTTTGCAGCCAACTTTTCTTGAACTCGTTTTGCTTTCTTTTCCTTCTTCATTTCCATCTTCAACTGTCGTTTCTGGTGTGCAGCTGATGCAGAGGTGGAGTCGAGCTGTTGCGTCGATGCTTGGAGTCCTTCGTCCGAGAGCTTTTGTTTCTTTGCCTTCTTCTCTCCCGGTTGCTTCAAACCCTGCTTCGGGAGTTCTTTCTCCACGCCTTCTATGTCGGACGTTTCCTCGCCATCTTCTAACTCTTCCAATTTTCGCTTTCGCGCCCGCTCGTCCATGACATCTTTCGCGCTCTTGGCAGACTTTGGATCGAGTTTCGCTCGTCTGGCCGCAGCTGCCTGCTCTTTTGTCTGCTTCTTCTTCTTCCATTGGTCCTGGCGACAACAAATCAGACTTATTTGTGGAAACACGGTGAGCGTTTGCGTATCTTACACTAGTATCCTCTCCGTAGTAGAATTTTGCAGGAATGAGCGAGAGCAAGCCATCAAATGCTTCTGCGTGCCCACGCAATCGATCCTGCAAGAAGTGGTCAGAGGAGCAAAGGCCAAACGAAAAGGCGGGGATAATTTACCTGGAGTTCGCTCTCCGCCATGTCGAGGAACTGGTTCGAAGAGGACGCTGGCGCTTATGTTGAGTGAGACAACCAAATTTCATGGGTTGTTCACGGGTGAAACCAAGGCACAGTGCGACTCGAGGGTGTTGTTCTTCGATCTTGAACTTCCCTCGTTCACTTTCTTCGATAGTGCGACTTTGGCGCAGACCGATAACTTTTTCTGCTGGCTTCGCTTAATGATTAAGGTTAGCGCCGCTAACTCCACTCCCCCTTTCAGCATTGACAACCTAAACTCAGCCACATCCTCTACGCAAGCTCACTCAAATTCACATTCACTATGGCCATTTGAGAAAAGACTATTTGACATATAAGGCACACATTACACACCTCTAATGAATAGCGACTACTCAACTATCCAATATCAAAAGAGCTGGGCTTTCCATAAAAAGCACTGCCTCACTTTCAGCGGTACTGTTTGAACAACAATGAATGCCTAGAAAAGTTCCGGAAGAAGGCCTCTCTCTAAGTTGCATAATACTGCTGCATTCAGCTACAAATATTGCAATTTCATTTCATTCTTCAACCAGATTGCTGCTTTTGAAACTACGAAGATCTTCACCACCAAGTCCGGTCACGTTGCTTCATCTTGCTCCCTCTGGCGGCAGGCAAACTATGGCTCCGCATGTTGAGGCAAATTCTTTGTCTGATATCACGGAACTCGCTTCAAATCCTCCGAGATATCCTCGAAACCCCACAGAACCGAGAAAAGCATCTCTGACCCTCTACATAGCCCGTGTCCCTGGATGCAAAGGTTGGACTTATTCTATTGCCAGTAAACATGATGCTAAGCTTTTTCGTTAGATATAATTCTCACAACTCTGAAACCACAACTGAAGAATGTCACGGCTACAGATGTGGCTTCATCTCTCTACTATTTCCACTTGAATACCGAGGATGACGCCCGATTCCTAGAAGAGGACCAGTCCGTAGCAGTGGGAGAGACTGCCACATCAAAGGAAAAGCCGCTGCCTCGCAAACCGATTCTCGAGTCTTCCAGATCCTCTGGTGACCGTACTCAACTGACAACTTCTGTATCACCAGGTCATGGGGAGACTGCAGCAGTTCCAAGGAAGCCTTTGACAAGTCCTCATATTTCTCCCTTATCACAGCATCCGTCCAGCCAAGGAAAGCAAAACCTTACTAGACGGCCTTTAGGACCCCGCCCTCTAGTATCAGAGACGGTGACGAAGAGAGAGATTCTACCGAGCGTGGAAAACCGGCCTTGGACCTCGACATCACAATCCCAAGACAGTGCTTCGGCATTGAGGGCGAGTAGTGATTCAGCCACGAGTCAAACATCTGGTGATATTGCTGCGAATAGAAACGAACAGAATAAGGACTATGCCTTCACAATAACTGTAATTCGTCGCGACCCTGCCTCAGGAGCTCAATGGAACGTTGGCAGCGTGTCTAGTAGCCCTGCTTCAAATGAGCTCAATCATGGAGAACATCCGAGAAGGAAGACTAAAAAGGCACATCTCGACATATCAGTCCACATTCTGACTCCGGGCTATGGTGTCTTTCGAACGCAAGCTGCTACAAAGTTCGCTGCCAACAGTAATTCCAATGTAGCCATCAACTCTGCAGATGAGTTCGATATAGATAACCCACAATCTCCATTTGGGCCAGCCTGGAGTTTTGATCGACAAGTGAGAATGGAGGGTTCCAGCTTCTGGAGTCGTCCATCCATCCAGCATAGGAGGACCCTTTCCGACCTTTCTGGCAATCACAGCACGACACATCGCAGAGGCTCTAGCGGCAGCTCTGTAGGTGGGCAAGTAGATTCATCTTCAAAAAATCATAATCCTGACATCGATGTCGCCGACTCACAATCAAAAGGCTACATGTTTATCAGCCCATGGGGAGGTCGCTGCAAATTCTCAACTGGCAGTGGAGGACGAAGTTTAACACTCAAGCACACGTTGCCCATACCAGTATCGGCCAGTAACACGAGCGATAAGAGCTCTTCACAGCAAAGCTCTGCACCCGTAAGCGAAATTCGGTTCAATTTGCCTTCCACGGCATTGTTCTCATCTTCGGGTACCAATTCAGCCAGCAAGAGGAGCAGTTTCGATTCTAAGACGACCGCTACATCGAAATTTCGCAACTTGCGTAAAAGGCTATCTCCCCACAAACCACAACCTCGACTGCCACCACGACCACATCCAACATCCTACGCAGCACTGTACCCTAGTGACGATGAAGCCCCTCCTTTGCCGCCAAGGTCCTACCATGTGACAGACTCAAGTGGAGATGAAGCACGTCCACCACTCCCGGCAAGACTACGTTCTTCTCCATATGAAATTAATGTTCCGGATCAAGAGTTCGGAGAAAGCATCGATGACGATCCACATTTAGACCTCAGCATTGGCCAAGAGAAAGCCGGAGGTGGGAATAGAGGCAAGAGAGCAAAGCTTGGCAAGCTCGTCATCCACGACGAGGGTTTCAAAATGTTAGATCTTGTGGTTGCTGTAAATATCGGTGTTTGGTGGAGTGTCTGGGAATCTGCGGTGCACTAGATTCTACATGCCAGGAAATTGCTGAGGACCACAGGATGCCGATGAAACTTCATGATTTTCAACAAATTTCCGAGCCTGGAAACGAGTTCTTATTTTTTTTTAATGAAAACACCAATCTGATTATCTCTCTCTAGAGCTTGCACGCCCGGGATCCGCATACCCAGCGGTATTACGAGAACGCAAGTTCTCAACTCATGGCCATGGTTGTGTATATTAGTATCTAAACTCTACACGAAATTTCTTCCTGTGTCACGGTTCTAAGTTATGGTTCCGGACCGCCAGGTGTAGCCTGTCACATAACACATCGTGACTTGTGAAAGATACACTGTGCACGCAAGGCATGCTTGGTCTCAAACGTCTGGTTCAACAAGGGAGCTAAGTAGCAATACAACATCAAGTGGAACTCATCAAAGCCTGAATAGGAGACTGATCACACAAAGAACAACATATTCTCACAAGTGGCAGTTCATTCCGGATTCCAGTCCAAGGATACTGAGAAAACCGTCAAGTGATTTGCCCCATGATCCACGTGGTCAGAAATTGGTTGACGATCTGACAAGGCCTCAAGGTATCACGTATTCTACTCTTATTATCGTCCTCTGTCTATCCTAATATACCAGATCTGACCGAGGGAGTAGTGTTCCGCGATGAAGCTCTATAAAAGGTATCCTCAAGGCCCACTCCTAGTCTCTCTCATCACCAGCACTTCCTTCTGCATTTTCTACTAAGTCTATCTTTCGAGCTTTCATTCTCAGATATCTTTCCTTCCAACGATCGAAATGCATTTCAGCAAAGTCTTCGCCGTGGTCTCTCTCTCCGTAGTGGCAACAGCATTGCCTAACACCCCGCCACAACAGAAGACTAACTGTCCTTCCGAAACCCACAAGCTGTATTGTTGCAAAAGCACTGAGGTCTTTGACCTAAGCGACCCCAAAAATCGTGACAGGGCCAACTCCTTGCTAAACCAGCCTACCGGTGACTCCGGCAGCCTTGTCGGCGGCGTTCCTGTTCTCAACAATATTCTGAGTGGGGTTGCGCAGACAGTTCAAGCTGATGTTCCCGTCAAAGTTCCTATTGGACTTGGATGTGTGTCTACTACCCTCGTCACAACCCGTTCAATGTGCTAATCAAATTGTTCAAAGGCACCCTGGACTTCACAAATTGCGAATCACCCGCCTGTTGCATCATGGGATCAACAACAACGACCGATACAAGCTCGAACTCGGGCTTGGTGAGTTACTCCAGCCGCTTATCTAAGGTAGCACTCAAAACTAATCAAAATCAAACAGCTCTCCGGCACCCTCAAAAATGGTGTCAATATACCCAACCTCCAATTCTGCCAGCTGCTCTGAGGACGTGCTCGCCTCCATGGCCCGCGCATAATCCAGACCAATCGCGGACCAGGTTCTCTCTTCTCGCGGCTTATTGTTTGTGGACGCTTGTGAGTTTCCTACAGTTGGGTTATTGGAATAGTGGGCTTAGGTGTGATAGGAGTGCTGCGCATAAAGTTACATATCTTTCAAAATCTTGTGTTCTGTTGTTGGTTACTTACTGCTGTGATATTTCAGTGGTCGGGGTTTGTGTCTAATTCAACATTAGGCCTTTAGACTTTGTAATACATCACTCTCGTTAATCTTCGTTCTTGTGGTGACGTTGATCTGGTCAAGATCATTCCGACGGAGTAACTGGAGAGCATGCGCATCCGAATAGCTTGACGAACATCAAGAAACCTTCCCTTCAACCGGGGCCTATGCCTCTTGAGCACGCCTCCTTGTAAAGGCGTCTCAGTGCCTCCTACCGTATATGCAGATCGTATTGTGGTGGCATGGCGTATAGCATATATGCAGGTCCCTGTACTCGGTACAGCCATCGGTGTAACAATGTACAACTTCACTTTCCAAGTGGGTGATCCAGCGAAACATAATATATTGCGAAGTTTTAAATACTACCACGCAAAAGCGAGACCTAGCAATTCGATCCCGTCTTGTGAGATGCTCGTTTGTCATACAAACGCTATTCCCTGTCTTCTCTCTAGCGCCGAAACTAATGTTAAATGCCATATAGTAGCAATGTACTGTCTAGTGGGATATATACTGGAACACAGCTGACACGTCCTTATCACCACATTCCTGTCTCAGTAACAAATCTTGGATCGGCTTCAACCCCTCGTTGACAAAATGATTCCATGTACTCGTGTCACCGTACATCATTGCCGGGGCTTTGATGTACTGCTTCCCATCCGGCTTGCATCGCTTGCACTTGAAGGTATCGTGGGTATCGCTTGTCGTATCACCATGGTACTGGAACAGTTCCCTGAGACTGTCTAACGTGAAATGACGCTCGACATCTTCCGCGGAATCCACCACGCAAGAGGAGAGAGATTGCTTGTGCGACTGTCTTTGGAAGATCTTCTCTTCGATGGTTCCGGTAGCAATGAAGCGGTACACGAAGCAATCTTTCTTCTGTCCATCTCTCCATACTCGGGCAAGAGCTTGTTGATCGGCTGCTGGATTCCAATCGGGGTCAAACAGAACAAGCCTATTAGCGCCAATCAAGTTCAGACCACATCCACCAGCCTTACTACTGAGAAGGAAAATGAACTCATTGCCCTCAGGGTCGTTGAATTTATCAACTAGTTTTTGACGTTTGGTTACGTTCATGGTTCCATCCAAGCGCAGGCTGCCGTAGCCTCGGTGTCGGCACAGTTTGTCAAACATATCAAGAGTTTGAGTGTAGTTGCTGATTAAGACAATCTTATCATTGGTGTCCTGACGGATTCGGGCGAGCATGCGGTCAAGGACTTGCATCTTGCCGGAATACCAGGGTTTCACATCACGATCGCGGCCACGAGCGTCTTTTGGAATGTAATCTTCAGGCCAAAATTTCTCGCAACCAGGTAAGTCGTCAGGCAAGTTGAGTAGATCTGGGTGGTTGCAAAGCTTCTTGAGCATACCGATAGCTTTGAGAGGTTGACTTCCTTTGCCTCGAAGCAAAGCTTTGATATCTGGACTGCTGATAAAGTGATTGTATAGATCAAGCTGGAAGGGAGCAAGATTGCAGAACACGACATGCTCGTACTTCACAGGTAAATACTTTGACAAGATGTCGTTTGTCCTTCGAATGATGAACTTGTTAACGACGTTCAAGAGATCCCGAATGCACTCGTCGCCTCGTTCTCGATCTTTGTCGCTGCCTGCAGCATCTCGTCCCCTCAAAATTGGCAACTCGTACCTCTTCCTGAATTCGAGTCGTGTGCCTAATAGACCAGGGTTGGCGAAGCTGATGAGCGAGAAATACTCCGAAAGATCATTCTGAATCGGCGTGCCAGACAAGATGACTCTTCTTGACACGTTGAGACTATTCAATGCAGTGAACGTCTGGCTGTCTCCGTTTTTCAGCCGATGGCCTTCATCGCACAGCATGAGGCCTATCTTCGTGTTCTTGAGCTCCTCGACGTTCAGTCGAAGAGTCTCGTACGAGACTATGATGACTGGGCGCGTAACTGACCGGCCGCTTGCAATGGCCCATTGTCGTAGCTGTTGAGTGAGCTCTTCCTTGGTAGCTTTGCCGTCAATGGCAAAGGGCTGGATGGCATCTGGACCAAGCCACTTTACCAACTCGTTTGCCCAATTCTTGACCAGACTGGAAGGGCAAGCAATAACAGCTTTCTGGATTGTTGATTTTCCAGCATCTGGAGATTGCTTCAACAGCGTCCACATGAGAGTGATACACTGAAGTGTCTTTCCCAAGCCCATCTCGTCTGCCATAATACAACCATTCGCCTTCTCTTCTATCATGCCCGTGACACACTTGTACATAAATTTCACACCTTCAATTTGATGGGGTCGCAGAACCTTGGCAAGTTTTGGATCGATGACAACGGGAACCTTTGGACGGTCGCTCTCCACAACTTTCTTGATTCCCAATATTTCTGCGAGACTCTTGTGGACCAGAGGAGCATCAATCTTCGGTACCTCTGGGTCCTCGCCCTTTTGTGCTTCTTCGATAGTCCTCGGCTTTTCATCAATGGTGGGATCGTAGAGTACAATTGCAAACTCTCCGCTGGGATCATGTAACGGCTTTGCAACGAACACTGCTCCTTGCCGCAGTCCAAGGGTAGGAGGAGGACGATTTGGATTATATGTGCCAGCAGTTTTGTTGATCAATGGGACCGAAAATCGCTGCCGGAACATAGTCTCCTTGTCTTTGACTTGAAAGATTGGGAATTTGTTGGCATCTCTGTTGGCCAGGGCAAGTCGGTCCTCGTTTGTCCACGCCTTGTCTTCGTCATCTTTATCTCCATCAGCTCCCCCATAGTCTACCTTCCTTCTTTTTCGAGTCGGTTTGTCCGAATTCCGAGTAATTGTCGCAGATCCGGGACATCTGAAAGGTTTTGTGAGTCGGTCGACAGACTGAGGTGTCCCTCCATACAGTCGCTGAGAGCCTTGAGGCGGTCTAACAGACGAGGCGGGCGTGTTCTCTTTATCATCGCTCAAGGTAATCCTAAAGGGCTTCTTCAAGCGATCCGCGGTTTGGGGAGTTCCTGCAGTCGTTCCCATACGCTTCTTGACGATAGCTGGCGTACTCAATGGCTCATCGGGAGGAGTGATCATCATCTTAGGCAAGCAGAGAGCGTCAATTTCCTACTCAAATACAAACATGCTCCAGTTATAGTGTTGCAATTTGTCGTCTTTCCTCGGGTTGGTTCCTTTTGTCACAAGGGAGAGGTGTGGCAAGAAGTTCGCGATGTCAACATTGGTAGAGACGCGTAAAACGCGCTTGCTTTTTATGTCACGTGACCGTGGTAACGCATTCAGCCTCCGACGTCACCCGAAAAAATATCGCAGCCGCGAAAGCCCGAAATTGTTGAGCAAGCAAATTTTCTCCCTTTCTCGTAGAAGCACGATTCTCATAAATTCACTCTCATTTCACACCAGAAGCTAGATTAGATTTCTCCATATTTCGTACTTCAAGCTTTCGACTGCAAAGATCACGCCGTTTTCGCCCCGCCCCACGCTAATTGAACCATGGCCCCACCTCCACGTCCGTCTTCCGTGGACAACTTCTTTGCCCGTTATCAACATAGCATTCTCATGGGCACGTTTGTCGCCCAGGTCGGCCATCACCAGTATATTCGTCATACCTCTCCGGCTTTTGAAGCTGTCTCCAATTCCGTCAGAGCCCCGGCCATTCCGAGAACTCTGAGAGCAGGTCTTGGCTGGGCTGTTGTCTTCGTCGGCTTGTTAGCCAAGATAACACTGGCGAAAAAGACGATTAGAGACTATTCGGATCCTGTGGTTGCGCTTGCGTCTCAGCGGAAAGAGTGGAGACGTCCCGTTCAAGAGAAATTGTGAACCTCCTGTTCTCCAACTTTGGTGGAAAGTCTCGCAGCCATCTTTCTTAGCTTCCTACCATGATCTTGCGATAACGACCTGTTCTTCTCAACACCAAAAAGACAATGTCCGCCGACTTCTGGGCTGGATACATCAGTGGAGCAGCCGGTATCCTGATTGGAAATCCATTGGATCTAATCAAGGTCCGCCTTCAAGCCGGAACATCATCCCTTACTTCAATCCCCTCAAGTTACACTTCGCAGTTCTCCTCAGCAGGAAGTTTGATTCGTGGAGCCACTGCCCCAATCCTAGGTTACGGTGCCCTCAATGCTCTTCTTTTCGTAACTTACAATCGGACCTCTGCACTCCTGAATTCGAGCACAACAGGAGCACCGCCCAACCTCTGGACGACCTGGCTCGCAGGAGCAATTGGCGGTCTCGCAACTTGGGTCGTCAGCACCCCCACAGAGCTGATTAAATGCCGGGCCCAGATCTCAACTTCTTCAAATGCCGCATCGAGTTGGGGCATCACCAAACAGATCCTGCGCACTGAAGGAATCAGAGGATTGTACTTCGGAGGCGTTGTTACCGCGTTGAGAGATAGCATCGGCTATGGATTCTATTTCTGGTCTTACGAATTGAGCACCCAACTAATGATATCGAGAATGAGAGAGCGAGGAAGCGACACCCAGGAGGCGGCGAAGGTCTTGCTTTGCGGTGGACTAGCGGGCGTGGTAACCTGGGCTAGCATTTTCCCTCTGGATGTCATCAAGACGCGAGTCCAAACTCAAATTACTGCGGACAGCACCACTGCGCCATTACTTGGGCCTGCAGTGAGCACGGATGGCCCCGAAAGGAGAAGATTGGGAGCGGTAGAGGTCGCTAGAAATGCGTACAGAACCGAAGGTCCGGGTGTGTTTTTCAGGGGCCTAATGGTGTGTAGTACTAGAGCTTTCATTGTGAATGCCGTACAATGGGCTGTGTACGAATGGACTATGAACGAATTAGATCCTGAGCGGAAGACCTCAAAGATTAAAGACGACGAATTATAGAATAGAACGACAATATAATAGAATAGACTTCATGAGCTGCACCCCTAATTTTCTCACCATCGTCGAGTCGGCCTGCAACGAAGCAAACGGTGCTAAGATTTTGATCACTTGACAATTGGATATCAAATCAGATAATGTTGACAGTGAGAATAGCTTTCATTGTTCGTTCTAGGAAGTTAATTAATCCGACATAAAAGCCCCAACGCCAGCCATCCATAAAAAATGCTGCCAGCCCGTTATGACAATATCCCCAACGCCATCCATGTAAGCGACTTGCTCTTATGCCACAAAGTATTTCTACAATCCACGCGGAGAGACATACTGCAAATATAAAATCATCGATCTAGAAGTACTGCAATTCTCCGTTGCCGCCCTGCTTAGCGCCACTACCACCTTTTCCTT
Source organism: Hyaloscypha variabilis F (assembly GCA_002865655.1). Classification (NCBI taxonomy): domain Eukaryota; kingdom Fungi; phylum Ascomycota; class Leotiomycetes; order Helotiales; family Hyaloscyphaceae; genus Hyaloscypha; species Hyaloscypha variabilis. The sequence goes on along the minus strand of KZ613943.1, from coordinate 1,495,591 downwards.
GCATCTGCTGCTGATACTGCTGATACTGCTCAAATTGCTGCTGTACCAGTTGCTGAGGGGTTTGGTATTGCTTTTGCAACGGCGGGAAATCTTCATATGCCACAGCCGCATTGTAGCTTGGAGTATTGTTGTTGGACTTCTCGCCAACGTCGTCCAGCGATCGATAGTGCTGGCCGCCCCCACCCCCACCTCGACCTCTTCCACCACGACCACCTCCGTTCCCTCTATTGCCACCACGGTTGCCACGTTGTGAGCCATTACCTCTGTAATTGCCTCTGCCTCCTCGTTGTTGGTAACCTCCTCTACTGCCGCCTGAGCCTGAACCGACTCCATACGATCCACTCTCTCGCCGGGACGACTCATCATCAGGAGCATGCTTCCTCTTGAAGGTCTTGTTCGGGAAGAGACTTTCATACTCGTTCTCTCTAGGATCTTCATCTTCGATTCGAAGCAAGACTTTCTCACCAACTGTAGACTCAAAAACGTACTGCTTTTCTGGAGGAACAGGTTGCCAATTTTGAATCTTACCTGCATCAATAGGCTTGGCCCCTTTACGCAGAGCAAGGACCACAATAGGGACTGGATTTTCCGTATAGTACTTCTTAGTACTGGGCACAGGTTGGACGCACGCAGCCCATATCTTATTCTCGAAGACAGCGGTGCCTGTGACTTCCCACGTGATCTTGCTTCCCATTCCACCTACTTTCTCCAGGATGCTTGCAGGAGCAGGGCGTGGTGTAATGAGAACGTTATTTGCAAGGAACTTCATCTCTGTGTCCGGCATTGTCGGGGGTAAATGAGCTAGGGTTAGCAAGCGCTGAGTATCAGCATTACTGATTAGGTAGCCGGTATAGAAAACTGTCTTCTTGATCTGAAGACGCCTGCCTCTGGCTCCGTGGCTGATAGCAAGATTGTGATCGTTGATCAAACGCTGTATCTCGACAGCTTCTTTGACCGGGTCAAGCTGCGTGGCTCCATCCGCTACTTGAACCACTTCCGCAGTTATGGGCCCTCGAGTCGGTGTGACATTCTGACGCCTATTGTAGTCCATGAAATAGTCCCTGAAACCTTTGACGTGCTTCTGCCTGTCTTCATAGACTTTGATCTCTTCAGCGCCTTTGTATGTCTCCACCATGGTCTCGAGAAAGACTTGCTTGAAGTGCATGGTACTTGAGAACCGCTGGTTATTCGGGCCGGCTGCCGGCTTCAAGATGATCAGGTCAAAATCAAGACCCTTGCTGGCAAGCATCTTTTTGAGGAGCTCTGCGAAGTTTGTCTCACCCCTACCAGTCAACAAAACTGTCAACGCGTCCTTCTGCTTCATGCTCAATTCGATGAGCTCAACGATTCTCTCATTCCACCAGCCCTCCCACGCACGAGGTTCTTCTTTCTCAACGCCTTCGCCAGTTGCAGCAAGAATTCGACTATCGTGCCACCATCCACCTTTAATCAACGTATCCTGAGCTTGTAGAAAGCCAATACTTGGTCCATTCCAGAGTTTTGGATTCGGCAAGGGGCTGTTGAAGACTGGAATTGAGGTAAGCCTCTGGGCAGAGTCCTTGAAACAGGGCTGAACTTACGCGTATTGTCGAAATCATAAACGTGCAGCACCTTGACCTTGTCAACAGCTAAACTGATCAGTTCTCGCTCGCGAATGCTATCGTGAGACCTACCGGGGAGTTCCTTATTTGCAATCGACCACCGATTGAGAGCGGTCGTCGTGAACGGACCGGAGGCGAGGCCGTTCGAGTACCCGTTGCTCCCTGAGTACCCGGTCATGGTGATACGCAGGGCTGCGCTGAAGACGCGCACTTTTCTGATGAGCGAAGACACAATTGATGGGCTGGGAGACGACTAGTCATACGACGTTGATGGGAGGAAAGGAAAGCGTTGATGGTTGGCTTTGCGAAGCGCGGCTGCCGAAGATTTTGAGTTTCGTAGCCTTCTCTCGCTTGTGTCAAGTCAGCCTACCTTTACCTTTTGCACCAACTACGACTACAATGCCATTGCGTCCTGCAATCCGACTCGCGGCGAATTCCACCAAATCTGCAGTCAAGTATCTCTACTTGCAATGTCATGTCAAGCCAGGTGTAACGAAACAACGAGAAGGAGTAGTTTCCGTCTCTGACACTCTCATCGAGGTTTGCGTTTCTGCTCATCCTGAGGATGGCTTGGCAAATTTGAGCGTAAGAAATGTGTTCAGTGATGTATATTTGTCTTGTTATTTCTTCAAGCCTAGCGCTTATTGTAGCAGGTGTTCAAATGCCCCAAGTCCGACATAAAAATCATACGTGGTCTGAAGTCACGGGTGAAAACTGTTGCTATTGCTGGTATTGACATCGAAGAGAACGGGGAGGAGTGTATTTCAAGGATCAGAAGGCAGTTGCAGAGTGCGGCTGAAAAATGTAATTAAGCTAAACGCTGTTGGCTAGTGTCCTGTTCTAGACCGATTCTATAGACCTGGCTTATATCAATGCCAGAACAGTCGGAGGTTTCTCCTTCCAATCCTGCACAAGTATCAAAGGACGTTATCTTCTTCTGCTTCCACATTACGATTGTTATACTAGTAGAGGCGTGAAAGAAAAGCTAACATGCACTAGAAGCAGTTTACTTCATACAAGAAGTGAGTTCTGCAAAGATAGTCTATCTTATCAAAGAACCAACTCCGTTCTAGGGATCGACGCAGGGGCGGTATCATGGTTGCACAAACATTGCTTTTGAAGCTTCTGAGGAGGAGATGCTCCGCAAAATCCACTTGGAACAGAAGCAATGTGGAGACGCTATTTCGGCCACTCCCTGTCATACAGAAATCTCGTTGAAGTATTTTGCTATTTGTGGCAATTTTTGTTTTTCGTTTCGATAATTGCCTTCAAGCGGGTAGCTATGGCACAGTATCCGATAATATATTTCTCCAAGGCTCTTTCGTCCAGTAAGGCAATCGGTGATTAATTAATACTACATGCGATACGTCAGCTCAGCGTGCATAATAGTTGCCACGCCGAGTTTAAATAGCGGCCGAGGCACACGATCGCGGAGAGGTACTCCTATAGTTTCAGCTGCGAAATAAGAAGTTATCATCCCGTGGGGTGTTTTATAGTCGACTCCCTTGCGTATTGCAAAGCGCAACGGCTCATGGACAGGCTTCTGCGGACTCCCGCGGGCTGATGAGTGGTGCATGGTGAGTGGTAATCAAAGTAATTTATACGATTGGTTTTGAGGCGCCGGAGGCGATCGTGGACGCGTAAACGGCAGGCACTTCAGGGGACTTGCCCTGAACACCTGGGGATTGCAGATGAACGTGCTGATCGGGGGTCTTAAGCGCGTGAATGTTCCAGCATGGTGAAGATCATCCGGAACCTTCACGGAAGGCACACAATTGGAGCGGGCCACGAGTGCAAAGAATGTGGCCGATCTGTCAGATGATACAGCGGTGGCCGCGATCTGTTTCGAAATGGACTGTCCCTTTCACGCAAGACGAGTTCGAATGGCATCAGAATAAATCGTAGAGTGCGTATAGGGCAGTGTAGGACTAGTAGCAGGAAGTACTTGGGATCAATCGAAGGCTGCAGTTGCTGTCAGGGTCGGAGGATTGGATGTTTAGCTCAGACAGCTGAGGTTTGGCGTGGCTAGGGGCGACGCGAGCGTGCAAGGTGAAGCTGGCGCGGCATCCACAATGACGCACCTTCGTTCCCAGCGACTTGGGATTTCTCGGTGGCGGTCGGCAAGCATGTAGGTGCAGCTGGCTGGCCACGTCTGCGGCTTTGCGCACTGCTGCTGGCTGGAGTCGCAGTGCAACACGGCTCCCGGCTGGGACCATCCTATCGTACTGTAATAAGAATCTGATATGGGGAATCGGGGGATGAGAAGTGCAGTACTGTACTGTGCACTCCTAGGCCGGGCAGCGCCCAGCGCTACTCCGCGGCGGCAGGCTGGCAGCAGCAGAGTTGCTTTTCTGGAGCAAGGCGGCGGGTTTTGTGGGTTTTGTGGGTTTTGTCACAAAAATATGCCCTGTCGCGATGATCGCTGCCCCTTCCAGATCGCTTGCGATCGATGATACAGGCAAGACCGCCCTTGCTGCAGGCTCTCTCCTCGCCTCCTCACCCCCGCGAAAGGGAACTGAGGGAAGGCAGCTGGAGCACCAGCCAACGGGAGAGGGCCGCAGCGGCCTGACTAAGGGCGATGGGCGAGGGCCAGCAGAGGGCCTTACTGAAGTATTGAGTGGGATGCAGTGGGATTAAGTCGGATTCCGTGTGCTAATATCACACCCGCCTCGCAGTGTGGTGACGGGCTTGGCTTGACTCCCTTGGCGGCCTCGCTCGTTCTTCCGTCCGCCTGTGATTCGGTGGATGCACCCCAGCAGCTATCCTTGCCACACTTTGCCAGGCTTGCCAGGCGGCTTGCCCCCCCCTCAAGTTTTCGAGCTTGGCTCCAGTGCTCCACTGAACCAGCTTTTGCAGCACTGGCACTGCACAGGCTTTTGCGCTGTGCGACCGTCTCCCGCTATCCAAGCCAGCCAGCTAGCTTGCTTGCTTGCCTGTCTGTCTGTCTCCTCCAGTCCTCCCCCAAGCCTTCCTCGCATCCTGGCACCCAGACGGACCCTACCTACCTCCACTGCTACATCCACTACCTCTTAGAAATGACCGAGAAGTGTCTTCCCGAGCCGCATCCTTTCTTCTCTGTTCCTTCTCGCCATGTCTAGATCGCCAATCCAGCAGCAGCAGTAGCAGCAGTAGGGAATCGCTGAGAAGCGTGCTTGTCTGTCGCCGCATCCCCACCCGCAGCACCCTATCGGAGTCCGTGGTTGTTGATAGCGATCGCCAACGTCCAGCTAACATTTAGGCCGTGCACGGAAGGGCATCGCGTTCCGTACTTTAACCAACCACCTCGAGGACGTCGTCAGAGTTTGCATTGCGCCCTGGAGGACCTCGAAGGAACCTCTTCAGTAGATATACTGACAGCGTAGAGGCCATGGAGAAGGGAGGCGATATGGGTGGCGCGGCCGCCAACAATTCCAGTGATTTTGTAAGTACTTCGTGGTGGCTGCATCCAGACCACCGAGGTTAACACCATGATAGGTTCGCAAGTTGTACAAGTAAGAAACCATCCGGCTGCACTTGGGAGATATTGGCTTGCATTGATGCACTGGTGGGCTAATCCTTCATCTGTAGAATGCTTGAAGACCCTTCCTATGAATCCATTGTGAGATGGGGTGAGGGGGGTGAGAGCTTCGTGGTTCTAGAAGTATGTCATCATTGCACGCACCTCACTTCAAACATCAATAACACGCTTCACAGAACGAAAAGTTCACCAAGTCCATCTTACCGAAGCATTTCAAGCATAGCAATTTTGCCAGCTTCGTTCGGCAGCTAAATAAGTATGACTTCCATAAGGTTAGACAGAACAACGAAGACAATACTCCATCCCCATATGGTCCTAATGTCAGTACTCCAGCTCGTTGAACTTGCGATAGCAGACTAATGATCCTCCTAGGCATGGGAGTTCAAGCATCCAGAGTTCAAGGCGAATAATAAAGACTCTCTTGACAACATCAGGCGCAAGGCGCCGGCACCAAGGAAACCCGCGCAGAGCATAGACGAGGCTTATCCTTCGCAACAGATGGATCTTATCAATGGCCAGCTAATGGCAACCCAGCAACAGCTACAGCATTTATCTGAAAGATACCAGGACCTTGCGCAAGGACATGTCGTCTTGCTGCAGCAAGTTGTTCAGTTACAGAAATTTGTCAAGAACCACGATGGGGTGATGCACAGAGTAATGGGTTTCCTGCATAGCGTTGATGCTCAACGACGGAACAGTAGGATAGGGGGCCCATTCGGAAGTGGAGCTGGAATGGGCAACGCGGATCCTATGCCGAATGATGGACTGGTCGACGATCATCCAGCCTCACCACTGCAGCAAGCCTCCCAATTGCTCGACGAATTTTCAGCTGAGAACCTACCGAACAAGGAGCTTGAACAGATGACTCAAGAATATCACCTACGAAACGATTTCTCAACACCACCAAATGATCAAGGAGGCTCGTCTATGGCACCGCACTCTGACAACTCAAGTACACACCTTGGTTATCCGGTTGGCAATGATTTGGACAATATGGTGTATCCAGTGGGCCACACGAACGGCATCGACCCCATCAACAGTGAGCACATCCACAACATCCCTTACGCGTTACCTACGAATGGAATGCTTCAAGGAGATTCCATGCCAGAAATGTTGCCTGAAGGTAGCTCAGCTAGTAGCCGAAAGAAGAGTACGGTCGAGTCAGTGTGGGGAATGACTAAACCACGCATATTACTCGTCGAGGACGACAAGGTCTGCGCACGCATAGGATCGAAATTCTTGCAAGCGTTCGAGTGTGGTGTCGAGACCGCCGTAAGCATCTGGGTTACGTTTCAGCCTTGTGTAGCCTCTACTAATTTTTAATAGCGGGATGGTCTTGAGGCCGTTAACAAAATCAACAACGGCATTAATCAGTTCGACCTTATTCTTATGGATATTATTATGCCCCACCTTGACGGCGTGTCAGCTACGGTTTGCATCCGAGAAATCCGGCCACACATTCCTGTCATTGCTATGACTTCGAACATAAGAGCTGACGACATCGACATGTACTTCCGTTATGGTAATGTCTCCCACGGCTCTAGGCGGCTTCTCTTGGCGCTCATTAACTTTTTACTAGGCATGAATGATGTCCTACCAAAACCATTTACGAAGGAGGGCATGTTACGCGCGTTGGAGAAGCACCTGCCACAATTCAAGAAGAACGCCCAATTCCCCCCTTCCTCAATGCCACACGGTGGAGGCTTCGTGACGCCAAGTGCCACTCACCCCCCTCTTGGTCTGAATGTAGGGCAGCTTTCTGCCACTCAATCGCTTAAAGAGGAAGCCTCTCCGGGTAAGTCACCTGCTACCGCGACTTCGTGGCACTCGCCGATTCAGCTGCCGGGAGCATCACCGATTGGAGCTCCCTCCAACTATATGCAGCAAACGATGGGGGACACTCGTCCTTACACTATGACACCGACGCACCCTCACCCACAGTCTGGGTTTCCAGCACCGCCACCTCAGGGAGGAATGGGAGGTCCAAGAACAGGACCACATCGGAGAGTTATGTCCGACATGGTCGGAGGCGTCCCAGAAGATCATCCAGAGAAAAGACAAAGGATGTATCCACCGCCTCAGGGTGCCTTTCCCCAGTAACTCGTCGATGGCTGCAGACCTGATTATGATCTCTGATAATGGATCTTTCCGACAGCCTGTCCCTCTATGTATATTTATAGTATTGACTGTCGCAAGAAGCCTGGCGGGCATGACTGTGTACGACGTTCGGGGCTGCACGAGACCGAGACCGAATTCGGCGGAGGCGGAGGCCTGCTAGTTTAAGTTCTCGGCGGCGTTTGAGGCCAGCGGTTGGGAGGTATTTTCAGCATCGCATTTGGCGGGACAGCCCTTTGCTGCATTTGGCGTTGGTGGTAAAGACCGTCTATGATGGTGAGGTCGATGGTCTGCGAGATGGTCTGATTGAAGAAGGAAGAAGAAGAGAAAGACGAAGAATAATATGAACTGGTTTACACTTGCGCACACAAGTCGCCGTGAGCGGTCTGTGTCTCGTCTTGCATCGCCCGCCAGATAGCACCTCAGCAAGATTTGGATCTGGAGAATTTGTGAACATTAAGAGAACATCACGAAGGAGAGAAGGAGTTGACGTTGCGATAAAGTATTTCCCATGAACCACCCCCCCGGGCCAAATGGGTCGATTTCGTGAGTCTAGACTTCCGTCGACCCCCCAGATCATACGTTGAGATGCAGCCCCCTGGCCGCGTTTCAAGCCTTTGCGGGCGGTGCGGGAGGATCCTTGTTGCTGTCACGCTAGCCGACTTTATTGCTAGTGACTCAAAGTTCTGGAGGGGCTCGAAGACTTCAACTTGACACCTCCCCCCCACCCCACCAACCAGCTTATTTTTCCATGCTCTCTAGGCCTGCAAGTTGAGAAGCCTACTGTGAGCCAGCATAATTTCAAGCTTCGCATTGGGTAATTGGAGTTTGCGAAACCGCTGCAGCAGTAATGTCGCAAAAGAACACGAAAAATGCTCCTGCTGGGGGGAAAGCACCTCCGAAGGGAAAGAAGGGCGCTGCACCTGGGAAGAAAGTCGAGGACGAGAGAGAGGAGACTCTGCAGGCTGTGGTATGATCTTCGTTTCGAGATACGATTTGCGAATGCAGGGAGTACTAAATCCTCTCCAGGTACTTGCAGACTCGTTTGAGACTCGGTTCAACCCATTTACATTGGAGACACCAAGAGTGAGCTGCCATATGCGTGTATGTCTCAGAACAAAGGGAGCTGATTTTTCATACAGTGTCTGCTCCCGCTAGCCAACACACCTCTTATCGAATACACACTCGAATTCCTCGCCATGTCAGGTGTTGCAGACATCTACGTCTACTGCGGTGCACACACCGAAGCAGTTGAACGCTACATCCAAGCCTCCAAATGGCATCCTTCCGCGCCGGCTTCTCCTTTCAACTCCCTCGAAATTGTTAAGACAACAGCTCGTTCCGTCGGCGATGCGCTGCGAGACCTAGATGCGCGGGACCTGATTACTGGGGATTTCCTCCTTGTGCATGGAGACTTGGTCTCGAATCTGCCAATCGACGCTGCCTTGGCAGGTCACCGAGCGAGAAGAATTGCAGACAAGAATGCTATCATGACCATGATCTTGCGGACTGGGGGCTTGGGATCACATCGTACAAAGTCAAAAGGAATAACGCCGGTCTTCGTTGTTGATCCTACCAAGAGTCGATGCCTCCATTACGAAGAAATGCATCCATTACAAGCAAACAAGTATGTCAATATCGACCCTGAGCTACTGTCAACCCATACCGAAATGGAAATTCGGACAGATTTAATCGATTGCGGAATCGATATTTGCACGCCTGATGTTTTGGCCCTATGGGCAGAATCTTTTGACTACGAGGTTCCAAGACGGCACTTCTTGCACGGTGTACTGAAAGACTATGAGCTGAATGGAAAGACGATTCATACCGAGATTGTGGAGGAACACTATGCCGCTCGTGTGTTCAATTTACAGTCTTATGAAGCAGTCAGTAAAGATGTGCTGGGTAGATGGACATATCCTCTTGTACCCGACAGCAATTTGGTTGCGGGCCAAACTTACAAGTTTGAACGGGGTGGGCTATGTAAAGAGAATGGAGTCATTCTGGCAAGAACGTGTAAAGCTGGTAAGAGAACTGTGCTGGGTAAGGACACCAGTATTGGTGATGGGAGTGTGGTCTCAAACAGTATCATTGGGCGGAGATGTCACATTGGGAAGAACGTGACGATTCAGAATGCCTACATCTGGGACGACGTTGTTGTTGAAGACGGATCAACAATTGATAGAGCCATAATTGCCAGCGAAGCAGTCATTGGGAAGAAATGCAAGATTCGACCAGGGTCTCTACTTTCGTATAGGGTTCGAATAGGGGACAACAAGGAAACCAAAGAAGGATCACGCATCACGCGAGCAGAACGAGGAGAACCTCCAGTGGCCGTACGCACAGATACATCTGTCGTTGGAGAAGGAGGCGAAGGGTATCCTTTGGATGAGGAAGAAGATTCCGACGATGAAGGAGTCGCCTTCCACAGTAACTTGATCTACAGCACGGCACACCTCAATCTCTCCAGCGAATCAATCTCAACCCTAAACTCCAACTTCAGCTCCGCCACGCCAACACAATCCCGGTCCCGCCTTTCCTCCTTCGCCGGATCCATCTCCGACGACGGGGATCCAAGTTCTTCAAATGAGACGTTCCATCACGACGCTGTAAACGGCCTCCTCGATGCTTTGAAAGAGGGTGATGATTTCGACTCAGCCAAATTAGAATTCATGGGCCTGAGGCTCAGCAACAACGCCTCAGATCACCAGATGCGCCGAGCTATCGCGGTCGCTTTTACCAAGCGGATAGCGCAGCTCGTAGAAGGGGAGAAAATGGAGGCGAGTAAAGCTGCGGCGAAAGCTTTTGGGGCCCCTGGTGCGGAAAAATTCTTGAAAGAGGTTGCGGTCGGCACTAAGAACTTAGAGGACGATCAGGTTGATTTCATTGCCTGCTTGCAAAAGGACCTGGTGCATAGGGGAAGTGGGGCTATAATTCTCGCTGCTGTGCTCAAGGAGTTGTATCAGATGGATATCCTGGAAGAAGAGGCGATGTTTAGATGGTGGGATGAGAGTGAAGCGCTTGGAGAGGCGGAGGACAAGGAGATGAAGAGGGTGAGGGAGAAGACGGCGCCACTTATTCAGTGGTTTAAAGACAATGATTCTGAGGAAAGTGACGACAGTGAGGAAGCCTCCGATGATAGCGATTAGAATATATGTTCTAAAAATGAAATGCATCTTTAGGCTTTGGACTTTTAGGACCAATAAATATAAATTTTCTTGTGATCACTTATTCAAGAAGGCTCTACTCTCGCAAGTGAAGATTCCGAGTCAACAATTCTGTATTTTACTCTAGTGATTCATAACCAGTGGGAAAGGTTGGCTGACGAGACAAACATCACACAACAAAGCCATGCTATGTATTCCGAACCTGGCTTGGTTCCGACTCCTGATTTATACCCGGCATTACTCTCCCTTCCACGTCATTTCCATTCACTACAGCAAAGTGCGTAGAGAATCCTTCTCTACACCAAGTCATCGAATTTACTGGGGTGCAGGTGCGGGCTTGATCTCATCTGCGACATCTTCTACGGTAGGGGCCGGGGCGCCAGCTGGCTTGGCTCCTGCATCAGGAACCGTGCCCGGGTTGACATTCTCGTTGTTAATGGTAGCCTCTCCGGCTCCCTCGTCTTCCGACGTTTTAGCCCACTTCGGCGTTCTGGTCCATTGAGGGTCTGTCCACGGCCCCTCGTCGCTGAAAGCACACCCACCAGGACACTCGCAAGTGCCTCCAAAGGCCTTCGGGAGGTTCTCAGCTGGTACCTGCTCGAGTAATTCCTTCTGATATCCGCTTCCCAAGATATGGATCTTCTGCACAGTGACGGGATCCAGCCAGCCCTTGACAATGCTCCAGACTCCCGAGAAGCCCCACGGTGCATTGATCAGATAGAGACGGCCGAGTCGTTCTGGATAGTAGTTTTGGGAGATCGCGGAGGCTTGCCTGACGTAAGAGTAGACGGAGCTGACTTTGCTGATTCCCACGCCCTTCAAGTCCATTATTGTGCAGCAGGTCTCGAGCAGCGATCCAGCTTTGCGTGAGCATGCGGGAAGTCGTGGATCACCGACCTTTTCGTATTCGACGGCAAGGTTTGCCAGCATTCGTTCCGAGGTCGTGATTTTGTACATAGCGGCCAAGTCGATGTTGCCCAACTGCTCAATATATACTGGCCGTCCATCCTGTATTCCGTCAGTGAGGTGTGTGCGCTGGTCATCCATGATGCCTTACTTTATCGGTCTTGTGGTAATACTGAGGGTAGTACTCGAAGACTTGGGGCTTCTCATGATAGTCGAAACTGCGGGTGAGGTTGTCGAGGTCTGTTTCTTTTCGCCATGTCTCGCAGTCAACGAACCTACCCATATGTTAAAATACGCAGTGTCTTGAGGATCGGTGGATCCTACATCTTCTCTGCAAGGGCCACATCGAACTTTCGTGCCCGCAGGAATCGCAACTGAGACGCATGTCAGCCAGGCACAACGAATGAAACATAGTTTTGCGCACTCACAAGAGTCAAGGTATCAAGACGCTCAGTATAGCCATCAGACTCTAGCTTCATCCGCAATTGGTAGACTTGGGCATCCTGCTCTGGCGTAGTGTGCCCTGGGTGACCGCTCTGCGGGTTCGGGGAGGTCGTTGGGTAGTCATAATGGTCGTACTTAGGATCAAGCTTCATGGAAGGGTTCTCTGAAGCCATTATGCAGAAGTGGGAATGATATCAGGCTGTGATGTTGTTTTTTCGAAGAGTGCACAGGGAGTTCCACGTCAACAAAATGTCTCTCTGGTCCCTGAACTTGAGGGGCTGGCAATGACGAAAAGCGGTTTGTTAAGCGAGTGCGGCTGCCAAATCACGGAGGCGTAACAACGAGGCAAAGGCAGGCAGAACTAAACTGATACGGTAGGGCTTCCTTGTCATACTTTGTCTCCGTGGCCTTCGAGTGCGCAGGAAACTCATTCTACCACAATTGAAGGTTTTATCTTGGTTCAGATGCTTTGTTTCGTTGTAAATGTGGCATTTATTAGCCATTTGGCGATCCATCCTTCTCCACATCTTCTAGTGCACCTTGCTCGCCCTTTTCTTTCCGCTTCATTGTCACGTCCCAGTTATAGACTCGCGCGGTTGCGACTTCCATGGTCTAATTACATGTCAGTGCCCGTCAAGGCAATATCAACCTATTTGCCAAGTACTATTGGGAAGAACTTACCGTAATCTGCTCTCTCAAAAAGTCAAGGTCCTCCTCGCAGTTCTCTAGACTTTGCTTCGCAGCTGCAAGCTTCGACGAAAGCAATTCTTCTGCCTCATCGATGGGATATGACAACATAACATTGGCCTAAGCTCCCATTAGTAACGATTTCCAACTCGGACTGGTCGAAAAGCTTACTCCTAGCCACAGATATACTTCATCAGTTGGTGGGATGTGTGCCTTGGCGTAAAGTGTGTCATTTAACTCGAACGTAGCTTCTATTGGGTCCGAACCAGGCTGTAGCATCACTTAGCACACTACCTCCAAATCCCTTGGGATCTAAGCATGGGTAACCCTACTTCTCTTGTCTTCAGAAACCGAACGGTATCGAGGGTCTTCTGTATGTCCGGCATCTTGTCCTTCAGACCTGCAGCTCGCCGTTGCTGGTTTGCTTCCATGAACTGATATTTCCTGGCACCACGTTCAGCAGCCTCCTCCTGTCCCAATCAACCAGCAGAACATACGATATCATCTCTTGAAAGTTTTTCAAAGTCGCCTCGACATCTGCGCGTGAAGTAACATAATCTTCGACCTTGTCGACGAATGGCGCATAAGGGATGCCTCTGGGATTCGTGGGAGCCACTTCTTTTCTGTTGACTTTGTTACTTCAAGGACCGAGAGATTCACTATGGAAATCTCGCTACTTACTTTGGCTCTTTGTCCGTCATCATGAAGCAGCAACGAGCTTCGATGTAAAGGATAGCTGTCGCGTGTGTTTGGTTTGATCAGCTTTCGGAAATATCCATCAGATCCATGAGCCAGAACAAGCCGCAGACGCTCGGACCCCTTGCCGATACGCACTCTTCAACTTCACATACCTTATTACTTGCACTCCTCTGCACTACCAGCCCGCCATTTAGATTGCCCAAAGGCACCGTGTAACGCTGGACGTCAGAGTTGGGCCATGGAGTCTCAGTGGCTCCAGGATGCAATCCGATTGTCCCTGAAAGCCTCCAGAGAAGGAGACAACGGACCGCCAGAGCAGCGAGATCCTCGGTTGCACAAATTGGTCGAAGGCATCATCTTCTCTAGGAAGCTCGTTCCGACATATTATCTAATTATTCTGGGCTTCATCTGTCTCCTTTCAGCAAGCCATTGGACCGAGAAAACTCTCCGCTGGAGGAGAAGACAATTTTATCGATCACAGTTACTCGGAACTGGGAATGCCTACGATAATCCCGTAAAATACAATGTTCCCATCGCACGGGAACAAGCTCTCAACGGTATACGTTCATCCAGCTGTAGCACCGTCGAAGCCACGGCCAGCCTTCTACAGAAAGATCTCGACGAACGAACTACGCTTCTGGAAACTCGGGAGGCCCACGGCCTTCATCTGGGCTATCTGGGGTTCATTATTTGTACCGCAAAAGCAATCTTGATCTATCAACCAAGCCCGATTCCATTTGTGAACAAGACTCTGCCCTCCAATGGAACCTCGGTCGTTCTCTTAGCTTTCATGGCTCTAAACATTTTCTACACATTCTTCCACATCAATTTCACTGTTTTCGAGGTGTTCGTCCTGGCTGATCGATTTGGACTGATCTTCGTGGCCAACCTTCCACTTCTGTATATTTTAGCAGCTAAGAATCAACCCTTGAGGTTCCTGACGGGGCGGTCCTACGAATCTTTAAATATATTCCATCGTCGGCTGGGAGAGCTTCTGTGTCTAGCAGCATTGTTCCATTCCGCTGGGATGGTTGCTGTCTGGTACACACTTTTCAGGCCGGACGGACTTGGACTTACCCACTTTCTGGTAATAAAAATGGTTTTGCTTGGCATTGGCGCTTTTATATCGTATGAAGTGCTTTATTTGACTTCACTGGCTAGCTTCCGCCAGCGCTGGTACGAATTGTTTCTTGGTACGCATGTAATACTACAGGTGTTAGCTTTAAGTTTCGTTTTCTTTCATCATGAAACGGCAAGGCCCTATGTAGGAATCGCTCTAGGCGTATTTCTCTTGGATCGATTGGTTTACCGCATGGGCATCAAAAGCACGACCATTGGAGCATATACCAAAATTCTAGAAGACGAAGATACAGTCCGACTGTCCAGCACTGTTTCCCTCAAACCTAGGTCGCCTTGTTGGATATTCATCTTCGGGCCGACATTGATGTCTGGTTGGAAAGCAACAGATCATGTCCTCCTGACGATTCCTTCGTTGTCGAGCAAGCATTGGATACAGGCCCACCCTTTCACAATCGCCTCGAAAGGACCTCTCGCAGATGAGGATGAAGGACGCTTAGAGCTTCTTATCCGTGCACAAGACGGATTCTCTCGTGATCTTCTCAACGCTGCCAGACTTCACAAGCACCTGACCGTTCATCTCGACGGTCCTTACGGCAGCTCCCACGCACGAACAATACTCGAGGACTCAAATCTCGCAATTGTGGTGGCGGGTGGTAGCGGAATTGCCGTTGGATTCCCTCTGGTACATCACTTGCTTGATATTTCTCGTTCCACGGACACTGAGATCGCACCGACGTTCATGCTCCTCCGGCGGAAGATTGTCTTGATCTGGGTGATCCGCGAGGAAGCACATCTGTCATGGGCGGGGAGGCCAGCGTTGGCTGATGCAGAGAATAGAGGTGCTGAAATTATCATTCCTCAGGCGACAGAGGAGATCGGGAGACCTAATTTGAAAGTCATGATTTGCGAAATCTTGGAGAAATTCGCCAATGCTACTGGCCAGAAGACTCGAATTGTAGCAAGCGGGCCGGACTCGATGGGCAGAGCGGTCAGGAACACTTGTGCCAGTTTGGTACGGGAGGGCAAGGATGTTGATGTGGCCATTGAGAAATTTGGGTGGTGATGTAAAGGGAAGGCTGCACAAGAGTCTGTTGAAGCATTTTTATGCATAATTAGAGTTCTGGGTTGGGATCAAATCTTGCAGGTTACTTGATCTTTAGTAAGTGGAACGAACATTGATTGGAAAGACTTTTTTTTGCTATAGTATATATAAACATAGAAATGTAGATATTCCAACAAAACTCCAATAGAGTCGTGGAGTCCTTGAGTGTATCCTTTGCCTAGGCCGGATGATTTGGATCTTGAACTCGGACATTTGTGCTGATAAGAAAGACTTTCTTCCATTAATTATCATTTACAAATCTCGCACTATATACAAGACTTTTATTCTTATCTCAATGACCATAGTGCCTCCTCCCATTTCCATATAGTCGTTTCCCATTTATTTTCAGGTTGTCATAGGGCCCAGGTTTCTTCGCAGGTGTTGGAGAAGTCAATGCATGCCACATGTCCATGATCCCTGCGCGGCGAGCTGGCAGCATGCTGTATTGAAGACTGTACAAGTTCTTACGGTGGATTGGAGGCACGAATTTGCCCGTTGCTAGACAAAGTAGTACTCGGGGTGATAGGTAGTGTTTGCGGATGCGATGGCCGAGTTGAAAGTACTGGTGAAACATCGCACGGAAGGTGAGAGGTACAGACTGAAAGATGTTAGAAGGGCCAGCCAAAAGGGATAGAGATCGGAATGCTTACTTTGAGAAATATGTACGAGGTTGGAGGCGGGACAGGGGCATTAGGGGAAAGATCTGAAAAGTGTTGGGTATCTCGAAGTTCAAAGCGTATGCCACCTTCCTTCATTAGCCAACAAAAAAGGCTTGACGGGGATGGAGGTGTATACCGGGCAATCTTTGAGAGTCTTTAATTCGTAACATGAGAGCAAAAAGCGGGAAATGGTTCAGACAAGCAAGCAGAGTATCCAGCGCTGCCTTGAGGGAGATGATTGCCATTCGTGAACATGCAAACGTAAGGTAAAATACAACTACTGTTGGTAGTAGGAAGAACAGCAGAGTAAACAAGATGGTGCCGAGAAGAAGTTGGTCGAGGTCGTAGTCGCAGGAATCGATTCGTTTCCTGAGAACATTGTGCTTTTTGCCACGGAAAAGTTGGAAAAGAGAGAGAAGTATGGTGTACTGCCAGTTAAAGATCCTGGCTGAAGCCAAGTAAAATGAGTAGATATGGAGAGTACTGGAATGAATTAGCGCCATGCTTCTTCGAGGATGAGAGAGCTGGAAGCAAGTGGGAACAGTCCCTGCCCAATGAAGATGAGAGGCTCAGAGCAATTGGGCAAGAGTATCCTTACAGGATTGACAGCATATCTGAGAAGAGCGCAATCGGCATACTTGCTCCTGCAAAGCTTGAAAAGCCGATGAACCATATAATGTGAGGCAGCGCTGGGCGCAACATTTCGATACAGTCTGCTAAAAGTTAGTAGAGTGAAGTTCAGAAGTGATTTTTACTTACTTGACCAGTGATCGATGACCCAGAGGAAGAGGTCGCCGAGAAAGGCCGCCAATTCGTTGTTGAGTTTCAAGCCGGCGGGCCCTGGCAACGAATTAGCAGTTGTTTCCTTGGAGAAGAGACGAATTGTATTACAATCCATCAGCCACGCAAGAGTTCGTTGCAGGGCGGCAACTGAATACAACCTAAGCATCTCGCTGATAGATTCTGCAATTGGTCCTGAGTTGTCGATAATGTAGCTGCCGAGGGCAATGCCAATGATGACCTGACGAGTCAGTGTTGCCTCAGTATAAGGATTGGGAAGGGGAAAGACATCATTGAGTATGAGCCAGAGAGCTGTATAGAATCTTATGTATTCTGGATGGTTATCTGTGACGCTCTCCCAATCTTCTTTTCGTTTCCGCAAGGTGACATACTAATGGTAGAAGGTTAGAAACAATCCCTCGAAAAATTGCAAAGATACCAGGTCCTAAAATGGTCCATCGTAAGATACCCAGGCCCAGAATAGTCCAGAAGTTCCGAAAGTGAAGGACATGGCAAGGTAAGTGCACCACCAGGCAGGTGCGTCCGGGGGCACGCTATCCAGTGTAAAATCTGTCCTCGGGGCAGGAACATCCACGGTCCAGTCCAGAGTCGAGAAGAAGGGGAAAATACAACTTACTTGCATAGGTCTTGAAGAAATTAGCAGTATATTCATTGAGAGAAGGTGGAAGGAGTTGAACTCACAAGTAACAAAACTGCTGAAGACGAATCTCCACCTGCTGAGCTGTTGCTGAGATGTCTTTCAATGCTGCATAGTCTGGCTTTGCTCTCCATTCCAGAACACGGAGCAGCGCCTCGGCGGCCACTCGGTGACAGAGTAGACCGACAACAAATCCTCGTCGTAATATAGGGTATATGTAGACCGTGATGACTTGCCAGATTGCAGCCAGAACAAAATCTCTCATCGTCGTTGCTGATTCAACAACTCTCTCTGACACGCTTAAACTCCGCCGCGAACGTCTCCCAACTAGAGATGTATTCTTCTGGAGCAGTTTATGCAGCTCCCACGAACAATTGATCTGATTGACGATTCTTCGGAGGGCAAGCTCCTTTTGCGAAGGCCGATGATTCGTGACGGTATGGAGCTTTAACTTCTCCACCAGTTTCTTTGTTCTTTGTCGGTTTTTCCTCTCTTCTCGTTCCTCTTCGGCATCTACACTTCCTGGGGCATGAGTTGCCATCTCAGATTTGTCACCCAACGCCAGCGATATCGGATTCAGAGAAATATATTGCATCCTGGTTGGAAGAGGCCGCTCAAACATGATAATTTGGATTGTGCTAGCTCTAGCACAAGATATCTGAGGCGTCCTCAGATTCGGCCGAGTAGTGGCGTGCATCTGAAGATTCTCGACCTCGACCCCTGGGCTATTCGCCAATCCCAGAACATGCATTGCGGACTGTCCACACAGAGCATAAAGTCGCTCGATCGGGTGGCTAGCATTTCGAAATAAGGTCCCAACCTTCAGGGCGTTCTCCACGCTACGCGCCTGCTTGAAGTCAGCAGCCAGTCCTCTACTGAATGCAATCTTACTGACATCGACATCCTCCAGGATGGCTACCACAAAGACATCAAGACCCGAGTTTCGCCATCCGACTATTATCCCTGACGAGTTGGATCTTGGGATGTCCAACGGCCAAAATATTCTCATGAGGCCATCATGCTCGGGCATGGCAGATTTTCTCTGCGTACTCCCTCCCTAGAAGACTAGAAGGAACCTCGCCGTCGCAGTTGTTCCCTAGCAGAAATCCCAGCACTGCCAGACCTGGGATGCTGCAAAGTCGTTAGTGGTGTCTACTGCGCTTAGAAATATTCTCCCACCAGATGTGTCTCCCTCGACGCAAGCCTTTCTACTGGGATGATGAAAAGAAAGAAGAAAATCGATAGAATGGCGAATCCTTTCGCTGTGCGAGTCTGGACCAGTTAGTTCTGAAGCAACTCTTTTCGCGCCAGATCTTTACTTACGACTACTCCGTGATCCCAGGCGAAGATTGCGAGCTCATAAAGTCGAGTGACCAGATCCCACCTTGCTGTGATGTAGCCGGCTACGAAGATCCCAAGGGCAAGAATAGAGAAGGGGTGCATTAATCCTTTTCTACCGTTGAAGCATCACGGGTTTGTGCGAGTGTCAGTAGGGTAGGGAGACGCGCGCAGAGAACAGCTTGTCGTCAGCTGGGGGCTGCTTCGAGTTTAGATGATTGAAAGAGGGACGGCGAGAGCAGGATGCGAACAGGAGTCTCGCGAGTTATCGAAGCGCGAGCAAGGTTATCTTCATGTTCTCAAGCACTGCGCGACAGAGAAGAGGCTGCCTCAATTTCACTGCTATCTCTCGACCAGGGTTAGAAATTAAGCTTCACTGGCTGCATCACGTGTGAGGCTAACCCCGGATCTCCCTATTTTGGGTACTTCGGTGCTCTCCCTGAACAAAATAATGCCAGACTGGAATTCCACGATGTTCAATTGTTCATTTGCTGTAACAAGCTTCTACATAGTCTTGGTATATTCGAGTTAGTAGCCAGCGGTAATTGTCAGGCTCTGGCGTATCAAATCCTTCTCCGAGAATTCTCTTATGCGATTTACACTGCTATTCTTGTTTGTTGTATAATGCATTGGGTTTCTCATAGTTATTTTACAAGCAGTAGAGAAAAATAAGCAGGTTTTCGTGGAGAAATGGCCTTCTGAGCCAGAGCAGAGTCTCTTAAAATACTTCACGCCGAGCGCCGTCCATACCGGTCGTACTGTACAATCTTCACAGATCCTATCTCTATACATTTATCAGCTGAGACCTTTTGCTTTCGCCCTACTTTAGAATGCACTAACACTTTCGCCGCAAATTCGCAGCATCATTCTCCCTGCTACCCTCCCGGGCTTCTTCCAGCATCCTGTCTATGCCTCGCTCCTTGAGAGCTCTCTGTTATTTTGATGATCAGAGCTGATTGGTTCAGTGAGACAAGAACAACTGACCGTCAAGCAATGTTTGTAGTCTTTGAATAGCGCGGCACACTCATCTGTTGTGCCCTTTCCCCGGAGATATTCTTCGATTCAGTTAGCTCTGAGCTCCCACTCACTCTCTCTCGGGAGGCGAATGACGAACTTTCGCTGTACCACTTCAGAAAGCAAGAATCGTAACGCCTAAAGGTGAGGTTAACACTGGAACTGAACAGATTTTAACGAGTCTTACTCCTTCACCTCGTTACATTCAGGTGCTAAGGACGACGACATCTTAGACGGTGATGTTGGAGTCCAGTTGAGAGATAGATTTAGGAAGCTCTAAAATACGTCAAGCTGCGGCCGCATTGACAAGGGTAAAACGCGCTAACACAAACACCGACCCCGACGGCATCCAAAAAATGTTGACAAGGGTCGAACCTTCTTGGAGAAGTTCGAGTTCTGCTTCAACAACCAGCATTTACAACGCCGGAAGCGTCAAAAATGGATCAAACCCAGGACTTCAAGTCCTTGCAGGACCAGATCCAGGCCGCGCTCATAGCTACAACCCGGACTACAGGCCAGATATCCTCCGAAGATCTCGGATTTCATCGGTCCTTCAATTCTGAGGTCGGGGCCGCTCTGGATGAGCAAAGTGAGCGCCTGCTTGCCTTGGCTGGCGCATTGCTCAAGTCTGCGGTGTCTATATCTGAACTGCGAGCGCCAGTTCTTCAAGAAGCGGATGATGTGGAAAATAATTGGCGTGGAGTTGTCGATGTTATTGACTCCTTACTGGAGAAGTCTGACACTTGCCTCGACGAATATACTGGGGTGATCAAGCGTAAAGAGACCCCGATTGGCGACCAGTTGGGACAGGTAATGACCATAACTCCCTCTTCTTGTTACTTGAAACTTACTCCCGGCAGTCCTCTTCGAACTCCAAGAAACATGGCTCGCTAGGGAATGCATTCCGCACCCAAAACCTCGTCAAGCCGCAACTTGCTTTCGAGAACAAACCAAACAACGAAGACAACACACCTTGGAAACCTCTTCTCACCTCGAAACCTCATGCCATTGTCCCCCTTGGAGAATGCCTAGGTAATCCTGCAGATGATCCAGAACAACAACAGTACGATTACAACCATTTCCTACCACTACTCTCCCTTCCGCCAACACCAGCTACACCTGAGGGCTTAAGCAAGCCACAGAGAAAAGCACACAATAGACACGTTGCTCGAATGAGAAACATGGGCAGCACAAGAGCAAGAGGCGGCCTTGCACACAAGACTGACAACTACTTTAGATACAAACACCCTTACGAAACCGAAATCCTGCAGCTGAATTACCCGGACGCCATTTATCAGAACGCCGAACCCATACCATATCTTCCAGTGGAGACCACGTCCGCAATCTTTGTGGACACCGAAGCAGGGGCACTAGAAATGCTCAATGAGCTGAAGGCTGCCACTGAAATTGCTGTCGACCTTGAGCATCATGATACACGATCGTATGTAGGTCTGGTATCGCTGATGCAAATCAGCACACGAGATAAAGATTGGATTGTGGACACTCTAAAACCTTGGAGACAAAATTTGCAGATACTCAATGAAGTATTCGCGGATCCAAAGATAGTCAAGGTATAGATATTTGCTGTCTTTTGCCATTTCTACCAAGTATCTAACGAGTTTAGGTGTTTCATGGAGCATATATGGATATCGTATGGCTTCAGCGTGACCTTGGTCTATATGTTGTTGGGCTCTTCGATACTCATTGGGCCAGTCGAACTCTCGGATATGCAGGAGGGAGTCTTGCCTTTTTGCTTAAAAAGTTCATTGGCTTCGACGCAGACAAAAAGTATCAGATGGCTGACTGGAGAATACGGTAAGGCCGAATCTTGTGACTGAAGTTTATTCTTACTAATTTCTGCAGACCTTTACCAGAAGAGATGTTCTTCTACGCGCGGGCTGACACGCACTTCCTGCTTTACATTTATGATCACATGCGCAATGAATTGATTGAAAAGACAAATCCCGACGTCCCAGAAGAGAACCGAATCGAAACCGTCCTGCAGAAATCCAAGGAGACCTCACTTCTGAGATATGAGCGGGCCATCTATAACGGGGAGAGCGGACGAGGCCCTGGTGGGTGGTATTCATTATTGGTTAAATCACCAGCACTATTCAACAACGAGCAATTTGCAGTTTTCAGAGCTATCCATGGATGGCGGGACAGCATTGCGAGAGCCGATGACGACAGCCCCTCATTCGTGATGCCACAGCATGTCCTTTTCAGCTTAGCGAAATTGATGCCTACCGATATGGTGGCTCTTTTAGGAATTGCTCATCCAGTATCTCACGGTGTGAAATCACGAGCGGGAGAGCTGCTCGCTCTGATCAAGTCAGCAAAATTTCGGGGGGCAAGCGGTCCAAGCATGATTGACGTGCTTCGTCCGGACTCTCTGGGTGCTGTTGCCAAGGCAAACTTACCCGCTATCTCTGCAAACACTGCACCGGAGACTCTGGTGGCCGTATTTGACGACACCGAACTTCGAAGCCAGAGCTCAACTTTTTGGGGAGGAGCCTTCGGAAGTAGTCTATGGGATGGCCCAACCTTAACACACAGCGAGACTTTGAGACTTGCCGTACCACTGCCTGCATTGTCGCAAGAAGTTTTTGCAATCTCCAATGGCTTAGCAGATCGATCAGTGACCCGAGAGGCTCCAAATGAACCGACGGACCCAACGACTCCGACGAAAAAAGAAGACCAAGCTTTTATCATTAAGCGTGGAGCAAAACGAAAGAGTGATGCAATCTCAGACCAAGAGGAGTCAGAAGGGGGAGCTTCCAAACGTTCTGATAGACCCCAAGGCACCTGTATTACCGTTGAAGATATAGAAGCCGCACGGATAGGACGAGAAAAGGCAGCTCAAAAAGCTGCGCGCAAGGCAGAGAAACGAGCCAAGAAAGCTGCGAAAAAGGCAGCCGCAGCTGGAGCCGGGGTAGTGACTAGCGAAGGCGATGCTGAAGAAACAGCAGACGTCGACGATGAAGAGGTTTTTGATTACAGCAAAGCCGATTCTGTGCTCCACGGGAAACGATATGATGGGGAGAAGGGAAGCAAAAAGAAAGAAAAACCATTTGATCCTTATCGAAAGAGTGAAGATGCGCCGAAAGGGATGCGGAGGCTGCAAACGGAGAGGGTAGGGAAAAGCCATACCTTCAAGGGCTGAACGGGAGATATGACGTTATATGTCTATGAAGAAAGAGCCACTCACGAAATGGCGGTTGCGTCAACCCATAACTGCGATCTTTGATAGATAGCTGCGGCTACGCTTCTCTGGGAGGCACGCGGGGCAAACCCTAAGTCTTACTTGGCCTGCTATATCAAGACACGGCTGAAGATTGACCAATGGTCAAAGCTAATGCAGAAGCAAATTTGCTCACGAAAGGTGGAGCCTGGTTCGTAGGACAGCAGATCGTTCTGGTTCATAGAAATGAAACTAAAGATCGATTCTGCATCCTGGTCTTATTCTTGGACGTTATGTCATGATCGAGACTAAGCTAAACATTCCTAAGGGTATTTATTTTCGGAAAGCCGTGCGTCAGCGATGCAACCAAAATTTACGATGATAAAAGTCCAAAATCTCCTCGCCTTCGTGATTACTCCCTCCACACTAAGAGCCACACATCACAGCAATCATCAAAGGCATTACATCACCGCAAGCATGGCCTTCACATGCAAATCCACTGCGATCCTGTCACGGTTACTGTGTAATCAACTAAGAAGCTTTTTTCATTCCTCGCATAGTCACTCCGTAGTCCTCTTCCATTGATAGGCGTCAAGGTGGAATCCAGGGGCTCGCTTACTTGATAACCGAGGGCGAAGTGGCCGCTTTTGGGGCCTTTTTGGACTTTTACCAACAAGAAAATCTGTAATTATTAGACTAATCTTGTCATCAGCAAGAGACAAAAGCAAAACAGGGCAGATACTGTCACTAAATCTACTCCTATAAATATAAATTAGTGGCGGTGGACGTAGATAAGAGTGGTTAGCGTTGAGTGATGGCTGAAGAACCTTAAAAGCAGCCAGGGACGCGCAATCTTAGCGAAAAACACTCTACGCGTGGAAACGCGTCGTTCCAAAAACCTCTCCCGAAGCGCTCAGTTGTCAAAGTCGGGAGACCAATTCCATCACATCACCATCACAATGCCCCACTCAGTGTCGCCCGAGGATCCTGCATCCCCTGATCAGGGCGCAATTGTCGAAGAAGCCAGGACAGATAATGTCGAAACTCAGGACAGCGAAGGTACTGCTGTTGCAGATAACATGGGGCCCATTGGGGACAGCCAGACCAGCGAGGATCCAGATATGACCATGGCTGATGCCGGAGCTATTGAAGAGAAGATAACAGTCAAGGTGGAAACTGCAACAGAGGTCAAACTCGAAGATCTATTTGCGGACATGGATTCCGACGAGGAATTTCCAAGCTCCACAGGGCAGGATATAAAGATTTCGAGTTCGCCAGAGGCGCCCGCATCTCCTGTGTAAGTTCGCCTTTTGGGCTAACGAATTGTTGCTGATTTGTTAGTCATATTGGACATACATCGAATTCTTCTGATCCAGAGGTGATGAGATCATTTTACCAGCGATTATTCCCATGGCGCTACCTCTTCCAATGGCTTAATCACTCCCCTACGCCTTCGACCGACTTTGGCCACAGAGAATTCGCATTTACCTTGCAGAATGATGCCTACCTAAGATATCAATCGTTTCCTACGCATGACCTGTGAGTTTGCATGATGAATAGAATATGGAATATACTAATGAGCAAAGTTTACGAAAAGATGTCCTTCGCCTCATGCCTTCTAGATTCGAAATTGGACCAGTCTACAGCACAAACCCGCGCGATCGCAAAACCCTCCGCAAATCGACCGCCTTCAAGCCAATTGCTAAAGAGTTATGTTTCGATATCGATTTGACAGATTACGATGACATCCGGACATGTTGTGACAAGGCAAATATATGCAATAAGTGCTGGCAGTTCATCACAATGGCCATCAAGGTCATTGACGTTGCCTTACGGGATGATTTTGGCTTTAAGCACATCATGTGGGTGTATTCAGGAAGAAGAGGAGCGCACGCATGGGTCTGTGACAAGAAGGCTAGGCAGATGGATGACCACAAGCGGAGGGCGCTTGCTGGATACTTAGAAGTAATCAAAGGCGGTGCACAGGGTGGCAAGAGGGTTAATATCAAAAGGCCGCTACACCCCCATGTTGCGTTAGTCCTACTCCCCTTTCCAGCTTGAAGTGGTCACTGACGCAAATTTATAGCCGGAGTCTCGACATCTTGAAATCACATTTCCAGACCGACATCCTTCATGACCAAGATCCTTGGGAAACAGATGAGAAGTTCGACCGCCTCCTACAGCTTCTACCCGACAAATCCTTAAACGAAGCTCTACGAAAAAAGTGGAACTCTGCCCCGGGTCGGGCTTCAACAGCGAAATGGACCGATATTGATGCTTTGGCAAAGAGCGGCATGAGCAAATCGCTAGATGCTAAGGCTCTTCTTGATGCGAAGCAAGATATTGTTCTCGAATATACCTACCCACGATTGGACATTGAGGTCAGCAAACACCTCAATCATTTGTTGAAGAGCCCTTTTGTCGTCCACCCTGGTACGGGCAGGGTTTGTGTGCCGATCAACACCAACCATTGCGAAGATTTTGATCCTCTGAGTGTGCCGACTGTGACAGACCTCCTTCGGGAAATTGATGAATGGACGACCCCGGAGGAGGAGAAGGACGGCAAAGCCATCCAGGACTGGGAAAAGACGAGCCTGAAACCTTATGTGGAGTATTTTAGGTCATTTGTGCTCGGAATCATGAAAGACGAGAAGGAAGTTAAAGTGAAGCGTGAACGTGAGGAGAATGGAGATGTTATGGAGTTCTGAGGGGGTGGGGTCTCGGAAGTGGGCGGCGCATATGGAGTACATTGCAAAAGGCTGAATGATGTTATGATTGGAAGGCAGAGAACTTCAGTGGATACCTACCTTATTTGGAATTGTAAATTGTCTAGGCAATATATTCACTTAATGGCCTCGAACTAGAATCTTCTTTGCCCCCCGTCGATGTGTCACGTGTGCCTTCCTTTATGCAGCTTGCACTAGCGAACAAACTTATTTCGAGGCTTCAACTTCGCAACCTCACCGTTCAGATTTCCCACACCCAAAACAATTCCAGTCTCGATCAACCACGAATTATCGAACGACACGAAGCCTGCCCGTCAATTCGAACCTTGCGCACAAGCCTGCGGTCAAAGATAAACCAACGCAACTCCATCAACGACGCTACTGCGACGGCATAAACAGCGCTCTTCTGCCCCTCCATTATTTGAGGCTCCGCACACCTTCCGCTAGACGGCTTCCCCCCGATCTCTCGAACTTTTGCGATACGTTCATGTTAGCTTCGTCATTTCGAAACGATCAATAATATCTCGCGGCTCTCGTCTTCGAACTTTGACCTCGAACCTCACCCGCCTCTGACCACTCTACAACTAGCATACACCAACATACCACGCCCATAACAATGGCTGACGCTTTAGCACAGCAACTAGATTCCACGAAGCTGAGGTGAATACTATGGATACTAAGGTATACTTGCGAGCTCTAGCTGACCCAAGAGTAGTGATGGGGCGGCATCAGAAGACTGGAAGCAAGGCCTCAACATCCCCGCGAAAGATACTAGACAACAGACCGAGGTATGCACTGAAGCCCCGGCTTGCGCGAACTCTCTTCTGATCAAATTAACAGGATGTCACTGCCACTAAAGGCCTTGACTTCGAAGATTTCAGCTTGAAGCGAGAGCTTCTGATGGGCATCTTCGAAGCTGGATTCGAGAAACCATCCCCCATTCAGGAGGAAGCAATTCCTGTCGCTCTCACTGGACGAGATGTTCTGGCACGTGCGAAGAACGGCACTGGCAAGACCGCAGCCTTCGTCATCCCCGCCCTTCAACGAATAAACCCCAAAAGCAACAAAGTTCAATGCCTCATTCTAGTTCCAACCCGAGAATTGGCGATGCAAACATCTCAAGTATGCAAGACTCTCGGCAAGAACCTCGGTATCAATGTCATGGTCACAACTGGTGGCACTCTCTTGCGAGATGATATTGTTCGTTTACAAGACCCTATTCATGTCATTGTTGGCACTCCGGGGAGAATTCTCGATCTGGCTGGAAAAGGTGTAGCTGATCTCAGCGAGTGTCCAACATTTATTATGGACGAAGCCGACAAGCTCCTCTCACCCGAATTTACACCCGTCATTGAACAACTCCTACAATTCCACCCAAAGGACCGCCAGGTCATGCTTTTCAGCGCCACCTTCCCCATTACCGTCAAGACGTTCTCTGACAAGAACATGGACAATCCCTATGAAATCAACCTTATGGACGAACTCACTCTACGAGGTATTACGCAATACTATGCTTTTGTTGAAGAGAGTCAAAAGGTCCACTGCCTCAATACTCTCTTTTCCAAACTCCAAATCAACCAATCGATTATATTCTGTAATTCAACTAATCGTGTTGAACTTCTGGCCAAGAAGATTACCGAACTCGGCTATTCGTGCTTTTATAGCCATGCTCGCATGCTTCAGACAAACCGCAACCGAGTCTTCCACGACTTCCGGAGTGGGGTCTGCCGCAATCTCGTCTGCTCCGATCTCCTTACTCGTGGTATCGACATTCAAGCCGTCAACGTTGTGATCAACTTTGACTTCCCCAAGAACGCCGAAACCTACCTTCATCGCATTGGTCGATCCGGGCGCTTCGGACATCTTGGCCTCGCAATCAATCTCATCAACTGGGATGATCGCTTCAATCTGTACAACATCGAGCGTGACCTAGGCACCGAAATCCAGCCTATTCCGCAAAACATTGACAAGAAACTCTACGTCTATGACACACCAGAGAACATTCCCCGCCCTGTCTCAAACCTCCAGACGAACCGTCCGACTGCAAGTCGTGAGTCGTCGGGGCGTGAGCCGCGCGACACGTCGACTCGTGATCAACCCTCTCAACAATCCGGTACCCAGCGAAGTGGTAGCTCGGGCAACTACAATGGTGGACGCCAGAATGGCTTAGGACCCACTCAAGGCCAGAGACAGCCACAGAACCAACGACAAGGGCAAGGCTTCTCGCGAGGCAACGGCAGATATGAACAGACGAACCGACGAGGCGGTGGGCAAGGGGGCCAAGGCCAAAGACAGAATGGCTTTGAAGGTCAGCGAGGTGGTCGTGCTCAAGGCACACCAGCTCAATAGCATTCGTTCGCCATTCACTTTCAGGATTAAGGGGAGGGGTGTTGTTTGATGTTGTACATATTCATTTCTTTTCCATCTTTGCGATAGACTCGAGACAAAGTCGTCATGAGATCTCTTGCGCCTGGCTTATCGGGTCATCTCCGGATTCGCTCCATAGTTGTCCTCATGCTTTAGATGCAGGAACGTCTTCGGCGCGACGGTGCTTTTCGTGTTTGTAACATATGATTTTCTTTCATTCTCACGGGCTTATGGGACGTCGTCTCTCGTCAGACGGATGTCGACGAACAGCAAAAGTGCAGCGGCATCGACCAGATATCATGAATTGGGTGGCGTAAGTGGGCGTTTGGGCGAGGTTGCTCACACGAGTGATCACTGGAGTCTGGGTTATTCTTGCGAGAAAGGCATGATTGGCTGGCGTCTGCAGAGAGCTCTATTTACTTTGCTTTGGAGCTCATCATTTGTGAGCTGATGGCGGAAGATCTTATGAACGGTGGATCGGGAATGCTTTAGCGTGGCGGTGCTATGATACCCGATCATTGTGAGGTTGTGGTGGATGGAGAAAGGGGCGCTGGTGGATGTTGGTCGACGAGGTCAACGATGTACACTCATCGCACGCTCAGAAACGATGTGCTTGACATCAGGGAGGAGAGGATGAGAAAATGGAAAATAAACCCAAAAAAAATCTGGGGGTGCTGGACAGGGTTCATGGCTCCTATCGAGTTTGGCTCGATGGTTATGTGTCAGGTCTAGCAAATGCAAGTTCTTAACCCCCAAAGCTCGGGACGGGTTCCGCGTGATCAAATCGGGATTCGAGACTGTTCATTTTAGTGCTGGTAAAGTAATCTTACCCCTTTCCCCCTTCATCCCACATCCAAATCTGGTCACTTTCAGCCGAGGTGTTTAGCAGCAACAACCGACTATCCGGGCCGGTCCGAGGAGTATTTCCAGGACCGACGAGTGGCTGAAGTGGTTTGGAGCTGACAGCGAGAAGGAAGATGGCTGTCCGAGGGCGAGCGTGTCAGCGGGACACCGAGTTCTTTCTGGTTGTTGTGATACTCCAGGTCGAAATTCAGGGTGCTTCCCCGGACTCGAAATGAGACGTCACGACAGCGCGATTGGCTGGGTGCCAGCTGGCTGCGTGTGCAACCAGGGGGGCACCAATGCCAGTCCCATGCACAGCGATAAGCACATCGAGGTCGAGGAACGTCTGGAACCGTCGCACCAACTATTTTCGTCTGATCTGATCTGAGCGCCGGCCCATGGATCTTAGTAAAATAACTTACCTGGGAGAGTGGAGCGCAGGCCGAGCTTCGAGTCGCAGATCCGCCGAGATGCTCACCAAGGTACCGTTCCAAGGGGACTGCGGATGCCCTCCCGGCCATGCGAGATGCAAAGAACAATAGAGCAGAGTCTCAGAGTTCTCAGAGCAATCGAGAATCCGGGTCGTTCCGAGTGCCGAGCTGCAGCATTATCCTGTGGCTGCAATAATGGCACATGGCACGCATTTTGGCTAAAGGGAGCAACAGGGAGCAACAGGAGCACCTCCCCGGGGATCCTCCTCCACACGTGAAAGCGAAGGGGAAAGGGAAAGGGAAAGGGGCTGATTGTGTGTGTGTGGTAGGTAGGTAGGTAGGTACATAGCGGTGAGGCACCGCGGACACCTGTCGGCGGACATATAGTAACTAGGAGCTCCCCCGAAGCTTCCTGTCACAATCTGTCATTCCTTACTGCATTCCTTTTCTTGACCTGCGAGCAATTGTTGCGTTTCGGGCTTTGAGACCGCCAGTTGATTCAGTGCTGCCCAAAGTGACGTTTGCCCGCCGCCATTTACCGTACCGTACAGTACCAGACCCTCTTTCCGCGAACTACCGGCCAGAATTTCATGATTTCCAACGCAACTGGCCCTAAGAATATCGCAACTCTCCTGGGCAGCGCGCAGTGCTGTGAGACCCTACACATCCTCCAAAGCTTGGGAGAACTCATTGAGCGACCTGCAGAACTGGGAGAAGAACTGCAACCATGTCATCGATTGTAAGATACATCTTCTGACGCCCTCCTTTTGCCCCACCTCGCCCTGCCTTTGACTGCGTTTGTTTGCCCGATGGCGCAACAATCGCAGACATATGCGCGTTATTACTGTGCTTCCTGCGATCCAGAGGCCTTTTGCTAATCTCTATACTCTCCACAGTTATGTCTGGCGCATTACTGCGACACTCATGGTCCTACCCCACTAATGGTGACCGAGGGCCTGCCTGTGAGCTGCACATCATGTTTCGAGGACGAGTCTTTGAGCACCAGGCGACCCAGCACGAGCTCAAGGCCCCTCAATCCGGGAGAAGCGTTGGCGCATATATCTCGGGGCGCAAGTCGGACCAATTCATCTTCTTCAGATAAGGAGAATGCCGCATACTCAGCATTTCAAGAATCATCCAAAGCGCAACCATCGACTTCTGCCATTGAGACACCGCCAGAGAGTCCTCGAGTTGCAGCATTGCAGATGTCACAAACTTCGAATGGTTATCGACGGGACTCAAGCTTCCGGAAAACCTATGACGAGAATGATAGGAAGAGAGCCATACCCTGCGAGAATTGTGCACTCACCCTGCCCAAAAAGACGAAAGAGGGATCAGCTACGAGTAAGATGGATAGCAGCGGCCCTGTTCTAAGAACGAGGAAAGTTTATGAGCGAATCTCCGTCCCTGCTGAGCAACCTTCACCTCCTAAGTCCAACCCTTCCACCTCCTCTGATTCCGAGCATCCCATCACATCCAAAACTACGCACCGACGGACTCGCTCACATACCCTGATTCGCGCCAGCACATCCTCTAGTAACTCATCCTTCAACTCTACCAACTCCCACGACCATTTCCTGGACTACACTTCAACCCACGAACCTCTCGCACCCACCTCTTTCTCCATAATCCGCCAATCCTGTCTCCGCACACTTTCCTGCGAGACCCTGCCCCCTTCCTCGACACAGTTCATTTCTTCTCCGACATCACCTTTTATGAACAACCCCTTTTCAACCGGCCCTTCATCAGCCTCAACTTCTGGCGGCCCCATCTTCTTTGGCGACCCTCTCGCTGGTTACACAACAGCCTACATATTCCGGATACCGGACCCCAATGCTCGTGGCCGACGACGTGTATATGCTCTAATGGCACTTAGCACCCATCGCGAACTAGCAGCTATGCAAACGTTCTCGTACTTATCCTCCGCATTTCGAGATCTAGCTGCATGGATCCAATCCCTTGCGGAAGCAGAACTTGAGCGCGCTGAAAACGCAAATAGCCCTCGTTTAAGTGGAAGCGATGACAGGAATGGTAGCAGTAGCAGCAACCATAATACTCCTACCAGCGCCTTTCTAAGTGGCAGGAAATGGGGCCCGGACGGCAAGTTTGCAGGCATGAGCCTGAAAGCTCGAGGGCTAGCAGAGATTGTCGGACTGCCGGACTTCTTCATCGAGTTGCACGCCAAGTTCGTGCGATTACTTATTGAGCTGAGCATTATGCTTGGTGTTTAACGCCTTCGCCAAGCGTTAGTATACGTTTCCGAGTGTGGATGGGCAGCCATTCTATGGCAGTCTAGACATCGGAAGGAATTATTTATGATTGTTTGAACGGGGTTGAGAGCAAGCGTGGAGTCACCGGGTGTGAATGCATAAGACGGCGTTTAGATGGGAGTATTTGGATGCGTGCTATTTAGGAGGAGAAGCAACATCAGCATGGAATTAGGGCGGAAAAATTACTCGGGATATGTTTTGTTTTTGATAGCGTTTAGCGTTGCTTTTCAGCCGGTCTGGCCTGGTCTGTTGTCTTAGTACTGTATGTTGCTAGATACCATGCATGGAGCACTGTGCTAGTAGAGTCACATCTCCCGCAATAGAAGAAATCTATCGAGTTTTAGCAGCGCGTCTTTTTCCATCATCTTGGAAGGGATACGTGAAGAGGTGAGGAGAATACTGGGTTTCATCTCAAAAAATGTTGATCAAGTGTACGGAGGCATAGGACATTTATACATATAGGAAATTCTTGTTTGGCGATTTGGGGGTCTATTATGAAAAGGACGACAAGATATATCAGAAATTCTTTTAGGGGTGGGGGAATACAGATATATTTGCAAGCTTGGGACAGCTATTCAGTATTCCAGTCCTTGTATCTCAACACTTCAACGCCGGCCAATCCATTTAAATTAGGTATTTGCCGAGGAAATCACGAATGCTACTCAAGGCAACTAGAACGTGCCAAACATACCGGTCCATACAATAAATAAGAATATGCCTTATCATTGTAGATATTGGAAATTGTAAATTAGGAACTGCTTCACAATACAAGAAGACCTAAACACGCGTGCGAATAGAAAGCAGAATCTATTGGATTACAGACTGGCTATGTTTTTGGTATTGTTGGTACAACTGAATATTGTGTAGCATGAAGCCACTACTGTCATTCAGATCTCCTTTCTCATTCTCTCATCTCCCCATTCCAGTGGCCAGGTAGTGAGGGGAATGTCCCAGTTCTTGTGGACATACAAAGCCTCCTACCCACCATTGTTCTTGACCATCGAAAGCTCCAAACGGCCCTCTATTTGTAGAAATCGTATGATTTAGCTTCCTGTGATGTCTTCACTTGCGCGGAATAAGCGTCCTCCAAATCGCTCTGGATGATGTTATATCTGTTCTTTCGTACAGCTCTGAGGCCAGCTTCCTGCATGATCGCTGCAATGATCGCACCACTCAAAGGATCATTTCGTACAATCAAACTATCGAGATCAACCTCTGGAGCTAAGGACATTCTTGAAGCAATGGTGGTGAAAATCAACCGTCTCTCTCTGCGGTCTCTGAGATTCGGGAACTCGATCTTTCGGTCAAGTCGTCCAGGACGGAGGAGAGCAGGGTCAAGGGTATCGGCACGGTTGGTGGCCATGATGACCTTGACATTAGAGGTCTGATCAAAACCGTCCATTTGGTTGAGAAGCTCCAGGAGAATACGTTGAACTTCTCTGTCCGCACCAGTCTGCGCATCGAATCGCTTCGTGGCGATAGCGTCAATCTCGTCGATGAAGATGATTGCTGGCGAGTTCTCGCGGGCCATACGGAAGACATCACGAACCATACGAGGGCCTTCGCCGAGGTATTTCTGAACGAATTCGGAGCCTACCACCCGGATGAAGTTGGCTGTGGTGGAGTTTGCAACCGCCTTCACCAACATAGTCTTCCCGGTTCCTGGAGGGCCGTAAAGGAGCACTCCTCGCGGTGGATCAATACCGATTTGCTTGTATAGATCAAAATGAGTTAAGGGCTGCAACAGTCAGCGAGCTCTACCGGATATTTCCCTCAGGATGGCAAGTTGGGGATGCAGATGATTCGAGGACATACCAACTCAACGGCCTCACGGATTTCTTGCTTCTGCATATCAAGTCCACCGACATCGGCATATGTAACATCTGGTTTCTCGTCTTGACCAAGCATAGCAATGGAGGAATCAGCTTCGGGAGGAAGAATATCCACTAGGGAGTTGGAGTGGCGGTGGAGCGCGACAGAGGATGAAGGCTTGAGCTTCTCGCGATCGAGAGTGGAGAGGATCCGTACGACATAATTAGATCCTGTTGATGACTGCACGATACCGGTGCTGATTCGGTCAGTCTTTTCCCAAGCAGCATTGAGGTGTTGATCTTACTTCTGGTCGATGGCCTCCATAAATTGTCCAATCACCAAAGGCACACTCTGGATACGCTTGATCTCTTCTTGTGCCCGGACTAACTCTCTCTTTAGACTCCTGTAAAGTGTCAGTCCTACCATGAAGTCAATGCAGCTGTTCATTCCGTACCGTTGTTCATCCTTTATATATTCTTCTTGGAGCTTGATGTATCTGCAATCTATCAGTGACAGTCCGTATGCGCCTTTCCAAGCTCAACTCACTCCATATGCCGCTCTAGCTTCTTCAGGGTAGAATATTCGTCGCTTCCGTCCGTTCCTAACCCTTCCAGGGAGTCGATGTTTGGTATCGAGGACTGCATGTGTTTTCGGTGAGGCAACACCTGCGTCGCAGGGTTTTCGACCATAGCATCCCCCATTTTGAATACTGGAAAGTAGAAGACTGGTAAAGAAGGGAATCTGCGTTGATGAAATTTGTCGTCAAAGTGCGGAGCTCGTGGGAGGTTGTGATGAATATTGGTTGATGAGGCGCGTTGAAGGCAGCTTCCCTTACGAATTAGGAACAGCGCTTGCCAATACACGCTAGCATGTAAGGGGTTAGCACCAAAGCGGAGCTGAGCGGTCTCGCATCTGCTGCATGGCAATCACGCAGGCTCGCTAGCTGGCGGTCTCTCTCTTGAGTCAGTCAGGCTTTCCTTCTTCCTCAACCACGATCTTTCACCTTCAACCGTCATTGTACAGGAGCTTTCCTAGTGCGTATAATTTATTGCCGCCGATACCTGCTTCAAACCCAAAATCATGTCAACTTCGATCACCATTCCGATGCGAACCACCTATGGTGAGAGCAGCAAGGGTGCTGTTGCTGCCAGCTCCAGCTCCTCGTCGTCCTACTCATCTTCACCTCGAACACCACAACAACCACAAACGTCACAAGCATCGACGCCTACCTCTTCGAATGTCAAATATGGCCATGATCGGAGACCGAGTTTATTGAGTTAGTTTCTATATTCTACCTCGCTGTCCTCTACGATCCTGGTGAGCCGGGCTGTCCAGCTAGGCAGGAGACCGGCACAGCATTTGACAGCACAACATAGCAGATGCGAGTTTAGATGAATGGTCAAGCTAACATGAATTAATTAGGCTCGTCATTTTCGAAGCAAGAACATACAGTCATTAACATTGGAGATCCTGACGGGGTCCCTCGCTTGGTTAGTATTACCGTAACCCCGGAAGCTGGGGAGCGTAAGTGTCTCGAGTGTAGCTAACACGTTCACTCACAGATTACTTGCGTCCGATCATCTCAAGGATATGAATGGAATCCAGGTTAGTTCAGTTCATGAGCATCGAGCATCAGGAGTGGAAATTGACAGCCGCAATAGAGATCTTCTTGCCTTCTTACGTCGAATGCGATTTCGAATCCCTCGAGCGAAAGCGTGACCCTGTCCACGAGATTCGTTTGAGCGACGAAGAAATCAAGAAGATGTTCCCCCAATAATTCGCTATCTTATCGGATGCTTCAGGATAGATGGCCTGCAGTCCCGGGCTTGGAAATATGGGACGTGCACATGAACGGCGTTGGGATACGAACATATGATTCCCTTGATACTTGGATACAGGAGTTGACTACTGGGAGCTGTTTTCACGGCTACGTATGACTAGATGACATGATGGAAGGGGATCGGGTCGTGGAGTTTGGCATTTGCAGCGGATTGCAATTTATGGGAGGTCAGGATGGGCGTCTCTCAACTCCTTGGTTCGGCCATTGCAATGAAGTTTGATTCATTTCCGTTCATCGCAATGCACCTGAATTCAAGAGTGATTGTTACGCACTATAATTCATTTTCCTGGAGTCAGAGGGAGGAAGCTGAAGCGGAGGATGCTTTGAAAGTAGCCTTGTTGAGCAACTGCTGCCTGATTGAGGCGTTGTGCGACTTTCAACTAATCTGATCAATCATTTGTAACAAAATCCATTCGCCCGCCAAGAATCAGAAAACATTTTGCGATCGCGTATGAACATTTTCATGGTATAAGTGGGCACTATCCTGAGACGAGCCTGGACCTCGTGGAGGCCGAGCATTGGAAACACCGGTCGTGGCACGAGATGAACTTCTCGCACGCTCAGGGAGCGTTTCGTACTGAGTAAACATACGATGACAGGTATTGTGGAATTTCCAAGAGGTAAAAGTTGAATACTCTGCGGTCTTACTCACTCGCCGCGATTTTCCTAGTTAGTCACAGGAGACACTTCACAAGGTACAGATCGATCCGCTTTCATCCGAGATGAGCTCATGAAACCCCAGAACTAGAGGAGTTCACTCAACCTCGAGAGTTTATCAAGGTTCGTGTCAGAATTCACCGCGTGGGCAGCAGACTTTTCGCTTTGCAGCTCAACGGCTCAGAATCGTGTCTCATGGCGACAGGCGGAGCTGTCCTGTCTGCAGGCACAGTTAAGTCGAAGTGCATGCGTCTGCAGCCTCCTGCAGGGTCACACATGTAACACTTATGTAGTAGAACCAAATCCGATCAAGTTCGATCCTGTGGTGTCGGCATCATTATTCTGCGTCAACGTAATCGAGAACTAACAGCAAAACATCTCTCAGCCTCAAGCAGAAAAAGACATGTGATGGATGATGGATTTTGCTGAATGATATGACCCCCACCAGAGTTCCACCCCGCATTCCGATAAGGAAGAGCTGGTACGAAATAAAGTTTAGCGGGCGGCCGCTTGCTCCGATATGCCGACGCACGAGGTAAACAACCGCGAAAGCTTCAGTCTACATCTATTTCGCAATATCGCTTCTTTCTCCAGCCATAACAACACAGATCCTTGCATAACGAGAGAGGCGATCTGTAAACCACTGCAATGGCGGAATTTCACCGAAAAATAGAACTTCAGTCGCCAGATGATCTCCAGTACCTCGTCTCGAACGTCCGACGCGCCGCAAACGAGAAGATAGACAAAGACTTACCACCCATAGAAGGGGAGGACAAAATGCGAGAGCGCGTCGAGGAACTTGTACACAGCGTATGACTTCTATTCTCAAAGACTTCCCTGCTCGCTGCAACTACGTATACGCCTAGAGCGACGAGCTGATACCAAATTAACAGTATGTCAACGATGTTTTCCACAAAGCGGCCGTAAATATAACGATTAATGGACTCGACCCGTCAGAGGAACTCATCAACAATATCCTTGCGAATAGCACGTCTCCTTTGCACCACGAGATCGAGGAGCACGAGCCTTTCAACGCGAAGCTTTTTGAGAAGGCGAAAGAGCGTACGCGGGAAGAAGAAGAATTAATTGAGGAGATTGCCGCGTTAAGGAGGAAAGTTCCTGGATCGATTGCGGAGAGCACGAAGAGAATTTACAAGGAGGGAGTTGAGGGTGATGAAGAACAATTGAGGGTGAGGCAAGTGCTCGCGAAGGAGCAGGGAAGGTTGCAGATTAGCTTGGGGGCCCTTGAGAGGCAAGAAGAGATGGAGGCGAATTGGGAGAAGGGTATCAAGGGATTGGAGCGGTTGATGAAGACCATGCCTGAAATGGTGGCGAGGAAGGAGAGAGCAGAAAGGGCTGAAGCAGTAGCTACAGGATAAAGGAAGAGAAAGAAGTCAAGAGAATCTGTTGGTCTTGGCATTTTGTGACGGCAATCTCATGCTTCTTAGCGCGCAGCTATGGACTTGGGTGATGTTACAGTACATTCTGCTCAGGCCACTTATAAGATCCCATCGGAGTCCTCTCCCTCGTCTGCATCAACAAGAAGCGAAGTCCCGCCCTCATCATCATCCTCACTTTCTCCGTTGTCTGCTTGGTCCTCTCCACCCTTCACCTTCAGCTTTGCGTCTTTCCTCTTGGGAATAACACTCAAGAATGCCTCGCCCCAATCGCCCGTCACTAACCACTTCAGCATGATTTCCACCACATGATTGACAGCTAAAACACTTCGGCTTTGCATGGTCATGTATTCGCCAATTGGTAGTTTTGCTGTTGGGATACCTCTTTCGCAGGCTCTCTTGTAACAAAGTCCCTTGTGTCTGTTCTTATCCACAATCCCACCAATGATATAGCATGTATTGGGCGACAGGCGTTCAAGGGTATATGGTGAGTCTGCAGTAAGATAGACAATTGATGGAGTAGGTTTTGCAGGCGCAGACCCAAGAATTTCTGGTAATGCGTCTGCTCCATTCGCATTGGGACTCTCTTGTTCGGGTTCCGGGTTCGGTCTGGCTGTTGTATGAAGGCTTGGGAGTGTCTCCGTTACTGCGTCTACACTTGTGCTCTGTGTCATCTCGGTCGAAACATTCGCCTGTGTGGCAATGTCTGTCTCTTTGGGACTTTCGAAAGCTTCATTTGGGATCGTAGTAGAAGAGCCTAGATCTGGTATCGTTTCCATGGCATCACCAGCGGCCCCTTCAAAAGCACCAGCAAGCGTGCCTCCTGAACTACT
The DNA here is from genome assembly GCA_002865655.1 of Hyaloscypha variabilis F. Lineage (NCBI taxonomy): Eukaryota > Fungi > Ascomycota > Leotiomycetes > Helotiales > Hyaloscyphaceae > Hyaloscypha > Hyaloscypha variabilis. Next base: position 1,457,467 of record KZ613943.1, on the reverse strand, counting down.
TCTCATAATTTCATCCAAACTCTGTGCTGCAATGACAAAGTCTTCCTCAAAGAATTTAACACCCTTCCAGCTAAGATGGTTGTTCGTAAGCACAGTCTCAAATCTTGACTTGAGCGTTCCGCCCCAAGAACTCAGAGCGAGGTGGGATCTGTATGGATTCTTCCTATTCTCCGAGTAACATCTCGTGAGCTGTGCTCCAAGGGATATGAGCTCTTTTTGAAACATAAGGTCGTTGAAATCGCAATCCAAGATCAACGACACCGGTATTTGGATTGGTCTCCTTGGGCGTTTCAGCTCATCTTTCTTGTTGGGAAATTCAACTATTGCTTCTCCATTGGCAATCTTTGCTTGCCACTCTTCGCGTTGCTCCTTTTTGCGAGCCTGTTTTTCATGATGCTTTTCTCGTCGCTTAGCTTTACGGTATTCCCTTCCGGCTTCCCATCGTTCTTTTTTCTTAAGCTTCTTTAACTGGCTTTTGGATAACTTGGGTTGCTTTGCATCTTTCCCCTGACCATCGAGAGATGGTGCTTCCCCCTGAACGTCTGGTTGGTCACCTTTTGTATTAGATAATGCCGTATTAGGAGCTTCTGGAGCTGCTGCAACGCTTTGTGGTGGTCCACTCAGCTCCGATGGTATGTCGAGCTTCCGAATCTTGTTTGGACGCTCTTCAAGCTCGGCCATTGTGAAGTTGATGCCGTGGAATTCAACTTAACGAATTTTTTGAGCCCTTCAAAAATATTCGAGAGTGAGTGATCATCCCGCCTTCGGGCAGAACTGTACTAATCAGGATTAGCGCCATCGCGTCGCGTTCTCCTGAACGTCTCGCGACTTTTCGTGATCCACAGGAAGACACATCCTAGAGAAGCCTGCAATCTGAACGCTAGAAAAGGAGCTGTATTTCCCAATCTGAAAAGTTTGACTTCGTAGGCCCTGAAGATGTCTTCACGTCCCGAGTTAAAGGTATCTTCATGACAAAATCCCAGAGTTCAAACGCCACCCTAACTCTCTCCAGGTCGACGACGAAGGAGGATTCATCAAGTTCTTCAAATCACTGCCTGACGATGGAGATGACACAGTGAGGATCTTCGATCGTGGAGACTTCTATACGGCTCATGGGGATAATGCATCATTCATTGCACGAACCGTAATGTGCCTAGTCACCTTCAGAAAGGTCCTACTAACGAAGTCATGCAGATCTATAAAACGACGTCCGTTCTGCGACAGTTGGGAAAGCATGACTCCACTGGCCTTCCCTCAGTGACTATGTCGACCACAGTCTTCAGAAACTTTCTTCGAGAAGCTCTCTTCCGTCTTGGTAAAAGAATTGAGGTTTGGGAGAACACTGGCCGCATGAACTGGAAGGTCACAAAGCAAGCTTCACCTGGGAACCTTCAGGATATTGAAGAGGAACTAGGAGGGCAGTTTGATGCAGCTCCTATCATATTGGCTGTCAAAGTGTCGGCAAAAGCTTCGGAAGCCAGGAACGTTGGGGTTTGCTTTGCGGATGCCAGTGTTCGAGAATTAGGAGTGTCGGAATTCCTTGACAATGACTTGTATTCGAATTTCGAATCACTTCTAATTCAGCTTGGGGTAAAAGAATGCCTGATCCAAGTTGACAAGTCAGAAAAGGATGTTGAGATGACAAAACTCAAAGCAATTATCGAAAATTGCGGAATTGCAATATCAGAGCGACCTGGCAGCGAGTTTGGGGCAAAAGATATCGATCAAGACTTAGCAAGACTTCTGAAAGACGAGAAGGCAGCCGGCACTCTTCCACAAACAGATCTCAAGCTTGCTATGGGATCAGCAGCTGCCTTAATCAAGTATCTCGGAGCTTTGCACGACCCTTCGAATTTCGGCCAATACCAGCTTTATCAGCATGACCTCTCACAATTTATGAAACTTGACGCATCGGCACTAAAAGCCCTGAATCTCATGCCTGGACCTCGAGACGGTGCAAAGACAATGTCAGTTTATGGCTTGCTAAACCACTGCAAAACCCCAGTTGGAAGTCGGTTGCTAGCACAATGGCTTAAACAACCACTGATGAGTAAGACGGAGATTGAGAAAAGGCAGCAACTCGTCGAGGCATTTGTCGAGGACACCGAATTACGTCAAACAATGCAAGAATCACATCTTCGGTCAATCCCCGACTTGTACAGATTGGCAAAGAGATTCCAGAGGAAACTGGCAAGTCTTGAAGACGTAGTACGAGCTTGGCAAGTAGTCACCGCGCTACCAGGTTTCATCGGCACTCTCGAAGGGGTCATGGATGAACAGTACCAGGATCCGCTGGACGAAGCGTACACCTCCAAACTCAGAGAGTATTCTGATAGTCTTGCCAAGCTAGCAGAAATGGTTGAGACCACTGTGGACCTGGATGCAGCTGAGAACCACGATTATATCATTAAACCCGAGTTTGATGACGGCTTGCGAATAATCAGAAGGAAACTCGACAAGTTAAGGCATGAAATGGATCAAGAGCATCGGGCTGCTAGTCAAGATCTTTCGCAGGAAATGGACAAGAAACTATTCCTCGAGAACCACAAAGTCCATGGCTGGTGCATGCGTCTTACGAGGAACGAAGCAGCTTGCATTCGGAACAACAAGAAATACCAGGAGTGCTCAACACAAAAGAATGGTGTTTACTTCACAACACAGAAGCTGCAAAGCATCCGCCGAGAGTTTGATCAGTTGTCCCAGAGCTACAACCGTACCCAAAGTAGCTTGGTCAACGAAGTCGTAAGCGTTGCGGCATCATATTGTCCGGTCCTTGAGCTATTGGCTGGCGTGCTCGCTCATATGGATGTTATTGTGAGCTTTGCACATGCTTCCGTCCATGCACCCACATCCTATGTCAGACCCAAGATGCATACTCGGGGTGAGGGTGACACCGTCTTGAAGGAAGCCCGACATCCCTGCATGGAGATGCAGGACGATATACAATTTATCACCAATGATGTTACACTCAAGCGTGGGAGCTCCGAGTTTCTCATCATTACCGGGCCCAAGTAAGCAACGTATTTCTTTGTCCGCTATCTCAAGCTTCTATTTTCATTGGCCAGCTCCAAGTGTCATGTACCGGCTCTCTTCCCCTCAAAAGAACCATGTTGCTAATTCGTTGTAGCATGGGTGGCAAGTCGACCTATATTCGGCAGATTGGTGTCATCGCTCTGATGGCCCAAATTGGTTGCTTTGTTCCTTGTTCAGAAGCCGAGCTCACCATATTCGATTGCATCCTTGCTCGAGTCGGTGCAAGCGACTCACAGCTGAAGGGCGTCTCGACATTCATGGCGGAAATGCTCGAAACCGCTAATATTCTCAAATCTGCCACTTCAGAATCCCTTATCATCATTGACGAACTTGGCCGCGGTACCAGTACCTATGACGGATTCGGCCTTGCTTGGGCAATTTCGGAACATATCGTCAAGGAGATCGGCTGTTTCTCCATGTTCGCCACCCACTTTCACGAACTCACGGCCTTGGTAGACCAGTACCCCCAAGTACAGAATTTGCATGTCGTAGCCCACATCGATGACAACGGAAAAGCCAAGAGGGAAGTTACACTTCTCTACAAGGTCGAAGAGGGTGTCTGCGACCAAAGTTTCGGCATCCATGTTGCAGAGCTCGTGAGGTTTCCTGAGAAGGTGGTCAACATGGCAAAGAGGAAGGCAGATGAGTTGGAAGATTTCACGAGCAAGCACGAAGGGCAAGCAATCCAATATGGAAAAGAGGACGTGGAAGTGGGAAGCACATTGTTGAAGGATGTTCTGGTGAGATGGAAGGAAGCATGTGACGGAAAGGACCTGAGTAAAGATGAGATGGTGAGCAAAATGAGGGAATTGGTAAAAGGGGATGAGAAGCTCCTCGCGAATCCCTTCTTCCAGAGCGTGAAGGCTCTATGAGATCAAACTGTTTCAGATGGCGTTGTGGTATTAGGCGGCTTGCTAGTAAGGCTACAGTACATTATTTGGGAGGCTCACAAATTGCTTCGTAAAGGGAGCGTTAATTGTACCGTGCAACACATCATATTGTACTATAAGACATGAAAACCGAAATAGCAGGAACCGCTCTCGTTTGCACTATTTACTTTCTTCGCTAATTAGCGAGCGCTGACCTGTCTACGACCCGATAAGTCACCTCTAAGGCTTGGTCCATTGCTTCTACTAACTAAACTTATTCCCACACGAATTGTGACCGTATCAATCACCCCCATCACCAGTCCTGCCCAAGTCTCTCCGCACCCTCCAAACACGAGCTCCTATTCCCCGTCCCTGAGATCCTTCAAGTCTATCCACCCATGGAGCATTCTGAAATCCATCTCCTAGACTTCGATCCTCAGCTTCATCTATACCTTCAGAAGCTTCAGATTCCGAAAATCCTTCGTCGTCAATGCCAGCCGAACCACTCTGTTTCCTAGCAGCTTTGTCCAAAGTTGTCTTCTGTGTGAGCTCTTCGATGTATGCCCAGCCAGGTGTGTCAAGTTTTCCGCTGATTAGCAGTATCGACTTCCCAGCTTGGTTGATATCATCGATCAAATTAGATGGAATTGGGGTAAGGACTTGGAGACGTCCCCGAGCTACATCGATACCCCGGACCAACGCAAGGCCAATACTGTGAGAGTATCTAGGGTCAAGCGTGATGGCATTTTCGGGATTGAAGTAGGGTATTCCTTCAGTGGGGGTGAGGAGTATCAGTGGGTTATCCAAACGTCGAGACTGTGAAGACACTTGATCAAATGCGCGAATTTCTGAGTCGTTGGTTTTGATGTCAACATCCAGGCTCTGCGTGACATAGTCTGTATCACTCGTTTTAGAGATCCATCCAGGAATCGCGGCAATGTCGTCGATCACAACAACAGCTACTAAAGAGCCATTGATCGTATCAGCAAGAAGATCAGCAGGTGGCTGCTCTCCGTAGCATATTACCCCAAGTAGTCCTGGGCTGTCTCCAGAGTACTTGATTTCCCAAGGTGGTCTGGAAGTCAAAGGTAACCCATCCCAAGCTAGGCCTGCCTTCTTGGTTGAGTCAAGGTGGAAGTACGACATAGACTGCATCGTTCTGAGATGAGCGGCTGTTCTTGTGGTATACTCACTGACCTGGGATGGTAGCGTGAGGACAGAGTTCGATTTAACTGCCTCTCGCAAGGTGTTAACGACCTCTTCCGGTCCATCCTGAGACATATAAATGAGTTCACTTGGTCGAAGTTGAATGATTAATTCTACGAGGATCTCTAACCCCGTGCCAAATACCCAGCCAGGAGTATTTATGACCAGTGGGCAATCCGGCTCCGTCGAGAGCATGTTGCGGTAGTGTGCAAAAAGATCTGAGACACAGGCCATGTACAAGCTAGGATCCAAAGACGGCGAAGTTGTCGCAATTGAGTGGGATCTGATGACTTTGCTCTTGGGATCTGGAACTGGGTGGGTAAAGGGCGGACCAAAGTTAAGTTCGGAAACATGGACAAGTGAAAGTTGTCCTGGTGGTGAAAACTCAGGCTGGCCAGGATCGAGGTCTAAGAGTGCTACTCCGACGACCTTGGTGGAATTCTTAGGTGAAGCATCTTTCCGTGTTGATAGGAGCCTGTTGACAAGGAACTTTGCAAAAGTTGATTTTCCAGATGATTTCGGGCCGCACACCATGAAAGTACGTGGAACCAGGCCAGACGATGTTGAACATCTTGCTACTATTTCGTTCCACTCTGGAGGAGAGATCAAAGGCTGGAGAAAGGTCTTTGGAGGTCCATCATTTGAGGAGAAAAGCTGCTTTGTAGTTAGTTGAATGGAATGAAAATGTCGTTCTCCACCAATATTTACTTACAATTTGAAAGCCCCTTGGCTCAGAATTGGGAAGCAGTTTTGCATGCTGTAATCCAAGTGGGCCACAATTGTCATTCCATAACTTCCCAAATAGTGGTGAGAGTGCCTTCAGTTGTCCCAAGCTAACTTCGCAAGGGTGCAAACGAAGTTCCGCACTCTCAGAATCGGTTGCCAAACACCTCATGACTGGTAAAGAATGGGACGATGAAGCAAATACTCGGTACGAGTGTTTGGAAGGTTTCAATATGGAGCCCATTAGAGTTATTTGGCCTTTCTGCACAGACACCTCAAATTGGCCAAGGACGACTAGTCTCTGCTTTTATCAGTACTGCGTTATCCTGAATAGAGCAAATCACTTACTTCGCCTGGTGCTAATCGAATGGAGATTAAGCCATCACCAACCTCTCTAATGGTATCGTGGCTTGGCTTGAAGGAAGATAGATTTATTGAAGGCCTCTCCACCGGCATCTCAAGGGACTCGGCACGTGATTCAACCCTTTAATTTATCAGTTTTAAGGATTGAGAATCAGGAAGCTCAAATTGGGCATACGAAGACATTTGTGTAGTTTCATCGAGATCTATGAAAGCTTGGTTGGTGGCAGACTCCTCGCTCGTGATCGCTAGGCTTGATATATGGTTTCCTGCACTAAACTCAGAATACTTCAGTCCTAACGACTCTGGTTTTGACTCTGCGGGGCCATCTTCGCGATCAGTCTCTCCTTTCTGGGCTATGGGAGCTTTGGGGGAGATGCCTGCCAGAGCCTTCCTGGCAGCGAAGGCGCTCAATTCTTGAGATGATTTAGCAATTATCTCTTTCTATCTCCTTTGATGACTCACGAGATGGAGCTACTGCGCCATTCAGTTTTCTCCTTTTGTGAGAAGGCATAATTGGTAGTGGCTGAATATTTGTTGCTAAAAAGTGGTTGATCGGACAAGGCTGAAAAGAATCATCCTTGCCGAAGTTGAAAAAAATCGCGAACCTCGGAATTTCCACAACGCCCAAACACCGCCTTCGAACATAACCTCTGCGGAGAATTCATACAACAATGCCTACTCTGAAGCCTCTAGGTCGAGACGCCCATAAGAAAAAACCGTCCGCTGCATCAAAAAAGGCCACAAGCTCGGCACCGCCGCCAACGAGCTTCAAGAGCTCAGAATATGTGCAGGAGACTGAGGAAGAGGAGCCAGAGAATTCCAAGAAGGAGAACCAGTCCGACAGCGATTCCGAATCGCTACCTTTGAACCCCGCCAGTGTTTTGATCAAATCCAATGGCAAGTTGCCGCGCCCGGCGGGAAGCAGCAGCTCAAGTGAAAACGAGAGCTCAAGTGACGAAAGCGACAGCGAGGCGGACAACGAGGATGAAGAGGAACAACCTTTGGTGGGTGCGAAACAGACTATTATAGATCCTCATGAGTAAGCCATATCACACATGACTGTCGCAACTTCAGCTTACAATTGCAGAAAATCTACAAAATCCTCCGCGCATAACGTGGTAACTTTTCGACAGCCTCCCCCATACAAACCGCCTGTTGGGTTTGAAAAGATTTCATTGGATGGCACGCCTAAAGTAGGACACATTTTCAAGAAGTCGAGTCTGGAAGGGAAACAGATTTGGTACTTTACGGCACCCGCCTCACTGCCGGTCTCTTCCATTGGGCAAATTTCGTTGAAGGATGCAACAGACAGCAAGCCAATAGTCAATCACAACGGCAACGAGTATGGATTCGTGCGAGACTCGGCGGAGGACAAAACATATACCAAGATCATGGTGCCAAGTGGTTCTGACGACGGCTACCGACTGGGTAAGTGTACTGGACAGCACAGGATATATTCATATATTGACACTGCCTAGCTAAGAAATCCATTGACCAGATATTCCACCTTCAGCAAATTGTGCAATTGCCGGGTGTGCAGAACTCCAACCGCATTGCACTAAGCTCGAGTAAAGCAACAGTTCCAGCTAGAAAGCCGATCAGAAAACAACCCGAAGGCCTCAAGATGCGCTTCCGGCCAATCGGATTCGGTGATGGCGAGACAGGGAAGATAGGCTCAAGTTCGTCTTCGGTTGATGGTAGTACAGGCGGTGTATCAGACGAGGACCACGGACGGCCTGCTGTCAGGTTCCGGCAGCCCATTAATGTGGCTTCGGACAAATCTGAGGCCGAAGAGCCATCCGAGGACTCTGAAAGTGACGAAGAGTCTTCTCACTCCGAGGCGCCGCCAATACCAACAAGGCCAATCGTGAAAGAGAAGACGAATAAGACCTCGCCCATAATCCAATCTTCGCAAGATGTGACGAACGGCTCTTTGAAAAGGAAGCAAAGTAGCCAAGGAGCTAGAGAACCAAAGCACAGTTCGTCTCGGTTATCAAGCATTGATGATAGAGAGCTAAAGCGATTGAAGAAAAACCAGGCCGAATCTCAGGAAAGCTTGGAAGACAAAGCATCACTGTTAATTGAGCCTCGAAATGGCTCATTGAAACAATTACCTGCCAAAGCAGAAGTTACCTCGGCTGAACATACTCCAATACATCCTCCTAAGTCCAATGCTTTATCTCACTCATCGCCGGCTCCTCAGGCGAAGGTCAATCCCCGCAAGAGTGATCGAGGCTCTCCTGAAAAGTTCAAACCGAGGAAGCGTGATCATTCTGAGCCTGCGACTCCTGCACAGAAAAATGGTATGTCCCTACAGGATCTCACAAAAGCAACAGATCCAAGCCTCTCCGGAGATGAGCGAAGGAAGAAAATGAAGAAAATGAGGAACAAAGATTGACGATGGGAGATTGCGTGTTGCTTTTGTTTTAGGTGGCATGAGAAGAGGATGACAATCCTGGTGTGCGAGTAGGAATTGTGCTACTTTGGGAGGTATTTCTGCCAGCAAGGGCTTTTTGTGAATTAGCTCACAATGGCACCCAGAGTAGTTCCTCAGGACGGCTTCTGTCTCTGTTCACTTGTCGTGCCTCCATCTCGAAGGCTTTGGTAAAGAACCGCTTAGTAGACACAAAAAATTGGCACTGCCATTTATTGTTCTGGAGCAAAGTTGTACAGTACATTAAACAGGACTTGGACCTTGACATGACTTTTACGAGCTTCGTATTTCTTAGTTGGAATAGACTTTAATGTACGATGCCTCGAAGGAACTTCTATACTATAGCCAGTTACATTGTCCCGGTGGGCTAAGGACAATCTACCACAGGTGAAAATGCAAAGGGACTCCAAGCCCCTTCCTAGAATGGAAATGGAATCTTGCTTGATGCTTTTGATACCTTCTGAATTTTGGAGACGCCGATGCTATAAAACCGTCAGTGAGAAAGAGCCGCATCTATACGTAGAGCCACCTGGCAAGCTCCGACTCTTTCCAGCGTGACTTTGGAGTAGATCAAAATTTTCTGTGGATGCATGCAGGGGTCTCTGACCCCGCGATCGGAATCCTTGCACTTGCAGCCCCGACGCTACACCGAAAAAATTCGACCTCTTTGGTTCTCTCATCCAAAAACACCACCATTCTACCACAACTCTTTTGACCAAACTCCAATTGCCCTTCCGCCCGAAACGATGGCATCAAATGGCGAAAACGGTGTGAAGCACACCTATGCTCTCTCAGAGACGCACAAAGACGTAGGCTGTTTATGCTCAACGACCCCACCTCGTACGTACTGACTCACCGTCTCAGATGTTGGAGAAGTCCTTGGTTGAGACGGACCCTGAAATCGCTGAGATTATGGTAAAAACGCCTTATTATCCCACTTCTACTTCTTGTTCTAACAAAATTCCAGAAACTTGAGATCCAGCGTCAACGAGAATCCATCATCCTCATCGCCTCCGAGAATGTAACCTCCCGTGCCGTCTTCGATGCATTGGGATCGCCCATGTCGAACAAATACTCTGAGGGCTACCCAGGTGCAAGATATTACGGTGGAAATCAGCACATCGACGCCATTGAGTTGACTTGCCAGGCTCGCGCTCTGAAGGCTTTCCACCTGGACTCCGAGAAATGGGGCGTCAATGTTCAGTGCTTGAGTGGCAGCCCCGCCAACCTCCAGGTCTACCAAGCCATCATGAAGCCCCACGACAGACTTATGGGTCTCGATCTTCCCCATGGTGGTCACTTGAGCCACGGGTATCAAACTGCAACGAGAAAGTAGGTTGATCTAAACACGATAAAAGGTCTCAGAGCTAATCAGGCCAAGGATTTCCGCTGTCTCGACCTACTTCGAAACTTTCCCATACCGAGTAGACTTGGAGACTGGTATCATTGATTACGATAAGCTAGAGGAGAATGCGTTGATGTATCGACCTAAGGTTCTTGTTGCCGGTACATCTGCCTACTGCCGTCTGATCGATTATGCTCGCATGAGAAAAATTGCCGACCTTGTTGGTGCATACCTAGTGGTTGATATGGCTCACATCTCTGGCCTCATTGCTGCTGGTGTCATTCCTAGCCCTTTCGAGCATGCCGATATTGTCACCACCACTACACACAAGTCTCTCCGTGGTCCCCGAGGTGCCATGATCTTCTTCCGCAAGGGCGTTCGTAAGACCGACGCCAAGACCGGCAAGGAGACGATATATGATCTCGAGGGTCCTATTAACTTCTCGGTCTTCCCAGGTCATCAGGGCGGACCCCACAATCACACTATTACCGCTCTTGCCGTCGCTCTCAAGCAAGCAACTACCCCAGAATTCAAGCAATACCAGGAGCAAGTTGTCAAGAACGCCAAGGCTCTCGAAGTTGAGTTCAAGAAGCTCGGTTACAAGCTGGTAGCTGATGGAACCGACTCCCACATGGTCCTGCTCGACCTTCGCCCCCAAGCTCTCGATGGTGCACGTGTTGAGGCAGTTTTGGAGCAGGTCAATATTGCTTGCAACAAGAACTCGATTCCAGGTGACAAGTCTGCTCTTACACCTTGCGGTATTCGCATTGGCACTCCAGCCATGACCTCGCGTGGTTTTAGTGAGGAAGATTTCAAGCGAGTTGCCTCGTACATTGATCAAAGCATCAAGATCTGCAAGGAGGTCCAAGGTGCTTTGCCAAAGAGCGACAATAAGCTCAAGGACTTCAAGGCCAAGGTTGCTGGTGGTGAGGTCTCGAAGATCAACGAAATGAGAAAGGAAATTGCTACTTGGGCTGGCTCTTTCCCTCTTCCCGTTGAGGGCTGGCGTGCATAGATTTCCCTTGGTTTTCGGGGTATTGGGTGTTCCGGCGTATTCAACAAAAGCACATTGTTGCGGTCGGTTCTTTCTTGGCTACTTCAACGCAGTCATTAGATATCAATGGAGTAGAACGGATCTCATATAGCAGTCAGTTTAGCACTAAAATGAATGCAAACCCAAATTCAACACGATCTGATTATCTGATTATCTGTAAATTCTCTCCTGTCGAAAACAGCTCTGTCTATTTCAAGTTTTGAGCTGTTTTCAGATGACTGGTTGTAAAACAGTGGTCTGTGGCAACTTCGGATTGGAGTCTTCTATATGCTGCCTGTAAGGCCATATGCGGCCGTGCATGGTGTTTCGTGGGTGGACACAAAAAGTGGCATAATTCTTTATTGTCCTCTATCATGATTTGACCGAGACTTGGACTCGAATGTGGCCTTCAAGAATATTTTTGTCCCATGGCAGCAATAGACTTCAATCATGGCACGATACCTCTAAGGAACATTTGGATCAGAAGCAGTTGCAATGTTCTGGGTGGCTTAGTTCATCGAGTACTGCAATTTTTGTCCACTGCAAGTGTGCATCTCTCCATTTACTGTCTACTTTCACAGAGTCATTTAGATATTTAACGGAGTAGAACACGTTTTAGAGAGACAGCAGAAAGTAGAACGTAGTTCCTCCATGCAACGGCTTAACAAAGATAGGGTATATTGTGGAAGTCCTATTCGATATACAAAAGTAGAAGCAATATCAAAAGCCAGATGTTTAACCTGCAATGTTTTGTGCGTGTTCAAATGCTGCTTGAAATCTTGACTGGTCTCTCAAATCCATCTAGAGGTGTCCCAACCTCCTAGTTTCACCCTCGAGCTCTTCGGTGGTTGCATCTTGATTTTGAGTAGTCTTTTCCTAGGTGCAATCAATTTGCTGCTGTGAGGAATTGTAATTTCAATGAATTTCCTAAGTTCTCCCCGAAGCGGACTGCCACTTAGTCGATCAATTGCCAAACACTGTCTTTGTAACAAATGTATTTGTCCATATCGTCTATGGCGAGACCCTTCTCCTACTCAAGGCGCGATTTGCCGACTAACAGGGCCATCTGGATTACTTACTCCTTCGAGCATTCCACGTTACCTGAGAAATGGCTTTTTCCATTACGCTCGTTCGCTGAGATATCGGTAATATTCCGAATCTCCTTAGTTACTTTTGTTTTCCTGGCATAGCCTCTCTGGCTTCTTATTCCCGTTGTGTGTCTGGCCTAGCAGTCAATTGTAGGTAGGGGCTGAAAGAGGATATGGGTTAACGGCATCGTGTTCGATCTCAATGAGAGACTATGTTTTGGCGGAGACATGGTAACGTGTTTCGCTATAGTTCCCAACAGGATGGCATGAATTCTTAACTTCTTCAGAGTCTATCATCAAGGGTTGTCGCAACTTCCAGCGCAAGACCAGTTTAAATATACCGCAACTCGAGGAAGATCTGAAGCGTGGAGAAAGTTTTGTGGCATTTAATATAGGTTAACTTGAGAAACAATCCGACAAGGAATGCTCTTCTCTTTCTAGAGGTTCCTTTGGTTACGGTACCTTCGTACATTGGAAACTTGCATGGTGTGACGAAATGCAACAACTATTGATTTGCTGTTCACTTAAGCCGCATAGTGTTTAACTTGAATACCATGAAGTCTCCCCTCATCCAGTGCCCCGAGAACTCGATGGCTTGGGGAAACTTGACCATCTCTCCTATCTGTTCAGCCTTCTAGCCTCGATCGTGAAATGGGGAACAGTGGGAAGTCCATTCAATTGATCCTTGTGGTTGACATACATACATTCTGCCCGAAACGATTTCTTCATGATTGTCGCAATGCGATCCTCGCGGTGGTTTGGACCATGTTCTTCGTGCGGGACTAGTTGCGACCAGTTAATAGGGCTCAATTGGATATCGTCGCTCAATGGTCCATTTCCATACTCATAGACAAGAACGAGATGCTTCAGGTGAAATGACAAATGGTGCCGTCGGTAGCGATAGTAGCGACGTATGGAAGACCAGGTAGAGGAATTGACATGCAGTGCTTGTAACATTGTTTCTCCGGCAGCGCTGGTCAAAATGTCGTGAAGGATTATCTTGGAATGTCGAATGGCATGCGAACCTGCTCCCTCGGGCTCCCGCACCGTGGGAGAGAGGCGTGTCAGGTGTGACGTTGTCGCTGCAGGTTGATGTGGAGGTGGTGATGAGAGACGGCCTCGGTGACCTATAGTACTCTCAGAGACATCTAAGGCATCTCCTTTATTATCTTGATCATGTAGGTCGCTCTTCAAGTAGATGATGTCCCGTGTCAGATCAACATAGCAGTCTTTAATAGGGACAGGCCCAAGTTGAAGCTCATGATAGATAGCAAGACCTTCGCGACGTGATTCTTGGTTGACTTGCAGGAGTACCGGAGGACCAACCCGACTTACGTAGGAACAAGTAGCTCTTCGATATTTGATTGGGACTAGTCGATGGGCAGGAGCAGATTTTCGCCAGATTAGGCACCGTATTTCTTGAGGGAGTTTATTGAAGGACGGGAAAGCTGTTGGTAATGTAAACATGTTTGTGGGCCTGTATGTGTAGCGAAGAAAGATGGCTAATTCGTTCAGTCTCCCTGGAACAATGATGGCCTCTCTGCTGGATTGTTCTGGTTCCAATTGCTTCTTAGCTACCGTAAGCTGACTTTGTTGATGCCTAACACCGACTTTTTGATCTCGAGTCGATGCTGGAAGGCGCAGGTCGAGCGTTTGGGTTGTGGCTTGCGCTCAGCTCTGATTCCAGAGTAAACAAGCTCTTGGCCATGACCTCCAGCGCAGATGATGTCACCTGGATGGAAATAGGGGGTTTTGGGCGTTGACAGCGGGAAGGCGGCTAGGCGGCTCCCGAATCGACGGCGTCGCTTTTAGCTTCCTCCATGCTTGCCGAAAAGCGGCACTAGATTGCACCAAGTCTACCGGGACAATGCGACCGCCCCTCCTCTCAAATGTTCCCAAAGAGTCTCGTACAAGGGAGAAAAGGGACTTGTGTAAGCCTAAGCCTTCAAGTTTCTGTAATGTATATGGTCAAAATTGAGCTCCATTGTCCTGGTCGCGTTAATCGAAGTCTCGGGAGGCGTTTTCGCTTATGCTGAGGTTGCCATGGACTACCTCTTAGCGTAGCGAAAATCAACAAAGACGGGGCTGGTAAAACGAAAATCCAAGGGGCGGGACGACCAACGTAGTCATACCCAACCTCTTCAATATTGCTCGACCTACTCATACTAGCTGAGGGAACGATCTTCTTGTGAGCTGGAAACTACAAACTACAATCTGCTACGATTTCACTCCCACCCTTCTATCATCTGCTGCTGCGCTGAGATTCTAACAAGTCGTGCATTGAAGGAAGCATCCTCTACATTTCCTCCGCATATCGAGTCGCAATCACATTCCTCCCTATACGCCATCCGCATTCCTCGATCAAACCTCAAACCGTTCCATACATCTGCCAGCTTTGCTGAGCATTCCACGGCCTGCGACTCCAACGTCACTCCGAACCCCGGAGGACGGGAGTGGCAGTTTCGACGAGAGATCTGAAGGAGTCTCATAGGAGCAAACACAATGGCGTCAGAATCGACAGTCAGTCGGGTGGCGAGGTTTCAGACAGGCTGGATAAGTAAGTTACAACTGATGGATTCTTCAAAAACTATCGCTAATCAGCATCAGGATTTCTACCGTTCTTGGGTTATCATCATGTGCTCATGATATTGATTGCTGTGGCTATCATATTACTCTGTAAGTCCAGCTGAATCCATACTGGGGAGGACTGTTCTGACATTCCTTCAGCCCTGTTATTAGCAGGATGCTCGTCATCGTCTCCCCTCATACCCGAAATCTTCCTCATATCACTATACTACAAATCGTATTCGCCAGTACCGTCAACCGCACAAGTCGACTTCAATGTCCATAATGCGATAGCGAATATAGCTGGTCCTGCTGTGTTGGCAGCAAGAGTTGGCTACTTCGGTATCTGCATCAACCCAGACGGCGGGTCATGGTTGTGTAGCAACAATGCAACGGCGTTGGCGAATGAGATCCAGCTCGATCAAGATCCCCTGAACCTGATCTGGCTCGCAAGTCAGTTCAAAGATATGATTGTGTTCCCATACTTAATGTAAGCACCTCAAAATCTCCGAGTCTTACGATGTCTAACCAGATTTAGCATCATCGCCATCATATTCGCATTCATATGCCTCCTGCTCCTCGCAACATTTCCAGGATGGCACGAGGAAGAAGATGCCGCCGGCAGTGAACGAGAAGTCAAACCATTCCCCTCTCGACCAGTCTCTCAAATTGCGCTCGCCATCATATTCATCGCATCAATATTTGTGCTCGTCTCCGTACTTTGGCAGCACACAGCCTCTGTAGCAGCATCAATCATCGCCCAAGACTTTGGCAACGGCAGCGTCTTGAGTGGAGTCGGCACTACGGCGATGGTACTTGGCTGGTTCAGCTTCGCACTGTTAATTGTTGTTACCATCGGCCTCCTGGTCATGATATTAAGTATTCGAGTTCTGAGCGAGACATTTGGGTAGAGAAAAGTTCAAGGACGACTTTGGAGAATTTGATACCTTTTCAGCGTGCATTGTTGTCGATGGAATCCACGACAATGTGGTGGATCATCGAAAATTGGATCGATCAGCAATGAATCGATTGTGTATAAAGGGAAGAAAGAGCATCTGGGACGGAGTTTTGCAACAAGACTTGGGTTTGGGAATTTCGCGGAACTTGTTCATTGAATCCCCCTTCTGTAAAGACAAATATGGGACGGAAGATGACCTACCTGGATGAACGATGGAATGTAATAATGAACTCAGGGTCGAGAAGTTGGGATGCTTGATCTGAACACAAGCTCACGAGATGAGGAGAATGAAGAGAATGAAATATGAGCATTATCAAACCAGTTCTTATTTTCCATGAATGTGACTTGTGCAATTACCATGTTTCTCGTGACAGACATCAAAATCGTTACCTCTTTCGTCTAAATCGACTAGTGTGAGCAGGTCCCCCTTTCGCTCCCGAGTTCCGCAATTTCAATCTCTTGAAATTCTGATTCGCCATGGCAGTGACCTTCCTTGTTGCAGTCTTGATCTTTCCATCCTTGTTCGCGCTCTTGTTCTTTTTGGCTTGATTCGGTCTCCGATATCGCGTGCCTCCCTCCGATGCTGTATATTCAGACTGTGAGTCCGAATCAAAATTTCTTGCATCCGCAAATCCAGCAGGTTCGCCGACTTGTGTATCGGGGATGTCTTCACCTTTTCCAGACAGTTCGTCATCGCTGTCCTCAGGTATTGCTGCTGGTATAGCTTGAGGCTTCGACCGTGTCGGCTTCATATTGACTTTCCTGGTCGTTCGCTTCTGGCCTTTCTTCTTGTACACTTTCAAGGGCTGTCCATCACGCCCTAGAGTTGGATTCCTGGATTCCTCTGGCTCACTGTCAAATTGAGCTTCGTCGTCGAATCCGCCCAGTGGGAAGCGTGGCTGGCTATCCTCTACTAGAATAATAGGAGGTACCGCTACTGGTTTGGGTTTCGGCGCTGGGTTGGTTGCTCCCTCCATCTCCATTTCCATTTCGCGGAGAGCTTCTAGGTCTTCATCTGCGGCTTCGTCTTCCATTTTTCGCAGACCGGCAAGCATACTGCTTAGACCTCTGACCAATGGTTTCCTTGGTACTCTAACCATTTCTGGAGACAGAAAGAGGCTCTCTTCATTCTCATTCAGAACGGGCAGCTTAATTCTATGGCTATCTCGGCGAAGAAAAGATGGTGTTGAGAAATGAAGTTTAGAGATTGAAGACGGAGTCTTGCCTCCTTGGGAGCTTGGATCTCGATTTTTCAGAGGAGTGGCAAAGGCATCCAGCATGAACCTCTTCCCAGATGAAGCCGGCGTTCGACTATGCTTCACGGTGACAAATTGGTCTGTCTTGGGCTTGCCAGGCGTAGCTAGAACAGAGGCCTTCGCGATCTTCCCTTGGTTCTCCACATTCGAGGGAGAGTTTCTAGTCCCATTTTCTTCAAGAAGATCAAAAAGCCCCAAAACCTGCCCATCTTTCTGCGGTGTTGGTCCAAGAGTTTTCTTCGAGGGTGTGAACAGATTTCGAACCAAGGAGGGCGACTCATACGGATCCACCTCCCATGGCTGCATTGAGCTATTAGAAGGTGTCTGCGCAAGCTGTTGTCGTTTGGAAACGCCGTGTTTGTCCCTGTCCTCACGCTTCCGCTTTCGGGGGGTCTGTCCCTTACTGACTTGAGCTGGTGGCGGCGGTAGTTTCCCGGAAAGTTGATCCCGCATCTTGTTGTACTCTTTGTACTTCCCCGCTGTGAGCTGTGTCAATAAAGGCTCCTGCGGATTGAGATAAGGGAGGTAATCTACCAATTTCCGGATTCTTTTTGATGTCATCGCGTGAAGCTTTCTTGCCATTGTTGGCAGATTCAAATTTCTTTTCCCATATCTTCAGCTCTACTCGGAGAGCATTAGACTTTTCAGTCAGGACTTCCCGCTCCTGGTCCTCCATCTTCACTCCCCCGTCACTTCATGTAGTAGTGCTAAGAAGATTCGTGGCACAACTCAGTATAAAGTAGAGAACTTTGTTGCTAATCGTTCTGGAGTTAATTGGTTGAAATCGTGGGCAAGTGATCGTGAACTTGTACAGGACGTCGTAATGTTCCTGGAAATGCTTGAAGCGGCGCGTAGGTCAAGATCCGGACGCGTTCGAGGCGTCCAGGGAGGCGATAAGAAAGCACGCTAAGATAGTCAACGACAGGGGTAATCGCCACCAAGAAAACATACTTTCCCTCGGACATCTTCTCAACGACCCTATGGCAGACATCTCCTCTCTTCATGGACCCTGAAGATTTGGATGCTCGGTCCAAGATCCTTCAGACCACTCTCGCCGAAATATCGTCTCGACAGGAGTCCACAGATGCGGAAGAGAACTGCTGCGTAATCTGCCTCGAGCGCATCTCAGAGCAGGCAACCGCTCAACCCTGCCAACACGACAGCTTCGACTTCTTGTGCCTAATAAGTTGGCTGGAAGAACAACCTTCATGTCCATTATGCAAAGCTGAAGTCAAGACTGTTCGATACGGGATCAAAGACGACCAGCCCTTCAAGACTTACGACGTCCCCACGAAGAAGAGTGCAATACAACCTGCCTCGAACGCCTTGAGAGCGCAGGACTTCGATCACCGAGGCCGACGCTCATTCAGACCAAGAAGAGAATATGCACCCAGGCCCCTAGTCACAGCAGACGAGGCTCTCCTCCGTCGCAGACATATATACCGGAACAAATTATACTCTTTGCATGTTGGGACGAACCGAGTCTCTCGATTTAGAGACCTCACACCGGCGCTCTTCACCAGCGACACGGAGATCGTCTCTCGAGCACGGAAATGGATACGTCGAGAACTCCAAGTCTTTGAGTTTCTTAATCCTGATGTCGCTTCGGGATCTGACAGACGGGCGAATAATGCCGAGTTTCTGCTGGAGTATATTGTGGCGATATTGAAGACGGTGGATATACAAGGAAGCGGAGGGCAAGCAGAGGAGATGCTGAAGGAGTTTATGGGCAGGGAGAACACCGTCTTGTTCTTGCATGAGTTAAGGGCTTGGCTAAGGAGCCCGTATGTAAACTTGGAAGATTGGGATACGCATGTGCAATATGGTGAGCCTGAGTTGAGAAAAGGAGATGGCAGCACATACCCCAAGTTTCACTCTGAACGACGGAGCGGACCTAGCCAGCGGGGAGAGTTTAGAGGAAGGGCACGAGGGTCGCATTATACGCCGAGAGGTGGAGAGCGATATTCGCCATATGATCGAGGCCAACAGAGAGCTGACGGATGAACCATGTCATCTCCTTCCGAAGAAAGATGCCCTTGATAGTGGTTAGGCCGTGGCTTGTTTTGAAGGTTAAAATACTGCTCCGACGATGTACGACCATGTTATGCGTAAAGGGCAGATTTTCGGCAAGAATGCTCAAATCATAAAAGGACCTTCAGGATGGTTCACTTTTGGGATTATTCAGGCTCAAAGGATGACAGCGATTACTGAGAGTATTTGAAGCCCCACGACTCACCACCCTAAAAATCCAATCCCAGAGGATGTTCAAGCCCATGGAGGGTATTGGGGGGAGAGAGAAGAAACGGAAATCGATTGCTTGAAAATGGCAAATGATAGCAATGACAAAAAATACAACAACTTCAATTACAATCACTGCATCTTCTGAAGTTTGTGTGACTCAGTCGACAAGAACTGCATTCAAACAACTGATTGGAACATCCACAAGATCATGAATGTCCCATCACTTTAGCATATCAAATGCATACCATGCTGTTCTATTTCCCTTTCTAGCCCTCATATCACATTCTCCTTACAAGCGGGAAGAAGAACAGCACACACACACAGCTTTAGCAGCATAAAGTACTCAATAACCAACCACTTAGCAACGGAAACACCCCGCCAAAATGGTCTCCTCCCCACTTCAACATTCAACCAGTAACCTCACTGCCCCTTCACCTCTCCCCATTCCAGCCCCCCAACCCTTACCACCCCTATCCACCTACCCAGCAAAAACCAAGAGTAGCGAGCAGTGGGCTGCCAAAATCGAAAGAACAGAAGACCGAAAAGAAGTAAAGAAGAGGGCAGAGCGGGCGAGAAGGAATGCAAGATATAAGGGGGCGGTGAGGAGGCCGTTTGGTGCAAATGGTGGTGGGCCGTGGGAGAATTGGGAGGAATTTGAAGGAGAGGATGGTGGTGAGGATGATGACGACGGAGTTGTTGGGGGTCTTTTGAGACAACGTTATCGTTAGATAGTTTGAGAGGGTCTCTTAGAAAGACTTGACGGAATAGTAGCAGAGGGAATGCGACACGTTCAAGTCCGATTAGGTTGTAAGTTGAATGAATAATGGCCGTGAGTGAGTTGTGTGAATCAGAACAATTGTGTTATTGGAACTGGGCATGCAACACAAAGACTACTAATTGAGAATGGTGGCGGAGGTAACCCCTAGCTCGTCGACAACAATAGATAGTATTTATCGAGGTTGACTCTACACTTTCCCTTTGTCTTCACTCTTCAGCTCTGCTGTTAATGGTATATCAACTCACTGCCGCCAAAATGAAAACGCCTACATTACGAATCTGTCGTGGAAGCTGAAGCACCCGGGCTCGCAGGCTGACCTGACAGTCCCCACAAGCACAGAAAATGCCCCTCACTTTCTACAAGGACATCCGGCGCAAAGATTGAGGCTTGACTGGAGAATCGCGGATGCGGAAAGAGGGACTCGTAGGAATGTAAGATTGGAAACCTTTCAAGCTACCGAGAAGAGCGTGTAAAGTATCTCTACAGACTACAGTACAGAAGCTCCATTCTGCATCCAAGCTACGCTAGTCGATAGTCGTGGCTGTGGAACGTAAGGCATGAACGTCTGCCAGAAAATAAGGCGCAGTTGTTATGAACGCTTCATATTGTTTTTTTGAAACCAACTTGGCAACCAAAAGGACCAGTAGTCGCCAATGCCAAAGTCCGAGCCATGGATCTGTGCCTGGTGCTTTGAAACAAAAGATCAGCCGCGCCCGAATATCCTCAAATTATTTAATGCCCCCCGTCTATGATCTTCAATACAATCAGCACACATCTTCATGCGGTACTTGTACTCGTACTCGCAGCACACCAATGCAAGGAATAGAAAAAGAGTACGTGAGCGTGGTGATGCTGTGGTCTCCCGAGACCTTCAGGACTTCCCGAGTTCGTACCCAATGCAAAATATAGAGCAATGCCATGTCAGAGGTTACAACGAATGCCGCCGAGCCAATTGTATCCGGCACTGCTCAGGCAAAAATAGAGTTCGTATCTGTAGGAAGGATTGATCTTGTCTTACCCTCGCACCCCCGAAAAAAGCAAAATTGGTTCCGAAACTTCGGGAGGACATTCCACATTGTTTGAGGCTGTGCTGGCAGATGAGACGAGTCAAATCCGCTAGGCGACTTCGATGACCGTCTTGTGCAACGTGGGCATCGTAGAAACAAAACCTGATGCTCGAAGGGTCTGCACACGCGGGTTGGATCACTGATGATCACTGATGCCACTTTCATCAGCTCTCTCCTCTGAGTCCTCTCACGCTCTCAGCATGTGACGTGAGGTCTTCGGTGACTCGGTCATGATCGCCAGCAGCCTTGCTCTTCGATAGCCAACACATGCGGGCCTTCGTATCGGATGCTGGTTCTTTGCTGCAGTACAAGGAACGCCTTGCCTGTTGTTGAGATTCGGACTTCTCCTCACGCGTCTGAACAGAGTTTAGCAAAGCAAAGGCCCTGAGAATCTGGAGGTTCTGGTGGAGGATACGAGTATTTCGCTCCTTGGCAAGGGTAATGCCCGTCTCCACGTCCAGGACTCGTCGCGTTTTGTGAACATGGTGCGGCAGTACCCTGAACCGTCGATGGAAGCGGTTGGGCGATCTTGTGCATGTGCACAACTCCAAAAGTTTGTGCGGGAACAAACTTTTGATTGGGGGGGGCATCGGAGATCGGGCGCTCGGTACGGAGGGGCGGGCGCTTTTGCAGGCTTTGGTAGTTTGGCAAGCTGTGCCAGCGGGCCCAGTGCTGATCAGCGAAAATTTCCAGGACTCGACGGGGATCTGTCGTTTGCTGTGACTTGCAGAAGCAGGTTATTTATTGCAGTCTTGCAGGCATTCGACAGCACAGAGATACTGTAGAACGATTGACGGAATCATGAAGCGTCAGGATAGGCACCTGTGACCTGTTTAGTACCGGCGATGCGTTGGTGATTGCAGCGACACAGAAGCCTGAGAATAGATTCGCGATTCGGCGGCTGTGAGCTGATTCGGCGGGCGTTGTTTGAGCCTGCTTTGCCTGAATATCCTGACTGCCCTCCTTTCGTCCCATCTCAGCTAGGCCGGCGGCGAGTCTGCAGCACCCGGCCAATCAATATGGCGTGCCTGGCTCTAGCAAGGAAGCATCATCAGCGCAATTTCCTTGGGACCCACTGCCGCAATCGCGCGTGTCTCCTGCTGCTGCTGCTGCTGCTGCTGCTCCTGCTGTTCCTGCTGTTCCTGGCCCTGTCCCTGTCCCACCGGCCACCAACCAGTGACCACTCACTCTCCCTCCCTCCCCTTCCGCCTGCAAGCCTCTCTTTCCCTCTGGCTGCATCTCCACCGCACTCACACCACTTCCTATCCCATCCCAATCCCATCCCAATCCCATCCCATCTCATCGCTTGTCATTCCATCATCGACTTCGATGCCTTCCATTCACTTTCTGTAGTCCATTCTTCACACAAAGGCACACTCGTTAAGGCCGATCCGTTTGCACCCCCTTTCCCAACCTTCATTCCAGTCCTCCCGCGTCCTTCAAACACCTCGATCAACAACCAGGGTTGCGTTTCGACACCACACGAACAAACGAACACTCGAAACAAAGAAGACCCATCGACCATCCACAAGCAAGCGTCACCGGCCACTACTTGTCAAAGGATCCCTTGATCCTCTAACATTCGTTCAGTCCCAGGTATTGCTGGAGATTTGTGTGGAGAAGAGCATACCACGACCGCGTTTTCATCTGACCGTCCTGATAAGACTGAATCGAAACAATTCGACCCCTAGAGCGTCCCTTTCTTCGACCTCGAGGCCACGGCCACAGTTTTTCTAATCATATATACACGATGAAGTCGATATCTTCTCTCGCCCTCATTGTGGCCACTCTTTTCATCGCTGGATCGAATGCTCAAGACGACAATCTGCCGTCCCAAGGATGTTACTCGTCAACATTCGGCCTGACTCTCGTCAATTCCACAAATCCCTACACTTCAAAAGGTTCGTGCAGTCACCAGTGTATTGGTGATGGCTACACGGTCTTCGGATTGACGAATTCGACGTATTGCTACTGTGGAACAACGATACCGCCTACCGATACCAAGGTAGCGAACTCTTCCTGTAATACAGGATGCCCAGGCTACCCCGATAACATCTGTACGAATATCTCAATCCTACCATTTTCTGCAGTCAGCTAACGTGACAACAGGTGGTGGAGGATCGAAATACGCGTCTATATATCTCACAAATGACAACCTCGAGGGGACCATTCCTAACATCAATGATGATGGCACTACACCCTCTGGCACCACCATAACAAGCGCTTCTCACACACCCTCAGCAACCCAGTCAGTGGTGACAGTTGTAAATGGACAGACTGTCTATGTCACCCCGACTGCTGCCGCCAGCGGCAAATCATCGTCAGGTGGTACGAACAAGGCTGCCGTTGCTGCAGGTGTCATTGTTGGGCTCATTGCTATTGCAGCAATTGCTGGAGGGGCCTTCCTTTACCTCCGAAACAAGAAGAGACGTGAGGTTGAGGAAGAGTATAGACGGAATGCCGCTATCAGCCAGTTTAGCCCAGGTGGAAAGCACCCCAGTAGCAGTGGTGGAGGCTCCACTTTCTCCGACATGCGTCTCGATCCCGCTGTCATGGCTCAACGAAGGATGAGCGATGGCAGTATTGCCGACAATCAAGACTATTCGAGGAGAATCCTAAAGGTAATTTTCGCCGAATCTGAGCATGAATTCTCAAATGCTGACTGAATATTCAGGTTACCAACGCCTAAGCAGCCAGCAACGACAACGAGTTCCTATCTCCTTTAGCATCTCTTCTATCACAACGGCGTTCATGGATGTTGGTCCTCGACTGGTCTGATTTGGGCTCCCCTTGTGATTATGCCCTCGGTGTTCTGTGTATAGGTGTGGCGTAGATGAAGATACGACTCCATACTCTTTGTCTTCAGGATTCCTCTTTCCTCGGCATCGATAAACGATACGCTCACACCGTCCTGTCCTTTCAGAGAATCTTACTTTTCGGGCATCGCTGCCCTCGTGCTGGAAATATCCTTTATCGAACTCTCTTGGACCTAGACTGTCTGGGTCGACTCCGACTTCCCTAAGGACGACTGGAGGTGGAAACCAGCGTCTACCTCAACCTCTTTGGTATTCTTTGAAGTCTTTGCTGGCTTAGAGACTCGGGTGTACTGTTGGAATGTCTGTAGCAGGCAGACGATGGAATGGAAGTGACCCACTGAGGATTATATTGAAAAAGTATAAGCTGAGGTAATGAGGAAATATTGAAACCGATTGTATCATATAGACATGAATTTTGCCCATTATATTGTCTTTCCGAGAACTATCTCCCCTGCATGTGCCACTAGCTCAAGGAGCTTCTTTCTTTTCTCATGCCACAGAACTTCGCGCTCTCTTCTTACTGTTTGACATCGTCGTTCGACCGATTCGTATGCTACATCTCGTCGAAGCCGCTTGGCAGAGTAATCGACCAGGTAGCTCAAGGACGCATCCGCAGACAATCATGGATTCGTCACTCCGAGCAGAGATACACCAGAACGAATGTCTACGTTCGGTCAAGGCAGACTTCGGCTCAGACCAATTCCTAGTGGCAAGAAACGAGAGCATGCATTGAAGCTTGGGATATGACGTCTGTTCCACTGTACTGCAATGCCGAATGTACCACTCCTTGCACGCAGACTTTCCTCCATTCCCGCTTGCGAGACTGGGAAAAGATGTCGCCAAGTCGAGGGTTGTATGTGGAGACTTGCGTGGCAGACTGGGTGACGATCTGACAATAGCTTCGTGACTCTGCTGAGCGCGACGAGCTCACCTTCATCTCCGGCTGTGGCGTGTTGCTGAATACCGGCAGATTTTTGCCCTCTAAGGCCAGTGCTGTACGGAAGTCGAGATCTGCTCTTGTGTGATTGTTGAGTGGTGCTGGCTTGGAGAAGGTGGGAGGATGGTGCAAGGCTAAGAAGTGGTCGCTTTGCTTCAGTTAACACTGACCACGTAAGGTGGCGTAACCACCATGGTTTCAAAGGTGAATGAATGAAGCACAGAAACTGGTTGGAGTTTGGCTTCTTATTCTCTATCTTTGTTCTTATTACCCAATGTTTTTAGTTCTGTGGTCTGTTGCACGCCCTCCTTTAGAACGCTCAATCAAGTTGTATTCTCCTTCTCCAACGGTCTTGATGCAAATGGATTTTTGGCAGAAGGGTAGAAATAAGCTGTACCAAAGAATAAGAAATCGATTTCTAGGCTAATTCTGAACGTTCTGATAAAAGAGCATGCTTCCCACGGCGTTGTATTCACTTTAGTGATTTTTTTCGTTGCACGTGATTGGTTGACCTCGTCGTCGGTTCATGTGGCAGGGATTGTGAATACATCGCCAACATCGCGAAAGGCTTCATATTCACCTCCGATGTGCAACAAAAGTGGCAAAACGTTCGCTTGCCCTTGACCGCCTTCTCAGTTCGACCCTCTCAGCATTATAAGAGACAACACGCTTCACTTTACATCTTCACTGCCCGGCTTAAGCTCACCATCGGCCAGACCAAGGCTCTCCTCAGCAGTGGTGCCGCGGTTTGCTCTACCTGCCCTGGGTCCTAGTGCAACAGACAAGTTTCCCATCTTCGTCTTCTTACTATTTCATATGCTTTCTTCTACTGAGTATTCGTGGATCTGATGTTCAACAAGATCTTCGACTTGATCTCTCTCATCCTGGCTTGGTACCCGCCAAGAAAGTCTTCGCGTGCCAGGTCGCCAATTCCCAGCTCAATCAACAAGCCAGCTTTCGCTTAAGAGAGGTTGTTGCCCAAAAGTATATCCAAAAACTTTCCAGGAGCATCAGGTCGGCAATCAAGGCCACATGCACTCATACATAAACATCCAATCGCCCCACCACTTATCGAATCGTCCCACGAGCGTCGAATACGCGTCTCCAGGAGACTTCCACTGCCTTGTCATAATGCCACCAGTCATGAGATGCCGTTTGTACGCAATATTCATCGCGAACGACGAGAATGAGCACCCTGTGAAATGCGTGCTCTTACTCAACACCAAGAAATCAACAAGAGCTTGCTGATCCCAGCTCAAGGCCTGAAGCCGCTTGAGGTCATCTCCGTTCAAAAGATCCAGCTTCGAGGTGACCTTCAACTGGAGCTGATTCCAGGCCTCGTCAGCAAACCTCTTGCTTTCGGTTGCATTTCCGCACGCGAGATACGCATGCCTAAGATTCGTGTCATTTGCCGCTTCCAGATATCCATTAGTTTGTGTGTGGAAGTCTGGCCAAAAATCGAGAGCATCGCTCTCCGAACGGAGGTGGACCCCAAGATATGGGGCTTTCAGAGTTGGAACCTCCTCCGCGTACGGATCCGAGCCAGCAAACTTGGACATCTTCGCCAATGTCACTGCAGCGAGCTCCGCAATGTCCTTCCGTATCCTCAAGATGTCGCCAAAAGTAGCCGCAAATTCTGGTCCATCACGATATGCGGACCATTCGAAGAAGGTCGCCCATTTGAACCGAATCGTCAGCGGCTTTTCCACTTTTGGAGCACGGTTCGTTCCACTGAGCCACTTGTCGAGCTTCGTTCTGAACATGTCCAGATGTCGGTTCCTGCCTCGCGTATCGCCTCCGTCGGGACTATTCAAGTCCTTCGGGTAGAAATCCTTGATCTCCGTCTTATTCTGCGAGTTTGGGATATCCACCGTCTCGTTGTAGATAGTCAATCGTGGACAATGCGTTCCTAAAGCATAGCGAAAATGTTCTTCGTCGAAGAAATATTCGAAAGGCTGAAGAGAGGTGGTGAAGATATTTGCCAAGTCGGTCTCTGAACGTCGTTGGATCTTGGGCAGGATGATGCCGGTAGCTCCGGCGTCGATAGCGTATCGAACACAGGTTAGGATGAAGTTACGGATATTACCTACTCCCCCAGAGTTGTTGTCACACATGAAGACTAGTCCGGGCTGGTACTTTGTCTCGTTGCAGACACGTTCCAGTGGCCATCCTACATACTCCCCGTTAAAGTCTAAATCTTGGAGGTTGAATAGCTTGGGATCAGCAGGAGATGGTGGAATGACTGGAGGTCCTGCTTTGATTTTGGGTAATTGATGTTTCGGGGGTTTCGACGGTTTTTCGATCATCGACGTTAAATGCGAAGGTGGCAGGCTTGGGGCTCCAGAATACTGAGAGGTGATCTTTGAGTCGAAGAATTCGGAACCTTGGTCGATGAGAGTGTCCCCAAGTGCAGCCAATTTCGAGACTGAGGTATCGAAGTAGAAATAATTGATGAGGAGGATATTTAGCAGCAGACCCGCCGCCATCAAATAACGGTACTTATACCATTTAATGCGTGGAACCCCAGACATCGTGTCCTTTTGAATCAGCATAGCAACATTTATGGTTGAAAAAATTAAGTGGTCTGTACTAAACAAAACCCACACAAGCAATGACTGTCTCAGGTGCAAAAAGAAAGGAAGGAAGCTTTGAAAGGTCGAGGTGAAGTCTGGCGTTGGGTCCCAGAGGCACGCACAATCAGCCTGCTACAGCGGGAGAACGGCAAATCTAACATTTCCATCTTGACTAGTGGTGGGTCCACGATATTGGGTCTGGATTATTAGAAGTAGAGTACCAATCTAAGGATCGCTTTGCCAGATGGCTCCCGGTAGTGACCCTTAGCACGAAGCCGATGCTGAAGAGTGCGTAGTCGTCCCATGATAGCATACGATAACAGAGAGCTACGAGGCCGAGTTCCGACGTATGAGATAAAGACGACATATTAAAAATCAAATAGAATCGGCCACTTGACCACACCACCATATACCACATTAAATACCCTTCTTCATGTTGATCGAGACAAGCATTGAATGTAGAATGTTTGTGGGCTATCTCGGGGTAGTGAGGTCGATACGAGATATGCTGGGCGTTTGCTCGGCTCGCCACGCCCAGCGATCCTCAGAGGCCACAGTTTCCTGCTGAGAAAAGGCTAGGGCCGAGGCCATCCTTCCATACGGGGATTTTTGACCACGGCCAGACCCACTTAGGGGCCACCGCTTAGAGCAAAACAGGAAAGGGGGAGGGGGCTAGGGGGGTAGCTATGTCTGTAACTGAAAGGTGCATGGGAGCCTAGGAGTGTCAAAAGTCTCCTCTTCGAAGAAAACACGTTAGGCAAAACTGCAGATGGTCAAAAATGGCCTAAAATAATCAGCAGTGATGGAGATGGTCCAGGCATTTTGTTGAAAGGAACCCTGATAGTGCAAGATAGCAACGCTTTTCCCTCGGTTTCAAGAATCCAACTTATAGGATTTATAAGAAATCTATCTTAATATATCACAAGTCTCATAGTTTCGCCATTTCAAGGAAGATCGACTCTCAGAGCAAAATCAATCATTCAGTCTTGGGGAATAACAAAACCCTGCCTTCACAACGCCATCGCTACCCTCATGATTATCACCTCCCAGCCACCTAGGACTCCCAAAACTCCCAAAACTCCATGCAAAGCATTCAACGTAACCGAAATGCTTGCTTATGCGCCTGAATTGCCCTCCGATTTCTCTCCACGATAGCGAGAATTGACATGATCGCCAAAGCTTCAAACTCGCCCCCTAGAGTAGCTGTGCCTTCACCCCGCAAGAATCTAAACATTCCCATCACTCGACTGCCAAACGAATTAGCACTTTAAAGTCCAAAACTCAAGCAACGTGACAATCGATGGCGACACTTCAGAGGCATGAATGGAAGATATTGTAGCAGCTCCCGGCTCCCAACTCTGGTTGAGACATTTTATAAAGAGTAGCTCACCTCGGATTACTCGCTCTCGAACTCGGCCCCAGCCCAGCATAAACAGCAACTACATCGCCAGTACTGCTTCTTACCAACTTCAAGCCGCCACTCTCCCTCGCGCTCTCAACGCTCCGTACAAACGGCCCAGAAGTATACTTCCACTCAAACCTCTCCCTCACCTGCGTCCTCGGCAGCGTATGGCAGAACGAATACTTCTCCGTGGTGAAGATGCCACCAGAAGGGGTCAAAACCTCGAACTTGAACTTAGGGCGAGCCTTCTCGCTCTCTTCGCTACTGCGTCTTCCGATTGGCAGCGAGAAATTCGTCCGCGAGAAGCTGGCGGAGGCGGATTTTGGGGAGGGCGGACAGAGGGTTATATCTGTTGCTTGGGTTACGGAATGGAACTTTGCAAGAGCGAGCGGGGTGGACGATTTTTCGGCTCCCGAGTGCAGGATTATGTCTGGTCGAGAAGTGCTTAGTGGTGACGTTGGAGTGTCTTTTTGGATTGTGATGTAGAATAAATGCGGAGGAGGTGGTAGCGGTTTTAAGTCATTCTTTGAAGGCGCGGGAGGGGAAGGACTGAGTAGAATATCACTTTTTGATCGGAAGAAAGTGATGTCCTTGGGAAATCGAGGATAAACAGGAAACTTGGGTTCTGTAGGTGATGTGTAGGGACGGCTCTGGGAAGTATCTGGACGGAACGTTTCTCGACTGGCTTTCCGAGTGTGTGCTCGCAACCAGAATGACTCTCGACTTTGATTAGAATCTGCTGTCGTTCGACTCGCATTCGTGTGTGATCTGGTATGCGATCTGGACCAAAATGATTCTCTACTTGGCGGACGCTGAGATGTGTCTCGGCTCCTTGCAGTACTTGGTCGAAGCTTGTCTCTAAATCCTGAGTATAAAGATGAAGCAGGAGGGGAACTCGGGGGGCTTGGATAAGCTAAAGTGGCACCCTCGTCATCGAAGCCCAATACGTCCTTCCATTTACTCCTCGAGTTTGACCGAATCATTGGAGGACAATAAACACTTGTGACAATTCGTAGATTCGAAAGACCCGTAAATATCTATGACGAAGTGAACAAGAACGAGACGCGACCTCAGAACTCTAAGTCTAACGGTATAGAAAATATAGAGTGCAAAGTTTCAATATACACAGGGGTTCGAACTTCGGACTTGATAAGAAATGGCTAAAGTCCCTGCCGCATTTTGTGCTCGGGCTGAAACCTTCAGGCTCTCCCAGGAAACATCGAGAGGTAGACCGCCTTATTGGATATGTCTGAGCGATGTACAATGCGGGTGAGACGCAGGCAACCCCTCAGAGACCGTTGACAGGTAACAAAGCGCTAACCCCACACGCCCAAGTTTGTGACGAACCGAACAAGGAGGATCATCTGCAGGGATAATTCATAGAGAAAGGATGGGAAGGATCAAGTGTCGGGCTCTCTTAAAGCGCATTGACCTCCCACCCTACGCTTTGACGTCGAGAGCCAACGCCCTCCCTCACAATTGGTGAGAAGAACAATGCAGCAGGCCGGAGGATCAGTGATCTTCAAACATCATCGACTGTCTCGGAAAAAATGGCCTCCAGATCGGTCAATTGAAACACTCAAGCAAGATCGTAGCTGAGATCAAATGCTCAGGATTGGATGTCATGTGTCATCCAAAATTGCCTTTCGAGTCTTCGACTTCCTTCCTGACTTAGCATAATCGATAAATTTGATGCTGTAGAGTATTTGTGATATGTGGCGTGTCCAACCAGCACACCGTTAAGGCTACCAAATAACGACCTTCTCGATCGATAAGGTGTCATGCGGACAAACTTAACCTTATCCAATAATATATCCTCGAAGTTTCCAAGTCGTCAACGGCCATTCATCTTCAAAGCCCAGATCTTGCTAGCGCGATCGGAATAGGAATATTCGCTGCAACATAGATTGCTATACATATTGCTTTCCCCAATAACATGTCCAGTTCACTGACCGCAACTTCCCACATTGCCATTTACCAGGGAAATACATCGTGAGGGGTGGCGGGAGGCGCCGATCTGGAGTGCTTCCCCACAGACTTTGCAAGCTTTTCACTCCAGACTGCACGCACTTCGTGAGCTGTGCGAGTGTTGCAGCCACGGTGTCTCTTCTCCGTTCCCATTGTGTCCTGTCAGGTGAGGTTTGGTCGCCGAGGTATGAGAGATCCTGCGTCCTGCAGCTCTCATGACTTGCATGAGCTGGAACTGTGGGGAAGTTCGTCGATTCGGTATTATGAGTAGGGTAGAGCCAGCACCTAGTTTCTGCTCTTAGCTGATTAATGAGAGTGAGCTTGCAGAAGAAGTTGCCTGGAAACGTTGTAGTGTTACGGAGACACCTGTGACCCGCCCCTTTCTTGCGAACTTGCCTCGCGGTGGATACAAAAGTGCCTATATACTCCCTTCTCCTTCGCCAAAGTCAAACACCAACCTGAGGTTAGAGGTATTTTTATTTTGCTATTCTCACTCAAGAACAACCCCGTTTTAGATTTTAGAACAGGTGGACTATCGAGATGGGTACATTGGATTAGCGTACTTTCTATCCACCGCGAGCTTGCCGAACTTGGACTTGCTCGACCCGTAGTAAAGTACTTTTCATGGTACTACACAACCACCGATGTCAAGGTATGGTATTTTAGAAGCTTCTATTTACGAAATACCGTTATTACATCAAATGAAAATTTCTCCATTCCCGGACGCCAGCTCTCCAAAGCTCAAGAACCTTTCCGAGCGTTTGGTATCGACGGTGGAGCACCATACTGTGGTTGTCCGTTTGCTAGCAGGGGAGCTGTACCCCATTGCCAGCCGTAAGAGCCCTGAGAGCCTTGGTATTGCGGAGGAGCGTGGGCAGGTTGACTTATTCCTGGTCGATAAGCTGGAGTTTGTGACGATGGTCGGGCAAAAGATCGACTAAAATAGTCTTTCACTTGTGATAATGGCTTCGCAATAGGGCTGGGCGGCGGTGGTGGAAAATACGACGTGGGTGGAGATGACGTGGGGGATGTAGAGCCGTAAGAAACGCTGTGCCTAAGGCTTTGTCCCGTTGTCTGAGGAGAGAGGAAGGAAGGCCCAGTTGACAGAGGCGATAACATCGGCTAAGGGCTGCAGCACGTCGATAAAGATGTATTAGAGAAGGTTGAAGAATGTCGACTTGGAGGATTTGAATAGTATCCGCTGTCTTGTCTCTGAATGGGTCGATGTTGCTTGGGTCGGGGTAGTAGTGGAGGAGCTTCGCAGCCTTCTTGCTGCTCAACACTGTTGATTGTAGTAGAAGAATTAGGGGCCGAGGGTTGGTGATCAGGAATGTGAGCTGAGTGTGGTCGAGGTGGTAGTGGAGGAGCAAAGTACGAAGTCGTCGAGGTAGAAATATCTGGAGTGTACTGCACTGACGAAGTATTAGGAGAAAGAATACTCGGGGAGAGAGATGAAGGTGGCGGATAATGGTAGCCAGGAATGCGAGTCGAGTGGGGTCGAGGAGGAGGCACCGTCGGAGCAAAGTTCCCTGAATTAACTTGCGGTGATGGCGTGATGGGAGAAACCGCACTCGGTGCGGGTGACAAAGGGGGCGGATAGTGGTAGCCAGGAATGTGAGCAGAGTGAGATCGAAGTCGTAATGGAGCTGGATATAAGGAAGTTGCTAGAATTTGATTGTCTGAAGGATATTCCGATGACGAGGTACTTGGAGACGCGAAATCCTGGGCTGGAAGCGGCGTTGGAGATGGAGAAAACTTCTGGTCCTCTAAAGCATATTCTAGTGACAGGGTACTGGGAGAAGTGACGCCGTGAGTTGGAGCTATGGGAGGCGCGTGGAAGTTCTGATGCTCTACCAAACTTGCCAAAGCAGGAGTTATACTAAGCTCAGGCTCGAATGGTTCCAGCTGAATTTGACAGACCTCGTTTTTTCCAATCGAGGATCGAGCAGTTGGTTCAGTTGGTCCAGTCTGGCTTGGATTGGTGCTGGTGGAAGTTCTGTTTGCTCCTTCTCGCTTCTCAATTTCCATTTCCAAAATCTTGGCTTTGAGAAAAGCGATTTCTTGTTCCATGGTAATTTGAGGTAGAACGGCAGTCTGCCCCTCATCTGCTTCTGCGGGCTCTGAATCTAGCTCGTATACAGTTCTACAGAAAATTCATTAGCACGAACTCGTGGCTGCAAGGAGATGTTTACTAACATATGTAGAGATTCATCAGACTTTGGACCAAGCGTGTCCGACATTGATTGCACGTGTACGCCTGAAACAGGTCTGTATCGAATCCGAGTAGCAGAATTTTTCAAAGCAGGTAAATAAGTCCCCACTGAAGGAGATTCCAGTTCACTTGGCATGGAAACTGGAGAAGACCCCGTGTGGGGGTGTTGTGCGGGATTATATGTGGCTGTTTGGGACATGGAAGTATGAGGTTCTGCGGCTGACTGCAAAACGATCTGTGAGTGCGATGCAGGTTGGTAGGAGATTGGTGCATGTTGAGGAGACAAGGGGGAACCAGGTCCGTAATTCTGGTCTTGTGGCTGAAATTGATATGCTGGAGGCAAATCTGGCTGAGCAACCGGTGAGGCGGGAGGCTTCACAGACTGTTTAGGGCTGACTTGTGAAAGCAAAGATCCCGATTGCTGGTAATCTTGATATTGATATTGAGTTTGCAGCTTATGGTGTGCCTTTTGGTGTGTGCGCTTGCCATGTTTGTGCTCAACGATAGCCCCAGTCGCATCGAGTGCTACGTGACTTGCAGCGTACTCCATACCATGGCCAACGGCTTGGCCAGCTATCATATCCGCTCCAGGACCAGCAAGACCCAGAGTTAGGCCACTGAGCGTTCCTGCAACGGCAACCGGCGCGAGAACATCACGTTTTCGTGTACGATGAGTTTTCCCGCGTGCTTGCAATCCGGCCTCGATGATTTCTCGTTTCTTTCTGGCATTGTGTACACGAGGAGCCAATAGCCCAATGCCGACAAGAGATATACCCGCCGTGAAGGGCGAGAAGAGAACTGATGTTGCAGTTGATGTCGCTCCTCCCGCTAGCTGCCGAGTATAATTCTCGTACTCGGCTTGTAGCTGGTCAACTGTCAAACTATCGCATTTCCTCTGATACTCTCGATAATCGAAAGGCATCGTGAGAGCCAAGAAATTCACATAATCCGTGAAACAGGTGAAGAAACAAAAGGGAGAAACGTTGGGGTTTGGCAGAAGATAAGAAATGGCGGTCGGTGGCTTTGCGTTTGAGGAGGCGCCAATGAATGCACCACAATACGGCTGCGAATGGAGAATGTGAAAGTGCAACAAAGGGGGAAATAACCAGCAGTGACTTCACTGTTGATTCATACCTAGGGCTTGTGACATATTGAGCGACTCAACCAGGACATTGACTGCGCTCCCCCCGTTCCTCCAGATTTTATGAAAAGCTGTTTGAAGTAGCAGGGTGCAGCTGCAGCTGAAGCTTCTCAAAATCCCGCCAAGAAATCTAGCCCCTTAGCCCCTGAGAGCCTTACAGGGGTCCAGAGCAGGGGGTCCTGTTGGGTGCACCACGGCATGAACTCCGCTCCTCTCTACTCCGATGGCTCAAATTTCTCCAAAGCTTCACCCTCAGAGAGCGACTCCAACAGGATTTTCGCCGCGCATGACTATCAATTACGGTAGGTGCATCGAGGAGACTCTAAGGCGAGTGCACTAAGTTTTTCTGCACTGATCGCTTCTATTCAGCCGGTGACGAACGTTTGAGTATAGTAGGTGACTCGATGCTTAACCCTTACCTTCAGCGGGAATCTCTGGCGCAGATGTTGCAAGCAGTGGTTAGAACAACAACCTTCCGGAACTCACAGTCTTCGTTTCTCTCGGTGGCCAAACTAAGCTTTCCTGCGATCTTCATTGGTTTGGTTGTTGACACGATGATGTTTCCCACCAGCGAACACGGCGATTGGCTCTCTCGTACGGACATTCACCAGCTTCAGGCCCATTCATCACCGCTATAGTTCTCCTTGCCCCCATTCTCATTTGCGAGAGCTTTGACTTCTAGGCCTCCGCTGTTTCCATCCGAATCTTTCCCGCAGTAAACCCTCTGCAGAGGAAACATCAAAAGAGATGGAATGGATGTCTACTGTCAAGGCTCCCTTCTTGGTCACTTCCACAAGCGAGTCATTGGCAATTGTTTAAGTTTCGGTTGAAGAGTTCTCTAGGCTACTAAGCCTGATCGCTATGTCTGAAGTCGCGAGGGCTCGAAAGCAGACCTTATCGATAACTGGGCCTGTTTCATTCGGGCCTGTGAAGCAGAATTTGTGGAATTCCGTTTTGCTTGCAATTCTAGTATCCATACGAATGGAAATGTAGAACAGGAGCGACGGTTGGCCCGTGATTTCTCGATGTGGAAGTCCAATGACCAGGGATGGGGTAGAAGTACTCCGATAGAAGACGAGTTCTCTGTACATATCAGCAGATTGCTAAACTTGATTTTGTTACAGAGGCTGAGGGCTTTACTTTGGCAAGGCCAATGTTTTGGGAGGAGATTTAGGCTCCCCTTTTAGGTTAATTTCCTCTCTTGCATTGGCTTTAAATTATGGTAGGCGAGGATTGATTGACTCAGCATTTTGTGTCCCAAATTTGCACCAGCCTTCTTGTCTATCGTTCGGTGCTGCTGGCTGCAACTTTGTATGGGCAGAGGCGAAAGAAGACTTGACTTTCATAAGCTTGAAGGTTTTGCAGTACGCTTGAAATAAGGCTGAGTCTGACAAGCTCAGATACACGAATCTCTCTAGCTCATGATCAGCACTACTTACATCATAATTTTATTCTCATTCCGGCCAAGCTCGTTTACTAGAGTTGGAACTGACGATAAGAAGTAGCACGGGAATGGGGGACTTGTTCTTGAAGAGGCAATACTCGGCGCAAGCTTGCATTTTCCCGGATGGCTGTGACATAACTCCGGCCTCCATTTACCAGCTCAATGCACAGCGACTACACAGCCTCCTTACTTAACTCTCGTGTCGATGAAGCGTCCTCTCTCTTGAGCTGACAGTAATGGCTAAACATGAAAACCCCGATTTATTGTTTCTCTCCCGTCTATGGACTTCGTCATAGCGATTGACTCCTCATCTAGGACCCATTGCCGCAGGCTCTTTATTATAGCCCGCACCACTTCCTCCAGCATTCTCTGTCATCCACTTCTTAATTTCCTTCACAGCTTCTTCAACACCACCTACGATTATCGTGGGACCACCACTAGCCAAAGTCCCTAACTGACCATCAAGTTAGCATGTCTGATTCCTGAATTGTGAGAGGGAGCTCGGGAGCCAAAGGGGTCAAGTTCACGAAACATATATAAATTTCCGTGGAGCTCCCATACAATTAAGTAGCAATTTAATATGAAAAGAAACTTACTTGGTCAGTCCAGCCTCCATTCCCGGAATGGCCACCTCCTCTATCGACCCAAGCCGCCTGAATACCGGCTGCTCTTGCACCAACAATATCAAATGGGTTGCTGCTCACAAGCCACACACTCTCCATATCTTCATTGTTGAATGACTTGCCAACCTTTTTGCAGAGATGATGATAGACAGTTATGTCAGGCTTGAAGACTCCAATCTCCTGAACAGTGACCAGACCTTTGAAGACTGAAGACTGGGCCGATAGTGAAGGTGATCGGTTCACAGACGCCGAAACCATATCATCGTCGCCATTGGAAAAGACATATGCATCGATGGATGGATCTGAAGCAAGGGCTTCGAGTCCTGGCTGGACATCGGCAAATGTGCCAAGGTTGTCATAAGCCTTCATCAATTTGCTAATATTCTCATCCGAGAAGCTAACCGAGGACTCTGCTAGAGCATGCTTGAGAGCTGCACTCGTGATTTCCGAGAATGGTCTATATAGGGCTGGAGGCAAAGATAAGCGCCATGTTGAATAGTGACAAGGAAAGAAGCGTACTCATGCTGTTCATTCTCCAAGTGTACTCCAGTTGGTACCTACATGGTTCAGCTTATATCATCAACTGAGCATGAGATAGATGAACCTTCGCCATAATGCAGCGATTTTATTTGCTTGTTCCTGCCCAAAATGAGTAGCAAGCTCTTTTGCAATGCTTTCAGTCGAGAGCAGAGTTCCATAGAGATCAAAAGCAATCACAATCTTATCTTTCGAAGACATCTTGACGAACAGAATGCCAACAAAGCATCAGCTGTGGACGTTAAATGTTCCAGCTTACCAGGATTGTTGGGTTCTCCTGACATCGGAGACCTTCTCCACGCCGACATGCGTCACCGCGGGGTAATTTTGGTGGGGGCGGACCGCATTGAACTGTAGCCCTCGCTGATGATTCAACGAACTCCCTGACTTCTTAAATTGTGGATCTTCCTCCCTCCATGTACCGAAAATGTTTCTACACTCCAAATGGAAGAATTCGAGGACGTCAATTTCCAGATCTTCCGAGATTGCCTGTCTAATCCCCTGATTGAGAAGTCTTCTGAGCAACCTGCAAAGAAGACTCGAAAAGCTCGGGAAAACAGTAGAAGGAAAACAGCAATCAAACGAGTCATACATGAGACAGAAGAGGCGAATGATGCCGAGGAGCTTGCAGAATTTATTGACGTATGTCGTAGCTTAATATACCACTTAATCTCCTTAGCTGACAAACAAAGCAGTATCTCGCTCTCGAAATCTTCTCGAGCCTCCCAACATCTCTTCGAGAATTGACATATTCCGCTTGGCTCAACAACCCTTCATTGCAAGCACTTTACAATGATCCTCTTTCTCCCCCGCGAGTTACAAGCATCCTCGACCCGCTCCCACCAACTATCACAGACTCTCTCATAACATACTCCCTCCTCGCACCAAATCAAACGACCAACGAATTTCTCTCGCCCATCCTAAATTCATACCTCAGCACCCTGCTCACGCCTCCACCGAAACCCCACGAACAACGTCCTTTCGTCACCGAGTGCGAGATCTGCCAGCGCAGCTGGATTCCACTTACTTTCCATCATTTAATACCGAAGGGCGTCCATGCGAAGGTTTTGAAGAGGGGATGGCATACTGAAGATCAGCTGAACAACGTGGCGTGGTTGTGTAGGGCTTGCCATAGCTTTGTGCATCGAGCTGCAAGCTTGGATGAGTTGGCGAAAGAATATTATACTGTTGAGAAGTTGGTGGAACGAGAGGATGTGAGGAGGTTCGGAGAGTGGGTTGGGAAGGTTAGATGGAAGGCTAGATAGTTGTGTGCGGGGGTTTCTTGCTCAATGAGAAAGACTATGAGAGCAACAGCCACTTGATAATATGGAGCCGATGCTCAATCACGGATAGAGAGAGCAGGGAAGCAATTTATACTATATGTGCTTTTAAGTCTGCGTCTGCATTTATTATTCCATTTCTCACAGCTCGAATCAGCAAGCTTCATCTCTATTCAACCTAGAACTTTCTCCGCAGTTGAGACTAGGAGGATATTAGCGAAAAGTCCCAATCTAGTCTGGTACTAATTGAAGCGGCTTACCGTTCAATCCGGTATTGTCAGGCTCAACATGCACTGCCTTGACCTTGCCATCTTCAATCTCAAGAACATACCTCTTGCTGCGTGGGCCACCAAAGATAGCAGTTCCATCAAAAGCTAGGTCCAATGCTTCAGTAAACTTGGCGGTTGGGTCTCCGAGGAAGCGGATCTATGAAGTATAAGTCTGGTATCCGAATTGCATCTTGGAGGAATGAAACATGATAGACTTACGCCTGAGCTGCCAGCCGGATCAAGAGATTCACCCCAGGCTTTTGTGCTTTGACAGGTCAGATACTACTGTACAAATTGGGTGGTAGAACTCACACGAAAGGATCATTGACGGCAACAACAAAGATATCACCAGCGCTCTTCAACTTCTTGTGATTGATGAAGCCTGGGATGTGGCTGTTTGAACACGATGGACCTGCCATGATCAGCAATTCGGCAGCAGAATGGTCGGCCGCTGCAGGGACACCAAGGACACCGCGTGCCATTCATTGGCCATCATCACTGTCAAGGTGAACAAGACTTACTAAAGGCAGCTGGAACGCCAATGATCAAAGCCTTTCCTGTAATTGCTTCGCCCAAATTGACCTTGTTGCCAGGTGAGCTCTCAACGAGGACATCGAGATTGGGAATCTTGTCGCCAACTTTGATGAAGGCGCGAGACGAGCTGTGGAAGGTACGAGAGGTACGAGAGGCACGAGAGGCATTGAGAGCCAATCGCCGAAGGGCAAGAGTTGAAGCCATGTTAAAATTGGCTCAATTGAGGTCGGTAGATCGACTGAAGGTGTTTGTGAGGGATGTCGTTTTCAAAGAAAGTTGGCGTTCCCAACCGCTGGTGACCGTGTACTGCACCTTCTTCACTGTGATTGGCCAACTCAGGCAGATCTCTCGCCCCACCACATAATCCAACGACATCGACGTGCCTTCAACGAAATTGCTTATTAACAAAAAGGTCTAAAATCTTTTTCTTGGACTATCTACTGTTATTTAGTCCTCCCTCCACAAAGTCCTTGTAGTTGCTAGGTCTTTACGTATTCACTCTAATGCTGAAAGCCAGAGTCTTGGGATTACCCGGATTAGGCGCATTGCTGCCTGCTCCCTGTATGGCTCAGCCTTCCGCTGTTGTATTCCTCGAATCACTATGGGGCTTCAGAATCCAATTCTAGTGGTCCAGTGGTCGAGAACCCTCTGTCTCTCGGATTTGATTCGATGAAGATACTGAGTTGTGAAGTTTGCCTACTACGTTCCTCTGAAGGAGGATCCGAGGAACTTAGCAGCAGCGCATCGCAGCTAATTTCACTGGTAATCGCAACCTAGATAGAAGTCTACCACGATGTGTACAAGTCTACCTTGTTATTTATCATTGCATCTCCCACGAGTCAATGGGCTAGAGTCTGCCGAGTCGACCGAGTTTTAGCACTTCAGAGTACAACTTGTACAAGAGCGGTGGGCTTTCTCAGCAGGCAGCCATGTAAAGCTTGAATTTTGCCCTTGTTGAGGTGGCTTGCCTGCAGCACACTCACTAACTGTCTTCCACTGATGGGTAATTTATTAGTGCCCAAAAGCGGCTGTCTCTGCATGACATAGGCATTATTCCTCAAAGTGCTTAAGAACAAAGTCACTGCCACAATTACGAGTTGGATCCTCGATAAAGAGATCAACAGCTCGAATGTTTCTTCAATATCGCCCAAGGGATCGCTATGCTTGCTTTCTTAAAACCTTAGTCTCACCCATCACTTCTGTGGCCGATAGACCTGCGATCTGACCTCCGCTTATCCCTTTGCCATAAGAACGCAAGGCATCCGCCAGATTGTATAGGCAACACCAGTGTCGCAAACCTGCTTCAGTAATAAAGTCATCTATACGAGGCCGGAAACTGAAATTGAAGCAAAAAATTGATTTTACTGTTCCATAACGCTCGTCGCCTACTCTTCCTTGGGAAACCAGAATGGCAACCTTGCGGTTGGTCGAACGTTCGACGATCTTAGCCGCACCCCCGCCAGGAGCTGATATTAATCGCCTGCAGTCTACACAATAGAGACAGGAAACTCTATCCAGCCCTATAAGTCACCCTGGCACAGAAAGGGGGATATCACGAAGGAAAAGATCAAGTATGGGGGAGCAGGATCTGCTCGAAATAACCGTGCTGACGAAGCTTAGAGTTCTCCCGAAGAACAAGGGAATTCTTCCATCTTCCAGAACCATCTAAATCATCACAATCACAAAGAACACAAGAACACAAGATCATAACGCGAACCTGATAGATGTCAAATGTAAAGTCAGTCTGTGTGAGCATCTCTATTAGTTGGCTTTGGAAGCAACCTCGACTTTAATACTTTGAGACAGTAGACCGGTATCCCAGAGGTTATCCACAGACCGCAGCTTTCGTCAATAGTGGCGAAGATAGCGCACCCTTTCGCAGTTTTGGGGATCTGCATTCCAGGACTCTCTTGTACAAACAAACAGAGCTGACTGAACTGGAGGAAGGACTTGCGAAATTTGATCAAGAGGACAACCAAGACACTGCTGCAAGATGGAAAGTTGGCCATTCAATCCATGTCAAGGGTGGAAGAAGAAATGAGATCAGAAGCGATTTGATGTTAGACATAGACCAGAAACTGATAGAATATGGTAAGATGTCTGCATTTCTTATACCACCTGTGAAGCAGCATCCGTATAACTCCTGTCCAGGTCAACTTCTTTTTCAAGATACCCAATTACCCTGTTTGCCTAAACCTCCAACACACATTTTTATCAGCTTCTTCGATTGGGTCTACTCCGAGAACCCTTTTGGGATCGGGGAACAGAATTACTTTCATTATCAGCATGATTTTATCGCCCTGCAGGAACCCGTAACTGCTTCGTTGGATCAAAAACTTCTCCAACTTATAACTCACGGCACAGGAGCTTTTAGCGTAGGTCCTAAGCAGCCTTCCAATTCTAAGCCGAAAATTTCAAGAAATTCTTCTGGTCCTCGACATACGAGAATAGAACTATACTTACCTGTCTTCGACTGAATTTCTTGGCAAGTTTGGGAAGTTTTTTTGTTGAGATTATAGTCGTATCTTCATTTTCCTATCAGCAAACGTATCAGCCATTCGAATGGCTTGGATTACCCTGGGATTCTCGTTTATCTTTGCAGCCGCGATTTCATCCTTCACGACTACCAATAGGCAGGATGTCTTCGCTGTCACCACAGCTTATTGTGGTATGCTGGTGGTATTTATAGGGAATTTGCAGCAAAGTCAATTGTCACACCCAGGTCAAATTAGCTGAATATGTACAGTAATATCATCATACCCTTGTGATGGGGTTGGGAGGTGTCTTCCCATTGGAGCGCTTCTAGATTTGAGTTCATTTGCCGGGGCTAGGATTGATGTGGGGATCGTCGTTGTACTTCCATTCTATCACCTCGGTGTTGCGGGGAATTGGCGCGCTTCTGAATATCCTTGGTCCTTTTTGCGGGGTAGAGGATAGTTTCTCCGTCTTGTTGTTCCTTGGTCGGAAGGAAATCAAGGGATATCATGGGAAGGAAAAACAATTGTACCGTGCTCGTGCGGGAGACTTTCATGGTGCTGGGGGACTATGGCGCCTTGCAGTCTCAAGGAGGCAAAACGACTGGCTATAAAGTTCGATGCCGGTCCTGCTAATCTTTCAATGAAATTCTACCTTTCCTTCTATCGTCAAAAGTTTCTTGGAGATGCATCTTCTATCTGCTCCTGTGTTCTCGTTTCTTGTAGGGTTGGCATATGCTACACCCCACATAGCACCATTTTCCACATTCTACAATGTTACTGTCTTCGTGCCTCCCTCAAACTACACGGACCCCGAAGTGCTCTATGCCCGCACTGTTGAACTTGAAGAAGGAGTCCTCTTAGCCACCTGGGAAAATTACTCTCCAGAGCCACCCCCTGTGTATTTCCCAATTTTCCAAAGCGTTGATGGAGGGGAGACATGGAAGGAGATCTCCAAAGTGACAGACCAAGTGAATGGATGGGGGCTTCGTTACCAACCTTTCCTCTACGAGATGCCGGTCTCGGTTGGAAAGTATTCTGCGGGAACGATTCTGTGCGCTGGCAATTCTATCCCAACAAATCTTAGTCAAACCAGAATCGATGTCTATGCGAGTTTCGACAAAGGATACTCCTGGGAGTTCGTCTCACACGTTGCTTCAGGTGGGGCTGCAGTGCCAGACAATGGTGTTCCGGCAATCTGGGAGCCTTTCATCCTGTGGTATGATGGTCAAATTGTGATATATTACTCCGATCAGGTAAGCTTATTTCCATACTGTCTTTTTGCCTGAGAGCTCAGAACCTGGAGCCACACAGGAACTTACATGTATCTTGGGAGTCTGGCTCCTTAGCTCCCGAGCTCCCTCTTGCAATTTAGGAATTATATATGCTAATTTGATGGTTAGCGAGATCCAGCTTACGGGCAAAAGCTCGTACACCAAGTATGTTCTCTTTCTTGGTCTCACCAGTGTCCACAATGCTAGAACAATATTTATGGGGCAATAGCTAACCTCTATTAAATGAAGACTTCGAAGGATCTGCTCACTTGGGACTCTCCAGTTGATGATGTCGCTTATCCTACTTACACTGATCGGCCTGGAATGACTACAGTCACTCTTCTTCCAAACAAGAAGTACATGATGACCTACGAATATGGAGGCGGCCCAACCGTGTCTGGAACTGGATATGCTTTCCCTGTCTACTACCGTATCAATGAGAATCCACTCGATTTCAACAGCTCGCTTGGCCAGCCTCTCATCTCAAATGACGGTATACAACCCACCTCGTCCCCATACATTACTTGGTCCCCCATTGGGGGTGAAAACGGGACAATCGTCGTTAGCTCAGGAACTTATAGCCAGGTCTTTACTAATCAAGCTTTGGGAGATGAGGCGGCCTGGAAGACAGTGCCAACACCTGAAGGAGTGTCTTATTCGAGGCATTTGAGGGTGCTGAACAATCTGGACCATTTGCTTATTATAGGAGCTGGTCACTTGCCTCCGAGCACGACCAACAAAGTGACTGTTAGTGTTATTGATTTGGAGGAAAGTTTGAAATGGGCTAGTTGAGCAACTTTGGGGTTCTTGCAATGGTGAATGCAAGATCGTACAAGCAGCAAAATAACATACTTCAATATCAATGCGAGGCTGTGTCGGTTTCAGGTGAAGAGAGACCAAGCGATGTGGTTAAATCATGACCCGGAAGGCTTCGTCCAGTGAACTAAATACAAACCAATGCTGTCAATCAAATCAAGAGTGAGTCCTAACCTGCTATCTTTGCACCACCAACTAGTATGCCTATAAAGAAACGAGTAACGTCATCGCGAGATCAGCAGGAGTCAGTCATGATCTGGGTGACGTGCAATGAGAACACGTTTAGAGAGTAGATAGGAGAATGACGAGCTTCTTGTAGCCATAACATACATATATTATAAGTAAGGGCTTCAAAACTGGAGGATGACCGCCCGCATTCCCTGAAAGGAAGCACACCAAATAATTTATATTAACTCGGCATTGAAGAAACCTGTCGACGTATGAAACAACGTCGGGAAGGTTCTATAAATAGCAGACCTAGCCAGGCCTTTTTCTTGACTCTATTACAAAGAATGCAATGAAATGAATGCAACAGAGCGCCGCCTCCTTCTTAAAATTCTCCCCTGCCCTATCCTCGGCTTCCTCCGAGCCGCACCCTCTCGCCTCTCCCGGCTGACTTGATCTGCACTCCATCATCCACTTCCGCTACTGTACTCAAGACAATCTGGCGACAACACCACACTCGACATTCATTATCGCGACGCGACCTCGCGACCTTGACGTCCCACCAGCACGAGGCCTCTCGTTGTTGTTCGCCACTCCCCCCACTCCCACTCCTTCGATCTCGACCGGCCTGAGTCACCTGCCCTCCGGTCCGCAGCCTTGTGTGCCTGCAATCCTGTCCTCCTGACAAACCCACCTTGTC
This sequence comes from Hyaloscypha variabilis F, assembly GCA_002865655.1. NCBI lineage: Eukaryota > Fungi > Ascomycota > Leotiomycetes > Helotiales > Hyaloscyphaceae > Hyaloscypha > Hyaloscypha variabilis. The sequence continues at coordinate 1,413,343 of KZ613943.1, read as the reverse complement.
CCCTCAACCGTCGACACCATTTCTTCCCAACTCAAGAAACGAAAGGCGGCTGAGGCGATAGATCCTTCCTCTAAAACCACAACAAGGTCGAGCAAGAGGATCGCCTCAGCTGTCTCCGACGCACCCCCAACGCCACTCACCACCAACAGCCCAATGGATTCCGACGATGATTTCATGTCTGGCGTGTCCAGTGAGGAGGACGATGTTCTGCAAGATGGCAGCGACAACGAGGATGGATCCGCAGATGGTGCGTTTCCCTTTCACCTTCTCCTAAGAAGGGGTTCTCCCCTAATTCCCGCACTGCTAACTCATTCTACGAACTGCAGACTTCGGATTTGATGAACCTGAGCCAGATCTGGGATATTCGCAGAAGGAGACCGTACAGAAAAAGAAGCGATCTTTCGATACCAAATTTACAGTTTATCATCCTGAAGACATTCAGGGTCAGCAAGATGACCTCATCGACGAAGTCAACATGATCCTCGACCTTCGAAAAGAAGACGTTGCTATATTATTACGGCATTTCCGATGGAACAAGGAGAGGCTGATAGAGGATTACATGGACCGACCAAAGAAGGTTCTTGAGGATGCTGGCTTGGGCCCGAGCACGTCAGGCCCTCCAAAGCTCGAGGCCATTCCTGGCTTCACATGTGATATCTGCTGTGAGGATGAGGCTGGGCTTTTGTCATTTGCCATGAAATGTGGACACCGATACTGCATTGATTGCTACCGACACTACCTGTCCCAGAAGATAAAGGAGGAAGGGGAGGCTGCCCGCATTCAATGTCCACAAGACGGATGCAAACGAATTATGGATGCAAAATCATTAGACTTGCTTGTGACAGCCGGTCTCCAAGCACGATACCATGAGCTACTCACAAGAACCTATGTCGAAGATAAGGATCAGCTGAAGTGGTGCCCTGCTCCGGATTGTGTCAACGCTATTGAGTGTGGTATTAAGAAGAAAGACCTGGATAAGGTTGTACCAACTGTGGTTTGTGACTGCAAGCACCGCTTCTGCTTCGGCTGCATCTTGGCAGATCACCAACCTGCACCCTGCGAGCTTGTCAAGAAATGGCTCAAAAAGTGTGCGGATGACTCTGAGACGGCTAACTGGATTTCGGCAAACACGAAAGAATGCCCAAAGTGCAACTCCACGATTGAGAAGAACGGCGGTTGCAACCATATGACCTGCCGGAAGTGCAAGCACGAGTTTTGTTGGATGTGTATGGGCCTTTGGTCGGAACACGGCACGAGTTGGTATAACTGCAACAGATTTGAGGAGAAGAGTGGATCAGAAGCTCGCGATGCACAAGCAAAGTCCCGCGTCTCCCTCGAGCGATATCTACATTACTACAACAGATATGCCAACCACGAACAATCGGCAAAGCTGGACAAAGACATCTATCAGAAGACCGAAAAGAAGATGATTCAATTACAATCTGCCTCTGGCATGTCCTGGATTGAAGTGCAATATCTGAACTCCGCCTCACAAGCACTTCAAACCTGCCGTCAAACCTTGAAGTGGACCTATGCCTTTGCCTTTTACCTCGCTCGCAACAACTTGACAGAGATGTTCGAGGACAACCAGAAGGATCTCGAGATGGCGGTTGAGGCCTTGTCCGAAATGTTTGAGAAACCCGTCACAGAGCTCGCAGACTCGAAATTGAAGGTTGAAATCATGGACAAGACCTCATACTGCAACAAACGTCGGGTCATCTTACTTGCAGACACGGCAGAAAATCTCGCAAACGGTGTGTGGACATTTGGTTCTATCAACTTTTGATCTTTCCCCGATCTTGACACGATGTTCCTTGCCCCACCACCCCCAATGTGTTTTGATAAGAAGAGACTGACGACTGATCTGCTGTCTTGCAGGAGACTGGGATTTCAACATCAACATCCCATCACCTCCCGGTGGCCGATTCTGAGCCCCGCACGAATAAACAATTCGCAAAGCTATCCACAGCTTTTGCATGGTGTTGGTTGAATATACTTCCGGGCTCCTCTATCACGTTGGCAGTTTAGATCTCCTTTCCAAGTCTGTTTATTGCATCACTCCGGCGTCTCGTGCTTGCCGCGGCTGGCCTTCACCATACTTTCCTTCCGTCCACTTAGCGGTCTATTTGACACTCCCCTGCATCTTGAATTGGGCGGAATGAACGGCGCATAATCTTCCTATCACGACGGCGTCGGTTGGACCTGGCACGGTACGATGGGATTTGGCACATGGGGGAGCTTTGCACAGAGAGTGGGGATGCTCGTATATAGGCCATGGCAATGCATTATGAAAGATTGTTGTAGAATTGAACTCATCGCTTCAGACGTTCCCGCCTGCATGAAGTGGACATGTCGTATAATGAAGTTTGGTTTTATTTTTGCTCGTGGTGAAGTGTGGGATATGCTTCTCTTGCTGCTGTAAATACGCTAGCCATTGCAGAATACGCCAATGACAATAGCAACAGCAACTACAATGGCAAGTAAAGCAGCTCCCAGATGCATATAGAAATAATCCTTCAATCTCCCTTCTCTATAACTCCGAACACCGATCTGTAACTCCTTGTGCTATGCTTACCAAAAACAACATTATTCATCAAGAAACTAACAGCACCACAGAAGATCTACTAACGCCTTACGCTACCATATCCCTCTCCCTCTTCTCCATCAAGCCTTTGCTACAAATGCAAAACGGCTCAGATCGATTTGGGGAGCTTCATAGTCGTATTCAGGGATAGGTGACAAGGTTTCGTCTTCCTCACTGTCGTGGACGATCATGTCCTCGCTGCCGCCTTGCCTGCTCAGTGCAGAATTCTCTGCATCGTCGGGGACTGGAAGGGGAATCGATGCCGGCTCAATATTTCTCGTCTTGTGGCCTCTTTCGACTTCCGGGAACGGTACACTGTCTTTGCTGAGCATGGAGCGGCGAGATGATGCGGGGTTGATAGTGGATGCAGGTGTGAGAGGCGGAGTCATAGTAGGCTTCCATCGATTTGTTGCAGTATCATGTAACCGTTGAAGGGGTGTGAGGCCGGTCTTCGTCGAGAAGTTGGGGACCGCGCCATTGATCTTAACAGCTAGTGGGATTTTCGACCATTTGGTCGATGTTGGTGGTGTAGGGACAGTCTGCAAGTTGCTATCGGCCTTCAGAGTGGAAGTGCCGGCTGCGTTGAACGCATATTTCGATTTCAACCCTCCTAAACAATGACGTGTTGTGGGGACGGGACTGGCTTCCTTCGGAGTTGGAAGTTGTTCATCGGAGCTTGTCATGGACATAGACGTTGTCAGACTGGGAGTGGTATCTTGAGATTCAACCTGTTCATCGCTGCTCTGGGCTTGAGAATCTGAGCTGGCTCCATCACCATGGTTGCGAGTCTGCTCATCGAAGACATGAATCCTGCGACCTGGTCTCGCTCCCCCACCTCCCATACTATCCACGTCGGGTAAACTTAACATTGCCTCTTCGATCGGGTCATCTGAGAAGATATTGATCTCTTGCTTCTTCGATCGCTTGCTTCTCGCATTCCGGCCTACTGTCGGACTAGGTTCTGGGGCTGCTGAGGAGAAGAAGGGGCTTGGACCAAGCACTGGCTTCTGAGTTGGGGATAAGACGGTGTCAATATCTGCACACAACCGAGGTCGCTTTGGAGGTCGAGGTTCAGAAATCGTGGGTGCTCGGACTGCCCGTATGGCTCGATTCTGGACGGGCTGTGGTGCGGATCGAGGTAGCTGAGGTGACTGCTCGTGTCTCGTTGCAGAATGGTGAACATATGGCCGAGGAGCTGGACTAGCACTCCAAGCTGCACCGGAATTCCGGCGTAAAGCCTCTTGTTGCGTTGGGGATGGGGTGAAGCAATTGATATCAAGTTCAGCAAGAGGAATTCGCTTTGGCCTGAAAAAGGTCTCAAGCGGCTTCCCTTTCTTGAGATCAACGGAGGTGTCTGCTCTTTGGTGTGGACGAGAAGATACCCATGGTGTGGTTGGAGTGACCATCTTCTTCGACGAAGACGACAAGACCACGATTGGGAGCTTGGTCATTGGGTTGAGATCTCCTCTTGCAACACCTTGAGCAATCTCTGCTGCAACGTGTGCTCCAATGAAAGGCATTTTGTCCACGTCAATGGGTTGCTCAGGCTCTGTATGCAAAACCAGAGTTTTAGCGATCGGACAAAAAACTCTTTGGTGAAGGAAGGTGAGCTCGGCTTGGTAAAAAGCCTCGAGGTAGCCTTTCGGGACGAGGAATTTCCCATCAAATTGCAACATCCGAATAACCTTCTCGATTGTTTTGTGTTTCCGCACCATCCTGTAGGCCGTCTTCAGTCCCATGTTACTGATACTGGCAAGATAATCGCAACCACTCAAAATTGCCATCTGCCGAAATTGCGTGTCAGACCAACCGGTCAAACTGATTTCTTTGCAAGCACAAAAGTCTTGCTTGTTGATTTCGATACAGTTTCCGTACTGGTCCAGCTTAGTCAACAGACGTTTGGCACCAAAAACTAGCAAATCCGAATCCTCGGAAAGAATTCCATCTATAATACCCTTCCTCTCCAAATATACCATCTGAGCATCGGCTTCGTATGGGGCTACGATATATTGGACTCCGACTTTCTTCAACTCGTCGATCAGCTGGCGGGCCATTTCTGGGGTTACATCGACGGCTTTCTGGAATTCGAGATAGGCCTGTGAAGTTTTCCCAGCATTTAGAAGCTCCATACCCGCTTTCTTGCTCTCCTCTCTCCGTTTCGCCCGGTCTGCTTCAGTGGCTGCCTTGCTAGGAAGGTAGTCTCCATCGAAAATAATGTAAGGAGTTACGTGGAAATGCTGCAACATTCGGACTCGATGCATGGCAAAATCGACGAATCTGTCATGCCATTAGGTAGCTTTTTGGGAGGGGGAGATCTGGACTCACTTTCTGGTCGGCTTTCCCAGTGCAAGTTCCATGGCACAAGCCACGGTCCCACGGTGAAGCCAGCCATACGCGTCTACCCCAATGGTCTTACCCTCAAACTTCTTGAGATTGCAAGGTTTATGGATAGACTTCAACAAAGGGAGCAAGCCTAGAGAGTCAGCATAGTCGCGTGGATTTCAGGTTGGAAGACGGACCATTAATTCCCATCTTTGTTAGCGATCAGATGTACAGAGAAACAAGCAAACTTCAGCTGCCAAACACTTATTTACAGCTCCATGAGGAATTCGGCACAGTTTTGCTTTTGATAAGAAGAACTTTTGATGAGAGACCAGCTCACGAGAGGATCAATATCTGGAAAATGGTTGTTAGAGTTGTTGGCGGGGAATGTCGATGGTCAGGAATAGAGGGCAACCTCGTGCGTACCTGCAAGGGAAGGTACCGCGTTCCCCAGCGCGTCGCGACTGGCACAGCAACCCGGTGTTCACTGCCCCACCGACTTGAGCCGGCCGCTAGCAAAGCAAAGGTCCTGATAAACGATAAGAAATTTTAAAGATGGTAAATAGAATCACCAACAAAATTCAATCCCCAATCCACCACTATGCCGAAAAGTTTGGAGAAGACCCGCAAGAAGATTGCCAAGAAGAAGGGCAATATCAGTGCCCTCCATGAGAACTCTCGAGACTCGCAGCGCCTGCGACGAGCTCTGATGCGAGACGACAAACTAGTGAAGGTTGCATCACTGCGAAGAAGGAATGACCAGCCTCTAAGTGAGTGGATTTGTGCAGAGGGGTATGGGCAGAGGCTGACAAGTTGAAGTTGAGAGAGCGGCATACTTCCAGGAAGCTATTCGGAAGAATGATGGACTGCCACTGGAGATGGAGACAATCCGGCCATTGATTGATGCGTAAGCCACACGCCAGAGGGATACTTGTCGACTACTTCTGACTTGATGGCTAGATTTGTACATCAAAACGATGAAGAGTTCAGCAAATTGAAGAAGGAGCGTCGAGCGGGAAGACCTGCGAGTACGAGGGAAGATCTGTTACGGATGAAGATTGCAGCGGACGAGAAGGAACGCGAAAACGGGTTTTGTAAGCTTTCTCTCAAACCCCATAAATAACACAAAACTCACAATCTGTAGATCTCCCAGACCTTACAGATACGGATAACGTTGTTCTTCTGAATAAATGGGAAGGAGCTTGGTCATATCTGTCTACATTGAAGTGGGTGCGGATTTCGAGCAGCGGACAGGTACAACAAGCAAAATTTCCCCCAAAGGGAGAATCATGAGAATATGTACAGCCGAAGGAGTATTATGGCGTTGGGGATACCAAAAAGGTTGAAGCACCGTACTATGTTTTCAATATGTTGGAGCGGCAAGCCCCTTCATAGAGCTGCTACATGAGCCCTCTTCAATGAAATCGGAACATAATGACATAAGTCATAGCACTAATTGGAGGCCATGCTTCACTTTAACTTGCCTCAGAATCGTTTCTGAAATTCGTTGTGGATCAGTGCTCTGCCTTTGCAAACCAGCCTCGTCTTCTGTGGCGCTAAATATCAGCCTTGCTTGCCTCGCCAAAAAAAAAATTCAGAGGCTTCTCGCCAGCTCCAGCTCCTGCATGCGAGGTACTTGCTCCAGCATCACAATAGCCCCTTTAATTCGATCCTCCACCAACCTCACACATCACATTCCATCTCCCCATTATGCTCTCTATTAGATCCTTCGCCCGAGTGGCACCTCGTACGGCTTCCCGATTGACTGCTTCAGCTCTCAGAAGACCTTCAGCGCGCCCCGTCTCCTTATTACAATCAGCATGGAAACCCGCAAGAACACAATACGCCGCAGCTTTCTCGACAACAACGATCAGACCTTCAAAATCTGCTGAGGGTGACGATGAATTAATTGCGAAGCTGGACTCTGAGATCCAGATGGAGAACGAGATGGCGGACGAGGGTAGTCTTCCAACGAGCGTGAAGGATTATCTCGAGAACGGACCCTTCGAGATCATTGATACGCCAGGCCAAGAAGAAGTAGTTCTGACGAGACAATTCGGCGACGAGACGTAAGCAATAATAGTCCGCTGCTTTTCCTCCTTTCTGACAGAATTTTAGTATTAAGGTTACTTTCTCTATCGCCGACCTAAATGCGGTCGACCCCGAAGCAGACTATCAAGACCGCGCGATAGGTGACGAGGAGACTAATGTCAACCAAGGGGACGAGAAAAACTTCAAGGTGGCTCCAGAAGACCAAATTGAGGAGCAAGAAGAAGAGGGTGAAGAGGAGCAAGAACAATCTTTCCCAGCGAGACTGAACATCGTTGTAGAGAAGGCAGGAAAGGGTGCACTTGCAGTCGAGGCTGTTGTTCAGGATGGAATGGTTGTCATCGACAATGTTTACTACTATACCGATGCATCGCACGCTTATGGCAAGACCGCGGACAAGGTCCACGAAAGACAGGACTTGTATGTTGGCCCCCCTTTCAGCAATCTTGATGAGGACCTCCAAGTGTTGTTGGAGAGATATCTGGATGAGAGAGGCATCAACGCGGCCCTGGCTCTGTTCGTACCAGATTACATTGACATGAAGGAGCAGAAGGAGTACTTGAGGTGGTTGGAAAGCGTCAAGGGATTTGTTGAGGCTTAAATGAGTTGAGCGGGCTTTACTTTGTCTTCAACTGATGTCTCCATATTATTTCCACTCTGGCCCCCTTACATTATTGTACAATATCAGGACTGTACAAGTGCTAGCAAGGCACTTATGCCACATAATGACAAAAGATTTCCCTTGATCCGATGCCAGTTAAGCGAATATAGGACGCAAAGGATTACCAAGCATAGGAAGTGGAATGAAGTTCCTGTCCAGAGTATTGTAATCCTTTCTAATGGCCTGTTCTAATAAAGGGCGGCGTTCATTCCGCCCCAAATTCAGGGGTACAAAAAACGACGACAGCGGAACTGATCACGCAGAAAGCAGAACTCTCCCCTTGAGAAAATTGAGATGAAGTTTGTACTTCCCCGTTGATGCCGCTCAAGGCCCTCGATGTGCAGAGTGCAGATGTGCTAAGGAATAACTCACAGCCTTCCTTTGTCACTTCCATTCCGAGCGACATCGCACTTCGAGTGTCCGTGTCCCGCAACGAATTCAAGCCGTGGAGAGCCGAGGGGATAAGTCATTTTCCGGAACTTTCCCAAATTCCCAACTCCAACTCTTTATTTCATTTTGCTTCCTCTCCTTGTGAGATAGTTGCTCGAGCTGTGTGTTCAATTGACAACGTTCAGTTCATCTTCTACACAAGATGTCTTCTACAGCACTCTGTTGGCGCACCGCAAGGGCGTACACGAGAAACAATGCCAAGGTACCTATGCGGGGAAGCTCTATCCCCTGGACCGACTCGAACTGACTCCTTCCAGCAATCCATTCTATTAGCACGAACATTTGCTTCCACAACACGACGATATGAGATCAACAAAGTCGTCCCTTCGGCAGCCGAAGCGCTCAAAGACATGCAGCCGAATAGCACAGTCCTCTGTGGTGGCTTTGGCCTCTGTGGAGTTCCGGATACCCTCATTGACGAAGTGATCAATAAGCCAGAAATTACTGGCATCACAGCAGTTTCGAACAATGCTGGAACTGATTCTTCTGGCTTGGGCAAGCTTTTGAAGACGAAGCAGATCAAGAAGATGATCGCAAGTTATATTGGAGAGAACAAGACTTTTGAGAAGATGTACCTGACTGGAGAGGTTGAATTGGAACTCACACCACAGGGCACTTTGGCAGAACGATGTGCTTCTGGTGGGAAGGGAATACCAGCATTTTATACCCCAGCAGCGTTCGGAACAGTAGTGCAGACTGGGGAGTTACCCCTGAAAAACAACCCTGATGGAACGCCCAACCAGTATTCATACCCCAAGGATGTCAAGGTCTTTGATGGCAAGCAATACCTACTGGAGGAGAGCATCAAGGGCGATTATGCGTTTGTGAAGGCTTATAAAGCAGACAGGCTTGGAAACTGCCAATTCCGCCTCACAGCCAACAACTTCAACGGGGCAATGGGCCGAAATGCCAAGATGACTATTGTTGAGGCAGAGCATATCGTTGAACCTGGTGAAATCTCGCCAGAGGCCGTCCATCTCCCTGGTATTTATGTCAAACGGGTTATTCAATCGACCACACCGAAGTGCATTGAGAAATATACCTTCGCGAAGGATCCAAATGACCCTGAGGCAAAGGCTGCTCTTGGCAGTGGGGAGACTGCAGCAAAGAGAGAGAAAATTGTCCGAAGAGCGGCCAAGGAGTTCAAGAATGGAATGTACGCAAACCTCGGTATCGGAATGCCCATGTTGGCACCCGCCTTCGTCGGTCCAGAAGTTGAGGTACAACTGCAATCTGAGAACGGTATTCTTGGACTGGGTCCCTACCCAGTGAAGGGCAAGGAGGACGCCGATCTTATCAATGCCGGCAAGGAAACTGTCACATTGAAGCCTGGTGCGGCTGTGTTTGGCAGCGAAGAGAGTTTTGGCATGATCAGAAGTGGCCGTGTGAACTTGACCATCTTGGGTGCTATGCAAGTAAGTGGAAACGGTGATCTGGCCAACTGGATGTTGCCAGGAAAGATAAAAGGGTTTGGTGGTGCTATGGACCTAGTCTCGAATCCCGAGAAAACAAAAGTTGTTGTCACAATGGAGCATACGGATAAGAAGGGAAACGCAAAGATCGTGAAGCAATGTGCATTCCCCTTGACTGGGAAAGCCTGTGTGTCGATGATTATTACGGAATTGGTGAGTCTCCAAAGTGTTCCCCCCATGTCCTCATGCTAATACCTTTCAGGGTGTCTTTGATGTGGATTTTGCAACTGGATTGACGTTGATTGAGATTGCTGATGGTGTTACTGTGGACGAGATTAAGAAGAAGACAGAAGCCCCATTCAAGGTAGCAGATGACTTGAAGCCGATGTTGTAAATTATACAAAGTTAGATTATCACGCAGTTTGGAGTTATATAGCCTTGGTATTGGAATGGGAAAAGGATTTCACGTATCTGTATATGCAATACCTCATTGAAGTCATCTTAACAATGTTTTCAAAATTGCACAGAGGGTCCCCCTTTTATATAACCACACGTGGTGATAAGAGAGGTCGTCCCCACTTCCCCTCAACCGATAAAGCCTCATATCAGATCACGAAACCTATCTTCATACCACTACTTTCACGTAAGCTCAACCATCACGCTCTTCTAAAATTATTGGTGTCTATTTCTTATTGAGCTTCAGTTCAACGGTAATTGTCTTGGACAATCGTCTACGACTCCCAATATGGCCACCACAGCCAGCCCTACAGCCTTCACCAGCTTCACCCTCTTTTCCCAACTTCCTACCGAGCTTCGCCTGAAGGTCTACAAGCACATTCTCGCACTCCATAGCACTCCACGGATTCTAAAGATCTCGTACTCCCCCTCACTGGACGGCTACATCTCCAACATCCCACCCCCCGTTCTCCTCTCAACTAGCCCCGAATCCCGAGCCTACACACTTCAGACATACACCCATCTCTCCCTCGGTCCTCCTTGCTCAAGGCCAACCGTACTCTCCCCAAGTAGCCAGCAATACTGCTACCAGACACCGGTCCCAACCCCCGGCATACTAAGACTACCAATTCCCATCTGCTACGCTACAGACACTCTTTACATCTCCTCGCTCTTTCCCGTGCTTAACACACACCTCTACGATTTCCTCTGGAACCTCTCAACCTCCTTCTCCCGGCATCACATCCAATCGCTTTCTATCGATCTCCGCGTCTGGAGCACACTTTGTGAAAATGGATTACTGGGATTGTTGGCGAAGATGAGGAGTCTGAGGGAGGTGTGTCTCGTGGTTGAGTTTGGAAGGAGCTTTGAGGGAGAGTTGGGATTCTTGGAGGCGCCGGAGTGGAGGATGGATCTGAGATGGATTGCGGAGAGGGCGGAGGAGGCGCTTGGGGAGATGAGGGAGAGGGCTAGAAGGGGTAAGGGAAATACGGGTCGGTATGTGGAGGGGGAAGGATATGAGAAAGGGGTTGTGGTTAGGTGTGTTATTTTGACGAAAGGAGGAGAGCAGGCTTGAGCAAGTATGAGTAAGTATTGCAAGAGGATGACCACTTTACGTTGGGATTTGGATGTACTTGATGTGTAACTTCCATTCAATTACCGGTCTCGAAGGGCTTAGAGTCCATATTTATGACTTTTGCGATCTTGTGTTAACTCCAGGGTGCTCCCTTGAGAAGGTATCGATTTATCACATTGTAGAATTGTTATAAGCTGAACATCCAACAATGAATAAGAAGTACAGAGAAAAATGAAAGCATCCTCTCTCCGAAGACGGCCACATGAGCACTAACAGATCGCATTTCCTCGATCATGCTCATATCAAATCACCACCCACCAAACAACGAAGATAACACCACCTCTGGTACGATCTCCAACCCACGAATCATAATATAAATCCCACCCCAAACCCGTGTTCACATGTGCCGCAACCCACCAATCAACCCGCTCCACATCTTGATTCGCTCGGTCCAACCTCGCGCTCAAATCGATCGATCGAGCGAGTGTGAGCGAGAGTGAGCGCGAGTCAAGGAGTTTGGGGAGCTTCCGCTCCCCGTGACGAGAGGGGAAGGCCGACGAAATGCCAAATCGAGATCCCGAGCAGTAGATATGCAACAAAAGATGGAGGGGTAAGGGTGTGTGTAAGCGTCAGTACGGATTGGGGTCGTGCGGATATTTTAGGGAGTTTGTGGCTGTGGGAGTCGTTCCCAGTTGATATCCGAGCATAGGGTGGGTAGGGTTGGAAAGGGGAGGTTAGGCTGAATGGGTTGAGGATTTAGTGGGAGGTAGATATGATTGGAAGAGGGTTTGTGTAACGGTGTGACAAGTATAATGTTAGGTACCCAACAGTTTGTGGGCGTTTACTGAGAGAACTTGAAAAGAGAAAGAACGGATTTCATTAAGAGGACGAGATGTAAGCGAAGTATGAGATGAAATGAGAGTGTCAGTGTCTATTGCTTCAAACTTGACAAAACCTATTGCAAAAACGCAATCTTCCTCTACTTCTCATGAACCGCTTGTTTCTTGAAGCCACTGCTCTTAACCAACCAGGTTGCAAAATCTTGAAGCTCGGGGTGCATCTCTCGTGCCTTCTTTATATCGACATTGTATCCATCCTTCTCAAACCATTTGAACATGGCGCCCATATCTGGCATTGCCAATTTCACAACTGATCCGACAGCACAAAAGGTAGTCGGCATATCATAACCCATAGTCTTCTTGAAAACTTCAAGGGCCTGATCGAAATTTAACTCATCACCTGCGATGCCAATGCATTTCCCAGAATACTTCTCAGGGTCTAATAAGGCGACCGCTGCGAAATGGCCAATGTCGCTCGCGGCAACGAGTTGGACGGGCTTCTTGCCGACCTGCCTCCACATAGCCTCGAACGCCTTGCCTTCAAAGTTGGCTGACATGTTGTCCATGAAGGTAGTGGGACGGAGGATTGTCCACGCCATCGATGTTCCCTGAGTCTTCTCCTTCAGGTACAATTCAATGCGATACTTGGTGGCGATATGAGCAACAGGTGTAGGGTTTGTGTCAGAGACACCTTCGCCGCCGCGATCAGCTGACGTGAAGACAAAGTGCTTGACGCCATGAGTGATACTGGCGTCAATAAGACCTTCAGCTTGTGCTTCTTCCGAGCCCTTTGGACCGTGGACAGTCACGCAAAAGACGCCGTCAATCTGGGTATGGGCGTTCTTGAAGATTTCTTCCGGCGCTGTTGGGTCTCCTGCGAGGAGAGTGACGCGTGAGTCCAGCGCTGCAAGCGCTTTGGCTTTTGGAGATGAGGTGTTTCGTGTCAAGGCCAGAATCTCAACTGATGGAAGCGAGGGAGTGGAGAGGATTGCTGAGACGACAGAGCTGCCTTGAGTCCCTGTGGCTCCCACAACGAGAAAGGTTTTGGTAGCCATTGCGAGTGATGTAGGGAATCTCGTTTCAATTGCAAGCTTAAGATGATTGTAAAGAGAGCTGTGGACTGTACACTGTATGCAGAGGTTCTCTAAACGAGAATGGTGACTTGACTTAAGTAGACCGTAACCGGCTTCACTTGAGAACCGCGGTGTTTTGGTTAGCCCATACCCTTTCCCCCTACGGCCGCACAAGAGATTAAAATGGTTCCATAGCAAAGAGAATCATTGCTCGGTGGGATTGTATGAAACGGCCAGGATGCGGCGTAGCCTTTAAGGACGTATCGTCGAGACATTCCTCCGATTCGCATTGATGCGAACAGGAAACAAGGTGCGCTATTGGTTCGCTTAAAGCAACAAGTCTGGGCATCTGATTGGCTGACCGAGCTCGGAGAAAGTGGTCGCTCTTTGCTTGAGAGGAAGTTCATGAGTTCCCACGAGCATCTTACAATCCGAAACTGCGGAGTAATATAAGGTAAAAGTTCGGCAAAAAGGGGGCGAGAAGGCGAGGCAATTTTGTCAACTCTGTGAAATACAATCCTTCTCATTTCATAATATCTGGCGAACGCAAGCACGAGCTGTCACAGGATTGGAGTGCCACATACAATAACCTTACCTAATTCCCAAAGAAGAACGAGCGAGAGGTACGGAGGGAGACCTGTCACCACTTTGCAAGCTGTAGACCATGCACTTCTTCATTACTCTCGGGTTACATGACACCAGTCGTGCATTGTGCCGTTGTGCGAGGCAAAGGACAGGTACATGTCTGCTCAGAAAGCACTTGCTCACCTCACCTCCTACAAGTTGCTAAGGATTGTGGTAGCCATATTCGTGGATTGCACCTTTTGAGGAATTACGAGCATTCGGCGTTGATGTTAAGAGCCAAAGAGTGGCAGCGCTGTCCAGCAGGTACTTCCTAGATTCAGGTTTCGAGGTTTCTCGCGGTATCGAAGTCGTCGAGCGTCGAACGTCGAGCATGTGGGGACTAACCGCACCTCTGCTCCTTGTCAAAAAGAAGTTCATCGACGATCAGGGACGCACAGACGAGGCTGAATCGGCCGATTTCTGAGCCCTGCATGAAAGTTGCGGGAGTATGAGTTTAGCCGGTTCCACAAAATGGTTGATGGCCGGGTTATGACATCAGTGGGTCACATGGCGCAAATCAGCTCGTCTCGTTGTGAACTTGTGATTTGAAGACCAACACAGAACCCTGGAACCCTGGAAGCCCTGGGCGACGCACGACGAGGCTGTTGTTCTCTTTCCTGGGACGTGAAGACATCAATCCGGGTTGAGAGACCTTCTATCGGCTTCCATGCGGGAGACGGGGCAGGGGTCAGCGATGAAAATACCGCACTGGAAGTCTGGAAGGAAGAATCATGATTCATGGATAAATTACGTCCGTTTGGGGTCAGTTGGGGTCAGTGGGAGTGAGTTGTCTCCTCGAAAGGGGTCTCGGAGACATGAAATCGTGGTTGAAGAGCTAGACGAGAGGATCACGTGTTGGGTGCCAGTGGACATTTTCCAGCTCGATCGTGGGCAGCGATGCTGCCCTTAGGCCCCTTACGATACTTTAGGTGCAAGCGCAAGAGCATTGGAGCTTGGGCACAAAGGCGGCGTCATCGGAGCCCTCTTTTCGCGCTAGTGTCGGGCCCTACGAAGTAGAGAGCCTATCAACAACCGCGATCGCTAGACCCTGGCTGCCAAGTGTGGGGAGGGCTCGGGATCGATATCATCGAGCTTCAAGCGCGCAACATCGGACCTCCACCTCCATCCATGTTGGAGTCGCCGACGTTTCTCAGGGTCCTCCGCGGACCAGGCTGCAGGCTGCACGCTACCCAGGAGGGGTGGTGGTGGCAGGGCCTGGCGCGTCTAGATTAATGACCCATTTTAGGACTCCTCGCTCCTGACGGTGCGCTCGATGTTTTCGATCCAGATGCTACGCCAAATCTCGATCGTCGTAGCCATGCCATGTTGCTGCCACGACGGCCACCGTGAGATGCACGACTGCGACACAGAGGCCCCCTTCCTTCATCTCTTTCTCTCGTCTTTCTAACTCCTTCACTACTAGTCCAGCCCTGTTCCTATTCCTGTTCCTCTTCCATCCACGGTCGACGCATCGATCTCAACAAGGGTCTGATCTGCCTCTGCCAGACTGTTCCATTAACGTCTAGACAACCACGCGGAAATGTTCTGAGCACCGCTACGCGCTGTCGCTTCTTTGCCACAGCGTCCTGTTACTTCGTATAATTGTATAGAATACTTTTCGCATCCAGGACGTTCTCCCATGCCAGGAAACCCCACCATCGATCCCTCTCCATCTGTTTGAATCAGGTCGCGGCTTCAAATTTTTGTCACCTAATCCCTCCTCACAAATCTGGGCAGACTTCCACATTCTCGACGCAGAGGCTTGCCATGATTTGGAGGACGTCCGATCGTCCAAAACATCCACCTTGGTGATATGATGCTGCAATCCTCGTTACATCCACGGAGTGCGGCATCCCCAACTTCACATCCCCGAAGAGCTCCAGCGCGTCTATCCGTTAGTCTACGCCATGAAAGTCCGGCAGTCGGAACTGCAACCGCGGCAGCCCCGCAGGTTCAGCGATCTGTGAAAGGCAAACGAGGCCTTCCCAAAGGCGACTTGGTCAGACAATTATCAGATGATAGCAACGAGTCGGAAGGCTCAGCCGCGCCGAACCTGCAAAAGTGGTTCGATCGTTCAAACAGACGCCCCGAAACGGGTATCCTCCAATCTTTGGAAGACAGTAAGTTTCTGCTTTGTACGACCGCTAGGATGAGCCGTTGATGGTGTTTGGTAGATGATCCGCCTTATTTCCTCCCTCGCAACAGCTCCAGCACCTCGATTGCTTGCTCGGATTCCGGGACTAAACACTACCCCTTACATCTCAAATCGAGGGGCTTACAGGAAGAAACGAACGGCAGTAGTGCAGACGATTATCGAAGCGTGATTGATGACCTGACTATTGAGAACAAAAAGCTGAAGGCAAAGCTGCGGAAATATGAAAAAGCACAAAACCCACATTTGGAAAAAGACCGGCTGTTTGAAGTCAAAATCCACTCCCTAACAGCACGAAAGCGCAGAGAATTGGAAAATGTGCTGCGAGACTTTGCGTCAACAATCGATGGTTCCGCTGATGAGGGGGCCGCAAGAAGATCCCACAGAGAGATATTGACCGCTACTTCATTGACTCCAGCAAATAGCTCTCTCCCCAAGCATTCGTCGTCATCTTCTACCTCGAATTCGCGACCTGTTGACTCAGCGTATGCATCTATGTCCAATTCTGGCCCTACTTCTACATCTGCCTCAAATCATGCTCTGGAAGGGAAGCTGTATCATCAACGCATTGGCAAAGATCAGAACATTCAATCGTTCTTACACAATATCCCTGAGGGCTTATTGCCCAAACACTCTCCCGTCATGACCGAACGACAAAAGAAGAAGCTTGTGGTACAAAGATTAGAGCAACTGTTCACAGGAAACAAGGGATCGAACATTGGCAACAAGAATCAACCACAGCAGCAGCAGGAAGTCTCTAAGTCTGCAGCCAAGGCAGATCAGTCCGCGGATCACGATCCACTGGCCATAGAAGGAGTGCGTGAGGCCCACATTCTGCCATACAAGATGGATGTGGATGGTATTGGGCCAGCAAAACTTTCAGATGATTCAAGCCGTGACACTCAGGTTATGGAATCTGGGTCGTCTGAAGAATGCTCTCCCGACCGTTCTCCAGAACAAAGACCGACGAGGCCGCTGGATCTGGATCCTAATCGTGCACAAAACCCGTCCGAGAACGTCGAGTATATCCGACATCTCGGCTTAGCAACTCCTCAACTGGTCTCTAGTGAGTCTACCGACGCAGCTGATGCTGAGGGCTGGATCTACCTTAATCTTCTCATCAACATGGCCCAGTTGCACATCATCAACGTCACGCCGGATTTTGTTCGAAAAGCTGTCTCAGATGTGAGCGCGAAGTTTCAACTATCTTCTGACGGGAAAAAGTTAAGATGGCGAGGAGGTTCTCGGGGCACTAATCTAAGTAGCGACAGTGGTGCCAGCAGTGAGCGCAACGATTCTCATGATAGCGACAGCTTGGGTGAAAATCGGAGCAAGAGGCGCAAGATTGAGATGGGAAAATTCACGTCCGTTCCGCTCGACATGAACAATGTACCAGCTGGCACTCATGATTCCACGAAGTCATTCCACTACAAACCTCTCTTTCATCATGCAAGCTCGTCATCAGGAGGTTTGCTATCATCGGATGAGAGCGAGTCGATATTCGGCTACGAGGCCGCGAACGCAAGTGGTATGGGACGGAACGGACGCCAGAGCAAGGCGAAGAGTGAGAGGTCTCGCTCAGGTTCAAAGGGACGTGTTCGAACAGACGAAGGACCCATCGTTTTTTATAGCGGCGCAAACTTCTGTACCGATCTTTCCGGGGACCGAGGAGACATCATAACCCCACTCCATGTCACTGGCGTTGGCAAAGATGGCTATAGCAATTTTACGCAAACTGCCCTGGGCTGCGAATCCAGGAGAAGCACACCTCCAATCTATCGAACAACTTCGGGTTCGTTGTTGAGCTTCAGGCCTTTCAGAGACTATTCCAAAGGCCCGGCATTCCTTCAAACAGAGGAAACTCGACCCAAAACACCGGATCTACTCCAAGATGACTCAGAGAGTGGGATTGATATCGTGGACTGTTCAGCCACTAGCTCCAGTTCACCAAATCCTTTGCAGACCTTCGAAGCTAGCGGTATAGGAGGAACACAGCCAGCAGATCATTTTGCAGTCAGAGTGCAGACTCGGCGGACGGCTCCACGTCTTTCCAACACGATCTCCAAGTTTTCTGTGCCAGGAAATCGAGTCAGGAGATTCGGGCACAATATTGCCAAGCATTCATTAGACGTGTTTCGCGAATCTGACGTCGACCTTTCTGGAGATTCAATTGCTGATCGATTGGGATCTTTACTCAGTTTCGCCCCGTCATCAAATGTTATAGATGACCCTCTGGTGCAAACTGAAATGATATCGGCACAATTCGCTCGACTAGCTCCTTCAGAATTGCCTCCCCCAACGGGCTATCACGGGATGACTTCGAGCTCGGAGAATGATTCCGAATCTAACACAAGCTCCACCGGAATCTCATACCTTCAGCATGACAGAACATTTTTACCGAGGTCGTTTGCTTCATACAGTGATATGGACGGTGTTGATGAGAACGGTGAAGATTCCTCGAATAGCATGGATGATGATGACGATAGTATCGATATGCTAGCAGCAGCACGAGCGCTAGATCCAAATGGGGCTGCAACCAGAGAGGAGGAGTTTGAGATAGAGCTGAATGTGGCGGCAGGCACTCCGAATTTGCCAGTTCACAGCTCTGCCGCGACGCTGAACGATGAGACGGGAAGTGAGACTGGAAGCGAGATGGGAAGCAGCTCCGACTCTAGTGATTGATTGATTTATTTTCGAATCCCGTGAGCACTGGATTTAGCGTGGAGTTTGGGTATTCATGGGAAAGAAACACGCCTCGATGGCTTTCGAGTCCTGTGCACATAGGATTGCTTTTTGCATAGCAGTGGGCATTTCAAAACTCGATACCCGATCGATAATTTTGGTATAGCTAATGTGGGTACGAATAAATACTGTAAATGACTTCTATGACTATAAAACTGTGAATTAGACTGAATTAGACTGAATTCAGTATCAGGTCTTTGATTTGTACATAATGTGCGCGCCTGAGGCCGGAGAGATTCAACACATGGAAATGCTGTGCTGGTCTGGTTTAGGCGCAGCTCCTATTCTCCGGATTGAATGAGAGCCAGATCACACTGATGTGGTGAAAGAGCCCAATTTATAGTCCGGTGGTAAAGTACCAAACAACAGATATGAAACGTTGAGTTCCTGTTGGAACAAGATGAAACATTACATGATGAACACATTGAACTCCTATTTGAAGATGAAGAAATATTTCTTAGTGATGGCTATTGGTTCGATTGGGTACAGATGCAAATGCGCGGCTGTTGACTTAAGAAGAGGAGGTAAAGGAAGAGGTTGGCGAAGTGGGGAGAATTTACGTCGGTAAATTCGGTGACCTGAAAGAACCAATTGTGCTGATCTTCAACCCCACCTGTTTCTCAGAGCTTCTCGTACGCAGCTCTGGCCCTCAAGACTTGGGTCAATGATGTAATGCAGATCTCACTAGAGACTGAGTCCGGCTGATGAGCTCTCAATTCGCATATCTCAGTATCCCGCCGTGCAGTAGTCCTATGTTATACTTCGTAGGCATGCTGGGACAATGAAGGAACCAGAAGGCCAAGTGGGAATGTATTTCTATGCCCAGAAACCCAACGGTTAATGCTTAGCATTATAGCAGCACTGGTGGCGTCCCTATTCCTGGCTGAGTGGCGAATGCCATATCCTGAACGCCACATATCATGCTCCTATCCCCAACGCCAGCAACAAGTCCTTCTTTTCGGGGACTCACAATCCAAAACCCCATGTACGCCTGATTTGAAATGCCATTTCGGTCTTCTATCATTTCTTCGTCGACCCTCTGAATTGATCCTTCAACTCCTCCATATAATAGCGAATGAACTTCTGCACATCTGTTCCAGCAGGTTCTGTAATCCCATCAGTTCCTGATATCCACACAATCCATCGCCAGAAACCTACTATCTATCTGGGTCCCACCCATTTCCGAAGGGTCGTACAGCTTCTCGCCTTGCTTCACTTCATGGACCTTCTTGTGAACCCGGCGGACGACACGGTGGAAGGTGGAGCTTCCAAGAAGCTACATGTGGTCAGAACCCAATCATAGAACATAGGTTCGACTCTGCATCGGGCAGGAAAGGAGAGCGTACTTTTTGGACTAGCCAAGCCTGTGAAGTTGTGAGGAAGCAGACTTGGGTCTCTGCAGAATGGGCCATACCTCAAGTACTAATATTCGCCACTGCATCTTCAAGGTTGCGTTTGCATGATACGGCCTCTTAAGGTGCCGACGACAAGGCGAGGAAATGATACAATGGCGAGATGTGATTGCTGTAGGCCTATGGAGGCAAATCGCCGAAGGAGTCGCGATTTGTAAAGCTGAAGTGGTCGTCTCCTCGCCTGCGGAGTGGAGAAGAGACACCCCTGTCTGGGCCGGATGAGTGGTTGCGCTTGGGTTGCTTGCGCTCTCCTCCAACTTTAATCCCAAGACACCTCTCTTCCCCCCCCTCTTCTCTTCCCCCCCCTCTTCTCTTCCCATGTCCCTTCACTTCGCAACTTCACCCCATTCGCATTCATTTTGGTCCCCTCCTCCGTCCCTTAGCGCTGCTTTCTCACCTCGGAACATCCTTTTTTCGCTTTCTGCTTCATTTGTAGTTGTATATTCTTTGCTGCATGCGTCTTAGTCGCCAGCTCTCCTGCAGAATACCATTCGCTGCAGCTGATTGGAGAATATCGGAGGCATTCTTGTTCACCAGGACCTCTACGCCGATCTCTCTCTTCTGCTGTCTGGGATACTCAGCTGAACGGCATTAGCGACAGCTGCCAACACTCCTGCTTCTCGTATCATCTGACCAAACTTCCTTGGCCTTCTTTCCACATCCACGATCAAGCAGAATTTGTGCATAAGACTTCGGCGAGCGCCACTCTTCCCGTACTTAAGTAATCCGGCTCCGTCTTCGAGAGCCGCAACAACCGTAAATCTGGATCGAATACGGGCCTTCAAGAGGCGTCGGGAGTCTCCCTCACCCTCACCCGAGTCCTTATCAGCAGAGGAGTCGAAGAAGCCGCGAGGGAGATCGCCTGGTTGGCTCGGCAAGATGCATCGCAATCGCTCTACTTCAAAGCGCTCCTCGTCTCCTAGTGTCGTCGTCGAAGACCTATCTGTTTTGCCTCAAGCGGACGGATCATGCTTTGGCAAGCCTAAAGCACCAGTAACGGAGGTAGAGATGGAAGATGCAAAAGAAGATTCACATCCTCCCGAGTTGCCTGGGTTCTTGAGACTCACTGATACTGGTGAGCATTATTCTTCAACCCGCATGATATCTCGCTGATCAGAAAATAGAAATGCGTGAGAAATACAATGAACTGAATCGGCTGGAGAACGAGCGTCTCTCAGCCTCCAAACAAGCCGATGGTGGCGGCAAGTGGGCAAGACTCAGCCCAGATCCCGTCCTTGATCGATACAACAATATCCATCCATGGGCCAATAATCGTGTGAAGCTACGTGTGCCAGAAGGTTTCAACGACTACATCAATGCCTCGCCAGTCACATTAGTCTCCACGTCCGGTAAACAGAGTGCTTTAAAATCCGGTGTACAGGACAAATATATCTGTATGCAAGGCCCTAAGAAACAGACCGTGGATCATGTTTGGCACATGGTGTGGCATGAGCTCGCTACACCATACAATGATTCACCAGCAGTTATCCTCATGTTGAGTCCGACCCATGCACCAGCGCCAGATGATTCGACTAGGATGTTCGAGAAGTGTTTTCCGTATTATCCATTTGACGAGAACTCTCCGCCTCTCAAGATCAACGAGAAGAACGATCTTGGGGAAGA
Organism: Hyaloscypha variabilis F; assembly: GCA_002865655.1. Taxonomy (NCBI): domain Eukaryota; kingdom Fungi; phylum Ascomycota; class Leotiomycetes; order Helotiales; family Hyaloscyphaceae; genus Hyaloscypha; species Hyaloscypha variabilis. The sequence goes on along the minus strand of KZ613943.1, from coordinate 1,391,869 downwards.
CTTCAAGGCCGAAGTTCGGTTCGTTTCCCGAGAACCTGCTATAGAAGGCACTGCTATTGAAGTACGAAAGCTCGCCATGACTGTTGAGGGAGAAGACCACGAGAAGCCAATCTGGCACTATCTGTACCCCAATTGGCCCGACTTCGGGGCGCTGGAAGAGGAAAACGTAGCCAGTGTGATAGGACTGATGGACATCTCTCGAAAGCAGAACGGCAAGGGAGAGAATCCTCGTATCGTTCACTGTAGTGCTGGTGTTGGAAGGACTGGTACTTTTGTCGCTCTGGAGTTCTTGATGGGGGAACTGCAAGGTGGTGCTTGGGAAGGATGGGACCAAGGCCCCATGGGTGACACGGATCCAATATACGATACGGTCGATCAGCTACGCAAGCAGCGAAAGACTATGGTCCAAGCCTATGAGCAGTATGCTTTCCTTTATGAGGTCTTGCGAAAGATCTGGGAGGAGAAGTATGGTACTGAATGCGCAGGAGGAGAGCACATGCACCAAAACAAAGTGGAAGTCTGTGGAGGTGGCAGTCCATCTTAATGACAAGTTATGAATGATGTCCACGGAGGCGAAGCATTGCATGGAGTCCGGCGGTTGCAATCAGATTGTGTGTCAATTCCCTGTCTTGTATACTCTTGTGTACTCTTGTATACTCCTGTATTCGACCCATCTGCTTGGGCACCCATGAGTTCGTTCGGCGCAGATAGATAGATAGACCTTTTCAGCAATGAATTACGAAAGCAGAATGCAATCCATACACAATCGGCTGAAATTGACTAACCATTGGATGCATCGTTGGACAGGCTTTTAGCATCCTAGAAGCGATGAATCGCGGCCTCACTCGATGCATTACCAGAAGAACAAAAGCCATCTACTGCCCCGTACATTAGGTTGCATGACAGAAGGGAACGAACGCCAGTTCCGCGACTAGGACTATTCCTCGGGGTCGGACTAACTTGAAATTAGTTGCACGCATTCTCATGAGCTAGTATGCTTCGGGCAATCTACTGGTATCATCTCCACCTCGGCACTGACTGTAGTAGACCAGCTTGACCTTCCCCACAAAGCTATCTGGATCGAACTTCATCTAGTAGAACGAAGTCCAACGGTTCCGGTCACCCGCAGAACCGTCACCGTTCGGACTTGCAGTTTTCTGTTCGTTGGTTTTCCGAAGTTTGCTTTTGACCAAATTCGGGATGGGCCATGGTCTTTGGCTTGCATAGTGGCGGCCCCCTCCTTTCCTTTTTCCCTTCAGTGGCATTTGGGGGAACACAGCCTCGTATGATGCCTTGAGCGGGGGGAACTAAGTATATCATGATAATGATATCCCCAATTTCAGTCCGGCTTCAGCGTGCAGCCTCTTGTGATTTCGCTGCGTGTTTGTTTTCGCAGTCAATCAAGTTTACTAGAACTTATTCAACGACAAGGCATCTTTACAATGGCTTCCAAAACAGATTTCATCATTGTGCCTGGTGCATGGCATGGACCCGAGGCATTCGACCCCACCTCCGCCCTCCTTGAGAAAGCTGGCTACACTATTCATGGAGTTTCCCTCCCATGTTTTGGAGCTTCGCCACCGCTCAAAAATTTCGATCCTGATGTACAGGTCATCCGCGATACTGTCAACAAGGTACTTTCCTCTGGCAAGGATGCAGTCTTGATCTACCACTCGTATGGCAGCGTCCCAGGCTCCGAGGCCCTCAGCGAATATGTGAAAAAGCTTGAGAGTGGAAATCAGAAAGAGGGATGGGGTAAGATTCGACGGCTGGTATTCTGCTGCGCTTTCGTCCTGCCAGAGGAAGGAAGTCTGATGGCTGCACTGCAGTTCAACGATCTCCCCTGGTTCATCGTAAACGTCCGTTCCCCAGATCTTCTATTTCACCGAGGGAATGATTTTTGTTGACAAGCTCTGAATTAGGGAGATGAAGTGCTTCCCAATACACCCGAGAAGATCTTCTACAACGACCTCTCGGACGAGGTAGCAGCGCCGTACATCGCAGCCATAAAGCCACATTCGTACAGGACTTTCTCGTCTCAGCAGTCCGTTGCACCGTGGAAAGTCATTCCGAGTACGTACATCGTGTGCGAAAAGGACCAGGCCATCCCGCTGCCCGTACAAGAGGGGATGCTAGCAATGGCGCACCAGCTGGCGCCGACGTCATTTGATGTGATTGAGCGATGCAGCGCAAGTCACAGCCCATTCATCAGCCAGCCAGAGTGGCTTGCCAAAATGCTGATCAAGGCGGCTGGTGGTGCAGCTTGAGCGATGTTTGCTCTCATGTTGTGCTCTCGAGTTTGTAATATGGGGGTTGCAAATGTTTTCTTTGTCTTTGTAAATTTAAAAGCAATTACAATTTGTACGACATGATCGAGATGACACTTCTCAGCTAGGCGTATTTGCGGTTTGACATTGAACTCATTATTCCTTCGTGATATGTTACATTTCAAGCCGAACTCCAAAAACAAAATTCCACTCCTCCTTGCTCTCCTCCATTTATGCCGTTCCGTTGATGTAGTCCCGATTCTCGATCGTCACGGATTTGGTCATGTGATTGACCTTGTAAACTCCAACAAGTCTTGAGGCAAGCTCAAACATGTTATTTCGCAGCGAGATGACGATGAATTGAGCATTTTTCGTTCTCTCCTTGATGTAACTGGCAACAATCGAAACCTAATTATGTCAGAGGGCATTTTCGGAAGCAATTAGAAGAATGCTTACATTTCTGAAATCCAAAGCAGCGTCAATCTCGTCCATCACGTACAGCGGTGTCGGCTTGTAGTGATGCAGAGCAAAGACTAGTGCCAAACTGCTCAATGTCTTCTCACCACCAGACAAGTTGGAAATGTTCTTCCAAGACTTCTTCGGTGGCATGACGCTGAACAGAATGCCTTCTGAGAATGGGTCTAAGGAGTCGACAAGCTCAAGCTCTGCATTGCCTCCCATGGTGATCATCTGGTACATTTCCTTCAAACGGAGAGAAATTGTGCTGAAACCTTCCATGAAACCTTCAAGGCGGAGGCGACGCAAATCATCGCAACGCTTCTTTGCCGTGTCACGCTGGGCGACGGCACTCTGCAGATCCGCATTTCTAGCTGCATGTTCTTCGACTCGTCGACGGTATTCAGCAAGAACACCAAGTTCGACATTGACATTCTGTGTCTTCTCTTCCAGAGCAGCGATCTCGCTTTTCAATGTATCTTTGCTCATATCTGTCAATTCGTCCTTGGTGTAAGAGGGAAGCTCCTGCGCTTCAATTTCTTCGCCAAGGTCACTGATGTTCTGGAGAGCCAGCTTGCCGAGCTTCTCATTCCAGTACCTCAACCGTTTCTGATTTTCTGCAAGGACCTTCTGATTTTCTTCGAGCTTGTTCTTCATCTCGATCTCAACAGCACGGATCTCATTGAGGGCGGTAGTCCTTTCGTCCAATTCGGCCTTGAGTGCGTTGAGATCTTTCTTCTTGGCCTTCAAGGCCTCTTGTGCCTGGTCTACCTTGGCTTGATAACCTTCCGCATTTGAGCTTTGGTTCCTGATGTCCTCTTCCAACGACTCGAGATCCGAAATTGCAGCCTGCAGTTCCTTGGTAGCCTTGGCATGATCTTTTTCATGCTTGATCTTCTGCTTCTCAGCCTTTGCTCGCGTGACCTCAGCAGTAGACACTGTCTCATTCAGGTTGTCGATCTCTTCTTTAAGGGCGTCGACCTTCGACTTTTGAGCACGAAGCTTCTCACCACCAACTTCCATGATTTTGTCTTGCAACGCCTTGATCTCTTGCTCGACGCTAGCAGTCTCACCATGTAGCTTCTCGATCTCTTTGTTGAGCTTCGCAATCTCCTTTTCGAGAGAAGCCACGCGACTGTCATCGGTCTTCGAGGGCTGATGTTCCTTACTTAATTCCTTGATTCTTCGCTGAGCGTCAGCCAAGTTCCGCGCAGAGCTCTCAACTTCAAGGCCGATCTTCTGCATCTTCGTGTCGAGTTTGGGAATTTGGTCATTAAGGCTTTTGAGGGACGACTCAAGCTCTTGTTGGCGATCTTGGAATTTCTGGAAATCTTGTTCAAGTGCATCGCGGTCGACCTCTAATTTGGCGACTTGGTCTTTCGATACCTCAGCCACGAGTTTGGCAGACATCAAACCCTTCTTGACAGTGTTACCACCTCCAGACATGGTACCCGACTTGTCGATCAGCTGGCCGTCGAGTGTCACCACTCGCCATCGTTTAGCGCCGTAGGCAATTCGATTTGCTTGCGCAAGATCTGTTGCTACAAGAGTATTTTGAAGTGAGTGATAGAAAGCAGGTCGAAACTTCTCATCCTTCGCTTTGATAAGATCAAAGAGGCGTGGAACGTTCTCGGGAGTCTCGATCGGGGAGAGATCTTTGCTTCCGAGCTTATCGAGACACATGAAGTTTCCTCTTCCAAGGTTGGTTTTCCTTAAGTACTCGATACACTGCTGCCCACCTTCTACAGTGTCTGTCACGAAGTTGTCAAGCGCACCGCAAGCTGTTGAGATTGCAATATCGTATTTCTGATCAATCGTTCCAAGATTCCCGAGTCGGCCGTGAAATCCATCTATTCGTCCAGACTCTTTCAGTCGCATTAGTCCAGTGAGCACATTTCCTTGTGCTTGTGTGTTAGAGAGACTGGCGCGAGCCTCGTCGGCTTTCTGTCGAGCCCCAGAAAGCTTAGAACGAAGGTCAGGCTCCTTCTGGGACAACTTTTGGAGTTCCGATTCTACTCGAGCGGCATCCTTCTCCAATTTGGCTCTTTCCGACTTGCATCTTTCGAGCTCAGCCAGCTTTGCTTCCCGGCCCTCCTCGATGCTAGCTACCTTTGCCTGCGTTTCTTCAAGTGCCACGGCCCCAGCATTGGCTTTTTCGTGAAGAATTGCAAGCTCGCTCTCGGCGACAGCAATGGCTGACTGCTTCTGATTGATCTTTTCATTCCACGGCTCCAATGATTTCTGCTTCGTTGCAATTTGATCAGAGAAGGCTTGAGTCTTACCCTTGAGGCTCTCACGGATTGTCACAAGGTCTTTCTCCTCGGCTTTCATCCGTTTCTCCATCGCGGTAATCTCTGCTGCAGATCGTTCAATATCAGCAGAGCAGGTTTCGATGATAGACTGAGCGTCCGTTGCGGCTGTCTCAGAGGTACTGATGGTCTTCTCCAGCTTCTTCTGCTTGCCAGTAAGGAATTTTCTCTTCTCCTCAAATTTGACATGTTCTTGGTCAAATTTTGCCATCTCTTTGATTATCGATTGGGCCTCTTTATCCAGAGATTCATACTCCTTCTGGCCTTTCTTGTATTGCTTCTCAAGCTGCTTGATCCCATCTTCGTTCCCTTGATGCTTTTCCAGCTCCGCATCCAATTGAGCTTGCATCTGACCAATTGCCTCTTCTGTGACAGTGATATTGTCGCCACATTCGTCGATATAGAGTTGGTACAAGGCGGATTGCTTCATTGTCAATTCATTCTCGTCCCTGATATAAGCCAAAGCCTTGTTCTTCTTGTCCTCGAGCCCGTTCTTTTCTTTCTCGACGTGCTGAACGCGGCCGCTCTTCTCAACACAGACTTCGTTGAGAGTCTCCACCTCTGCTGCAGACTCCTCAATAGGCGCCTTGTACTTCGACGTTCCGATGATGTCCTCCAAGTACTCAAGCAGACCATCATCATGTTCATTTGCAGCTTTCGGCTTCATCTGGGCGATTGACTCGACTTCTCCTTGAAGAATCAAGAATCTTTTGTGGTCAAGATCGACACCTCTGTCTCGAAGCAACGTAGTGACGACGGTGAAGTTAGATTCTTTGCCATTCATGTAGTATTTGCTAGAATTGTTCTTGAACGCGCGTCGGGATATCACAAGATCCGAGTTTGGAATAACCAATGGTGGACCATTTGCCTGCTCTAAATCAGTTACAAGGCCACATAGGTTGACGAATAGAACGAAGTGCTAACCTGATCCATGACTTCTTGAAAATGAACTGCCACCTCGCAGAAATCTAGGTCGGGGAAAGCCGCAGAATTGTGGATAAGTGCTGAAATTTTTCCCTGTCTCATCTTACTGGCCCTGAATCCGAATACAAATAGAAGAGAGTCAATGACATTTGATTTCCCGGATCCATTAGGTCCTACAACCGAAGAGAACGATGAATGAAATGGGCCAACTTCTTGGCGGCCAGCGTAACTCTTGAAATTTGTCAGGATCAAGTAAGTAATAACAATCCGAGCTTTTGGACCGGTATCTTCGGTCACTGGAGCAGCCATTGATCTCGATTTCAGCACAATGTCCATGGGCTTCTCCAAAATAGTATCCATTGCATTTATTGGCTTCACCACCGAAGATTGGCTATCCGACGTTCGCGGCCGATCATTGAGAGACTCTGTAATGTCGGCGAGTGGGGTCCCATGGAACTGAGAAGGTTCAGGCGATGCCGAAGCCTCCGGAGTAGGCAATGAAGGTGGAAGCTCGGGGGTTGCAGAAGCTCGAGCTGCTCGAACAGGCGCGCTCTTCCGTTTCCTCGGTGAGGCCTTCTTGGATGGAGATTCCGGCTCGGGAATGGCAGATTGCTCAGGATCGAATATCTCGGATGGTTCGATATTTTCATTTGCAAGACTCTTCTTTCCTCGACCAGTTTGAGGAGTATTTGCAATGGAATTCGTGGTCTTGCGTCTCGATTGGGGCGCTTTTCGTGGACTCCGTTTGGGAGCGGGTGTGAAATCCTCCTCGCTGTCTACCTCCATCTTGGTTTGAATTTGCTCTTCTTCCTCATCAGACTCCACTACTACCTTCCTACGTGTGGCAGCCCGCCTGGAGGGTCTAACAGGTGATTCCGACATATTGTGGGCAAGATTGTGCGAGCTGTATTTGTTCGGTACCCCCGAAACACACCGAAACGCGCTCTTCGTTGGTGAAAGCAGGGAGAGCGCCGCCTTAAAGCTGTCGGAAAGTTGCCGCGTTGTCGAGAATTATGAAATGACGCGTAATAGTGTCGCTTGTATTCGTTCAGGCTCGATGTCGAATCGTCGAAGTTGGTGTGGTTGGAGTAAACAGTGCCTCCCATCTTGGTCGCCAGAGTAAACACAGATTTCGCGCTAAGATAACCGACCGATAAGAAAAGCCTCCTCCAGATCCTGGAAACCTCACTTCTTCAACTACATGAAACGAACGACAAAGACAAGGAACGATCGCGACGATGTTCAGCTACCAGGATTTCGACGAAGTCTTCAGCTTCGATCCAGAATGCTCGTATGATGAGGATACAGTGTCAGATATCGAAGATAATCGGAAGCAGCTTGAGGGTTTGTTTATTGAGAAGGTCATGAAGCTTCTGGGAATTAAGAGACGTGAGTGTTGTCATTAGCCACGCATAGGACTCCTCGCTGACTTATAATTAGCTGCGAGATACTACCCACCGAAGACCAATGGTGATCTCCGAAATCTACATAAGGCTATCGTGGAGACTGGCGGAGCGGATCACCACAAGATTTCCGTCCTGTATTACATTCTCCTCGAGTTCGACTTTGCCACAGGAAGAAGGGAGTATTCGACCACTTTAGAAGAGAATGCCTTCTTACCGCAAAAATACCAAATCTATATGAAGGGATTATGGCACCTTGACCGACAAGAATTCGAAGTGAGTTCAATTCCACTCAATAACTAGGGATCACGGCTGATGTCACGCAGCTGGCTCTGCAATATTTGACGCACCCATCCCTTATTCCTACGTTCGCCGATGAAATTCTGGAAGTCCTTGTCCGACATTCAAATCAGAATTTAACTCTGGCTCTGGCCTATTACCATACTGTCCAACCTACCCTAAGCAGCCGAAGTGCTGTTGAGTGCCTCTTTTCAGCAATGGCAAGGACGAGCGTCACGGAAGCATTTTATTTCTGCAGAGGTCAACCAGAGTATACACAGCGTCACATGTTCCAGATGCTTGTTTCGCTCGTCCTCAATAATTCTTCACCAGAGACCGTCGCAGACCGAAGTGTCGAGCTCGTGAACTTGCCATTTAACAATGAGGAGGAAGCATGGCTTGAGGAGTACTTGTTGGTTGGGGATGGCCGTGTTCTCAAGAAGGGCAAAGATACATTGATGATGCGGAAGATTGGAACGGGAAATTTCACGGAGTCATTGTCGCTGAAAGGTATTCACAATCGCCCAATTGCAGGATTGGATTGGAGTACACTTTCGGGAGCGGTTGAAGATGGATTAGGAACTCGATTGGATGTTTGAGCGGAAAGGGGGAATTACTGTACAGTACATCTCTTCTGCACTTTAGCGGATGGCGTTTGAGGCGTACTTGGAAGGCTTTCTCAGCGGGCGCTGTTTGCATGGAAAGTCCTGCAGACTATGGGGGGCTTGGAGGAAAGGAAATGGAGGGAAATGTCTGGTCTAAATTTTTTCCAGAAAAGCAGCCTGATCAGAGTTGACTTTTCTGCGGGGGCAGGATATATGTGTCCGTCTCAAATCTTGCAAAATCAGTCAATTCACATTATTCGCAAGACTTTCTTTACATCCCTTTTCTCAATTCCCAAGTATTTTTCTTCTATCTCTTTCATCTGACGTTCTTTCCTCACTCATATGCTCTGTAGGAACATTCTTGACGCTATTCTCTTCATTCTTCTAAATATCAGCCCCTGAAGACCAAATTCCCTGAAATCTCAAGCAAAGAGAAAAATGGCATGGTCCTTTCAGATACCCAACACAACAGACGAGAGCCGCCTTGCATGCCTTCAAGAACATGCGTAGAGCCTAAAGAGTCCAGAGACAGTGTTCACATAACAAATTTACTGATACTGCTTCAGCTTCGGTTAAGAAGCTAGAAGCATGATGAGTGTGCTTTTCAAAAATTAACCACATGGAATTGTTCTTGTGTGAAGCAGTTTTGTTGTCATTGTTATTCGAATACGTATATTTTTTACTATTTCCCTCTCTTCTGATATACAAAACTTCCAAGTGGTTATCGTACAACACCAATACGCCTTCCGCAATCAATATTTGGCAAGCTCGAGCAACTTCGGGAAAATCTATCAAGTTAATTAGCAACCGCTTCTGAGCAGAGAGCAGAGTATGTACCGGAGTCCCAAACCCAGTGACTGGATCCCAGCCCTTAGTCACCGGAAATCCGGTAGTACCACAACTCGAAGTATTTCCTCCAGTGACATCTTTAAACCCTTTATATCCCTTAGAGTACAACCAAGGATTAAGGAAGCCGAGAGGGGCCTTGCCAGAAGCAATCAAGTCATCGTTTACAAGTGAGATGATGCTGGCAGCCAAAGGAGTAGAAGCAGATGTACCAGATGTGGAAGAGAAAGTTTGGTTCCAAACCAACGCGAAATAGAGCCCTTGAGCGGAAATATCGGGGTATCCTCTTCCATCTGCGATTTTGTCAGCTATATACAAGCCAAGAGCGAAACGATTGTACACACTTGTATTATACAATCCCGCATGCAAGCCCTTTAAATTCTCAACATACGTATCAACGACACCATCCTGATACCAAGGCCGTTCAAAATAATAACTGAAGCCGCTTCCGCTCGCATAGTAAGGGTGGTTCTTGCCATCGGGTCCAATTCCGTCAGGACGCCATGCCGCTACCTCGGGCTCGAATTGTTCAGTTGCTCCCACAGTGGTCACATAAGGACACGAAGCAGGAAACTCCGGCAAGAAGGTCGAGCTGTTCTTGCCATCGTTAGTGATGCAAACTTTAGGATCTTCATCACCCAACCCTCCATCGCCGCTGCTGACCAGTAGAGTGGTACCGCGAGCACCGAGTTGTGCAAAGGACTGGCAAACACGCTTAGCATAAGACTTTGGGACAGTCTGCTCGTCGTCTCCGTAAGAGTTGCTGATAACTTGAGGGAGATCACTCTGACCCAGAATATAGTTTATGTAAACTAGATATGGTTCATTTGTGTGTGGAGAGTTTGGAGGAAAGCCACCAGTAGAATAGGAGTATACCGGTGCAGGATAAGTCATGCCGAGAACGGTCTGCGTATCGAGGTTGGCTTCCTGGCCAACAGAATTGGCGAGTTGATCCGCAGTTAAGTTTACATACGATGCTGGAGGTCCACCGGCGATCTCAATAGACCTGAAGCTATACGCCTCTTCTGCGGCCTCTGGTCGATATTTTTCCAAGAACATGTGAGCATCTGGACGAATAGGCGTTTCGTTAAGGAAATTGTTGAAACCGATCTTATTGATACCGGGGACTTTGGGCACATAATCGATAGTGCCATATAACGTCCTGAAGCATTCACTACAATGGGTTAATCACATCTACTTTGAGATAGCGGGGAAGGAGCTAAAGTATCTTCCAGCCAGTGGCTCGAATAGAGGATAAAGGAATAGATTGTTTACATGGTGACTGGGAAGAACTGGCAAACTTTCGCGAGTGTCTCGTCGATTGGGTCCTTATGTTCGGATGGTAATAATGGTCTTTGAAATTGTGTGTATCCTGTGTTCTGTGCTGTAGTACGCATGAATGTAGTGGTTGGCTGAATTGTATCGACTAGGTCATGCAAATGCAGAGGCAATGACCATTCTGGCGCCCGTACAAGGGTTGTGCCATCTTCATGCTCATAAACAGAGTATTTTGTATCTAGTAGACGCTCCGCAGATTCGACGTCGATATAGATATTGATCCAATCCTTTGCTGGAGAATAATCGAAGAGGCTGACCCCACTCGCAGACAGCCATTCGTGCACGAGATCAAGAGTTTCATCAGTAGGCTTGACTAACTCGTTTACTTCTTCGGGGCTGAGATGTTGACCATAACGACTGTGTTCTGGCGATGAGACTTGCAACCATGAATGTCAGCTTGAAATGCTCTCCACCCATATGCAAAGTACCATACCTTCATACAAATGACGTTCCAGCTCTTTAAAGTTCCCTTGTTTTAAGCCAATCTGTAAGTGTAGCATGTGGCTGCTGTCTGCTCGTCCAGTCTCGGTCCATTTGCTTGGCACTGCATGAGTCTCCTTGATGGAGTATGGCGTACGAGCTCGATTAGGCGTAGCAAAGGCAGCTCGAGTAGCAAGTGCCACCGAAAATAAAAACGAGAGCTCCAGCATCTTGATGATCTTCCAATTCACAGTTGAATGAGCCTCGAAGGAATTCAGCAGCTGTTGAGAAGCTTTAGCGCCCTTCCCACCGTAGTACTGACTGAACAAGGCTGCTTGCCGCTTTCTAACCGTGGTAGCTGGTCTATGTCAATTGAGATTGAGTACAAATGAGAAAAGATAGATCATGGCGGTAAGGTTATAAGATATTCTGGGCAAGGAAATACGCGCCGCAAGAGGCTCAGCTCAGGGGAAGCCGTGTTCCTGCATGCTGATAAGATAAGAGCTTCGAGAGCTCCAGCTGAGTGTAATATGCAAACCAGTTCAGTATATCTGGTACCACCTGTTTCATACGAGGGAAACCACGTGGGTTTAACAAACATCACGGTTCGGCCACCAAGGAGCGTTATAGTGAGGTAAATGACGTGAACACTATGCAAGGAATCCCAGGCGAGTTAAAGTCGGCTCGGTCCACTCGGAAATCAGACGGAAAAGATTCGGATGGAATGAGTGATGATTGTTTAGTCAGAATGTGATTATTCATGACGTGCAGAGTGATTAAGAAGTAATTGGAAGTGTTGAGAAGAATACTTTTGAAAAGCCTTTCAATTTCTATTTCAATTTCTATTTCAGTATCTAAGAGAGAACGAAGAAACGAATGGTATCTAGTTATCGCCGCCCAATGCCCGTACCATTTTCCCGTAACTCCCGCTAATTTGAAACCCAAAATCAAACAAAATCGATCAATCCAGCGTCTACCGTGAAGTCATCCTCGTGAAAAGAGACGCCAGCGTCCATGCCTTCCCTCAGATCCTCCTAGAGTGTTTCTCTCATGCCCGGTATGATGGTGGTGGCGGAGAGAAGCTTGGTGACCGATCTCTCCTAGGAGTCGCAAATCTCACGCGAGGGCTCGCTGAGACCGCTCTTCCGTCACCTCGACCTCGAGATGGTTCACCGCGTTGATATGGTGTTTGTAATCGCGCACCAGGATCCGGTGCTTGTGATTGAGGCCACTCTTGAGGCCAACCTGTGGGTGGGAAGTTCGGGTCCTGCCGCGGTGGCTGCTGCGTTTGAGGAGTATTCTCGTCCGTCCAACCATATTTAATATCTTGTGGCGGCTGTGGTGTAGCTGTCGGAACAGCGTTGTACGGTGGAGGAGCTTGCATTGAGGGTTGTGCCATGGAAGCAGACGGAGGTCGCACTGATTGCTGTGGCATCGCAGGTGGAAATGCTTGCTGCGGCGCTGTTGGTTTCATCGCTGACTTCGCTGGTCGTGGACTCTCGCGCCTGTACTCGTGCTTGCCATCATATGAATGCCTCCGCTCCCGAGAATGCCTTCTGTGACTGTGTGATCTATGGCCATGGCGCGAGTGGCGATTGCGATATTCTTCTTCCTCGAGATAGGCTGCTTCCTCTTCAGCCCGCGCCCTGTCTTTCTTGTTCTGTTGGTGTTTGTGGATGAGGTAACCGGCGGCAACGATCTCTAGGCCTCCTAGGATAACCATCTTGATGATTTTATCCGCGCTGTGTTGTCTGCAGTAAGAGTGAAGATTGAGGTTGGGTGTGAGGTTGCGGTGTAGTGTTATGACGGACAGAAATGTCAGATGCCGGGAGGGGCAGGTGTTGAAGTAGACGGTCAGAAGAGGCTGAGTTGTCGTGACCTGAGGGCGGCAAATATTTCTCTCACGGCGACGCCGGTGCTCGTGTCCGATTGACTGACGTCGGCTCCGACAAGGATCTTGGCTGTGTGCTAAGCAGCCAATCGGGAGCCGACAATACGACTTGAGATGACTGTTCTGTAAACGCCGGGTATATTCGGTGGATCTAAAATATGTCTATTCACTGTTGATGCCGAATGATTCTGGGTTGCAATAGTGTCGCTTCTCACGAAGAGCAAGTCATATTATGAACTAGTAGACAACCCCTGATTCTTCAGGGGAGAAGTCCCCGGAGCTGAGCCTGACCTAAGCGAGCAAGCACCTCATCCGCAATCGCAGCAAACTAAATGATGATCACAAATTCTGTGTGTTCCCTCCCACACGTCTCTCATTTTGCACCATCCTGCTTAGGAATCCAAGACGAGCCAACCGTATCCTAGGGAAAGAGTCAAGCTACTCGAGGACAGCATTTGGGAATAGACCGGTTTCGGTGAGAAGGGAGGGGTAGCCTCGCAATGGCGGATGCAGCAAACGACCTGGAGGAGCATGGAATGGTGCGAACGTTGAAGGATCTTTTTGCTGGTGCTGCAGGCGGTATTGCTCAAGTACTTCTGGGTGAGTTCCATTCTTCACCTTTCCCCAGAATCATCAATCGCTCTTGGTTCCATTCTTCATCTCAAAAGCAAGTACTTCCAGAAGTGGGGAAGTACACAAACTACGTGAATTGTACCTATCTTTTGCTTCAATTCGTTTCTTGGCGTTCATATACAGTTATAGTATTTGGTTGGGATACGAGGGGAAACGGGGAAAATACGAGGGGTTGTTATTCAGCCAGCCACACCAGAGTCTCCTCCTCAGCCTTCCCTTAACTCGAGACCACCAAAATATTCCAGCCTGCTAACAACAGCATAGGCCAGCCATTCGATATTGTCAAAGTTAGGCTCCAAACAACAACACAATATTCCAATGCTCTCGAAGCGGCCAAGACCATCTATCAGAAAGAAGGACCACTCGCCTTCTACAAAGGCACCCTGACTCCTCTCATTGGAATCGGAGCGTGCGTCTCGGTGCAATTCGGAGCCTTTCACGAGGCTCGGCGACGCTTGGAAGCTTACAATACAGCCAAGACGCCGCTCAATCCAGGACTCTCGTATGCTCAATACTACGCCGCTGGAGCCTTTGCTGGAGTTGCCAATTCCGTGATCTCAGGTCCGATCGAGCATGTCAGAATTAGGTTGCAGACGCAGCCACATGGCACCGCGAGGCTGTACAGCGGGCCTTTGGACTGTGTCAAGAAGCTCTCAGCCCACGAGGGTGTTTTGAAGGGGCTCTACCGTGGGGAAGCAGTGACCGTGTTGCGAGAAGCGCAAGCATATGGCGTTTGGTTTCTCGCGTTCGAGTACATGATGAATGCAGATGCAGCACGTAATAAGATCGACCGGAAGCAGATCCCCAGCTACAAGATCGCTTTCTACGGAGGATTGGCTGGCGAGGCGTTGTGGTTGGCAAGCTACCCGTTCGATGTGGTGAAGAGCAAGATGCAGAGTGATGGCTTCGGAGACAACCAGAAGTTCAGGGGAATGAATGATTGTTTTAGGCAGACTTTCAGGGCTGAAGGACTAAGAGGTTTCTGGAAGGGGATTGGACCGACGTTATTGAGAGCTATGCCTGTCAGTGCTGGCACATTTGCGGTGGTTGAGATGACTATGAGAGCAATAAGCTAGGGAGACGTGGAGAAGAAAATTCTAGACAAGTTCGCAAGATGACGAAAGAAAGCTTTGAAGCTGTGATGTGGCAAACGAATGAATATAGAATGGGTTAAGTCATCGTACGTTAAGTCTATTCTGCCTGCCGACGTTAGGCCTACTCGATACAAATCCGAATGATACTTGCTGTTCATTGGATAAATAATAGATGACTGGGATGACACCCTTTGGCCTTGGCGAGATCGCTCTCGTACCTAACTCTAGCCAACGAAAGATACTCTAATCCTGCTGAGTCTCGAGCCGTTTTGCCAGTACCGATCGCGCCTCATAGTTTGTCAGGCGTGTCATGCCCAAATTCTCTAATGCTTCCTTCGCTTGTGCACCACCAGCATATATCTCCTGGCAGGCTTCCATCAGAGGCATTCGACCCTCTTCAGCCTCTACCGGTAAGTTGAGCAATGCAGCTGCTTCCTTCAATTTGGGCATGCCCAAAGTCGTCCCACTACCCCGCGGCATACAAGAGTCAACTACACGTTGGATGGCAGTAACATCCTGCATAAAGCGCGCGGCTCCTAGTGTACTGAAATCTTGCCGAAGCAAGACATCATTATATAGCAAGTTTTCAAGGCTTTCCAGTGATTCACGACAAACGCGCTTGAATGGAGCAATGCCTAGGGTCTTTTGGAGGAACTCCAAGTTATGCTGTAAATTCTGCTCTCAAGTTAGGACGGAGCTAGCTGGTGGGTGGAGACTTGGATTTCAACGCACCCGCAATGGCTGATCAAGTTCTGGTGTAACAGTGATAAGAGAAAGACCTGTGACGAGTCAGCAAGTAGATTAGAGCGGAAGACAGCCAACTCACTAGACAAAGGCGCATCATCAATCGTTTGCCACTCAGGCTTAGAGATATAGTGGGAGAAATTGGCAGGAAACTTGTACTTGAGCGCATTTGTAATGAGACTCTCGGCTTTGTTCCTGAGGTTCTCAAAGTCTTTGATAGCAACATCGAACACGGAACCTTCATCTTGAGAACCAACAGCCTCTGATGTGCAATCCTTGACCTCCGTATAAGTCATGTTACCAACGAGGTTGTCTTCGGAGTCGGTGACTTTCGCTCGATCTTGTAGATGATCCCAGATTTCTACAAAGAACTATAGCAGGTATTAGCACCAACAATCCTACAATAGTGGAGTTCGCAAGGCGGAGCCGTAAATGCTCTTCCCCAACTCACCTCTTCGTTGCTCCACTCATTCAACATAGAAATGAGGTGCTCAGCGCTGCCAAATACTTTGCATAGGCTTTCCAATCCTCTAATGCCCTCGAGAGCGGCCGATTGCTCTTTTGTAACTCCATGAAGCGTTCGGCCAACAGTAGATGTCATCGTTTGGTAGACATCAAGTGAGTCTTTGAGGCGGCCCAGATATTGATCAAGAATTTCAGCTTGGATACCAACTAGGAATCGAAACTTGTGTGAGAACCTTCTCAACTTGTTGTATTGGAGGGTCACAGTCAGAATAAGGTCTGTGACCTTTGTCGCTCCATAAGTAGGCTTTGTCTTGCCAATTGCGGAACTATCGTAGTCAAGCTGTCCACTATCCGGGGCGTCCATAATGTCTCTGTATCTCTGGAGAGCGAATTCTTTCTCCACCTCAAGCCAATGCTCGAACCAGGTGTCCAACACATTCCAGGTTAGCCCTTTCCAGCCGTACTCAGGGTTTCCTCCATCATAGTTAAATCTTGCTCGGATTGCATCATCGAAGTTCATCAGTTGTACCATAAAACGACTCAGGTATTGAGGCTCGCGGGATATCTCAATGACCAGAGACTCAACTTTCTCCTTTAGAACCGGTAGCAGAGCAGTGACTAAAGCTGCTACTGGATCGACGTAAAGTGTATTTCCTGCCAAGATGTTGCCTCTAAAGTGGGCAGCCAGAACGGGACCAACGTTCTCTCGAAGGAAATCCTCCCATTTCGCGACCGTTCCAAGAAACCATTCAAAAAAGTAATCGCCGAGCTACGATCAGTTAGCCTTCTTTCTGTTGATTTTCGAGAATGCCACGAACCTGATGTGGATGATTTGTAGGCTTGTCACTAAAGAAGTGATATCTGAATTGCAGGATGAACGGCTTTGCCAGAACGCTCATAGGGAGAAGAATAAGAGGTTCTCGTGCAGCGATGATCTCGGGGGCCTGCAAATCCAGAAGCTTCCCAAACGAATCAATCCATTCTTGTGATAGCTCAACCGCAGGATCGGGCCACTTCGACTTCTTCAAAACTGATTCAAATTCGTCCGACATTATCCCCTTCATTTCCAGCCACAAATCAGTCGATGTCTTTTGGGCGTATGTTGTGAGATGTATAGCTGCCCCTTCCTAATACAACTGTTAGTAGCTTGTTGACCAAGAATGTACCAAACATTTCACAACAATGTTTGAACAATGTACTATATAAGAGCCAAAATTTGATTGTAATGTTTGGAGTAAAAGCGCGCTGGGGAAATACGCAATATAGCATGACAGAAGTACCGGTTTATATGTTGGACAATCAGATTGTTCTGTGGGAACTGAGTGATGACTTACAGCAGGTTCTTGCAATTGCTGTAATTGTATAGCAAGCTCCTTCAACTGTGTATATGGCTTGAGGGCCTCTTTTGGGCTTTGCGGCAAACAGCCCCTAGCATTGTCCTTCAAGCTTTCAATATATTCCAGCATGTCGACATAACGCTCGGCTAACTGAAGCTTTCGAAGCTTCTCTAATGGCCCTCTCAACCGCTGCGTAGCTTCCTCTGGTGTATCGGAGGAAGTAACGATCTTTAAGCGCTCCTGCACGTTAGCTTGTTGTCTTTCAAATTCTTGTGTCTGCTGAAGCATCAAAGTTGTCCGGTTCGTGGCAGTATCTCTGGCCGTCGAGAGTTTTTGTCTGGCGTCTGCAAGCTGAACAGCATTTAGCTGAGGAGAATTTGGGATGAAGCTGTTGCTATGCATCACCTACCTGCTCTTCTAGCTGCTGCTTCTGTGCTTCCACATTGGCTATCAAGCTCTCGAGGCTCTCAAAGTCCGTGGCTGTCTGTATTTTATCATTGAGATAGTCTTCTAGTCTGATGTCCCGCTCGCCCAGAGGAATATCGGTTTTTGGATCGAGCAGGATTGCTAGAGGACTCCGATCCCGAGCGATGGCTGCCATGGTGGGGTGTTATTTGGATGCTGAAATGTTGAAATGCTTAAGCAAATGTACGTGGTTTCTTTGGGACAAGGATCCAGGTCCCAGAGATTTGGCGAGCGCGTCGCGACTTCCCCGGATTTCGATGACGGCATCAAGCATCAAACTTACCTAGAACATGACAGCTCCCCACGACCGCGAGAGTGAGCTTGTGATCGGGACTACATTGGGAAGAGGCTGGGGCAGTCTGGGTGGAGCTTTGGTAACAAGAATAATGCGATAAAGCTGGGTCGACATCTGAAGGGCCTTCCCTCTACTCGAAGATGGGAACTCCGGCGAAGAAACGAAAGCTCAATGACTCCAAGTCTCCTGCGGCAGGGCGAAGTCTCGATTATTTCTTCGGGAAACAAAAGCAGAATAACGCCACTCAAACCTTGGCAGATCTTGGGGACACAGTTGTGCAGAGTGGGGACGAGGTAGAGTTGACGGATGAGCAACTCGCACGAAAATTACAAGCAGAATGGGATCAAGAGGACGTAACGCAGTCGAAGAACGATCTCGATCATGATATTGTAGATTGGCGTCCACCGCCAATAAATCGAGAAGCTTCGAAGAGCACAAGCCCCGAGAAGCATGTCCTCATCTTGGAGGATGAAGTTGCCTCAAGCTCCGAACCTCGACCAATCTCTTTTCAACCAAAAAGCCGAAATACCCTGTCACTACAATCTGCCGGCTCTGCTGAGGATACAGTATCCTCCAATATACCATTCGACGAAAGTCCTTTAACCTTTGACCCTTCCAAATATGTTGCCGAGCTACAAGGTTACTGGGCTAAAGAGGGAGGCGATGCATCCTATGCCATTTTGACCAGGTGCTTCGTGCTGGTTAACAGCACCCAAAGTCGAATCAGGATTGTAGATGCCCTGGTTAATCTACTACGAGTAATTATTGAGGCCGATCCACAGAGTCTTCTACCAACTGTAGGTACATCGCACTTCTAATTGGAATGAAATACAAGACACTTCCTTCTTTCCTCATTTTTAAGCAACATTGCCCTCAGGCCAGTCTCTGTTAAGATAGTCCCATCTGATTCGAACCTAGGTTTGGTTGGCCACCAATGCTATAAGTCCACCTTACATATCTTTGGAGCTTGGCTTAGGTGGCTCAGCTATATCTAAAGCCCTCAAGAATGTTTGCGGGTTAGACAGCCGTTCCCTTAAAGCTCTTTACGATAAAGTAGGAGATGCAGGGGATGTCGCCTTTGAAGCCAAGAAGAAGCAGAGCTTCACACTACGAAAACCCAAGCCCCTCTCTATCAAAGGTGTGTATTCCTCTTTGGTCAAGATAGCCAATACCCAAGGGACTGGCAGTGGCGAGATCAAGCAGAGAGTGGTTGATCGACTGTTGCAAGATGCAAGGGGAGCCGAAGAAAGCAGATACATCGTTCGGACTCTCTGCCAGCATGTGAGCATTTCTAGTGTTTGGTTTGTGCACATCACTGATGGCAAGTAGCTTCGGATAGGAGCGGTCAAGACTACCATGTTAATTGCATTGTCTCGAGCATTCCTTCTGTCACGGCCGCCAAATGCCGAATTTCCCTTGAGGTCTCGCAAAGATTTAGCTGCTCTGAAAAAGGAGGAGTTAGCCGAGATCTGGTCGAAATCCGAGGAGATCGTGAAAAAGTGCTTTGCCCAGAGACCCAACTACAATGACCTCATTCCAATGCTTCTCGAAGTAGGGGTATGCGATGAGCTGCTGATCAGATGCGGTCTTGCTTTACATGTACCTCTCCGCCCTATGTTGGGTAGTATCACTCGAGATCTCTCGGAAATGCTCACAAAGCTTCAAGGTCGTGATTTCAGCTGCGAGTACAAATATGATGGACAGCGTGCCCAGGTGCACTGTGACGAACAAGGCAAAGTATCAATCTTCTCCCGTCACCTTGAGCTTATGACAGACAAATATCCGGATTTGGTGGCGTTGATACCGAAGATCAGAGGGGAGGGGGTCTCGAGCTTTATTATGGAAGGAGAGGTAGTCGCTGTCGATCAGGTCTCTGGCGAGCTCAAAACTTTCCAGACCCTTGCCAACCGAGTAAGGACCGCTTTTCGTTGTTCGAATTGTTCTCGAGACACCTTGAGAGGATATACTGACTTCCTGTGTTGTAGGCTCGCAAAGACGTTGCAATCGGGAGTGTCAAAGTGGAGGTGTGCCTCTTTGCATTTGATCTCATGTTTCTCAACGGCGCCCCATTGCTTGATCGACCATTCAGAGAGAGGCGAGAGCTACTTCGAGGCCTCTTCACAGAAGTGCCAAATCAGTTCACTTGGGTCAAGAGCATTGATGCGACATCACAAGATTCTGAGACCATTCTTGACTTTTTCAAAAGTGCAACGGACGTCAAGTGTGAAGGAATCATGGTCAAAATTCTGGACAACCTTATAGATATCAAGATGCCCCATGACATTCAAGAAACGAGTGTTACGGAGCCGGCTGCCCTAGAAAAGACCGGAAAGGGCAAGAAGAAAGCAGGAGAGAAAGAATCGGAGAAGAAGACGAGACGGAAAGCTCTCCTCGCCACTTATGAGCCGGACAAACGGCTGGACTCGTGGCTAAAAGTCAAGAAAGATTACAGTGCCAGTTTTGACACTCTTGATCTCATACCTGTTGCAGGATGGCATGGACAAGGCCGAAAATCAAAGTGGTGGTCACCTATACTACTTGCCGTTCGAAATGAAGAAACGGGATCTCTTGAAGCAGTTTGCAAATGCATATCAGGATTTACGGACACTTTCTACAAGGCAAACAAAGAATTCTATGAGGAAGGTGGTGACCACGTTCTTTCTGGAAAGCCCTCTTACGTAGACTATGAAGGTGGCCATCCAGATTGTTGGTTTGAGCCGCAGGAGGTCTGGGAAATGGCTTTCGCGGATATTACCCTAAGCCCAACGTATACTGCTGCTATCGGCCTAGTCAGTGATGAGCGTGGTCTTAGCCTAAGGTTCCCAAGGTTTCTCAAGAAACGAGAAGACAAAGGGATTGATGAGGCGAGCACGAGCGATTTTCTGGCTGGCTTGTGGAGAAAGCAGGAGGAGAAGGCTCCAACAGTTGGGAAAGAATTGCAAGATGAGGGACCAGACGACGATGAGGCACTGTAAATCACTTGTGTTGTGTTGTGTTGTGTTATGAGCCACATCTACGATTCAGCATCATCTTCTTGCGGTCCCCGGAAGTTGCACACAATTCAGTATTGCTTTTTAATGCAATTTCGATATCCAGGAAGTTTTGATCAGTAGAGAGCAAATAAAGCTTGATGTTAGTGGTGCCTAAAACGGCGCTTCCTCTTTAGGAACACGCAGAGAATCTTTCCTTCCGGGATGAAGGAATGCCTCGAGAAAAATATCCAGAAGACTTATGTAAATGGTCTACCTCGTAGAGTTATCATTGTCGGGCACGCTGTAGCAAATGGCCTGCAGGCAATGAAAGTACTCGGTGTGGATTTGTTTGACCAAAACTAGTTTCCGGATGTGGTTGCAATACTTGATATATTCAAAATAGCAACATGGCTGCACAACTGCCAAAAGCTAGACTCAATGAAGGGCTTTTGTCTTGAATACCTTCTGGAATGCTTGCAGATCCCTTTCAAACTCATTCGAGAGACAGATTTACCAGCTTTGAGTTTGGTACATGTTGCAGGAAATGATGCTAAGTTTACCTTGAAAGGTCTCCTAGGGATGATGGTGTCGGCTTTGCAGGGCAGCATCTTAAGTCCTGCTTATCTCTCGACCTTTCCAAGCTTCAATAAATAGCGCATACAACACTACACACAAGGTCAACACCAGATTATGAGAAATATAGAGCGAGAACTTTAGCAAGGAAAGGAAAGCAAAGCAAAGCAAAGCAAAGCAAAGCAAAGCATAAAGCGATTACGAATATAATTAAATAAATGACAGCTGAAGTCTGGTACGATAACATAGAGGGTGGATTCGAGTCACTACTCTAGAAAGCATATGAAAAGAAATGTATTGTAAATGTTAAATGCCTTAGTGACTGAGACAGAAGTACCTACCTTTGTTGAGTCTTTCTCTGTCATGTGATCTCGATTTCAGGGACCGGGTCCATCAACCTCAATTCCGGCCCTTGGGCTGCCGCCTCAAGACAGTTCATTGTGCCAGAAACCTAAATGGGCAAGAGCTTGGTTGTGGAATGAACTAGGTTGCCAAAAACTTCAAGGGTTATTCACATGTACAAAGATATTCTGGTATCGCTAGTTCGTTTCACAATAACGCAAGTACTTGTACTTTCTGGAGCTCCCAAAATACCAAGTGCAATCAAATCCTCGAGAACCCCAGGAATATACCGGCATTTGTGCCAAGACAACAATTTGCTTCCACAGGGTGCACTGCGTTCACACACGCAACCCTGCCATCCTTTCAATTGCTCAGCTAGCCCAGGATCATGCCGTGTTCGAGGATAGAACAGCGACCAAATCAATTTCGAGATCCACTAGATCAGACCAAACTTGCCATGTAGGAAGACAAAAACATGAGCCACTTGAAGGTCCCTCAACACCCTCAACATCCTCTAACTCCATCTCATCCCAACACTTTCGACACTTTCAATAACCTCCTTACTATGCTCATACAAGAAGAGCCTGCATATTCTCAGCACGTTCCCCTACTGGTTTCTGTAGATATTGAGCAAGTGGGACCATCAAGCCAAATCCGAGAGTGACGTTGCGACTCTGGACATTTTGACAATTCGTCGACCAAGCATTATCGACGGCTCCCCACAAAGGGCAAGAGAAGGGGCCGCGGATACAACACATTTTTGTTCCATGAATCGAAAACTGTTGTAAAGAGCGAGCTTGCTAGTGTGCTTCGACATATCATGCAGAAAGTAAATGATACTGGAGAGGCTCGCCCTCTGCTACAATATTAGTGGTGATCTGCTCACCATGCAAAAGATTGGAGTAGATATTCGAAATCGCAACGAATTTTCCTCCATTATTAGCTTCCTCAATGTCAGTTCAATCTCAATAGAGCTGTTTGGTAGCCGGTCACCAGGGTGGTGCAAGCTTTGTGAGCTACTAACTGAGCTCGGAATACCCTTCATACCACAGCACTTGTTCCATACTGCTGGGAATGACGCATATTTCACTTTGAGGGGCCTCCTTATGCTGCTAGTTCTAGCAACACGAAACAGAGACTTAACACCTGCTCAGATCTTGATGTTCTCGAGCCTGAATGGAACAGCGCAGGCTCCATTAGACGTCTTATCGAAATGCACCCCAGATACAGCGAGAAGGAGGGAAATGGAATTAAAAAAGAAAGCAGAGAATTAAGCAATCAACAAGGATATTCAGATGGCGGCAGCTGAAGACTGGTACGATAATATAGACGAAGGATTGGGATGGCTTCTCTTCGAAATCTCAGTGTAGGAAGGCCACTGGGCATTTCTCAAATATGGATCTGCGATGCTTTTGATTTGATGATTGTACATTTCAGGAGTGGAAGGTAAGTCAAACAAATTTTCCTTGGGCTAGTAGCACTCGCCTTGCGAGAAATCACTTCTACCGCGACTCAATGTTCCAGGTTCTCGACCCTTACTTGCTCGAGAGCACAATGACGGATTGGCAAGACATTTGGTGGTAATACTTGCAGAGAAACCAATGGATGATTTCAGGACAAATTCCGGTAAAATCAGGGAACATTCCACTTTGGTATCATCAGCATAGTTCCTACATATCCTAAGACCTAGCAAACGCCCGTGAAAACCATGATACCTCCGATGAACATCGTTGTCGAATGTCCTCACTTTTTCTCCTCGAAGTAGAACTTGCCAAGACCTTTCTCATCGGGACTTCCCATCGCTGGCTTCCCACCCCTACCCTCGCCATCGTCGAGCCTATCTCTCACGATCTGCTCCGCCGCCTCTACCCCAGAGCTTCGGCTACCGACTCCACCTCTGGCGGCTGTATCGAGGTAACCAGGGGCATCAGCTGCCAAGCCATCAATCATCATGGCCTCACGTCTCTGCTGCTCGACCGTCGCGGTCGTGCTTGAGCTTACTGGCGTTCCAGCACCACTACTTTGTAGCTGACTAGCCAATCCACTCTTTCCGACAGCAGGACTGGAAGCCAGATCTCTCCTACTATACGTAGGTCCACTGACAGTGCTGCCCGCTCCTTCTCCGAAAGCTACTAAGCTAGTGTCATCGCTCATACCGTCTCCATCGACATCTTCGTCCATTGCACTCGCTGAGTACCTGTCCCTATCATCTATGTCTCGATAGTTCGTATCCATGCTCATCTCATCATCATCTGCATCAGTCTGGCCCTTCTGACTACCGCTCGCCCACGTTGTAGTGCGTCCACCGATCGAGCCTGTCGCAGAGGCCGAGCCGACGGTCGACAATTTCGTAGTGTAGACGGGATTGCCATTCTGATCGAAGTAGCCGGGGATCTGGCCTACGTTGGACGGTCCAGCAGCTGCTGCGCCGGCGTTGGGATTCGATGGACGGACTGTAGATACTCTTTCGAGGCCCGCGAGCCGGGAGATACGATCTGCGCGTTCAGCCTCGAGGGTATTGCTGGACGGAGTGTGGTGGTGGCCATGGCCAGTATGAGGGAAGGAGGAGCCTCGATGGCCATCTTTAATGGCTGTAGTTGACAGAGCAGAGAGTGAGGTAGTTGTGGAGTTCGGCGTGCCAGGGGCCTCCTTTCCCCCGAGAGATCAGAGTAAGCATACTCCTCAGCTAGTTCTAGGGTGGAATGTTGCAGGACCAGATTACTTACAGTTGGCGTGTCTGGATTGGAAGGTGGGTCGGGCATGTCAATCAAGGTCGGAGTAGCCATACTGTGTCTCTTACGGAAGGTTGGCTGTCTTTTGTGTATTCCTCTTTCAGGAGCGGCGTCGTTGAAGTTGATGGAACGTTTTCGCCAGTTGTGCCAGTGAGGCTGCAGTTGTTTCAGGGCTTGGCGTTCATCAGCAGACTTCTCAGAATTACATAGCTGAAATGGCTAGAACTCCGTTTGCTGTTTGAGAACAGGCTTTGGTTTTAAAGATTGACTTCGTTGTAGGTTGGGACTTGGGGATACTTTTGATTTCAGTGGTAAGGTCTGGTTCTCCTGAGTTGTCTGGAGGACGCGAGGTTCGAAAATGACGTAGGGGCCAGCACGCTAACTTCTCCCCGCCGTCTCAGGGCTATCAGTGGAAACTACCTAATCAAAACACGGTAGTCAAAGGGGGAAGGAGGCTTTGGAGTTATGGAGTCGCCAGCGATTCACATGACGGTCTATTGGTCCATATGTTTATTATGTAGTAATTGCATCGACGTCTATAGCTTACAGGTACATTTTCCCAGTCGTGCTGGATCATCTGACGACTACCATTCTGATAAAGCCCACGCTGTGGTGAAGGTATACCGGCAGAGCCTAGTCACCCCAGTCCGCTCAATAAAACGCCAATGATATGCCCTCCATGGACTTCTCGAAACATTGTGAAAATTTGTGCAGCGGCCACATAATCTAGTCCACTGTCAAAGCAATTCGCAAAGAACTGAGTTAGAGACCAGCAGCGACAGGGTTGCTGCCGTTGACTTGGGTCGTGGATGGAGAGCCAATCGCTGCTTGTGCAGCACTTCTTGCTTGTTGCTGCGATGCCTGTTGCGCTGCTAATTGGGCTTGCTGTGCTGCCAATTGTGCTCTTTGCCGGCCAACCATCGATTCCTGCTGCTCTGCGGTCATGAAGGTGCTGTAATTTGTCAGTCCGGTGGACTGGTGAGCAAATGGTTGAGGTGATTGGGACGCAGATCCGTTCATCAAAGGGCTTTGGGCTATCTGTGCCACGGCGTTTTGAATGAAAGGTCGGCGGTCTTGCATATTAGCTGGGGTTGGGGTAGAGTACGAAGGGCGGGGTTGTGAGGATTGAGGTTGGGGGCTATAAAGCGGCTTTTGAGGAGAAGCTTGACGAGCCATGTTGACGCCCACATTCTGGCCATACGTGTAATTCATCGCGTTCGGCGTGGGCGGTCCTTGGTGTGAATACGCCTGCTGACCAGGATAGCGGCCATTCATTGCAGTTTGAGGCGCAGACTGCGGGATGTGTTGATAGTTCTGGCCTAAAGGACGCATGTATGGATTTGAAGGTGTTTGGAGGTACTGCTGCTGGCTAGGAGCATATGGCTGCTGAGCAGGTCTCGGAGCTTGGTGTGGATAAGCTGGCGTTCCATAATTCGTAGGACGATAAGGAGCACCGGCAGCTGGCCGTTGAGGCTGGTAAGGGACGGGAGCTGTATTTGGGGGTCGCTGCATAGGATTCGAAGGCGGCCGAACCGGTGTTTGTGCGGAACCATAAAACTGATTGTGTGCGACTGGAGGGCCGGATCGGGAAGGGGCGTATTGATTTCCGTAAAGTGCTGAATTGCTGCGATGAAGGTTTGCAGCTGGTGCAGCACGTGAATTGGAAGCCGCGCTCATTGCAGCAACCTTGGCTCTGGCCGCTACTTCGTCTTCCTCCATAACCCCCTTCTGATCGGACAAGTGAACCTCAATCTTTGTGCTGATGCTCAGGTCCGCTAAGCGGTCAGGATCCAACTTTGCAACAGCATAAGGGGGCAAGGACGCAATCATCAAAGTCAATTGAGATTTGAGCATCTCGTACGTTGCTTGTTCTGGTTCACTTGGCTTTGTCGGTGTTCCGACAGAAGTTGTGTCTGGAGCAGACAAGAGCCCGGCCGGGCGGCTTGAGGCATTCAACGACATATGTCGAATGCGCTGATACGAGTTTAGTGTCTCCAGTAGTTCTGAGATACCTTCAAGAATCTCTTCAACATCTTTCTCTTCGGCGGACTTCTCCTCTTTAGCCTCAAGGGAAACCAGACTCGTGTCTACAGGGTCCATCTCCATTGCTTCTGCGAGTTCCTCAAAATTCTTCATTTCATCGGCATCCTCGACATTGTCGCTGGGGACAAGTTGGGGGTCAATAACGTCCTCGATCTTGTTGAAATTCTCGACTACGCGCTCATAACTCTTTTCACCAATTTGCTGCCACCAGATGCGATCAAGGACACCAGTAGGGGCGATAGCGGCAGAATCATCTTTCGTGGGAGCAAAGCTGGAATATGCACTTCGGAAGAGGGCCTCGAGTTTAGCAGTTTCTGGTTCTGCTATTTCTGGCTCCAGTTGAGGGGCCTTTCCACCCACCAGGCTTAGTGCCCTCTCGCGTTGCTTCTTCTTGTTTCCTTGTGATGTGGAGGCATTGCTATAGTCTAGCCAGTGACCTGTGGAGATTGATTGTTTGAAGTAGCTCGCAGTTCTGGGTAAGCCCTCTCCGGCGGCTGGTTGATACCAACCTACTGTTGATGATCTTGTTGTTGCAATCTTTGATGGTTTGGGCGGAAGTAAGGCAGGAACACTCGACGGAGTTGGAAATAGTTCCCCCAATGTAGGTACACGCTTTTTGTCGTCAACCAGGCCTGTTGATTTGATTGGGACAATCTTCGTTGTAGTAATGCCGTTTGGTAGCCCAGCCTCGCGAATGGTTTGCAGAACATCTCGATGCTCTCCGGCGACCCTGCTAGGAATCTGAAGGCTCGAGAACAGTTGCTTTGGACCTGGCGCGTTTCCATACAGGGTGAGGACCATTTTGTTGTCGTCGCCGCTGGCGTTGATCTGCGTAAAAGCCCCAGAAACTAGACTGCCATTTGTCATAGGGTTGGCAGGCTTGGTCTGACCGTTGATTCCAGAGGCTCTCTTTTCCGCTGCCACGAGTTCTCGCCCAACTAATTCATGAGCTCGTTGCTTGAAACTCTTGATTTTGATGATCAATTCAGTTTCGTGCTGTGGAGCAGGCCGAAATTGGTTGCGAGCGGCACCATTCGGCGGCTGTAATTTGTCCATCATACACGAAGCTGCCGTATCGATGTCCTGAAGCACCTCTTCCAGAGTCGTATATTCCTTCGCTTCATACCGCGTCATAACGGTAGTCTCTGGGACATCGCTGTCCTCGCCATCTTCGGCCTTTTGCCGTTTTGCTTGAGGCGATCCTGAGGAGCGGCGAAGTTGGATGGGGCGGTTGAGAATTGACGGAGAGGTATCGAAACTGGAGTTTCTTCTGTTAGCATCTGGGCAGGCAAGTCGCCCGGATCGAGGGAGTGTAGGTGAAGCAGGCCAGTCAAACTTGCGAAGGATTTACAATCGAGGATTGCAAACATACCCTTTCAAAACATCGATCAGATCGCGGATAAGAGCTTGGGCATCCTCCTCCGATATTCCTGACGGATCGAGAGTCTTGGATTCGGCGTCGCCATTGTGCAGGTCAATTGCATCGTCACGCTTTCGCTTTGCTGGGAGTGTGCCGGAGGTAGATGCAGGTTCCACGTGCGCCGGCGGACTCAGAACACCGTTCGTAGAGGCCATGGCGAGGCTGGTCGTCGGCGCAGGACGATACCTTAATTTTGGATGTCTGCTGCTTCGCGTTGTCGCGACCTCGCGAACCCACGACCGACAGACGAGGAAAAGGTGTGACCAAGGGTGATGTTTGCGGCAGGTGGGCGGTGAATCTGGGCAGAACACCGGCGGCGGGCTTTGGAGTCGAAGGACGTCGAGTGAATGCAAATCCTGCCTTGGGGCAGCGGAATGTCTTCTTCTGCACGAAAGTTCGCAGTCTGTCTGTTCGACGCAACTGCGCTCCAAAGTGAGAATGCAGCAGTCGTGCTAACATGGAAAGAGCTTAGCGCTCGGCCTCAACGACCAACCTTAAATTTTGGCTCGAGCTTGCTTTCGGACCATACCACCAGCGAGATTTGCACTCCTTTTGCTTCGAAACTCAATTCAACAACACTATCGACGTCGAACATATGTCTATCATCCTATGATAACCCTTTGCTGTAGCCAGGAACTATTTAGTATTTACTTCGTGTTGCAGATCTGTGATCGCCGGGACAACATGTACGGATGCAATCTTGCCTATGTTTCTCGAGACTTGGCAAGCCCTTGCTACGCAGCTCCGGTCGCCCGTGGAGTATTCGCCGTGGAGTATCCGTGAGTCAAGCCCTGATGGTGTTTCCTTCTTCCTTCTAATTTTCCTTCTAGTCCCCTCCAAACCATTCCTTCAAAAATGGCAGATTCTCTTGCAGCGGCCAGCCTAAGTTACCAGATGATTCGCAGGAGAAGCTCCAGACTGTCCAGCCTCAACCATCTCACCGAAGTCCACTAAAAGGTGTTATACTTCGCAAACCAACAGGACGCAGTTTTCACATACGAAGGCTGCGCGCAGACCTTAGGGCAGATAAGAATAAACTTCGATTGCGACTAAACTCTCGACCAACCCACAAGAAGCAGGCCAAAACAACGAACACAGTGCCACAAGAAACGAGTCCACTAAGTGATAATGCTCCTTTGGTGACATCACATTTCTCATGGCCGATCACCAAGCAGACAGATGAAGCCCTTGCAGATACTTCCATCCCATTTCTGGGAGCAGAAGATGACCAATGGACCCCTGGTATCGTATTGGCCCGGATTTTGGAAATGAAAGATCCGTCTGAGAGGGAAAGATACTATATCCATATAAGAACACAAACCGCTGCCCTGTCGCTTCCTATTCTCACTGTACATTATCTCCTTAGAGGTCATTTTGCAAGGGTAAATTCTTGCCCTTCACGTGTTCTTGGCGGATTTCTAATATCTTCTAGAGTACGTGGACGCCATATGACTTTAAGTTTCATTGGAAAGCCAGGGATTTTATGCGCCCACGAGGCATAACTTGGAGTAAGGTTGCTCAATGGCTTTGGGTTCTGTCCGGCCCCACGCCCAATGAGATGACCGAGCGACTCTTGTCGAAGCCATTTCATCGCAAAGAGATCTTAAAGCCAACACATCGCCCTCCATTCATTTTACTCGAGATCCTTCGGCGAGATATTTCCAAGGTTAAGACCCTGGAAATGCTAATAAGCTATACCAGGGACCACGTCTTGAATCTTGTTGACACTCCTCGTTCTTCCGTGCCGAAAGACCAGGCAATTACCTCAGCGGTTTTCAAGGGCACTTCCGAATCAGATGATGCATCTTCTCTCAGGAAGAATCAGCGTCGTACTATTACAAAGTCAGAAAAATTTGGAATAGAAGAGAATGCGTTCGCTATATTAATCAGTCGCCTTTTGTACCAAACTCGACGCATCTGGCCTTCTGCGATGGTCGATATAGCGCACTTGATTGTCCGCTATATGCAGTCATCTTCAGTCACCAATGTCTCACCTTTGAACCCCCCCCTCTTCATCCGCTTCTGTAAAATGAACAACTACTTCTTGCGCTTGCTAGCCTTGCCAAGTTCGATAGAGCCAATGCAGTCGATGGCGTACAACTGGGAGGCACAAAAATTGCTTTTAGAGTTGGCAGGGCAGTTTGACCCTCCCTTGAGGCTAGACCAGGCCAGCTACCGCGCTGTTGTTCAAGTCCTCGCTGCTACCAAGAAGTCTAGAAGAGAGTCAAGGTCTATGACTTTTCGAAACAGAAGTTGGCCTCCGTGGAGAGTTGAACAAGACGGTATGGATGCTCAGCGATCACAGGAGGAAGATTTCAGCCGAGTGATATCAGCCATCATGCGGTCGAGGGAATCGGGATATACGCAGGATGATCAGCTTTCCATCTTTGGAGGAGTTGACACTGACGGAACACCCACCATACACACTCGAAAATTGCTCAAGTCGAGGTCCCTCGACTCTTCCACTCGTGCAAGAGACAACCACGACGATGAGGGGAGGGTTTGGGCTGCGAGGATAGAAGCTACCCGTGACGTATATGAGGGGTGGGGTGCGTTCTCCGAATTTTGCAAAAAAGGCGGCAGACCAACCATCTCAATGTGCCTCGCCATGTTCCAAAAAATCAATTACGAGAGCAAACGATCGGCGCTGCAATTAGACCTGCATGTTCCTCCGGGGGATGCAAGAGAAGTTTACCCAGTATCCGACGACAATTTTAGCGAATTCTACAAGTCGCGGCTCCAACCACCAACGATCCAAAACTTATACCAGGAGATGAGAGCCGCGGGAATTGTACCTTCTGGAAGATGCTTGCGTTTCCTCCTTCAACACGCCAGAACAGTTGATGAGGGCTTGGGATATCTCCTTGACAGTGGAATTCATGAGCGAGTTGTCGCATACCTCGCAAACGGTGGCGAGAGCCAAATACCACCCGATGTGGTTGCACAGGTGTCAATTCCCATACTGGCAGACTTTATCTCTCTGATATGTCGATTTGCTCCTCGACTAAAAAAAATTTCCTTTGACACCGAGCTGGAGATGGCCGAAGATTTTAGAAGCCCGACAAAGAGAAATTCTTCTCCAGCTCGATCTGAAACTTGGACCATTCGTGAGGCTCGTGCTATACAGCACTCCCACCCTAGGGATCCCCTCACGCATGCAGCATTCCTCTTGAAGTCGTGGCGACCGAAATTTCGCCCGGCATGGTACGCGCTTTTAAAATGTCTTGCACGCAAAGATATTGTCATGGTCAGAAATCTCGTTACAGATTCCTCAAGAACGTGTGATAATCATGAGCTGGCGTGGCGAGTTACGAGGGCTGTACTTGAAGACTTTCACAGCTGCGACCTCGAGCTCGACCCAGAGGGGTTCCGCCTTGTCTGCCAGACTTTCGCCAAGTACGCGGAAGCTGCCTTCAACGAGTCTCAGAGGCATCGAGAAGGCCTGATCGAGACCTCACAGATCATCAAGGCGGAATGTGCAAAGTTAACCAATGGAGGTGTGGAAGTACCTTCAAAAGTCAACACGAGGCTCCGGTATATTGTGGAAGGAGCCCATTTGCATGCATATGTGCGTGCCATGGGCCTGATTGGGGATCATGCGGCTATTACGTCGCTACTCGAATGGATGGTCAGAAATCACGAGGAACTAGACGCTATAGCCTCGCTAGCAGCGAACGGGCAAAGAATGCTGCGCCAGACTATTGTTGCAATCAAGGCCTTCTGTGATATTTCGGAGCATGCAGTCGCCACTGCTCAACCTTTGGTAGAACAGGTAGAGAGTTGGGGTGGCTGGCCAGGCGAGGAAGAGGTAGAATATTATTTGAATCGGGGCCATGATCAGGTTCAGGGCGCAGGCGCTGAACCTGATGACGACGAAAAGGACGATTGAAGAGAGGGATGTCGGTGCAGAATCGCTTCCGGAAGTGGTTCGGTGTACTATATTGTATTGGTTGGCTAAACGATGTGAAATGATACCCCCTTTCTTCTTTTACTTATTGGTAGCTCTATTTACGAGTTTGGAGGTACAGCATAGCGTGTTAGCTAGTACTTAGGGAATAGCGGCTATTCAGGTTCCTAGCTTTTGCTTGTATCTTTAAGGTACCTATAGGTAGGTAAACAGACTTAGTCACGTGATCTCAAGACATCGCCTCTGTGGCCTGAGAATGTCCAACTGCCCAGATCGTCTGCATCTCAGCCTCTTCGATTTTTTGCTTTGTTCTATAGCGGTTGCGTGTGCTGCGATACTGACAGACTTGGTGTATCGTGACACGCGGGTCATCGAAGGAGGGAGGAGGGAAAGCAGCCGCCAACCTCCCGCTTTTCCTCCTGTTCTTCGCTAGAAGGACCGCAGAACAGGTGGCGCCCGCGCTCCGCTGACAAGGCAGCAGCCACGGAGCAGCAGCTGCGCAACGGCATAGCGACCGAAAGCGTCATCAAGTCACTCGCACCAGCGCCTGTGGCACCTACCTCGCCTCTGAAGCTCCATCCTGCTCTCTCCTCTGTCAACAACCCTCATCCTCCATCATCTTGGGTTGCGCATCATCCTACGATACACCACAACACAACACAACTGTTCCATCTATTACTTTGACAGTGATAGTCTCAACCACAAGAATCGCAATCATGAAGGGCGCACTCTTCGCCGCAGCATCGCTGCTGGGCTCAGCGAGTGCCGGCATCCACAAGATGCCGCTGAAGAAGGTCTCACTGTCGGAGCAGCTGGCTGGTGCCAACATCGACACCCACGTCAAGCACCTCGGTCAGAAGTACATGGGCGTTCGACCTCAGTCGCACATCGATGAGATGTTCAAGGATACCGCGATCCACGACTCCGGCGACCACAGCGTGCCCGTGAGCAATTTCTTAAACGCCCAATGTAAGGATCTCATCAATTTCAAGCTACTTCATTGCTAAATATAATACAGACTTTTCTGAAATCACAATTGGAACTCCTCCCCAGACCTTCAAGGTCGTCCTCGACACTGGAAGTTCCAACCTGTGGGTGCCATCTTCTGAGTGCGGTTCGATCGCCTGTTATCTTCACACCAAGTACGATTCATCCTCATCGTCTACATATAAGAAGAACGGAACATCGTTCGAGATCCGCTATGGCTCCGGTAGTCTCAGCGGCTTCGTTTCTCAAGATGTTATGAGCATCGGTGATCTCAAGATCAAGGATCAAATCTTCGCCGAAGCTACCGAGGAGCCAGGTCTGGCCTTTGCTTTTGGTCGTTTTGATGGTATCCTTGGTCTTGGGTTCGATACCATCTCTGTCAACAAGATCCCTCCTCCGTTTTACAACATGATTGACCAGGGGCTGCTGGACGAGCCAGTATTTGCTTTCTATCTCGGCGACACCAACAATGGTGAAAGTGACGAGTCGGAAGCTATTTTCGGTGGTGTCAACAAGGACCACTATACTGGCAAGATCACCAACATCCCACTCAGACGCAAGGCCTACTGGGAAGTTGACCTTGATGCGATCACCTTCGGCGACAACACCGCCGAGCTTGAGAACACCGGTGTTATACTTGACACTGGAACTTCTCTTATCGCCCTCCCATCTACTCTTGCTGAGCTTCTTAACAAGGAAATTGGTGCCAAGAAAGGCTACAATGGACAGTATACTGTTGAGTGTGACAAGCGTGATAGTCTGCCTGACATGTCTTTCACCCTCAGTGGCTATAATTTCAGCATCACTCCCTTCGACTACATTCTAGAGGTCCAAGGGTCTTGTATCTCCAGCTTCATGGGAATGGTAAGTTCATGATTCTCCGACGTTTTATGGAC
The DNA here is from genome assembly GCA_002865655.1 of Hyaloscypha variabilis F. Classification (NCBI taxonomy): domain Eukaryota; kingdom Fungi; phylum Ascomycota; class Leotiomycetes; order Helotiales; family Hyaloscyphaceae; genus Hyaloscypha; species Hyaloscypha variabilis. The sequence continues at coordinate 1,358,226 of KZ613943.1, read as the reverse complement.
TATGACTAAAGATGTGCAGGACTTCCCCGAACCCGTAGGCCCACTAGCTATTCTTGGTGATGCCTTCCTCCGAAAGTGGTACTCCATTTATGACCTCGGCAAGGGAACCGTTGGCCTGGCTCAATCCAAGCAGTAAATGATGAAAATTTACGATTTGACGGTGGAGTGGTCACAATTTGAATAGGGGAACCGGTCATATCGAGCGAGGGTTTCATTACACTGTACTCTATGCACTCTTCGATTTGGGATCTCAATTCTCTTACCTCAAAGCCTGGACTCGTGTCCGAGGCGCTAATCGATCACGCGAGATCGGAACTTTTTCTTTTGTGTTAACATAAGTACAAATGAATCCTTTTCATCCCATTCGTATCATCTTTCGGCTTAAGCATTATCAATGAGCTTGAAATTATTTTTAAGGTTTGATTTGTGATAATGTTACCTTCAAACCTCCATTTAGCCTTGCTGTGGACATAGATTTTAACAAAACATCACTTGTTAGTCATAACAGATGATAAGGCTGCCATCGATATTCATTTCGCTATGGGCCCGCAAACGGAAAACTAGCACTCATCTTCCGATCTTTACCTCGACATACAGCCCCTTCTAGGTGTATCATCCTCAGCTGCTGTATAAATCCCTTAAACCTGGAACTTTGGCAAGAGACGACAGGGTTAAATCTGAGCCAGAGATTCTAGACACAGTATCTGCTCTTCTAACTCTTCTTCCCATCACAAACTCAACCCTGCTTCCCATCATTTCCAAGCGGGCTAACGATACAGGCGAAATCTCATATCTGGGCAGGCAAGACACCGAGTCGGGCTTAGACCATTAACCACCTCTCCTTGCTGGGAGCAAAAAAGCCCATTACTCTCTGCATCAACTTTCACGGCCTAGTAAACTCTTCAACCACTGTCGGCACAGTCTGCTCTACAAGCACTGGAACTTTCACCGCCATAACTGGCGACCCTCAATCTGGTCTCCGTGTCGGAACTAGTTGGAACTGTCCCTGCATATGCGGGAGTACTCTCTCTTTAATCGGGTTATCCTCTGCCTTGATATGGATGAGAAGTGATTTTTAGTGGTTCGCTGTCTGAATTTGGTTCTGCCGTTTCTCTTCGGGAACAACGACCTTGGAAGTCCGAAAGTGGGGACGCAACGATACTACATAGTTTTGCTTGAATTTCACGAGGAGATAGCTCATCTTACAACTCAGTGGGAGTATTATTTGGAATTTGATGCTTCATTCTCTGTGTGAAAGAGACAGATTACGAAGAGCTACAAAGTTCGCGAGGTCTCGGTACAGAATTTCCGTGAAGCTATCAGAATGCCACATAACACATCATTCTCCGTATCAAGAAACACAACCATAAATGGTCAACATGCAGAACTCAGAGGTCAGAAAGTAGATGCTCTACTGAAATTGTTTAGCTGTGCCAGATATCGCAAGGATAGCTTACCTAGACCTCGACGAAAGCTGCACTTTCCATAGTTTCTTCTTCCGTAACCCAGTCCAGTTCATCCTCGAAGGGGTCCTTCACTTTCAGTCCCTCCTCATAGCATAAAATGCCGTCCATCCAAAGTTCTCCGCCAAAAGAATCGTTGAGTTCTGCTAGGAACCCACTTGGACTAGGAAAATCAGTACTCCACATTAGGGAAAGAAGAAACCCAGAAAATGACGCATCATCAGAATAGAGGACTCGGGATGAAAGGCAATGAGATAGGCCATGTACTCAAGTCTTAGCCAATGCTTCAACCATTCCTCTTTCTCACTTGGTGTTCGACTTGCGAAACCAGTATTCACCACCAACTTAGTTTCCACATGAGAGGGAAAGCCATCCACAGCGCCACATTTCTTCAACAGATTCAGATAGTCGTGGCAATCTCTGGACGTGGGACTGCCGATCGACCTGAACTGGCGAGACATTCGCCTTAAGCCTAGCATAATCTCAAAAGGTGTTCCCATAACACGTTGACGGGTAGCTTTGTAGGGAAATCTCAAAGTGCATCCTTTCAAACTTCCACTCCGAGACCACTCGACGAAAGTTTCGAGCGCTCTCTGCGTATCCAGGAAGTACCTTGGCTGAAACAACTCAAAGTCCATCTCAATATACTGCAAATAATGATGCAATTGGGTTGCTAAGGTAGGCCACGGGAAAAAATACCTCAACTCAGTTGGGCGCATAAGTCGAATACCATTGAGTTTCCACAGTAAGTTCTCCACTTCTGCGTGAATTTGCTTGCACACCCGATGAAGTGATAATCTGATCCTATTCTCATCACTCCACTGAAAATCTCTTTCTGAGTCGAAAGGTACAAGTCTAAAACAATCCACCGTATGCTTCCAGCCGTACTTATCAATACGTGGTACCCTACTCACTGGCAAGCAAAGGAGGCCCGTTGGTGATGCAAGAACGTAGTTGTAGATTTGGTCACGTATCTCCTGAGGGAGGGAATCCAGGAGTTGTGAGGCCATTTCAGAAGTCCGACAGGAGCACGGCGCAAGGAATCAGAGTTTGATGGGTGCTTGCTCAGGTAAGTCTTTCAATTTCCCCAGAAGTTGTGGAACAATGAGAGTTGTTTGGGAGAGTGCTAACCAGCTATCCTCCCAGGTTTCCCAGCCCTGGCTCCACAATCAGTGTTAATTAAGCACAGATAGAGGCTCAGGTTGAAATAAAATTCCCCCAAGGAGTTTCAGAGAGCAACTCTTGGGAGTAACAAGACTAGATACGGTATGGATCTCCGAAGGCTTGCACAAGTTGGCGAGCAGGCGAAGTGGGTTATCACGTGCAGAATCCCGAAGCTAGCCCAATTTGGTTCTAGCCTCCTGCCGCACAGCAGAAAATAATTTGAGCTTCGGGGATGCGAATTTTCCGAATTTACAGACCGACAAACGAACACCAATACAACAATCCAAAATACAGACTTGATCCTGGCGTAAGAGAGGCGGAGGAAGCTCTTACTTGGATACTAGGTCTGGAATCCTGCGAAAATGTCGTCCAACATTGATTACCTGCTCCACGAGAGCTCGGTGGGGTATGCAATCTTTCAGGTCGTCCACCAAGCCGACACAATTGGCAATCGATTGAAGGAAGTCCAAGATGCGGGCCAGGATCTTGCAAAGTTTGGAAAGATGGTAAAGCTTGTAAACTTTGCGCCTTATAGGGAAGCTTCAAGATGGCATTTGTGGAGAACTCAAGCTAACTTCATGTTCAGAGGTGCAGCCGAAGCTCTGGAGAACATCAATCTTGTGTCTGAAGGCGTCCTGTCCGAATATCTCCGATCTGATCTCGAATTAAACCTCCCAAAGCCGTCGAAAAAGAAGAAGATCGTGCTGGGAGTGCAGGACAAAAATTTGGCTGGAAGCATCAAAGCATCGTTCCCTGGTGTTGAGTGTGAGACTGGCGAGACTTCTGAAGTTGTTGCAGACTTATTAAGAGGTCTGCGACTTCACGCAGGAAAGCTACTGAAGGGTCTTCAAGAGGGAGATGTCGAACGGGCGCAACTCGGTCTTGGTCACGCATACTCTCGCGCAAAGGTCAAGTTCTCAGTTCAGAAGAACGACAACCACATCATTCAAGCCATTGCTACTTTGGATCACCTCGACAAGGCTGTCAATACCTTCTCCATGCGAGTACGAGAATGGTACGGCTGGCATTTCCCAGAACTCATTCGAATTGTATCGGACAACCACACCTACGCAAAGCTTGCGCTCGCAATTGGGGACAAGAAGACCTTGAGTGACGCAAACTTGCACGATATCGCTGCCATTGTCAATGACGATGCGGATATTGCACAGGCCATCATCGACGCCGCACGAGTTAGTATGGGACAGGATATCTCATTGACTGATATGGAGAACGTTTCAGCATTCGCGAATCGTGTGGTCAAGCTTGCCGAGTACAGACGGTCATTATTCCAATACCTGGTTAACAAGATGGCAATCGTTGCGCCCAACTTGGCTTCACTTATCGGCGAAGTCGTTGCAGCTCGGCTTATATCTCACGCTGGTTCTCTTACCAACCTTTCAAAATATCCTGCATCTACTGTGCAAATTCTTGGAGCCGAGAAAGCACTCTTCCGAGCCTTGAAGACGAAGGGAAACACTCCAAAATACGGGCTGATCTATCACTCAAGTTTCATTGGCCGAGCTGGTGCAAAGAACAAGGGCCGGATCTCGAGATTCTTGGCCAACAAGTGCAGTATTGCTAGCAGAATTGACAATTTCTCTGAGGAGCCATCGACAAAGTTTGGACTAGCATTAAGAAAGCAAGTTGAGGAGAGATTAGATTTCTATGCGACGGGAACTGCTCCAATGAAGAATGAGGACGCAATGGTATGATGACTATTTACTAATCCACATTAGAACTCCACTAACATTAACAGAGATCAGCAATGGATGCCGTCCTAGGTGACATCAACATCGCTGACCCCACCGCTGATGCCGACATGGCAGATATCACACCTCGCGCCGTCCAAAAGCAAGAGAAGAAATCCAAGGACAAGAAGAAAGAGAAGTCGAAAGATAAGGAGCATAAGAAGGATAAGAAGAGGAGACACAGCGAAGTGAACGGCGATGCAGGCGAAAGTGAAAAGAAGAAAAAGAAGAAGAGCAAGAGAGAGTCGTCTTCTGAGTAAATGAGGCTAGCAAACTCTGACGTGTAAATTCGGGCATTACTTCTGGCGTGAGCGGTGTTGGCTGTTTGTGTTTGTGGCTACGGCGTTGCGGATGTATCTCTTCTAAGTCTGGGAAGGGTAGATTACTTGCTAGTTGCGCATCACACAGCTAGTTTGTATGCAAATTGCTTCTCTTCTGCACTTCTTAATATACGTGACATGCATGATTGATCTTCTTCTTCTTCATAGCCAGAACAATGCCCTAGAACTCCTGCAAAACGCCGTACTTCGCCATGCTAGTCACGCTCCTGACTTTGTCTCCCGTGTTTTCTTGACGCAGAAATCTCACTGTTCAAGCACCTTCACTACCGAACTCGTTCGTCCAGTCTTCGCTGCGCTTGATATCTTCTCCCGACACAGTAGGCCGGGCACCTTTAACTGCCTTTATGAAATCCTTGAGTTGCAGAGGCGGCTCCAGCAATTTGTCTGAATCGACTTCTGTCCAAGTCATTTCCATGGCACCAGCATCACCCGGCGAGCAAGGGGTCAACTTCTCGACCCCGTCATCCGTTACCTAGAGGAATTAGTTAAATTTCGCATAGTCAAGACCCGTCGCGTAGCTTACCTTCTTGTAATGCGTAGCGGTCTGAATCTTCCGCACCGGTTGCATAAGTGCGTCTTGCACGGCAATGCTAATATCAGAGCCAGAGTATCCTTCACTTAATTCGCCCAGCTTTCTGTAATCGGCACCTGTGAGTTCACAAGGGGTTGAGCCGACGCTAATCTCGAACATCTTCGTCCGGGCAGGCAGATCAGGAAGAGAGATATGTACACGTCTTTGGAAACGACGTCGAATGGCTGCGTCGAGTTGCCAGGGAATATTGGTGGCGCCCAGAACCAGAACACCTTTGCTGTCACGGCCTACACCATCCATTTGCACCAGCATTTCTGTCTTTATACGTCTCGATGCTTCTGACTCTCCTTCTCCTCGAGGACCACATAGAGCATCCACCTCATCGATGAAGATGATTGATGGCTTGTTTTCTCGCGCCATTGCAAACAGTTGCTTCACTAATCTGTGCGCATATCAGTATCATTGTTATGACTTCAAGTCAGCCAGACGAACCTTTCACTCTCTCCCATCCACTTGCTGACCAAGTCTGAACTGCTCACACTGAAGAATGTGCTATTTGCCTCCGTAGCCACTGCCTTCGCCAAATAACTCTTTCCTGTCCCAGGTGGCCCATACAGAAGGATACCCTTCCAAGGTTGCCTCTTACCCGTGAACAAATGTGGGAATTTTATAGGCAGAATTACGGCCTCCTTCAGCGCCTCCTTCGCTCCTTCAAGACCAGCCACATCCTCCCACCTGACATTCGGCTTATCTTGTAAAATTGCCCCCGCCAACGCATTTCTCAACTTCTTGCTCTCAGGATCCACCTCATCGTCACCCTCTTTCCCTTTCCCTCCTCCTCCTGTCGTGCTCCCGTTCGCACCTACCATCCCAGGCTTTTTGTGCTTCCCATCGGCGTCCGCCAAATGCTGCTTCAGCTTCTCAGCTCGCTCCATGTACTCGCCCGCCTTCGCTCTTATCATCTCCTTGGATTTGGCGTTCTTCTCCCATTTCAGCGCCAGCATAAACAGCTCAAGCGATTGATAGTATAGCTGGTATGCCTTTTCATACTCGGCGGCTGTGTCTGCTTCGATGGCCTTCTTCACAACGTCTATTGCGCGGCCGAGGAAGTCGGTATTCGACATGATGAAGATGAAAATGGGGGTTGGTCGATCCCAAAATGATCGCAGAAATTGGCACTGCTAGGCAAAACTGCTCTTTGGAGATTTCTTCTAGCTCGATCCTTCAATACAACGTAGATCTGCGAGTTTGACGTCGGAAGCTGTGTCTGGAGGCGGGGTCTTGAGGCACCAATTCCAGGCTCTGGCGAACGCGGTGAGAGAAAATGACCTTGATTCCGAGAGGAGGATTAGCCTGTGGATGCAGAATTTGCTGCTATAGCTTCGGGTTCAACTGAAGTTGGGCAGAGAGAGGGGACGCTTGCCTCTGTTGCCTCGTGCGATAGGAGGTTGTTATGACGGACCAAGATCATCGGTTGGCGAAGGACCCTTGTCGTGCTTTTGCCCCGCGACGGCGCTAGTTGGGACGTCCAAAATCTTTTGATATTTGAACATCACCCCATAGCGCATTATTGAAGCTATTGATCAACCTTATTCTCTTCAGAATCTGCACTCAATAGCTGGAGAATACAGAGTAAAGCCTTTTTCATTACGGGACTACAGAAAACACTCCCAGGATCTCAACCTGAACCCCTCGAACCCCACTACCTCGTGCAACCATGGCAGACGCACAGCATCAACTCCAGGCCCTTTCTGATGAATACCAGAAGCTGCAACAAGGTTTGTTTAGTTACGGAGGGCTTTATAGTTGCTTGTTTGTGACTTTTCATCATAGATCTACAGAACAGCATCAACTCAAGGCAAAAGCTTGAGTCGCAGCAGCAAGAGAACAAAGGTGTACAGAAGGTTAGAATCCCAGACCTCGAGAGCTGAAACACATGACTAAGAGTTTTAGGAATTTGCGAGTCTGAAAGATGATGCGAATATCTACAAGTTGGTGGGACCAGTGCTGCTTAAACAGGACAAAACGGAGGCGGTGATGGCTGTTGACGGAAGACTGGAATTTATTGACAAGGAAATGTGTGCTTCTAAATCTGCTTACGGCCAGATCTGGGCTAATGAATTGGCAGAAGGAGAATAGAGAAGCAGATCAAGGATGTGCAAGAAAAGAGTGATCAGATTCGGTCACAGGTAAACCTCGGAATTTCCGTATAGTGATAGCCTGACTTACAATTGCACAGATCATACAAATACAGTCTGAAGCACCGCAAGCTGCTGCGCAGGCTGTATAAGGCGCTCGGAATCAGTTTTGCATCGTTGGAGTCTAGCAAGGCATTGCATGGCGTGATTGAATAAAAAGGTTTATTGAGCAGCAAGTCATCCGATTGTAAATCGAGAAAGTTCTTCTTTATTCATTGCACGCTCTTGGAGTTCGAGTTTGTGCAGCAACTTTTCATAATGATATTAGTTCGAGCCCCCCTTATTGCCACGTTATCCTTGTGCCTTTTCCCTTCAGAACATACTCCCTTGATTGACGCCACCAGCTTCTGCTGCTAGTTTTCAGAATGATGATGGATCTTTAAAGTGATGGATCTTGTTGCTTACAGCCTTGCGCCGTCAAGGAAAGGAGCGCTCTATTCTCATGTGTGTTGCGCTTTTGCTCCTTTTTGTACTGTCATTACGGGGTTTTACTAAGCCCTGCACTCTGTAGAACGATCATGAGAATGGTAAGCAGACGGCAAAGCCTGTCGAATCCTAAAAGCCTATGCATTGATGCTGTTATGCTACTTTAAAAATACAGTCCAGCTAGTTTTCTAAAGGATTCTCCACAGAGGACCCTCAAGCTTTTAATATTTTTTCAAGGATATTTAAAGAAGAAAAAAATGGGTTTGTCAAGATTAGGGGGTTTTTAGGCAGTGTGTTGTTAGATGAGACAACACAGATTATCCATTTAAGGTCGCCACCCCCCAAGGAAAACGCGACAATTGGTGCTAAAACGTTTTGAATCTGGCACGAGTCTTCATGCTTACATTTCTTGCCCTTTTGTCTGCTGAAGATTGTGTGTTTTGCGAATTTTAGCCATTCCATCACAGGAGGCTAAGCGAGACGAGAAGGGGGAACAAAGGTGAGAGCGGAGCTGGCTTTGAATATGCTGCGAAAATCTGCGAGACAGATACCTAAGGAGACTAGAAATTTAAGGATCTAGTCGCATTTAGATATTAGCCTTCGACGGTCAGCAGAATTGTTCCCCAGGTCGTAGTGGCCTCTACTTCCACCTTCCATCTTCCGAATTCTCCACAACTTCGAGGCCAAACCGTTAGGAAGAACACAATCTACCGTAGCACGACCATAATTCAGCTCTGAATGCTTCTTTCATCGCGTTTTGAGCTTGAATCCCTCCATCTCACTCGACTCAAAGCGCAAGACCACCAACTTGTGTCCCCCATTGAGACTCAATCCTGCTCACCACTTAAGAGGGATTCGCCATGGCAACTGAACTCACCTTCACTTTGATTCCCAAACTTCCACAAGAGTAGGCATTCCGGCCTCTTGCATCTCTTGCTATGCTCTCAAGCACTGGTGCTTCATCTCATGGTCCCCGAAACAACCCAGTGTATCTGAAAGCGTTCTGAATGCTCACCTCATCGTTGACAACGTCGAGACAATCTGATACTAATACTGACTGACTGTTGTGCTAGGATTCGCCATATGATATGGGTGTATGCTATGCCTAGCAGAGTTGTTCATTGGACATTCGAACAACCTGTGCGCCTCCCACTCTCTCCAGGAAACCTGAAAGTCTCGCTGCGCCCTACGCTATTTCCCGCACTGAACGCCTGTAAAGATTCCAGAAAGAAACGATGTTGGTTTCTCGACTACGTGCCAATAAGGAGCAATCGACCACGGATCTACTTTCACACGAACTCCCTACCTACGCACTCTTCGATTCGTTGTAGGATATCGCTAGTATTCACATGAGCCCAATTTTCAATCTGTCGATCTCATGCTGGTCTGAGTTTGCATCCTGCGAGGGAGTTGGTCGATGGCTACGAGACAACATCCAATATCTCGTGATCAATCATCTCCGAATGCAAAATACCCTCCACTCTCCGTTGGGCAGTGAAATTGAACTACTACTTATTGCTCTACCCAAGATGCCACTTCTACAGGAGATCACTATTCCGCACCTGGCTGCCACGCACCTGAGTGCCAAGCACAAGAGTCGAGCCAAAAAATGCTCGTCAACTGAGAAGAAATTCATTCCCTTCGCAGTTATGGCCAAATCCAGCATCGAGAAATTTTCAGCGGACATCCAAACCAGTATGCAGATTCGGAAGACAGCTAATCCGGCTTGGAATGTGCCAAGGATCACTTTTAGTCAATTGCTCTGAGCTGGGAAAGGCTGCGTGACCTTACGAGACTGCCTTTCAAACAATTAGCTATCGAGACCAAATGAATTGGGCCACAAAAGGAGAGTGGGACATTCAAGAGGTTCAAGTAGCACTTTGAAGCTCTTGCCAACTCCCGTGCCCTGGCTTTTACACACCCCTCGCCAGCTTACTTTGTCTCTTGCGACCCTCCAGAAAACCATCCAGAAGACTCGTGGGATATCAGCAAATGGTTTGTCCCGGAATTTACACAACCTTTTCTGTTACCAACTCACTTTCCTGTTTCTTCGCTTCTCTTGAAAGTCTCATCAACGCTCGACTACAACAACATTACTTGCTCTCATGGCACATACAGACCTTTTGCTGGCGTCCGATCTTGCACCCCTTTTCTTACTTTCAGATTCGACTTTTCATTGGGACTGGGAGGCGAGCATGAATGCGAAGCTTTGCAGGAAAATTTTCATTGCAATTAGGTCTTCGAGCTATACCAGCATAAAATACAAAGGCTGCTGCATGCAAAGTCGCTCTTCCGTTGTGTGACCTTCCAAGCAACGCTGACGTGACTGATTTTGTCAGTCCTCCCTGACTACCCAACCCCATGCAATATAGAAATCTCCATTTGCCATTCCCATCGTGAAGTCTTATCCCATCCAAGCCACAATGCAAATGACTCCTCCCTTCATATCACCCCAGGCCGGTCCTTGGGGGGGGGGGGGGGTTCCAAAAACGCCGAAATGAAGCAACGCAGTCTCTTAGTACACATTCACAATTGAAGAAATTAGGTTAAAAAACTCCAGCGTCTGTCAGCACGTCCACCCTGCCACCCTCTTGCTCTCAATTGACAGAATGCCTCTTCCCATATGTACTTTTTGAGTTGCTCTTCCGCTTGAAATGCACGTCCGTAAACGAGTGTAGACCAGCGAAAATCTGGTTGCATCAAAGGAGGATATGACCTCTAGCACCTTCCCACTGATATCTGACATTATGTGTTCCCTCTCTATCGTTCGATGCTCTCTGGACTCATCATGCCTACCGCGCTGCCGTCGTCTTTTTCGTTTTGACTAGCGTTGCCCTGGCTGCTCTCTGCTCGTTCCATGGAGACGGGACCTCCATTGGGTAAGCTGAGCTTCAATTTCTTTGCAGAGGCGGTCAGAGGATTTGGTTTCTCCGGGCTACTGTTGATCCCAGACTTTGCGCCCGTTGCAGGATCCATTGCTGTGCCATTGTCAAGCTTCTTCTTTTTCTTAGCATTGCCAGACTGTTCCTTGAGGGGACGCTTTCTCGGACTGGTGATCTTTCCAGTAGGACCAAGGCGAGGTCTTGATGGTCTTTGTTTAGCTGGAAGCTCTTCATCTTCGAGCAAGGGCTCATCGTCGTTAGCATGCAGCTTGGCGAGGAAGAAGTTTCTAACAAGGCCGATCTGGTCCTGCAGGTTCTCCTTGGTAACAGGCTCAAGAGGTGGCAGTGGCAGGAATATGTCAGTCGATGGTCCCTGAGCGACGGTCTTATCTTGGTGGGAGTAGAGCCTTGTGTGGAGCAGATGTAATGGCACGGAAAGGCTTGCCATGCCGAACTCAGAGTCCAGGCCAAGAGCCTTGAAGCCGAAGAAATCTTCGCCGAGCTCCTCGGCAAAGTCGCCTCCCACAAACTGCTCGCTGCCATCATTGAAAGCTCCAGATCCATCTGCCCCTCCATCTGTAAGAGCAGGACGCAAGAGATCGGAAAGATGTGCTTTCATGCGATCGTGCATGACTCCCAATTTGGTGCCGAGACGCTCGACATCGTCCTTGACGTAGCCTTCCAAGCTCTCAACATCAAGCCCATTCTCACTGAGTGTGTGGAGGACCACTTCTTCATCTGTGAAGGTCTCCTGCCACTTCGCTCCAGCATCCACAGCTCCCCCAATCGCTGGCACCTTCGGTGTTTCTCGATAGACATTAAAAGTTTGCACAAGTTTAGTGAAGAAGTCACCTGCGATGTCAGTGATGACGTCCAAAGCGCTGGGTTGAAGTTCTTCAAAGCCAGCATGATAACAAAGTTCGGCTACCGATCGTTGCAGGGCAGCTTTGCAAACCCAGGTAGCCATGATCGGGCCATCGTCTGAAACGACGTGCGGCTCAATGTCTGTTTCGATGAATGGCTCTGGTTCATATTTAGGAAATTGATTGTTGTACATCTGAGCAGGTTAGTTCCAGTTGTAAAATTATCGTCATGTTAGGGAAGGAGTCTTACTTGGGCTTGCAGTTGCATTTGTTTAATGACGCCAATCTTGGAGCACAACTTCCTCGTTTCCTGCATCTGTCGCATGTTGGCCTCCACCTTTCCGGACAAGAAACTTTTCGGAGCAGTGAAGTGGCCACTCGGGACCATGCGAAGAAACTCATCGGATCGATCTATGAGTTGTCCCTCGGCATCTTCAACCCATTGGAGCTTGGGAGCTATGTCTGGAATGGCAGACAGAGAGTCATAGTAGTCTGGGAGCACCCGTTCTTCTTCACCCTCCATACCCTCAGCTAATGTCTCAACACCTTGAATTGCATCCTTGGCTCCTTTTGCATTGGTATCCGAGCGAGTGGCATCGGACTGGGCTTGCTTTTGCTGGCGAAGCCATCTTCGCATCCCTGCTTTCGTCCGAAGTAGCGCAGGCTCGTCAATGTTAAGTTTGTCTCCCCTGAAAAGCCGATTTCGTTCTTTGGCAACAAGCGCTCGATCTTTCTTCGTAACTTGTTTCCAGATCTTGTACTCTTCGTCTTCCCGTAGATCCTCAGCAACGGCACCGAGTGCCTGGCCCAGAGACAATCCATTTATTGATGGTCCATCAATCTCCATGCCGTCAGCTTGGCTTCCAAGTCCTGGAATCCCGTTCATGCCACTAGGTGTGATGGATCCAATGGGCGGAGTAGCGAAACCGTTCTGGCTGCCGTCCATACCAGCGTCAGATCCTTCGTGCCCGAGTTTTCCAAGTAGTCCATTGAGTTGGATTGAAGGTTTCTGATCGATCCCTGGCGTACCTTCCTCTCTATCAGGAAGGGCCTTTCTAGCCTTCGAGCCTTTCACACCTGCCTTTCGCCCTCTTGAGGACATGATTGGCTCGTCATCACTGTCATCACCTCCATCGTCTTCACCTCCATTTTGCTTTCGACGTTCTTCGGCTTCAACTTCAGCTCGTGGTCGGATTGTGAGATCTGGAATCAAAGGTACTAGTTTTTCTGCCTCCTTCCTCATCGAATTTGCATTCCTCCGTAATGGGTGTTGGATGTCAGCGTTGTATTTTAAGCAATTGTCCCAGATCAGGTTCAGATCTGTGACAAACTCTGCCTTCGACTTGTAACTCAAAGTCTTCAGCTTTTTAGTCATTGTTCCAAGATCCATGGGGTGTTTGATAACTATGCGTTGTTAGCCAGCATTGCTCACGGAAAGGTGGGAAACGTACTGTTGTAATAGTCCGGGGCCTCTCGCTTGTTGACTCTTGTTAGAAAGGGGGCAGAATACTCTGTCATGGCCTTGAGCTCGCTCAGAACCTTTTCTGCAGCTTCATAAAGCTCTTCTTGGTGGACATTCTCCTCGCTAGCCCATTTGCTCCTGTTCTTGCGGACCTCGTTCATCAAGGACCGCAGCTCAGCATCAGAGGCCCGGACCTGATCTCGCTTGAGGTCTATTCGAGCAATGAGATGCTTCAACGTCAAACTGGAAGCGCCTAGGTTGGCGCTACTTAAGGAGCCGTGATGTTCACCGTTGGCTCCATTTGCATGGCTGGTGTTTCCTCCATTATCCATTTCTGATTCGATTTGCTTTTCGGACTCTTCCAACCTCTGTTGCTCGAGCATAGCCACCCGGTCATTTTCCAAGGTGTAGAACAAGGTGTGAAAGCTCCGCTTGGCGGATTCTTCTGTAGCTTTTTTGGCCTCCTCCAGCTGCTTCCGTACATCTTCGGAGGACTTGGGTTCGTCTTGCGCTGCATCGTCTTTGTTCTGCTCGGCCTGCTTCGTGGGGGATAGGTCCGAGGATACAGGAGAACTACCCGACTTCGAGGGCGACAACAGAGCATTGGCACCTTTGTTCTTGAGTGGGGACTCTTGGACATCGTCCTCGTCCTCGTCATCATCATCGTCATCATAGTTGTCCTCGTCAATAGTTCGCGCAGACTTCTTGGGCGCTTGCTCTTTGGACTCCGCGATACGGGGTTCATCTGTCGTCAATTGGTCTATTTGCATGCCGCTGTCCTGCCCTGACTCGTCCTCCTGCGCAGTACTACCTCCAAATAATCCAGCTATCTTTGCTTCGGTGCGCCGATATAGTTCTTTGAACATCTGCCGCTGCTGCTCATCCTCCGCATTGTCTCCATCATATTGTACGGTGGCCGACTCGGACATTGTGGCATCTTCGAGAAGGAGACTTGGAGTATTCGTGCGCGCGGGTGTATCGTCCCGATGATGGAAGGATTTGCTACTGAGATGCGATGATGGAGGAAGCCATGCTTGTTGGTTGGCGATCGATGTCGTGGGCGCTGATGATGATGGTCCAGATCTTGACATCTTCTCGCTCTCCTCTCCCCACCGCGCAACTTTACAGCGCGCGCCGAGCCACGAGCCTTCACAGATACGTCGTCGGTGCGCCCTGAACTGGTATGGAGCGAACGGTATTCATCGGTGATCAGTTTGCCGCGTAAATTCGGGTTGAAAATCGATGGCGTCTGGGCGGGTTTCGATGGCTCTTTCCATCGATTTTCGCGGGAAATAGAGGCGGTTCAGAAGTGAGGTTCGATGGCCGGAGGGTGCTCTACCTAGCGGGATGGGCGAGAAGTTCACAGCAGGAACTTTGGGAAAATTACAGCCACAACATTCATTTATAATAGTAATCCCATACCTTCTATAGAGAGTATCTACATCTACAACAACTCTTTCTCCATTTTATTTTCTATCACTTTCTTTGGATTTAGAGTTTAGGAAATAAATGCACTTCGCCGCGTAACGTCAGGGGGTTAACTTCGCACGTGATCAGCCCGCTGGACACTTCCCCAATGAACACGAAGGCTTGACCTCGAAGCTCCTCCCTCCACCTACACATAGTTGCTCAGCAGATGAAGCTTTCTGAAATGAGAACCAGCCTCTAAAATCCATGAAACCTCCCCCAAGATGCGGATAAGGCTACCCTTTGCAGGTTCGGGCTTACCACAGCCTCGTTCTCGGCAGCTCCAACTGACATCACGCAGGAGCATTCCTCTTCTTCGTCGCAACAGCGGGGTATGCCGGACTCACCTCGCTGCAGATCGACGCCATAGTAGACGACAAAATCCTTCACTTCCTCACCTTCTTCGTCCTCACAACTTGCTTCTACTGGATCCTCGACACCTCTCGGAGACGGAGTCTCAACTTCACTCTCCTCGTTTGCACAGGCGTCCTGGGAGTCGGCTCGGAGCTCCTCCAAGACGTCCTGCCAAATGGCAGGAAATTTGACTTTTATGATATTGTTGCGAACATTGCCGGATCGCTGGCGGCGATTGGCTTGAGTACGTGGTATCACATGCGGATGTTGGAGAGGAAGAGGTTGGCGAAGCAGTATCAAATTGTACCGGGAGAGGAAGATGTGGAACTTGGAGACGGAGTCGGTGCACAGGAATCGGGAACAGTGACTGCTGCGGTTACTGCCCCGACGCTGGATGAGGAAGTTGAGAACTGGGACGAGAATCTGGAGGATGGCTGTAAGTCTCAACTTGTCGGAGAACTATTCCCTCTTTCGTATTGTTTCAGGTTCAGGCTGTGTAGCGGTATCTAACGTCTCCTGGAACTTTCTACTCCTAACGATAACCGAAGGAACTATGCTAACTCCGAGATCTTGGGAAACAGGGGAGGAGGATGAACATACAGCGGATAGTGCGGAAGGAGAAGGATTGAAAACCCCTAGTGCCAGTAGCGCTGGAGATGTGGAGGGTGAGCATAAGAAAAGAAACGATTGATATGTTACGATATTATGAGTTGCGTTGGCGTTGGGAGCGGATTTGCTTTATGAGCATTGGGAACCTCGGAACAGTATTATACGAGGGTAAGATCCAAGCGGTAAAATGAAACCAGACAACAAGTCAATACATACATTTCACCATTTACAGTTCCGAGAAGTTAGTCTCCCGGAAGGAAAAGTTCCTGAAATCTCCAATGAACTCGGGAACTGTAAAGAAACCCAAATCTCTTTCTAATTACTTTGCTGCCGAGGATAAAGTACTGATGTTGCAGAAGTTGGTTTGGTTTTAGCCTTGCTTTAGAATATTTCAATTTGGCTGAGATTTTCAGCCTATCTCTAAAGAACAGTCAGATATTGGGAATTGTACTGAGCTGATGTGGATCATTGTAGCTGTTCTGAACAATCCACCTTCTCTTACAGAGAATCTAGAACTATCACAACAAAGATCTACCACCCGAAGCTCTCATCATGGAAATAGACATCTCGTCCCTTTTCAACCCATCTTCCAACCTGTTCTCTCAGCTCTCTAGCCATTTGTTTAGGTCCGCAAACCAAAACCGCAACTCTCTCTTCATTGCCATGTCTAAACGTCTCATCCACGATCTTCCTCAGGTCTGGTCTCTCGCGGCAGCCAGTTGCTTTTACAGGCTCTTCTGTCCATTGCAACTCGTCCAGCTCCACACTTCCATCCACAGGTACTGGCTCGTCGAGGTGATCATGATCATCCGAGTTGCTTCTAGTCAGGAAGATCTTCACATTCTTGTCTTCCTCGATGGGATTTTCCTTCTCGGAATCAACGGCCCAGATAGCTTCGGCAGCTGATCGCATAGACCATATCAACTCTACACGATTTGAACTCTTGCCTTCAGCTGCCAATTGTTCTTGTGCATGAAGGTAGATTGGTATAATGAAAGTAGACCCTACTCCGCCAGCCACAAGCAGAACCCTGTCATAATCTGCTGCGAGGTTCGGAAACCGTTGCGAGCATCCTAGAGGCCCTTCAATCTTGATAGGAGGTCTGGCTTTTGAGAGGCGGGCCAAGCTACTAAGGGCTTTCGTTGTAGGTCCATGTAAAGCTCGCAGAACCAGCGTTATGTCGGTATCTGAGACCTCTGCTACGGTGAAGGGGTTGAACAAGAAATCGTGAATCCAGGACGCCGAGGAGAATAGGGGTCTACTAGCTGGTGGAATTGAGAGATAGACATGCTGTCCTGGCTTGGCCTGAAATCTGCTTATCTTCGACTCTGGGATGGGGATTTTCAGCTTAACCAATTTGGTGTGTGGCACGGGAGTGATCGTTGCGAAACCAGTGACCGTGTCCAGATTCCGACAGATGAGATCGAACAGGAACAAAACCAAAGACTCGATCACGTAAATTCGAAGAGGTTTGGCATGGAAGAAGAGTAATGGAAGGAGCCAGAGTCCAATCATCAGATGAAGGACAAAGAAGACCCTGTAACTCCAGCGTCGGACTCTTTCTAAGCTAGTGACCGCGATAATATCGATGAGGAAGAAGCCAACGATCCCAACAATGACAACAGGGTCCGTCAGGCGTTTCTTCACAACCCCAGCTTGCACGAAGAAGTTGATATACCAACCAGCATGACATATCAGAAAGAAGTGAATGATTCTTCCTGAGATCCTGTGCCAAGCATTTAGTTGCTCGTGGGATGATCTGAATGCGAAAGCAAGAGGAGAATATTGAGACTTCATAGAAAGCATATAATGCACGGGAAATTGTGAAGCTGCTACAACTCCAAAGCGTTTCGTGATGTGGAGGTAGTCTGATAAGAAGATCAGTAACGCACTCTGTACACATCTGTACTAAAATGAGGGAAAATCCTTGTGAGGAGGCTGACATGTGAAAGATAGCTTTGAAAAGAGGGCAAAGCAACAATAGGAACTTAAACCCCTTTGCGAGCGTAAGGATATGATCAATATGTAGTATTCAACACATCGAACATGGATACGATGATAACCTTGGGGGTCCTCGATAGAGAATATAAAACACGTACCTTCACCAGTTTTATGGATGCACAGAAAGAGAAGCCAAGATGTCCATGCGCCGGCAGCAATGGACTGCCCCCTCGATGGCCATCCCTGAGTAAATTCGCCTCCCAACCACCAAATAGTTGTTCTCCAACTTCTAGCAAAAGAACCAGCTGTCGAGGCTCTTGAGCGCTTCAAAGTTGGGGAGCTTGGAATAGCCGAATAGTTGACTTTCGATCTCTGTCTTTCTGAAGAGACCCAAATTGCGAGCCTGTAAAGTTGGTAGGCTAGGATAGGTATGAAAGCCGACAGCTGGGCGTAGACTCCGTACTGATCCAGGAGGAGACGACGCTCATGTTTCTGCTCGTCGGTGAGATCCAGGAGGTGATATGGCCAGGCCATTCTGGTGATTGTGCCGGGTATCAGATGCCAAAGTTGTTAGCCCAATGTTTCACAGATCAGACGGATCTCATGGGGTCGAAGGCGATGCGAGTTCTAGGGACGAAACGACTGACAATAAGGCTGAGCTCAGTTGAGCATCCGGAGGCAAGTGTGGTGCTGTCCTCAACCCCATAAGCAATGCGTACCCCACATCAGAAGTCGCTGACAGCGTGTCTTCAGTGTCTTGATTTCAAATTCGGCGCGATCCCGCGATTGGAGGCCCTCGATAGGGAGCCTGCACCTCCTAAACAAGGGTCGTGCCGATCCCCTGTACGGTCGAGGGTCCTGAACGTCACCGATATTTCCCAAGGGGAATATTTTCCCCACAACTTCTTGTGCAGTGCAGTACAACCACAATTCTGCCACTTCTCCTTTTCTCTTCAGCAGATCTCTCAGTTTCGTAATCCTACTGTAATGAAATGATCACACTCTCACTGCGCAGTCTGCGCGCTGCCTCTCGGTTTCAAGGCATCCAAGCACTTCCGCTCAGTGAGGTCAAGACACACTTCGTATTCTCCCAAACTCCTCTCTTTCGCTATGCATCAACGACGTCGACCCTCCCGGCAAAGACACCCCGAACACATCCGGTAAATGGACCATCTACCACCCTCCCCGCACCCATCTCTGTGCCGGAACGTGCCGAAGGACAGTCCTTCTTTCCCTCCTACGCATTGACACTGGGGAAAGCATACTTAACATTCTACAAAACTGGCGTTAAGAATATCTACACCAACTTCAAGCTGTCCCGCGGCATCCAACACGCCATCGACGCTCAGCATGCCTCATCGTTCTCCGCCGCTGTCGCCTCCGCTTCCCTCACTCGCTCGGATCTTCAGCTCTTGATCAGGAACTGGCATGATATCAAGCGGGTCCCGGTTTTTGCGCTGGTGCTGATGATATGTGGGGAGTTTACTCCTCTGGTTGTTATTGCACTTTCCGGTGTTGTGCCGTGGACTTGCAGGATTCCGAAGCAGATTGAGAGCGATAGGAGGAAGCTGGAACAGCAAAGGTCAACTTCTTTTCGAGAATTGACTACGGTGCCACCGACGCAGGCTGGCGTTGAGCATCTGGTAATCAACACATCTCTTTGTTCCCTGTCTTGAGCTCCCTTTTTTAGTGGGCAGCTCCGACTTTCAGCTCCCGGCTCTCCCCCGGCTCTGTCTCCCTCGAAGAAATTTGATGCTAATTCGTTGGCAGGGAAGAACACAGTTGCTACATATCAGCAGGAGCCTTGGATTAAGTTCTGGCATATGGGATTGGGTTGGTGGATTGCCAACAAGCTTGCTAAGAAGGAATGTTAGCAGGAGGATAGAGTACTTGGCCTTAGATGACGGGTTAATTCGAAAGGCTGGGGGGATTAAAGATATGGACGTTGAGGAAGTGAAGATCGCCCTTGTGGAGCGAGGAGTTGATATTCTTGGAAAAGGAGAAGCACAGTTGAAGGGAGATCTGAATGCTTGGCTGTTATCGAGAGAGAAAGCTTCGGCAGAGAAACTACTATTGACGAGGTATGAAACACCAAACACACCTCCGAGGGATGCAGTGCGCTAACGATGTTTAGACCGTCAGTATGGCCAGTCAAAATGAAGCCACAGGAAAAGCTCAAGCTTTGATAGCGCATTGATCACGAGGCTAATCTTACAAAGCTAAAAGATGGGAAGGTACGAAAAAGTTTTTTTTATTCTGTCAAGGCTTGGTGCTGTGTAAGAGCTACGATTCCATGCCGTATCTTCCCTCTATGTACAATGTAGAATAGGTCTTGTGGATCCCACCTGCATACTACGGCGTTTGGTATTAGAAGAAGGGGGTACTCTCCGTAGTTTAGAGATCTTCGCTCTTGTACCATACAATATTCACATAAGAAGATGACAGATCATCTAAAGTCATCCTGGTAATGCGTCCTTCAAAGTGCCTCAGAATTGTCTGTTGGAGTTTTTGGTCTCCTCAGCAGACTTAAGGGTGGCGCTTCCTTCATCGTCTTAGACGAGCAAGCGACGCCATGATGTTCTGGACCTGTTGATCGGATTGAGGCTGGGCTGAGGGTGGTTGCTGAGGCTGTGCATTCTGGAGTAACGATGCTAGTGCTGGGTTGCCAGCAAGATTTGCGTATGGATCCGGTGCCGAGTGTGGTGTTTGATAGCTCTGCTGAGGCAGTTGAGACTTGAGGCCACCAAGAAGACCAGCAAGATCAATTTGCTGATTCGCAGCAACCGCTGGGACATTCTGCTGAGGAAGTTGATAGGAGCCTAGAAGTTTCTGCAGCGTCGCATTATCCAGCTGACCGACCAGGCTAGCTAAGTTTGCGGCAGGCGGTGTGGCAGCAGGTGGTTGGTATGTTTGGCCTGTAGCAAATTGAGGTTGTGAGTATTGAAGCACTTGGACTTGGGCAGGTGCTTGTGCTTGTGCTTGTGCTTGTGTTTGCTTGGCCCGAAGAATAAGCTCGGCGGCAATCTTGGGATCAAGATCTTGATACTCGTCGAACCGAACATTGTTGGCTCCGCCTTGGCGATCGAAGACTTGCAGTGGAATCTTGGCCGACTGCTGACATCTCATATCAAGCTTTGTAACACCATGAACCCCTTCCAGTATCTGTCTGCGAATGATAGCTTGAAGAGGGAATCGAGGATTGAGGAACATGACCTCGACCTTGATTCCACGACCACGCATCTCGTTTTCCACCCACGAAACGAAGTCTCGATCCAATTGTTCCATGAGGAGGACTTGAACATCCGGAACATCTCTGGGGTCTCGGCGGGGAATCTGAAGATCTGCATCCTCAACAGCTTCACGTCCTCGGGGGCTAAGACTTCTTTCCCGATATCTTCCATCTTCTCTGTAGCCATACGGGGACCGACTTCGACGCCTGTCACGGCTATCACGGCTGTCATAGGAATCTCGACCACGCGGAAGATACTCATCGCGACCTCGGAAGTTTCCTCGAGGAGGCGTAGGGGATCTCACAGGCCGGTAATCATCACGAACACGGATTGGGCGTCCATACTCATCCGAGCGGTAGGTTGCAGCAGCACGTCCATCGTAGCGGTCAACAGCAGAGTTTCGACCCCGACCGCCCCGTTCGGTGCCCCCTCCTCTAGCATAATCCGGAGATCGTGATCTTCGTCCTTGGCCTGCTGCCTGTGCATTACGAGTGTTCTTTTGTGGCTTCGAAATCTCAAGATCTGTACGAGTGTTAGTTTTATTGGTATTACACTACCAGCCAGAATTTTATTTACGCATTTTGCGTCCTCTGACCTCTGCGCCTTGCTCACGGTCAAGAGCTGCGTAACATGCGGCGCTAGTATGGAATTGAATGAACCCATATGCATTCTTAATTGAGACCTGTGCAATCTTGCCATATTTGTGGAAGACGTGGAATAGGTCTCGTTTTGTCACTTTCTCACTTGGGAGATTACCTATTTGAACATATCAGCTTTTTGACGCTCAGCCCGCTATGGTTTCTTGCTTACCAATAAAGAGACGAGAATTCAGGGGAAATTTGTCCCATAGTCCCTCCTGTACGTACATCCGCTCGTCGGCAAGGAAATCATCATAGATTTTCTGAACATCCGGGCCCCATTTGGCATCTGCTTCATCAGCTTCATCCTGAGCCTCAATAGAAGTAAACTGGCGATCTTGGCCAGCTGATCTATTGCTCTGATTGTATGAAGCGGGACTAACTGGACTGCCACTGGACATAGGGACAGGGCGAAAGGAGGCACTTGGAGGAGGAGGCAACCCACCTCTAGGATCAGTAGACGTCCCTGGAGCACCAGCAGCAATGAGCGCCGAAGGAACGCCAGGAGGTCTATAAGATACAGAGAGTTGGGGGACACCTGGGGCTCCTGCGTGGTACTTCTGAATGTCATCAGGATAAGGACGCATTTGGGGGATGTTCGGGCGCGGTGGAAGGCTGGCATGAGTAGGAAGGCCAGAGTTGCCTTGGACAATGGGGGGAATCTTGGAGGATTGAGTAGAAGGGGTGGTGACTGTAGAATTCGAATCATTTTTTTCGGCATTGGCAGTAATGTTGTCCAGTAACTGCTGGATATCTATCCCACCACTTGCAATATCGTCATATGTTTGAGTTCCGGGCTTCGTGGCTTCAATTGAATTCTGAGCTGCAACAGTATCGTAGTAATCGTTGTTTGCAGTAGCATCGACAGTCGGCGGGGCAGTATTTGGGTTGGTAGGAGTGGGCTGGATGTTCTGGCCAGGCTGGGCTAGGTCGGTTGTAGGAGGATCGTAGGAAAGAATAGAAGAAGCTAAAGGGTGGTCTTGTACGGCAACAGGCAAAGACTTCGCGTCTGACTCAATTTTTGCCTGTGATATATCCTGACTATCTGCTTGTTCTTCCCCATCAGAGTCCACAGCCATGGCATAGTCATCGCTGATATCTGTTGCTTGATCGGCATTGTCTGCTTGTTGCTCTACCGTGCCCACAGTCTGTTCTTTGTACGCATCTGAGAAACTGGAGTCCGCAGATGGTGACTTGGAGTCGTCTTGGGATGGCTCGCTTGCCTGTATGGGCTGTGGCGCAGTGACCGCGGCAGGGGTCTTTTCAAGGTGTGTCGTTGTCATGTTGAAGATTGGGTCGATCTGGTTGCGAAGGACCGGGATGTTGGATGGCTCGGGAGGATGAAGAGGGAGGGGAGAAACTGGCGACAACGTCTTTGTACGGAACTCGGGGGCTTCTGGTGTCATGAAGGCCTCGCGCTCAATTCAAGAGACATTGAAGATAAGATGACGGGAAAGGGATGCAGTGGCGAAGCGAGCTGATGTTCGAATCAAGCAGTCCGGATTCACTAGAGAAAGGGGATGGGTTCAAGAGCATATGACGATGGAGGGAAGGATGGGGTGGGTTGAAGGTGAAGGTGGAGGTCTGGTGGAGGAAGGCAAGAGCAGGTTGCGGGGTCGTCGGCTCTACGATGTCGTCTGGTGGCAGACGCAGGCGCAATCTATTGAGACAGAGACATTCTTAGATGCGAGAGATTCCGTGCTCAACGTGTTGTTGTGTGTAGGGCGGAGGGGACTTGCGCTTTTTGAGTTTGTAGTCGGTGATGAGGTGACGAGGTTACAATTGCGATTGAGGCTGATGGCTAAATTTTCCAGAAGGCCCGGCCTGGCATGCGAAATGCGCTAGTCCGCGCTAACTTCATTAGGCGAGCGAGCCCTTCGAAGAATGTGACCTCAATGTTGGTTTTGTGACAGAAAACAATGGCTGATGCAAGATTGGCTCATCTGCCTTCGGTTCCAACTGCATCCAGAAAATAAAGCCACCAGAGCGGGGTCGCGGTGTCTTCAGGCTGGCGAGACCTGCGATATTGGATAGGGGACACTTAAAAGCTTGAGTGTTTCCCCATTATCAATTATATGATTGCTTCTGTACACGCTTCTTGCTTCCCAAATTCCCTAATTACACCGTCGTCACAGACCACGCTTTGCAATCTCGCTGCTGCAATGCTTCATTTGCATGTCTTGAAATCCTTCCCCAAGTCGCGTTCTCGAAACCAGCTTGGCCTCCTACAGGACTGCAGAGCCTACTCGTCACGGTCCAGTAGTGAAAATGACGTTGCCGATCTTGATGCGGCGAGAGAATGGTTCCGGAAGTTCAATAAGTCCACCATACCGGAGAAGATTGCCAAGACAGAATTTTCTAGGTCTGGTGGGGCTGGTGGCCAGAAAGTCAACAAGTAAGTTGAATAGTGTTATAATAATCAATACTTGTGCTAAAACTTTGTGAAGGACGAGTTCTAAGGCTACCACGGTATGGGAGTTGTATGCGCTCTATCCGCACGTACCCAAAGTTCTCCATCAAGGACTTCGAGACTCAAGATACTATGTACATTCATCGGACTCTATCAAAATGCAATGCGACTCTTCTCGGAGCCAGTCCGACAACAGAGCAGAGAACCATCAGAAACTCTTTGACGAGATCACAAGAATATACAAGCAAAGAGTTCCAGGAATTACTCCTCCAGAGCAAATGAAGAAGATTGAACAACTGTAAGCTCTATCAATTTCACCTTTCAGAGTGTGTGTTCGGATTCAAGTTTATCATCCACGCTCTTGGAACCATTTTGTCACCTCACGCTCTGCAGGTGGAGTGCAGGCGTAAGAAGTTGGATGCCGGTGCATTCAAGAAGCTTAGGCGTCAAACTCTAGCCGACGCCAAGGAGAAGAAGCTCAAAATGCCGTCCATGGAGAAGCTGGAAGCCAAAAGAGCCCGCCAGAAACTCAATGCAGCAAGTGCGAAAGATGCCAAGTGCGGGAAATCCAGCAAGGCTCGGAAGTAGTACGCAGTTCATTGGAAGTCAGATTTGCTTTGAGCGCTGGTTGGGGTGTGTCAGCTCCTCCTGTGTTACGAGAATATCTGCTAACATTTTCCTGTACACAGTAAAAAGGCAGAAAATTCAGCTAGGCTCCGGATGAAAAAGCTTCACGGCGACAAGAAGCGCGCCAGGACTGGTGGGGATGGTGGAAGGGACTGAGAAAGATTGTAAATGTTTGTGGGGCCTACATGTAAATATGGATATAACATTGAGTCATTGAAGGTCATTGGCGGTGTGCTTTAGAAGGTCAAGTTTCTCGCTTGTGAGAAACATCGGTGTGAGGAAAGACAACTTTGGGAAGTTTCTGGCGTAACTGGTGGGGAGGGGTGTGCCTCTGTTACACAGCGTTCTGAAATCGAGGCTAGACCAATACCATGGCTGAATTTTTCAGCCACTAACGGTGGGATTTCATCTCGTGATGGAGGCTGCATACCGTTCATACTATTCTTTCCAGACCTATTCAGTTATCTCTGAGTGTTTCCAGGAAGATTTTCCATGAAATCCCCATCTTTGCCGTAGCGACTCGTGTAATGATGCAGTCCTCCGCCCTCAGACATAGGCATCTATGGGGATGGCATCGAGGACAAGTACTGGGGTTTCGAGGAGACCCTTTTCTGCCTCCTTCTATGATATATTATCGATCAAAAATTGGCACAAAGGCTTCAATGGCGATCAAATCAACCGAACAGCAGGGAAGTTTAAACCGTAAGACAGTATAATCTGAAGTGTTGGAAGGATAGCTGACAATATTCAGCACTGCTAATGGTCTTGCGCTTCACTACCCCCTATCAGCACTCTTTTTACGCGTTCCAGAAGCTCTAAAACCTAAGATTACAAAGTCAATGTATCATCAGCCGAAGGAGGAGCTTACCATTGTTATACCGATTGAAAATTCCAAGTCTCGTTCAATGCACGAGGAAAAGGGATGGCAGACTTTGACGACTATTATTCATTCTGCTGCACTGTCATTTGTTGAAGTGCGCATGTCAAAAGAACAGAAAGCCATGGTCATTGAACTGTAAGTTCTCCAAACTTCTACTTCATTTTGGTCACTACTTAATTTGAGATCAGGGATAAGCTCGAGAGGAAATTTAGGGATACCAGAAATAGGAACGACGAGGGGAGAGCTTCGATACTCGAAGAAGCTCGCAAAGCAAAAATAAATAGGAGGGTGGAAAGAAATCGAACAAACCCAGGGAAAACAAAAAGGAAATGATCCAAGACAGAGATGTTTGGCAGAGATGTTTGGCAGCTTTAGCTATGTGCAAGACAAGCAGTGCATGTGCCTGCTCAGTTGTCGAGGTTCAAAAGCTTCTAATAAGTCCAGCATCAAAAAGCTTCTCAAAAGCCAAATGAATTTGAACGGCCATTGTCATCTGGGGCCCTTCCATTCTAACCCCTCATAGTCGCATTCAGGCAGCCCAGCAAGTCTACGCGTGATTCATTGAAGCCACGGGCACATGCAGGATATTTATTTGCCATCTCGTTTGCTGATTTCCCTCCTCAGATTTCTCAAATTTCACAACCACTTTTGACTTTCGCAACGATTATCATGGATCAGTACTGGAAGTACGAAAGCTGGGACCCATCAGCGGGGTTTCCCTTCAATTGTCCCAGACCATCCAGAGATGTATGCCCAAGCAACCTCTGCAACCTCGTTCCAACTAATTAGCGGTGTAGGAAGTCGAAAGGCTCAGAGGCTTGCTTCTGGAAGGTGCAAAGACTCTCAGACTAGCTCCATATATTCCACACTTCTGGTTTTACCGATCTAAGATTCTCCTCAAATTGTTGTATCCAGAGCTCGCTGCTGTGGACGCGTACAAGGGGGTGATGCTGGTAAATGCCGCTTTTGATCCCAGGTCAACGTTTGGCGAGAATGCTCGTGTACAATATGGCATTTTCCTGCTTGTTGTGAACGGACATATGGTGAGTAAAATAATGTGGCTGTGAGAATTGACCTGCTGACAACTTGAAGGAAGATTTTCGCACCTGGACGAGCCACGAGTTGCGTTCGTTTATGTTCGAACACTTGTTGAGAGAACGGGAGCACTTGTGAGTGATATTTCCTTCCCACATAAACAAACTAAAGAAGAATAAGATTTCATGTATTGGTTCAAGCTTTACTTCTTATGAGAAGTCCAGCAGATATGATCATAGTGAGCGCCATGGCAAGCTACCTGCATCCGCTCAACCAAGAGTTCCGCCAAGAAGTAAAGAACAGCTACGACATGTTCCAAATCATCAATGAAGGATATGCTGGAAAAGGTCATCCTTTTGAGGAAATCAAAAAGCAATTGAGCTATGGAGCCATACCGGCCAAAAAGTATCCTGTAAGCTCTGCTGTGCTACCTCAAGAATATGCCAAAGTCCTAACACAACGAAGTGGATACCAGAAGAGCTTAGTAAAATAAGCCGCATAGTGGTCGACGGAGCAAACGAACAACTCAAAACATTCTCCAAGTGTCTCGAGATTCGACGGGCAACAGTACAGTCTGGTTCTCCCCCGATCAGAGAAGATGATCCGAGGTACTATGGCATCTACACTAAACGATTCATCCGTAAAGGTCAATAAATGATGACCGCTACACATCCATTCGGCGTCTCGATGGAGCAAATTGACACCGATTCGACTCCAGCCACTCAATGCTATAATTGCTACAGAAATCTCGGATCATGCAGCAGGACAGACGTTCGAGGCTTCGATTGTTGTCCTAAGATGAAATTCTGTGGATCTAGATGCCAGCAGATTGCATTGTATACTATCACAAGGCACTATGCGGGAAGGACCTCACAAATATTCAGAATCGTGCCCAGACAGCTTTTGGCGGGAAGAATGAAGTCTCAATCTTGAGACCTCTCGCTGGTTGGCCGGATAGGATTAGCAACACATATCCCGCTCCAGATAAGGGCAACTTCTGCTACCCTGACCAAGTAACTTTGGTCCTGGCTCATGCGTTCACAATATGTGTTCAAGCTGGAGGGCACCCGTTGGAAAATCCAAACATTGCCCAGATGATGCCGAGCGGAGACACTAAGAATCCCACCGTGGCTTGGAATTTCGCTAGCATGGTCATTGCTCCTATCGAGATCCTGCAAACCCTTGGAGTTGATGTATTTGCAAACGAGCAATGGGACTCTTGGGTGGTCATGACCATTTGGTGAGCACTCCTTGGTGTCGTTCAAGTTCCTTCGCTGGATAGGGTCTGATATGAAACAGGTATCGCTTGAAGAACAACCTTTCACTCTACGCCAAATCATGCATTCCTTGCCTCTCGTACAACCCCTTCATGAATTGGTTCAATCACAGTTGTCGGCCAACTGTAACCACCACCAAGTCGGATCCAGGTCAATGTTCTGACGCAAAGATTGTTGCCATGACCGACCTGAAGAAAGATGAAGAGGTCTTCTGCAGCTACATTGGTTGGGAGGGACTAATTCAAACAAAGTCTGAGCGCCGGAAGGTATTGCACGGTTGGCTTGGGGAAGATTGCCAATGTCTTCGGTGTATGCGTAAGAATTGAGGTCTCCCTGATAATGATTGTTTCCGAAAGTGGTTGCTCGTGCAGAGCAGTACATTGTATTGGATGCGAAGGCTGAATTTGGAATCAATTGTAGAGCCACTTCAATTGCATGACTGAAATTCCAATGCCTACATGCTACTCGAGTCTCCTCAATGTATGCCCAACCACCGTTTGAATACCAGGATCCAGGTCCTCGAAACTCAAGATTCTTTCAAACCATACTTTTATCTTCTTTGAGAGCTCCACCTTGTCCTTCACGGTGGCCGTGGTCTCCTTCAACCGGTCCAATGTGGATCCTATCGCGATTGGAAAGTCCGGTGAGTCTGGTTCAATTCCAAGGACCGGCTGTCTAATGTAACAACTACATGTGCACGGGTCTCGAGGGTATGATTCCATCATGCTGTCAAGCACATGCTGTAAGATTTTGGGTAAACACCGCACTTGGTTGAAGGAGGCGAACAAGTCGAAGAAATCTTCAGCTGCAGCTGGGCAGAAGAACGGTTGCTTGCGAGCAGCGTCGAATATCGCAAGTGGTATAGCACCGTTGAGAGCTGGAGTTGTCATCGGATCTTTGGCAGCCTCAGAATCAACCTTCACTCCTTTGATCATACTGGGTCGCAGTGTATTCGTATTGAAGTCGGGAATGGCGATCACATCCGCCGAAGTAGCAAAGCCTTCGTCTTTAGTTGCCTCTGTGTTCTCCAAAGCCTCGACAGACTCGTCCACGTCTAGGCCAAGAATTCTCCGCCTCATCGCAATTTTAGCCAGGTAAATCATCTCCAGCTTCGCATATTCGATCCATAGATCCCTGCTCTGGGTACAAAATCTCGTGCCTCGCTGCATATAACTCCGTGCACCGTTCATGTCTGCCTCTGATTCCAAAGCCCATCTCGCCGCATAAAGCCATAACTCTGATTTGGTAGGGTGCAGTCGAATTGCCGATGTCAAGACTGACTTGAACTTCTTCGTTGCTTTTTCTTGCCTGGTATATTCGAGATACGACATCCACAGCGCAACATCTCCAGGGTGTTTCTTCGTGCCTCGGTCAAATATTTGGAAGGTTCTGGCCTGGCCCGTGTGTGCTGAGCTTCCTTTTATTCGCAATCGTTTGCATCGTTTTTGGCGCAGCTTCTCTAAGCTGATCTCCCAAGCCGCATACCGGGCAAAGTCAATTGGTTGTGATCCTCGCCCGAGAATCTTGTGTTCGAAATCGGACCGCTTCTTGACAAGATTTCTGATTTCGTCCTATGTGAGCTTCGATCAGCAATAATTCTCGATTGTGGGCTGAATCGCTGAGGTTGTGATCATGGGGCTAATTAGCTAACTCACGTGGTCAAAAATCTTCTTCTCCTTGAACTCCTGCAGTTGAGGGACCGCCTGCTCCAGGTAGAATCGTGCCTTATCGCTCGCGCCTGCCATTTTGTATAAATTGCTCGCTATGTTTTCAATGGTCTCGGCGTTTCTCGAAAGTTGCGGTTTCGATAATTTTCGAATTCTGCCGCCTGGCGGTGAGGGAGGTGCTTCAATCTGACACGAACCTTCCCGCTTTGAATCAGGAGGCGCTTGGACGGATTGAGACAACAGCTGCCCCTGCGTTCGTTGTATGGGGTAAAATCGCGAGAAGCAACCTTGCTCTTTTACCTCCCTTCACTTCGCGTCATCTCTCGCGCTCTGGAACATCCAGCTCCTCCGGACCCTCGGATGACACTCCTTTGGATGTGAAATCGTTTGTGATTACAATGGCACCCAAATTCAAGGACGGCGACGTTGTGTTCGCCTTCTCTGGTAAATGGGTGTCCTGGGTCCATACCGTGGTTGCTTATGGTCAGTATAACGCAATTGTGCAGTCTGAAAGCTGCTAACAAGCTCCCAGCTGCTTTCATTGGCGCTTTGGTCGTTGGCGTTGCTCTGCATTATCATAAAATTGTTGAAAATGAGCACTTTGGATACCCAGAGGAATGGTTCCCCTCTGTCTCGGCAACGATTGGCGATCGGTATCCGGAACGCTCGGTTTTCATGCTTTTTATAGCTATTACTTCAGGTACGAAAAGCGTAATGTTTGATAGTGATTGGGTCAAGCTAATGGCACAAAAGGACCACGTTTTGCTCTAGTAGGACTGTGGTACCTCCTGACAGCTCGTCCAAATGCGACTCTCCCGAAGTTTGTGGCAGCCATGGGCTTATTTCGAACCCTCACATGCGGTGGATGGACATATGTTACCTCGACAGATGATCATGACTGGCATGACATATTCATGATATCGTACATAGTTGCGACCCTGCCATGGACCTTGGGATGCATAGCACTGAGCCCAAACAACGGTAAAGCTGTCAAATATCGGAAATATCTGGCCGGTTCCTTCTTCGGCACTCTTGTACCTCTCATATACTTTTTCATACAGCATAAAGTCCATAAGGTTGCTGGAGGTAAGATCCGCGAACTCAATCGTATAGAGTTTAGAACTGATCATATCAGCATACACTACATACGCTTTCTTCGAGTGGACTTTGGTTTTGCTTGATGTGGGCTTTGATGCTGTTACAGCTCTCGATTTTGAGACTTTTGAGTTGGTTGTCAAGGATGTCAAGGGTTCGAGTAAGGGGTACGTTCGTTGGCTTCCGAAATGAAGCTTGTACTATATGTATTTTGCCGATAATACATGATCATGAACTTGTCTAAACATTCTCTTCTGTAGAAACAACAAGATGGTGGCCGATGCAGTTCTTGAAAAAGAGTATGTGCTCGAAGCTCACATTAAACCCCATGCTAACTTTTGGCCAGAAAAGACAAGCATGTCAATCAAGTATTCGGCCAAGCCTTCTCGTGGAGTGAAGCAATTGATGCGGTGGCAGATATATATAATGGCGTAAGCTGGCTCACTTAAACTTGTCAGCTTCCACTTACACATCCTCAGTTTGTCTTCTGGTCGATGTTGACCTCCTTAGGAGTTCTCGTTTGGTGTAAGCCTTGCCCTAGAATATAGTCCGGTCGATGCTAATCTCGCCAGACTTTCCCTTGTGGCATATGGGTATTTCAGGGTACGAAGTCATGGTCATGTCAACGGTCTCGCCCTTACTGCTCGGCATTCGTCCGATTCGTTCTCTAGTTGTGAGGAACCTTCGAGTGTTCCACTTCCTCTCACTAGCAGGTCTACTTGCATACCAAGTAAAGGATCCTGCCAATCGTCTTTTCACTGTTGGATTTGCCGTCTGGATGTCTTGCCTGTCATGGGCAGCGACTTGGTACTCAGAAGCGGCCCAGCCTGGGCGTCTGGAGTCCAAAATATCTGCTTGGACCATTGGTCTGATCGCATCTAGTGTGGTTAAGTTCGCATGGCAGACGAGTAATCCTATATGGCCAATATCTCACTCTTCAAACGGTGGTTGGAACGCCACGGGCCTTGTACTCGCCGTTCTGGCTGTCCTGCGCTCCACTCGAAAGTCTCCTACTAGTGGGAGCGATCTCGCAATTCAAGGGCGCAAGGAAGGCTCATCATTATTGGCAGGATTAGGTGTTGGTGGACTCGTTTTTGGCCTCCACTCTCTACTATCGGATTCCAGTACAATGATTCTCTGGGTTTGGGAAGGATATCCAGTACGAGGCCCAATCTCAGCACCACACGGTGCATGGACCATAGCTGCCATGGGTGCAGGATTAATTTTGGGTTTATTCAACGAAGATATTGCTCGGGGTTGGACATTCTATGGCATCGGATCCGTTGGTGCCGCGATGTTGACCCTGTACAGCAATTGGACCGGATATTATGGTGCACTCATGCTGACCGTATATCTCATGGCTGCGGCAGTGCCCCTTCTTGGATCGGCTGCACGAAAGAGTCCAGCGAGAACGTTCGGCATCGGGTTCCTGGTATACAATTTCATGGTGCTGTTCCACGTCTGGGTGGTTGCATATGCCTTTGTGCCCGGTGGCCCTCTGGTTCGTGAGCATACCGACTGGGTTATGATCGTAACCATGCTACTGATCGGCTGTGGCGTCTTTTCTTCCGTTTCGTCAACTCCTGCAGCGCAACGGAAGCGTTTCAACGCATACCTCAACTCTCGAAAACAACGCTCCTACTACCTCTATATTCTCGGGGCGCTCCAACTACTTTCTGTCTCTATTGCATATCTTCGATTTCCGACCTACGACTATGTTCCATATCACAAAGATGATAAGATTCTCACAGCTGGTATCTGGACGATTCATTTCTCACTCGATAACGACATGTGGTCGTCGGAATATCGTATGCGAGATGTCATCAAAGAGCTAGAACTCGACGTCGTTGGCCTTCTTGAATCAGATCTCCAGCGGATTATCATGGGAAACCGTGATACAACGCAATTCCTCGCAGAGGACCTTGGCATGTATGTCGACTACGGACCAGGACCGAACAAGCATACTTGGGGAGCCGCCCTGTTGTCCAAGTTCCCCATCGTGAATTCGACGCACCATCTGCTTCCTTCCCCAGTCGGCGAGCTAGCGCCGGCAATTGAAGCAACACTAGATGTTTACGGTGAGATGATCGATGTCTTCGTATTCCACTCCGGTCAAGAGGAGGACCCTGAAGATCGAAGATTACAAACGGAGTACCTTTCAAAACTTATGGGAGCCACACCACGACCTGCTATTTTACTATCGTATCTGGTTACTAGGCCACTCGAGGGTAACTACAATACCTACGTATCGGACATAAGCGGAATGCACGATATTGATCCCAGCGATTGGGATCGATGGTGCGAATATATCCTCTACAAAGGACTTAAGCGGACTGGCTATGCACGAGTGAGCAGAAGCACGATCACAGACACCGAGATCCAGGTTGGAAAGTTCAAGATCGGTGAGAAAGAGAGTGACGTTGCAGAAGTGCGAAATGCCCTGATCAGTGAAGATCAGGTGCCGGAGGGCATGCGTTTCCCACAGATGTTTAGGGGAGCGGGCGTGAGAGGACACCAGTACCACGTCTTTAATGAGCCGAGGTACTTTGCTTAGATATCACTGCTAATATCTAGGGATTTCTTATGTAGGAGATGCGATGAGGTACGACTGGGGGGTAATGGCGACTCATGGTTGAATGAATACTGAGGGGATGGCTACGGGGTTCTGGTGGTGACACTGTATAATATTTGAAAGAGCGACGGTGGACCGTTAACTTCTGCGTTTCAGTCAAGGCCCTGTGGACAAGATCTTCCCATCCTTTCAGGTACAGTACCTTCAACGGCCATAGACTTGATCTACAAGTAGTGTGATATTTGAGCCGCCTTAAAGGTGTGGGTATTGACGAAAGGTTGATGCTCAACGGCGGATCACATCCAGCTCCAGGGTGAAGTTGCTTCAGGGTTCTTACAAATGTGGGTCGGGCCATACCTACTGCTTTAGGCGAAAATCCACGTGCGAGTATAAAAACATCTAGTCATTAGACAGTACACGTAGTCTTTAAGACTTCGACCTACACGTCTTCTCTACGCGTCTGTTTCCACATATTAGGCAGGTTCAACGGCCTCGTACCACAATGCCAGGCATACTTCACTCGACAAGCCGCTGAGCAGAGACTCAATAGGTGGTGGCGCACTAGCTGTAAGATGGAAGGGCGAGGACAGACTTATATTAACAGACCAAAGATAATAAAAGTAGCTCCGCAGTTCTGAGTTTGGCAACCTGATGCCGAAGTGGTGGAGAGTATCGCAAGAGGTTAGAAGATGGGGGTCTGACAGCAGTATTTAGAATGAGTCTGAATGACAGCAAGACCTCTGTGAAAAAGGATACGGAAGCCACAAACCGCACTGCCTGCTTCTAGACGTAGCTTTGCTCATGCATTGAGTCTGGAAGGAAGCGACGAGCAAATCAAGTCTTTTTCGCAAAACAGTGGTCCTTGCATTCGAGAAGAGAATTAAATGCGCGGGCGAATCGTTGACTCAGGTTGCAAGAACAAGAGAGCGTGCCGGGGCGAGACTTTATACTCGGCGCACTGCCCCTGCTCCTTAGTCTGCGATTCGAAAATAAAGCCATACGCGAAAGCACTTCCCGGCAGGAGTTCAAAACCTAAGACCAGGTTGCGCAGCCCTCCATAACACCACATAAATTCAGACAGCAAAACTTCCTAGATCATTGTAGCATTGGCCCGATGGCGATCGATGGATGATTGCTGGGAATAATGAAAGAGACTAAGAGCTATATCGCTTACAATTTCTTTGTCTTCACGTCATGCCAGAATCCTGTCAAGTGATTTTCCGCCCATCTATAGCTGGGTATTCGCCCATGTCATTGGACATATTGCGAATGACAACAGACGGCTCAATGATGGCAGACGAATCATTGACAACAGACGAGACAATGCCCCTTGCTTATGGAGAACATCTAAGAAGGGAAGAGTTCCACCGAATGAGGAAACAAAGAGATACCGTGCTGATGTCCAATGATGGTTTCGGCGAAGAGTTACCAACTCGAATTTCTGCTCGAATAGATAACTCGTTACCCATTATGGCTGCTGGTGATGTTTACCGAGAAGGAACGGAGGAGCAATATTTTATAGGGGACTATCGAGTCAGTTCTGGTCCGAGGCAAGAGCCAAACAGCAGCGTTGGCTTGACCTCTTGGAATCCGAGGAATATCGAGTTGGGCCATCCTCCACAGCAACTGCCGGATGCAGAAAATCTTTCAAAATGCTGGTAGAGGATCGGGGTACCCTCGTAGAACGGAATATCTTGCATCCATGGGCGGTAGACAAGGCAGGATATTGATCGCAGAATCTAGACAGAGTCCTGCAAGCCAGCTGTCCCTCATCTTCCCCCGTTTCAGTGAAGATTATTGCTCTAAAAGTTCCGAGATTGAAAGTGCTACTCTCGCTCCTCCAGGACATCAGGATCATGCTCTCAAAATAGAGGGATTTCTATGAATTCAAGAGACAATGAATAGAAGGCTCGATTCCCCTGCTCCTTCGCTCGACGCAGGGGGGAAGTCGTTCTGACGTGAAGAATTAAAATGAGCATGATCTGGGATGCACTGCCAGAAGTGACTTGAGGACTCCAAGCTTTCGAGGTTCACAGCCACATCCTTCAACCTGAACATCGGCATGCATTTGCAGAAGTCTTGGCAACAGAATATACTCATGAACCTTGCTCCCTCGAGTTTCAGCTGACGAATCAAAGGCATCCTTCAAAACGCAACACTGCCAACATGGCAGCATCCGTCGGTGAACGCACCACGGCCTGACAACATCGAGTCGTTGTCCAGCCTCCCGTCGTACAGACAGACGCACACGGGATCGTATTCGCATTTCCAAGCACCTCCGGCCAACGTCCTTTTGGCACCCTGATTCGCTTCTTAAAAATGCGGTGAAAAGGGCATGTTCCAGTCCGACCCCTGATCATGATCGCGGTGCAGCTCGCAGCTCAGACCACCCACACGGTTCGACTCGCAGGCCCCTGCTCTGCTGGGAAGGGAGAACAAGTCATCTCGCTTTCCCAGCCATGGGATCGAATCGAAACGGGCGCCCCCCAATTTTCGGGCTTTTTCGTTGGCTCGGCAGAACCTGAATGCCGAAGTTGTGCACGCTTATGCAACCACTTCCGCTTCTGCCCACACTGCACGTCTGCGACAAATCCCGTGGCTTCGGTAGAAGAAATCAAATTTGACGTGAGATTTTCAGCTCCGCGCTCTGCAGGGAAACTTTTGCAGAGTAGAGTGGAGCGGAGCGGAGATAATTTCTTCAGTAAGATTTGATCGCTAGTGAGCGGCGGGGACCCGGGAAAGAGTTTTTATGGTTGTGATTAAGGTTGATTTCGAAGCCCGAGACATTTGCATGGGCAAAGTCGGTAAGTGCTTTCGTGATCTGTGGCTGGTGCTATGCTGGGCAGGTGAGGGTCGACGACGTGACTGCCGAGATGCATGCAGGTGCAGAGAAACGAGATATGCTGATACCGTGGAGCATTGGTGTTGGTGGAGATGGTCACGATGGTGGCATCGGGACGAACTGGCGTCTGCTGTGATCTGGGATCTGGCACCTCACCGGCCGGAGTATTCTCACCGTATCACGCCTCTTGCTCCCGCTCTTCCTCTTGTCTCCGCACACTAAAAAAAGAAGTGCAATCTGCTTGCTGACATCAGAGACGAATTAAGGCCTTCTGTCTAGCGAGTCCGTCGTTTTAAAGCGTTTTGCTTGTCGCTGCCAAGACCGTATCGAATACGCCGTAGGATGGTGGGAGGCAGATGCTGGGGATTGAGATATTAATGAGAAGGGGAGCTGCGACTAGCCAATCAGATAACTGCTCGCAGCCAGGGGAGAAGGTGTGAAACAATTGCCAGATATCGCATGCTGGAAAGTTGGTGTGGGGAGGAGGCCTTTCATGAAACTAGATGTGCACAAGAAGGCTCTTGCGTTGGTCCCTTTGTTTCACAAGACCCTCCTCTCGTCAGCCTCGTAGACTCGCAATGTTCCAAGAGAACACAGGCTGAAAGTGCTCCGCTTCACCAACAGGAGCGTTCTCTTCGAATTGGTTACATAACCTGCAGGCCGTTAGATCTGGGGCAGATCGATGACCCCAAGACCCCAGGACCCCGTGTCAAGCGGGCTTTGATGGCTTTGGCTGAAGCATTAGATACGCCCCCCATGTCACAGCGAAGGACGCGGCCTCGCAGGTGTGGCGTAGCCCGAACGAAGTAACCTGGAGAAGACGTTTGCAGAATGACGACGTCGATTCGAGAATCAAACAGTGCGCGTGTATCAGATGCAGTTGGCCCGACCTGGGGCTATCGATAGCGATAAGTTGATAACAGATACCCACTGTACATACAAACCTGAGCACTGCTTGGAGGGGTCCGACGTGTACGAGAATGCGTGCTTTCCCATCGTCGGGGCATCTTATGTCAGAGTTCCAGGCGCCTCGGTGGGCGCGGTGGCTCAGCCAGTGGGACGGCGAGGCTTGCTTTTGTGCGGATCTTCCGGAGTTTGTGCATACCAACAGATGCATAAGGGAGTGGATGCTGACTGGGCCTCGCAGCTGTGCCGCCAGCACATGATATTTTGAGATACAAATCGTCTCATGTGCTGCTGCGTGCGGTGCGGTGCTGTACAGTACATGCGCGCCGACTTTGTATCGTGGGCTTCACTCTCCGGACAAAACACTCAGAAGGATCGCCGCCATCCTCGCAACGTGCTGCAGCGCCCCCTATCGTCAAGCGAGGCCTCATCTCCCGTTGGCCGTGCTGTGCCCTCGCTCAGTCGTTTGTGTTGCAACAGCCCAGTCGACTCCGTGCTGCCTCGCTGCCGCGCTGGTGGTGTTCCGCTGGGTCCATCTCGCTTGTCTCGCCGTGGCTTGCGCCTTCCTCAGATTGCACTGGCCGCAGCTCTTAGCTCTCTTGAAGGGCCCCCATCGCCATCGCCAAAACCCAACGACCGACCCGACCCATCCGCGCTCACCACTCACTCACCTCTGTCACGACTCACATCACCACCGCTTCTTGCCCACATTCCACCATTCCTCCATTCCTCGAGCATCGTCACCCCCAGGTCCATCTCCATATCACCTTCATGTGCAGCTCATAGCATATCGAGACCTCTTACAACAAACATCCATCCTCCCTTCCCTCTCCGCGCGGCTCATCCGCTCTCCAACGCCCAGCTTTCCTACGGACGGACCCGCAGGAAAGGGCGACCTTGATCCTCGACCGCCATGCCAGAACCCAAGTACTACGCGTCGAGCTCGCCGACCTTCATGAAAGCAAAGATTCCCTTCTCGTGGCCCTCGATACCCAACCCCATTCCTCGCAGGTATCGTCGCCGGCTACGGTCGAAGTTCCGCTCAGCCCAATCCCCGGCATCGTCAATCGCGTCTCTTGAAACCTCCTTCGACCCTTCAGATACGATACGGGCGCTGCGGGCGCATCGGTGGTCATATTATGACGGGCAATACTTGATATTGATGATCCTGTGCATATTCTCGCTCTCCATCAGCCAGGCTCCGGGTCCATTGATCAAGACAGGCGCAGCGACACTACTTATGCTTGCATTGTTGGTACCAATAACAAGACAATTCTTTCTGCCAGTGCTACCAATCTTTACCTGGCTACTGTTCTTCTTCAATGCTCGGTATGTGGCCGCTTTACTTTCCTCGAATAATTTTTTGCGTTTGGGGGTGTTCGGAGCAAATGATCGACATCCGTTTCATTGCCGATCTCAGAGGCAAAGAATTTAACACTGACTGCAAAATAGTTTTATTCCACCCGAGTACCGACCTCATATTTGGGTCAAAGTATTACCTGCACTCGAGAACATCTTTTACGGGGCCAACTTGAGCAACATCCTCTCAGCACATCAATATGTACCCCTCGACGTACTTGCATGGATACCATACGGGCTGTTGCACTTTGGTGGGCCGTTCTTCTGGGCTGGTCTGATGTTTTGGTTTGGACCACCTGGAACGGTGCCAGTCTTTGCCCGCACATTCGGATATCTGAATATCATTGGTGTTGCCATCCAGCTGATTTTCCCGTGCTCACCACCTTGGTACGAAAACCTATACGGCCTCGCACCAGCGAACTACTCGATGCCTGGGTCACCAGCCGGATTGGCCCGCATTGACCGATTGCTTGGCTTTGATATGTATACGTCGGGCTTCACTGCGTCGCCGCTTGTGTTCGGTGCATTCCCATCATTGCATTCTGGAAATGCGGTGTTAGAGGCACTTTTCATGAGCCATTGCTTTCCAAAATTACGGCCAGTGGTTTTCACATACGCCATGTGGATGTGGTGGGCAACAATGTACCTATCTCACCATTATGCTGTTGATTTGGTGGCCGGTGCGTTCCTCGCAGCAATTCATTTTTACATCGCAAAGACGAACTTCTTGCCAAGAATTCAGATGGACAAAATGTTCCGCTGGGATTACGACTACGTGGAAGTTGGAGACGGTCTAAGCAAGGGCTACGAGTATGGACTCACGGTTCTTGGTAACGACGATTTCCGCCACGATAGCAGCGATGAGTGGACCATTGGGTCTTCGTCATCAATCTCCTCGGGTTCGAGAAGTCCAGTTGACGAGACCCAATCTTGGGAAGGCGAGACTCTCGCAAGCCAAACTTCAGACACTGAACTCAGCGAGATAATAGTACGATGAAACGCCCTGAGATCCTTCAGAAAGGCCGAAATCCCAACTCCATTCGACATCGTCCCCTGTCGATATTTCGTCATGATTTTACGGTATTATCATGTCTAGGCGTTTAGCATAGCGACTTCGCACCACCTTTTACACCCTCAACTTTGCGACTCTTCTGGACTCTCGAACAAATTCGCCCTGTATATAACCTTCCTACCCTCACCAGTTCGAGAGCTCCATCAAGAACCTGCAAACCGAGGACCTTTTTGAGAATTACTTAATGCTAATACCGGCTTGGGTATCCCTATGAACACCGATTTGCAACCGGTGTTGAACTGGGAGACAGGCATCACTTTCGCTTCTCTGTTCACTTCTTCCTCTCCACCATTGGAGAGATAATTCGACATTTGCTCGATATTTGTGCATAACCTACCACGATCGCTAGAGTTACCGCCGTCTACTCTCTGGGGAGTTTTTATTCGTTCTTTGGTTTTTGATAGAGGAGAGGAGACGTGCTGGGCTCGCAATTCGTATGCTTTCCAATTCATTGTCAATACCAGCATGGCATGGCATGGTTACGGCGGCATAAAAGACTTTCGCTGAATATAGACATTTGGGGTGGTTCTTGGGTGTTCTGGGTTCACTCCCTCCCGGTTGCGAGGCAGCAATGATTGCATGGCGTGGCATGGGGATGGGATGGGATAAAACTGTCGCT
Source organism: Hyaloscypha variabilis F (assembly GCA_002865655.1). Classification (NCBI taxonomy): domain Eukaryota; kingdom Fungi; phylum Ascomycota; class Leotiomycetes; order Helotiales; family Hyaloscyphaceae; genus Hyaloscypha; species Hyaloscypha variabilis. The sequence goes on along the minus strand of KZ613943.1, from coordinate 1,318,547 downwards.
ATAGAAGTGTATATTTGAGGAGCTGCTTGATGGGAGATCTAGCCTCTGAGGAGGTCATCCAATGGAGACTATGCATGCTTTTTGGAGAGCAAGGAAAGAGAGGAAAGGTAGTCTTGAGACCGAACGAAGATTCTTCAAAGCACCATGTTTCTCCCATTGCTTAACAGATTTTGCCCCTGAAAATGTGAGCACAAGACTCGAGAATTGCATGTCACGTTAAAAGCAGGTTCCCGATGCGAAGCGTGGATAGTCGCAGTTGTGCTTTTCGTTGCATATCGAGTGACCCAACATCTCGGTAGGTTTGCTCTCCCTGCGTCTCTTCATGCGTTTCCCCGTGATTTCCTCATCGTGCTTGTACCAATGTACCAACCAACATACCTAAACATATTTTCCCCTGCGTTGTGGGATGGAGTCCCCCAGCTCCAATGCCCGATTTCAACCCAAGCACACAATTTCCATCGTCTGGAGAAGCAGTCTTTTACAAAGTGGGTTAAGATTAGGTTTATGTAGACCTATAAATTGAATAGTGGAAAGTACCTGTGCCAAAAGTCCCAAGTACCTGGTTATGAAAGGGGAGGAAGGGGAAGGTGGGGGGGGGTGTGAGCGAATTTTTGTTGCACCTCGCATTGTCCTGCGCGTGCGCGAGGCGTGCGGTGCACGTGGATGTGGACGGTTTGGGGATAGTTACGGTTGCATTCGCTTAGATGTGGGGTTTTGTTCAGGGGGTTGGAGTGAAAGTGAGGAGAGGGATAGGATGACCTTACTTGGAGGGGACGAGATGGGAGGGGATGGGAGGGGATGGATTGAGATGGAAAGATGAAAATAGTTTGTTTGCTTGAAGGTTTGGTTCTGTTATTGCCGAAGATTGCAGTGGGGAGAGAATGTACCAGTACAGGACCAGAAACCTTTGATGGAACGTAGATCCTCATCCCAACCTTCCAATTTAAATTCCGACTCTTCGGCAAGGGACGGATCTACATTACCCTAAAAGATTGGATATCGTGAGACACAATAAATCGCTTCTGGAAGCTCGTCCGCGCTCAAATCAAAAGGTAAATCTCCTTTCAGCGAAGATCAATTTCCTCAGCCGAAATTAATATTGACACGACGTGCAACAAGGAAACTCTAAAGTCAACGAAAACAATATTGGGGGGCAAATTTCATGAGGTGGCTTTGAGCCAACGGTATCCATCCATTTCATATTCTATAAGCCGTCGTTTCCATTCGTCAATGATGTCCCCATTCATGATGCTCAAGCGCTGGTCCATCTCCATACAAAAAAAGTCCTCCGTGAACATTCATCACGCTCAAATCCCTAAGAAGCCAGTCCAGAAGATGCCCTCTCCTCAGCCATTCCCCGCAGAAGTAGAATGTAAGGTAAGGTAAAGGAAATGGCGCTCAAGAACATTCTCAACAAAGCAAAGAAATTAGAAAGCTGGCTTTTGGGTCGTTTCGTAAGGACAGTCCCGTTTATGCTTCGTCATTACCGTCCAGAAATCTTCGCTGCTCCCGCACTCCATAGTCCTTTCGTCGTTTCTGCTATCTTCCGCGTCTGGGCTTCGATCTGGGCTTGTGTTTGGCCTTGTCCAGAGCTGCGCTCAACGCCTCGCATGTGAGTACCGGCTCCATTGTGCGTTGATGCGTTCGTCGCGCCGCCTGTTCCATAGCCTGAGTCCGTGTCCATCTGTCCATCGTCTCCTATTCCCATGCCTCCTACTCCAGAGTCGTCTTTGCCTTGGTGTTGCAAAGGCTTAGCTCCACCTTGCGGGTTGGTCGATACTACGCCGTCCATCATGCCGTGTTGTCCTTCTCGCAGCTTGTTGATTGCTCTCACTGTGTCGATGGCTGCATGTAATGTTCTTCTAGCGTTGAAGTTCTTCTTCACCACAGGTAGCAGATCGCTGCCCTTTCCATCCTTGGGACCTTGCGACTCGCCAGCAACAAACGGGTGCGACAATGCTTCGTGGGCTGTCATCCGCTGTGTGGGATCGATAGTCAAACAACGCTTGATAAAATCTCGTGCTTGTAAGCTGACACCCCGCCAATACTCAATTGGAGTGAAGCTGTAGTCTGCAATCAAAATGGCTTGCATTTCTTCAAGGTTCGAATCTCTGTCGAATGGTGTGTAACCGCAGAGTAAGAAATAGGTGATAACACCGATGGCCCAGATATCTACTGGCTTTCCGTGTCCAGTCTTTTTGAAGATCTCTGGTGCCATATAGCCAGGTGTGCCGCAAGTTGTAGTGAGCACGTGGAACTGCTCCTCATCCATTATCCTGCTCAGACCAAAATCGGCAATCAGTAAGTCGGCGTTGTCTTCAGGAGTTCTGAATAGGAGGTTTTCGGGTTTGAGATCTCGGTGTACAATGCCATGGTCATGCAGGTAGGCGACAGCTGAAAGGGTTGCGCGGATAAGATCTGCGGCATCGGATTCGTAGTATGAGCCTTTCCTGCAGATGCGGTCGAAGAGTTCACCGCCGAGGGCAAGATCGGTGACGAGGTAGAGGTTATTTAGAGTTTCAAAGTAGTCCACGAGGGTCAGGATGTTTTGGTGTCCCATGGAAACCTTCTTGAGAACTGCGATTTCATTGCGAACCTAGGAGTGGGGTCAGTGCGAGGTAGATCACAGCTGAAAGGGGAACGGTGTACCATATGTTCTCGACCTGCCATCAGCCTCTTGTTGATGACTTTCGCCGCATAGTATCTGCCCGTATCAATGTGTACACATTCCTTCACCACTGAATACGATCCGGCGCCAAGGGTCTTCCCGGTCTTGTATCGGCACGCCTGGACCTGGGGCCTGCCCTGCTGGCCCTCCTGGGGATTGGAGTAGCTCATGCTGGCAAGCGGGCTCTGGAGATCTTGCACGCAGTGAGAAAGGCGATCTTCTTCTGCGACTTTGGCAAACAAATCGTCGTCGGTCCAGCGATAAGAATGGCCAAAACGCGGGGAGGCTGCGTCGATTCGGCTCGGGGGGGACAGGTCCTGGACGTCAGATCGGCGTAAAGCTTAGGCAAGAGGGTCAGTCGCTGGATGAGAGTCGGGGCACGATAGCAAAAGACTCTAGACGTTGTCTCGCTGTCAGACTTTGATCAGCTCAGCGGTTCAGCCGCTCGTGTTGCTCCTCAATACAGACCATCCTGATTGGCGAGCCCCTCGTGGGGTCGTTTGGAGGCGCTAAGCCGAAAGAAGACGCGCATGGGATGTCCAGAACAGAAAGGTGTGTCTCTCGCCATGCCTCAACACCAAACCCAACTCCAATGGCAACTTCAATGGCAACTCCTCTCTCTCCTGTTTCGTCTCTCCTCCCTGCTGAATCTTTGCTTGCTTATCTCGCCCACCTGCACTTGGAATAGGGGGTCGACCTTGGCCGGTCAAGCGCCCACAGCGAGCGTTTTACGGTTTTGGGCGACTCCCCCTTGGGCTATAGCCAGGAGCCTGTGCCTCATGGCATTTCTGCGGGTGCTTCGATACGAAAGGGCCGAGATATATAAGATAGCACATTTCCAGGTTATGCAAACTTTGTTTCGAACATCAGCCTCCTTTTCAGACGAAAGCACGTGAGGATCCACCCAAAGCGCCAAATTCATCATGTCCGCGCGTCAATGCCGAAGAAAAGAACACCACCTCAGTGGGGCCGAGCTATTTGACAGTTTGATCACCAAAGCTTTCCATGCAAACTCTCATGTCCACCCTGTGGCTGCCGTGGCTTAGAGCCTCAGTCCACTCTAAACGGGCAGGTCATTTCTAGCCCTCCATGCATGCGTGTCGTGTAGTCGCGTCCATCCATGTCCTTGTTATGTGTCTGGCCAGTGCCACTCCATTCTTATTTTCTATTTCTGAATTCAGCTTTCGTATATCTTTTTGCTTTGTTGTCTACGCGTTTTCCAAAAGTGAGACAGTCAAAGCCTTTCACTCTGAGTGCAATACAGCAATATGAGCTCTCCTGGCCAACAGCAAGGAGGTGGTCAAGAAGCAGGATCTGGAGGCCAGAGCCGTCCCAGTCAACCAACGATCACAAATTCGACGACATCTTCAGGAGTCAACAAAGGTGCCATTATCGGCGGTATCGTTGGGGGTGTCGCTGGCCTTTTGCTAATCTGTCTCTTTGGAGTTTGGCTGCTACAAAGGCGGAAACAACGGCAGAATGGAGCCAGGGCCAGGAAGACTCGACCCATTACATACACAGGTCTCAATACCGTGTTCCGTGGTGTTCCATTTCATCGAGCCTCCAGCCAAAACCCACACAATCGACTCCTTTCACAGCCACAAGTCTCCCAAGGACCAGACTCAAGGTTGCATGGAGTAGCGCTCAGAGGAGGCGCGGCAAGTTATGGACAACGGGAAAGTGGCAGTGAAATGGACAACTTGCCGCCCAGTTATGCAGAAAGTCAGATGAGCGCGTCGATGGCTTCCTTGGGTCGTATGAACACGACGAACCGTGTTAACTCAGACACAATCGTCTCACCCATGAGTACGGGTGCTCCAGATGGTCCTCATATCATATCTCCTCAGACTACTGGAGCATCGACATTCATGTCTTTACAACGTTTGTGGGCCCCGAATGATCCTCACACGATATCGCCGCAGACTACTGGTGCTTCAGTAGCCATCCGACCATTTACAGCCGTGTCTGAAATACCACACATGTTAACACCACAACCTACGGGGTCAACATTACCGGCACTACTGCCACAACATACGCGAGATACGATGGGCTTTCCCATAGAGCCAGAAGAGATCCGCCTACCACCAGCCGTGCCAACCACAATTGTCTCGCCGGTGCCCAGACACCCTCTTGTACACCAAGACTCACTGGAGCGTGTGGTACGCGAAGGATTAATGTCGAGCGAGAGCCCAGAACCCATCAGCTCAAATCCAAATCGATTGAGGGTGCTCAGCCAGGAAATGCTGAGGGAAAGTCCTGTTCTGGGCCTCAATGCTGTTAGGATGGCCCCGCAGGCTGCAGCGAACGATGGCCTGAGGAGGAATGATACACAGCGGACTGTGAGCTCGGATAGCAGTATGGGAATCAGCATAGTTAGTGATGGAGAATTGGAGAGATTGGGAGTGGGCGTGGTTGTAGATTCTAGGGCGAGATATCATCCACCTGCTAGAGATGGTAGCAACTAAGTGAAGAGTGTATATCACGTATGGAGGCTTTCTTGATATATTAATCTGATACCCAATATTTCTCCCATCTCATTGCAGTACACGTCTTCTGGGTCTTCACGTCCTAAATCCCACGTTCTGGAACTCTATTTCTGAATGCTGCACAACTCCGCAAACGAATCCTAAGCTTCTTATAAGGCGAGTGGTCAAGGAGATGCTTGTTATGTTGTTGGCTGTTCTCTTTCGAAGCTAGAAAAGGAGGTAAAGCTTCGCTTTAGATATCTGAAATAGCACCAAGAGAAGTTCTCTCCAAACTCCAGGAGTAATTCACCTGCGCCTTTTAAAGCTCTTAACAATCAAGGTAAGATCCTGATTCAACTGTAACTAGTTGTAGAAAGAAATATGTTAACCTGCTAATTCCATTCCTCGTCTATTGGTCATGGCTCTGCATCAGGCATTACTGCTCTTTACTCCCTTGATATCGATCGTCTGTCCTATGCGCCGTGGCTTCCTATCAAGCCTATTTCTGGTTGTGGGAGTTGTGGGAAGGATCGGATGTAACCACTAGCTAAAGTCTAAACAATATCTGCTCTGGTAACTAAGAAACACCTCTTTAAAAGGTTTCGAGAGACAACAGCGGTGACAAGTCAATAGTACAAGAACCGTTGGCAATGAAATGATGAGCGCCTAAGTAAAGCCCGGCAGAACTATTCAACTGCCCGGTTCTCACAGGCGACTTAGTGAGCACGCCTTCTCAGCTTTGAAAAGGTAGACTTGAATGCAAGGTCAATTAAGAGGACGTCTTGTCTAATACGTTAAAAAACATTATAATTCAATAACCTATTTTTGGGTCCTCCCGTCATGGAAAGCTCAGGTCTTCCTACCTTAGAGGTGTTTTCATAAGATAGTAACTTGCCGAGTAGCTCCTTACTTTAGCCAGGCCCCCAATTCCTGCTTCCAAGGTCCGCTTCATAATATACCTGGAAGTTTTTTGTCCAAACAGAAAGATTTGAAACTTGGATTAAAAGTGATTAACATTACCTGGACTCGTAGTGTCCAAAGCCTCAACCATCCCCGTTCAAAACAGTTCCGACGCTGCCGGTTCCCTGGCAGGGAGTTCAGACCTCGGTCTGCCATCCAACTGAACCGGTGAGCGAAAAAAGCTCTGGCCATGCAACTCCGGTCTCCGATTCATCCCTCCCATCGCCTCCTCTCCCATCCTCAGTTCCCTTCCCATCTTCCTCCTCTGTCGAAAGAACAAGAATGCAATGAGAAGAAGAATGATTGAAAGTGGAGCAATCACCGCGCCTGCTATCCAGGCGTAACTTTTGGATTTCAAGCTTGGAGACTGTGAGGTCCCAGGAGCTGGAGATGCCGTGGGACTGGTCGAGATTTTTGGCTCCACTGATCTGCTCGAAAGCCCAGCCAAGATCAGAGATGCTGTGGGGGAGCTCGAGCCACTGTCTGTTGTCGCCAACGCTGTGGGTAGTGGAACTCCATTATACAAGAGGGCTTGAGGACTTGCCACTGTCGGTATTGCAATAATGTTGCTAGAGAACTCAGAGGGAGACAGTGATAATGTTGTTGTCTGCGAGGCTGAATTCAGCGCAGTCATGCTACACTGTCCACCTGTTCCGAACGGACAATCAAGCGTGAAGCTTCTATGCAAAGTTCAGAGACTGAGCAGTCAGTCTAATAGCTGCATTTGATGAACTCACTGTATCTTATCGCTCATCAGCCATGTTGTCACCTCTGCATGAAAGGTACTGGGACCTTCGATCATGGTGATTGGGGCAGTGAAATCGCAGACCCCAGTGGGAGAAGCAGATGCATTGCACCCGACGAGGTATGTGGTAATACTATTCGTGACCTAAAAGCAGATGAGAAGAGGAACCAGATTTACGAAACCGTAATACTCGCTCCTGCATTGTAGACAGAAACAGGTGCTTCGGGATCAGGATTGAAGAGACTGAGCGAGCCGGCGACAACGCCGGTCACAAAGTCAAGTGCAATTAAGATTCCCACTACCGCACCTGAGAGCCCTCGGCGCGTAAAAGATCCCTCAAGCAGCCTCACCTTCGTCATCTTCGACAGAGAGCGAACGCATAACAAGCTTGTGTCGTTGGGGAACGGCCATCATTTGAACAAAGTGCAGATGAGGGAACTCTAACTCACCTTATCTAATAAACTACTTCTCGGTCTCACAAGTGATTCGGCGACCTATCCGCCCATGCTTGCATACAACCTGATTGTGAGAAAACCAACATGGCAATACTGCCAACGCTTAATATATCTTGTGCGACCTTGGATGCATTGAGCCTGGGAAGCTCGGCCCGGCGCTTGCCTCGCCAGAAGAATGACGACCAATAATGGGAAATGATAGGGGCAGGTTCTATTAGATAACGAGAATTTCACGAGTTAAAATTTTTGGCCGACTCGAGCAATAAAACAATGCGGGTCTGGGCAGATAGGAAGAGGCATCGATGACTTTCGCTGAATTATTGCAACTTTTCAGATGATTCAAGGTGTCAGATCAGTTTGATCCGTTGAAGAGAAGAGAGCGTCAATCCCAGCATCAAGCAAAAACGAACGAGGTGCAGACTATGCATTGATGATCATCATCATCTAAGGCCTCTGCTGACCAGGTAATGACTGGCCAGCGTTATGCACACAAATAAACGTTGTGTCAGACCAGCTATTTTTGCTTTCTCTCTTGCCCAGCCTGAACGCCAACCATGCACTCCCCTCTTCGAATCGACCTTCCAATACATCCCCACAAGCCGTAATTTCATGTATAAATCTCTGATACTAAAATCATTCCTTCACTTCGCAACTGCAGCACTGAGTACCTGCGTCCGGAAGAAACCACCCTTCGTCCGCTCGATAACTTGCTGATAAACACTGCTAGGCGGGTGGTTCATAACAACGGTCCCCTCCTTGTAATCGATCTTCGCATCAACCCTGGTATCCCGAATGAGGTTTACAATCCACTTCTCACCCTCATCTTGGTTCAAGCCTAATCTCGCACTCAAATCCTTGATATCGATCCGTTGATGAATCTTGCAATAACTCTCCGAGATCAGATGTCTTGCAGCCTCAACGAACGAATCAGAAGCCGCGACAAGGAAGAAGTCTGAGCGGAGAACTTCTTCAGCCTCAGAGAGTTTCTTCTGCGCCTCTTCGAAATCGAAATCGATGTAGAGGGCCTTGACGAAGTCGGTAACCGGGTCATGGTATTCGTAGTTCTCTTGCTTGACAATGCGGATCACGTCTTTGAGTTGCTTTTGGTATTGGCCTGTGTTCCGAGTGCGGCTGCGGTTAGTGATAACGGCTGCGGTAAGGTAGCGGAGGATCCACGGGCAGGCGGTTTGAATTGTGTTGATGAAGGGGGCGGAGAAGAAGAGCTCGCAAATAGTATCCCGTGCGGGTTCGTAGTTGAAGAAGGGGAAGAGTGCCCAGTGGATGAGCCAAGTGCGGTGGGTGAGTTGCGCCAGAGGGTTGTTGAAGAGCTTGGTATCGATCGATTCCTTCACTTTCTGCACCTCCTCCATAGCAGACTCCCAGTTCGTAGTCAGGATTTCCGAAGCCAGCTTTCCCCATGTCGCGGCAGAGACCTTGTCGTTGTCGGTGGAGAGAACTCGGAATTGGTAAAGCAATTCAGCTGCTGCTTGATAGTTTCCGCAGCTGTATTGGAAGTTGCCAAAGTCATACAAGACATTAACCATCTCGATAGTAACCTATTTTCCCATCAGTAAAATCAGTAGTCTCGCAGATTCAGCAACGCACATCATGCTCCTTCTTCAAGAACTCCAAATTTGCAACCTTGTCACTCCTTAAACTAGTAACAACGTCCTCTCTCCCTAGCAGATCTGTGATCTTCTCGCTCTCTTGTCCGTACGTCTCCAATTTATCCAGCACCTCCTGTCTCTTGGTCGCAAACTCCTTCGGCGGCTCGCTCACACCCTCCAGTTCGCAGTACAACGTTGCCACATAGTCCGTCATATTTGTCTTCTTCAACAACTCATATTTCGCCTTCGTCGTCTCTGGCGCAGGCTCCTCCTCTTGGTCGGCCACGAACTGCAGGAGAGGGAAGATTAAATGCCGGTCCAGGTGTTGTATGAGCTTGGGAAGAAGATCATTTTCTTTGGCCACCTCTTCGGGGGTCTTGGTGACTTCCGCCATGATTGCGAGTGTCGGCTGGTGGTGACAAGAGTCGTTGTCTTGGTCTTAGTGGGGTTCGTCGCTCTCGAGAAATGTTGTGTGCGAATTTCGCGCTAGTACTTTTTAGCGCGCTTTGGGGTCGGCTGTAGGAGTGACTTCGTGTGTTTTTTCGAGGTCGGCCAGCAACAGTCGTAGCAGAGGACAAGACAACCTCAGCACTATGACTTCCTCAACGCCGCTCCTATTTCTCAGGCCCATGGTACTGCCTCGGGCATCGACTATCCAGCGCTTCCTTGGAATCGCAAAAGTCTCTACAAACGCAACGAAGGCATCCTCCTTACCAGTCCCTCCTCCACCACCCCAAGCTACGACACCAGCACAGCAAAAACCCTACCGAGTCACTCTCACACCTTCCAAGAACTACCCAATCTACACATTAGCCAAAAGAGGCGGGAATATGAAGCTTACGAAACTGAGGAGGATAGAAGGAGATGTGAATGCACTGAGGAATGATTTACGGCAGGCGTTAAGGGTGGACGAGAAGGAGGTGACAATCAATCAGTTGACGAAGCATATTATTGTGAAGGTATGTTTTGTTTAAGTCCTCCATCTGATAGTAAAGCTAACCGCAGCCCAGGGGCACAAGAAGCCAGAGATTGAGAAGTTTCTGAGGGAGCATCATTTGTAGGATTATTAGGTGGAACTTTCAGAGACATTTCACACTTGTATAAAGAATTCAAGGGATGCATGATGAGGAATATAGATCATGTGTATAGATCATGTGCTTATTCAAGCAAGACCATGTATTTGTCGGCCAGACTCTTGACTCTATGTACAATACCGTTTCCGTCTCTTTCAGGGAGATTTCAATGCCTACAACTTATACAACCACAACCCAAGAATACTCCAACCAAGGAAAGACGTTACAGGCAATCAGCCATGCTAAACCAACAGAGAACACATTGTTAACGCCTACTCCCCAAGCTGCCTTACAAGGTCATTCATGCGTCTATGGAATGTGGTACAATGACGAAATTATGTGCCCAGCCCGGCATATGCACACAACTGCTTCAGAACCCCTTGGAGTCTGGGTAGCCTTATTTCGAGCGCTCCTAGTAAACTCTCTTTCGCCGGAAGTCCGGAAATGGGTATCATCATACTTGGATTCTCCGGATCTCGGGATTTTTCTGCCAGCCGTCGTAACACTGCGATACCACCCATTGTGATGTGGAGTAATGCTTCGTCTTCCATACCTTTTGGCGCTGTTTGCGCTCGCTGGTGAGTGGCCTGAGGTGAGGTCTCGTGACACAGCGTTAGGATGAGCCTACATAGATTTCGAGAAAAGCCGTCATCGGATGTCAACCAAGACTTTGCGACACCGCTTTCGTGGCCTGGTACCAAATTTGTCAGAATCTCAGCCGCGAGCATCCCTTGCATTAAGAATGGCTTTCGAGCCTCGACCACCGGGACAAGGTTTCCTCGTTTTGCATCTTGCTTGTCGTCTGGTATGGCAGCGATTGCAAGAGCAAATGTTCTTGTAAGAAGGTCGTACGGAGGAGTCGAAGAAATGTCAGAGGCGAAAATCGTCTTGTAATGTGTTCGATTGGGCTCATCTCTCGCGAGGAGTTTCGCCAAACTGTCCACAGCTGGAGGAAGATATCGGTGAATGGCAGGGTCGTATGGCGAGAATGTGACACGATCGGAATTCGCGTTTGGTGGAGGGCATGGAGCAAAGGCCAGTAGGAAGTGGAGTAGACACAGGGCCTGTTCTCGTCCCGGTAACTCAATTGCTTGAGCCAGGTTTGACAGGAAGATGATAACATCTTTCATGAAATCCAAGGTGTTCTGGTTTGTGCGCAAAAGCATATTCCGAGTACCCAAGTATCTTATAACGACACATAAGAATTTTATAACGAGTTCATCGGCGAGAAGAGGGTGGTTCGTTTCGTAGAACGACAGGTTTCGCATGATGGTGGTAATGCACACCAGCCTGTCCACTGCTCGATCGAGTTCGTACTCAGGGGAACCAAAAGCTGGGATCTCCTGAAGGACTTCTTGCTCACCCCGACAACTGCGAACCACGTCTTCATAGGAACTAACAAGCATCACATCCGAGACCTCAGCTGCATTCTCGGCAAGTACCTCAACTTGCATTTCCGCGCAATCAACCAGCGTCTCCACGAGGTCCTCGCAGGCGCGCAAATCCAATTGGAGCCGAGATTCTACTGAGAGCGAGACCAAAGTGTCTAGGGCTAACCGTACTTCCGCGTGAATTCCGGACTGAAGACTCATCGTTAAAGCATGAATATCAATAATACCTAGGTCTCCAACAGCTGGGATGTCAGGTTTGTACTGCATTAAAGCTCCGCCTAGCCTTAATAAAGAATCGAGTTCAACACCACCCCAGGTGTCTAAAACTCTTACTTTTGGATCTAATTCCGCAGGTAGATTGAATTCTTGGGGTGGTGGAGGTGCACCAGCACGAGTGCCCACGTCTACTTGAGGTGATGGTATGGTGAGGCTACTCGGCTTTGTTGCAGACATTGGTGATGGCACAGTGAAAGAAGTCCCATTCTGGGGTGGTGTGGCGTCAATGCTTCTTGAAAGGCTGTTTCGTGCATGTCCCTGTGGACCCATAGGTTGTGGTTGGCCTTGAGGGGCTTGAGGAGTAGAAAATCCATTGACAGATGGTTGGGGTGTATGATGAATTGGTGGCATTTGCTTGACTGGAGTTGTCTGCGCTTGCTGCTGAAGATGTTGCTGTTGCTGTTGGCCCATGAGTTGTTGTTGCTGGAGGAAATTTTGGGACTGCATTGCGAGCTGCGGGTTCATCTGCTTCGTAGGAGACATTTGCGGGCCAGGCAGATTAGCATTCTGCATCATGGCTGCTCTCTGGCGTTGCTGATTCAGTTGCCATGCTTCCTCGAATAAAACTAAGTTTCGCTCGTAGTGGTGCTTGAGTTGTTGAGGCGCTGTTGGTATTTGCATCGGATGAAATTGCAAAGCCTGGGCAACCTGGGACCACCCATTCTGCGCTGTGACTTTCTTATAACCTCCAAACTTCACAACAGTCATATATAACGTTAAAAGAGCAATCTTACGGTCGCCCACGATAGGGTTCATATCCAAAGCTAGTTGCTTCTGTTGCATAAAAGATGCTAAACTTTTCATAAAAGTCTCTGGATTTGGGCCGCCTCGTGCCTGGGCAGATGCTTGCTGCTGAGCTCGCATTTGCGCAAGTTGGCCATTGGGCATCTGCATTGCTGGGTTCGGTATCGCATTTGCGTTGGGGGGCATATTGCCTCTTTGAGCAGCCATAAGACGTTGTTGCTGTTGTTGCTGCATTTGCATCTGATACATCATTCGTTGTTGCTGTTGCATCTGCTGTGTTTGAGGTTGACCTTGTTGAGCGTACATGGGGCTTTGCTGCATGGGATTCTGTTGCATATGTGGTGTAGACATGGCATTTTGAGGGGGGGCTGAGGATCGACCGGGTGGAGGAGTAAAATTTTGGTTGAAACCTTGTGCGAATTGTGGGTTTTGCGTATATGGATTGTTGTTCTGCGGGGTATCGACTCGACTGCCATGTTCTGATTGAGATGGGGATGGTTGGGGGAACTGCTGTGCAGCTGGGGAGAAGGGATGTGGAGAGGCCGTGGAGACTCGCTGCGGTACGCCACCAGGACGTAGCTGGTTGCCCATGATGGGTGATGGGCTGGCATTGGCGGAACCATTTTGGAGATGGGCGTACGGGGTCTGCTGGGCCGGATGTTGCTGAGATACATTGTTTTGTGGGAAACCAGGATAGGGGCCCTGTTGGGGTGTCTGAGAGCGCGAGTTCGGCAGCATACCTGGCGCTTGACGCGGTGATGTGCCGAGACTATCTTCTCTTGGTCGAGGTCTCTTTGATGGTATCACTTGGTTGGTTTGGTACACGGGGTTGTTGAAGGCTGGGGAGCCATTGCGCAAACCGCCATTCTGCATTCGCTGCTGCAGCTGGGCATTTTGAAACTGGGAAGGATCGAAGGAGGGAGGATTGTTCATGAAAGCGGAAGGGTCGAGCATGGCTCCGCTGGCGTTGGGGTCGAGATGGTTGAAGCCTGCGCCATTGGGATGGACGGAGGCATCATTCATCCAGGAGGTCATGACTGTGGGAAGACGTTGAGGCAACCCATCTGCAGTTGCGACAAGAAGTCAGCGATGCTATTTCGAGCAGAGGTCTCCATAGAAGGCCTCGAGGGTCGGACTGAGATGGCCAAGCGCGAGTCCAGGCCGATCGCGATGGAAGTCGCGACGCGGTAGCTGGCTCAACGAGGTCGAGAGGCGCCAATGCCCATCAACGGCATCCGCAACCTCCACGGCAGTCAGGATCTCGCGCGAGGGTCTCGACAGGATGTCACGAGACGGCAATACAGGCTGGGAGGAGGGAGGAATGGAGGGCAGGTCTTACCTAAGGACGCGATGCGCTGTTGTGATGTCGCAAAGCTCTCTCTGGGTTCGTTACGGAGTAAAACGAGAGGTGCGCTAGCCGAATCGGGGGACCGGGCTATTTCTGGACCGCGCGCAGATTAAATAACTAAAAGGGCGCTGGAACTGTCAAACACAGGCGTCAGTCTCTCTCTCTCTCATGCGATTCCACAATCCCATTGGGGCTGCCTTGCTGGGATGCTTGGGGCCGAGTTGTGGGTGATCGGGCCAAATCACGGGGCTGGTGGAGTCGTGATTGAGTCGGGGTGAGTCGGGGTGAGTGAGTCGTGAGTGAGATCGCTTGCCGCCGCTGAGGTGGCAAGTCGAGCAGGCCGGGACGAGCGCAAGGCAGATGCGATGCATGAACTGCACCGCCGTGGAACAATGACAGGTGCACCGGGACGTACCTAGAGATGCTCCAGAAGCAGGCCCGGATCAGACGAGCTGGAGATGGGGTCACTGAGATGACTGGTGCCGAGTTGGCTGCGTGTCGTGTCGGGGCAGGAAGGGGCTTGCCCGCTGGTGGAGCGTTCGTTCTATTCTGTCCAGATGCTGTAACACTGTATCATGCGGCGCAAGAGCGGCGCACGCGGAGACGCAAGCGACAGATAGAGAGGAGAGCAGAGCAGAGGATCGAGGCTCTGGCTGGCAAGGGGCCCGAATTAGGCCGGAGCAGCGATCGAAGGCAGTTGACCAAGGCGGGATTCTCCTGTGTTGGCTGCAATAAACTTGGGATTCTGTGCTTGGTGCTTTGCTGAGAAGAACCTTCCCCCGCTAAGCAAGCGGCCAAATCACAACTGACCGTCCCGGATCGACTCGACCTCATCTCACAGCCACCAAACCAAGCAATTTGAAGCTGGCCACCTGAGAGCGTCTCGCAACAGAATCCCACCAAGTCCTGCCCATGACGATGGTTAGTTCTCTTGAGCTAGCATCGTCAGTTAGGTATAGCAAAAGTAGCTTGATTGGCTTCGCCCAGGCGCATTTCCTGTCGAATGCGGTGAAGACGGGCCGCCGCTTTAGCTAGTGTTCGACCCGGCCCTCGTGGTCCAGAGACACGAGATGTGCGACGCCGCACTCCAGGTGCTCGTCGAGCGTTCTGAATGTACGGCCTTGGTCCGGAACAACGAGCTGAGTGTCCAGAGGCACGCTGGAACGAGCGAGTGTTGCTGATCCGGCCATCGAAGGCTCCGTTCGCTGCGTTTGAAGGGCCCTCGGTTGATACGGCGGCAGGCATGGCCGCTGGGCATGCAATCCAACGGGCAGGAATGGTGGTGGAGAGGAAGAAGTGGAAGAAGAGCAGAAGAGGAAGGGAGATAAGTTTGAGGGAGGGGGAATGGGCGTCTTATGTAGAAATGCCGAGCACTCAATAGCAACACTTGTTTGGACAGGGCCAGTCTTTTTTTAATCACGCTGGAGGTCCAGCACGGATAAGACGCTGCATGGTTTGGCGTCATAAAACACTCCATCCATTTCACTGGCGATCCAATTCCGAATACTCGTGCCTGCTCTAGTCCCCGTCACACTTCACACAGACCAATGATGTTGTTACAGAAGGAATAGCTTTATCCCCTTCCGGTGCCAGGCCTCCACATCGAGATCTGTCTGTCGTCGTGGGTCCCGTGGAGAGGGGCACGCCGCACACCCTAGCCCCGACCTCGAACACATTGTACCGTAGGCTCTGGAACTTTAATCAAGCCTCCTCAATTTCGAGGGCATTTACCAGCTTCAGGTCGTCATCTGGCCAAAAAGGGCTCGCCAGCTCCATTCCCAACTGCGTCCGTCGTGCGACGGGCTGCCTGTGAGATGCCATTTTCGAGGTGCGAGGTGGGTGCGGCAAAGATAACTGGTCCCGGGGAGCCGAGTCTGTCAACTTCTTAGCTGACTGTGGAGACAGATTGCTCCCACACAGGCAGTCATAAGGCCGGATGATGAGTAGCTTGACGGGAGGCGTTGAGGTGTTCTTATTTGCAAGGATGAGGAGACGACGCGGGCATGCCTGTCTTCCTTGCATGAGAGACAACGCCCAATACTGCGCTTCACCACCCTTGAGCATGGATAGCACGGGTTGCAACAAATGGGAGTGAGATCCTGGGTAAAAGCAAGTGAATTCTGGCGCGCAAATTTGTTTGCTCCAATTTGGTGGGTGGGTGAAGAAATTCGGCGACGTTGATTTGACAGAATTGCTTTTTATGGACGGGACTGTCGACGAGGAAGGCCAAGCGCTGGAGATCGTAGCCGAGTCACGTGCTTGTAATGCCAGCCACTTCGAGGCCCTGTTTAAGGAGTTGCACCAACGTCCTGGCCTTCAATCAGCGTGATTTGGTCCAACCTCTTCCCACAGACCGTGTCCGACTGTGTCCGAAAGGCCAGTGAGTATTGGCGAGGTAGTTCCACAGCACCAACTGGAGTCAAAACATGCCGAAACGCAAAGCAGGGCAGTTGGGAGGGCCACCAGAAGAACCTCGAAGATCGAGTCGGAGAATATCCACCGCGCATGAGCCTGCCGAGACACAAAAGCCAGCTCCCAGCTCGAAGAAGTCAAAGAAACTTGAGACGAAATCCAAGGATGAGAAGACAATCATCAATGGCAAGCAAGAGGAGAGTGAAGACTTTGTACGTTTGTGTTTCCCAATGAGGTCCCCCTCTCGAGCTCCCAACGGTCACGTGCAAAACACTATATTTCATTCCTGTACTGACACGAGTAACAGAAGCCCGAGAAAGCCGCCACAAAGCCCAAACCCCGACCTGTGCCCTCCGAAACTGATACGGCCGGTCGTCAATACTGGCTCATGAAAGCAGAACCCGAGTCCCGCATCGAGAAGGGCCACGACATCAAATTTTCCATCGATGACCTTATGGCAAAAACAGAGCCCGAACCATGGGATGGGATACGAGCATATCCAGGTAAAGATTGCTCTTGAACTACATCTACTGAATATTCACACGCTCAAAAGCACGCAATAACCTCCGCGCCATGAAGAAAGGAGACCTTGCATTCTTCTATCATTCATCCTGTAAAGTTCCTGCGATCGTCGGAATCATGGAGATTGTAGAAGAGCACTCGCCTGACCGTAAGTTTCGTCTTTCTACCCCCCTGCATTTCCCCATCATCCAGAATCATGCTAACATAACAAAGTCTCAGCACATGATCCTTCAGCACCCTACCACGATCCTTCTTCTAACCCTGATAACCCCAAATGGTCAGTCGTACATGTGACTTTCCGACAGAAGCTTGCTACTCCCATAACGCTCAAGGAATTGAAGGCGTGGCAGGGAGAGAAGGGCCATCCACTCGAGAATATGCAGATGCTGAAGCTGGCAAGGATCAGTGTCAGTAAAGTCTCGGCGGGCGAGTGGGATTTTCTAGTAGGTGAAATGGCAAAGAACGGGGATGTTATCAAGTTGTGAGGACGAAAAGTGATGGCTAACTCGTTTCCGAGTATCTTATGTTGTACAATTCAAGGGTAGAATAGTGGCGTTGTGACCTAGATTTGTATAGTACTCATACCGTCGTGCCTGCTAAAATGTTATTTCGGCGATGCATCACATTTTCGTGGAGACAAAGACAGGCTATTCAGAGCCAATGGTGTCCGGAAGTAGGAATCTGCCTGCTGGGGAGTTCCTTTGTGGCATGGACAAGGTGGATAAGTCTATACAACCATAACAATAACTCGGAGTCCTTCTTTCATACTGACAGCATAATGCCATTGTGAACAGCAGTCTTAAAGAACAAGGTCAAAGTGCTTCCTATTTCTCAACCCCTTAATCTGTAGATCGAGCCTCCCTTTTGGTTTACGACGATCTCAATTACACACAACACGAGGCCCGAATAAATAAAATGGTCAACAAGGTCAAGCAAATGCCAGAAAGAGAAGCACGAGAGGGGCAGGTTCTCCAATTCGGAAGCAAAGCACCAGGAAGCGAGTCCCAAAACCACAGAAAGGTGAAAGAGGCATGGCTCTGGATGAGCCTCTTGAAAACGAAATCCGAGACCATGAAGAACAGCGGTTCTCCTTCTCCGATTCACTTGAAGCAGGCTGGCAAGCGCTCACTCCAGCGGCACGTAGCGAGGTCATCATGGAGGACTTCGCTGACTCTCTCGCTGATGGAAGCCTGCTAGCCTCCGCGCGTTACTACTTTGCTATTCGCAAAGAAGATCGCAGATTTCGAACACCTGACGAAGATTTCGAAGCAGGAATACCCAACCCATTCAAGGACCCTGAGCACGATGAAGAGGAGGAGGAGAATTTCTGTATCGAAATAGCACTTGATGCAAAAAGAAACGAGCGTCCAGATTTCCATGTGAAATATTGCGAGTGCGAGCTATGTGCCAAAAACTGTGCCATCCAGCCTTTAGATGCAATGACTCGAAAGGAGAGAGAACTCTTCTACAAGATGGAATACATCATGTTCCGATTGGTAGAAGAATCGGATCACCCGGCACTCACCGATTATGTCTTCGACTCGTTTGGTAAGTACTGCGGAGCAATGTATAACGTTTCGGGAGAAACGATGGATCAGCTGCACGTTGTCTACCACGATGATTGCGAGTGCCAGGAGTGTAAGAAGTATGCTATGGCACCTCGAGATGGCGAAGTATCAGTGAAACTCCAGTGATTATGACCAGCCCGGCAGTCAAACGCCAGAAGGCTAGTGCAGGCACTGTGGCTCACTTCGAAGATCCGTCTGCTTGGATTTGATCATCGAGCTGTGCACCATATATGTCGGTCATGTTCTTGCTAACTTGCCATCGTATGTATTTGAGCGAGCCGCAATAGATCACATCTTTCCTAGTTGTAGAGCTCAGCTAATTTTTGAACAGTGCTATTTACTTTTTTTCCCCATCTTAGTCCAACTCACATGATCCTACAAATTTATATAATCCTGCTGCTCCACACCTTTCCAATCCAGCTTTGTGAGTCCCGATCTTCTTGTCGGCAATATCAACAAACCATCATCCAGTTGTGTTCATCCCTTATTACCCTCAAACGAAGAGCACCAAGTTCTCTCTCAATCGCCTCACAGTATGTGTTCACAGTAGGTTAGAATGAACTTACATCAAGGTACTAACTTCTTTAGAGACAAAGACCAAGGTTGAGTCCATCAATAGCTTTGTGCCTGCTGTCTTTTCAAAGCCGACCTCACCAAGGCCTTTGTCAGAAAGCCAAAGTGAACAATTCCATAGAATGTCAAGTACAATGAACCTAATTCCGTCTCCTTCCAAAGCTAGGACAATACCATTGTTACTAGAAACCGGTTAAGAACAATATGAAACTGCTTCTTATTTCTCGCCTCATTCAACCTCCCAAAATAAACCTGCTCCTCATCACTACTGTCTCATTCACAGCAACAGAACCAATCTCCAACTCAACTAAATCCATCTCCAACTATCTCAAAACCCCGTCTCACTTCACTAGCCACCAAACACAATCAAGATGGCCTACCAAGAGAGAAACATGGCGAACGCTTCAGAAAGAAATGAGATTGTGATTGTTCTTGACTTTGGAGACCGACCGACAGGACTCGAATCCCACCTACCATCCGATTCGTCCAAGATTCGCCGCTTGGAAGATTCTCAGCAATACGCAGAGAATAGTGGCATCTTTTTCCGGGTGAAAGAGAGAGAGATGGCTGCGGGTCCGAGAACGGGTAAGGAAGTAAAGACGCTAACTGATAGCTATGCCAACAGAGATGCCGAAACTATGAATCCTTTCGAGGATCCCCAGTACGAGTACTCTAACGATGACTTCAATTCCAACAGCAGCTGCGACGGTGATGTCGAGGACGACGATTGGGACCACCCCACGATTGCTCCTCGCGATGACCTGTCTGCAAGTGAAAATGCCACCTGCACGAAGATGTGGCGACTCATGGACCGCTTGGAGGAGAAAGCACGATCAACCACTTCCTCTCGCATCCTCACCCCCGACTTCTTCAACACTTGGCGTCAGTCCGAAGGAGTAATGCTAGGCATTCCAAGGGATCAGATCGAGGAGTACCGCCCTCTCTGCCTGGGTGATTGCCGCTGCGAGGGCTGCCACGATGACTATGCTACGGAGCCACTCCTCGGCACGGTGCGAGTCGGTACTCCAGAGAGCACTAGCTCTGGTGACAACCTTTCTGACTTTGCACATACATGTGCAGAGATGTTCTCAACTGACTTCGTCTAGATCAAGCAGGCTTGATCTTCGAGCTATGCCTCGAATGCGGCGAGTGATTGATCTCGTTGTTCTTTGCCTTTGCTACGTGCGAGAAATGCTTTCCGAGGCATTCTATAGTGATAGAAAGGGGAATGAATACTCATCAACCAAAAATCTTCCCATTGCAACGGAGACTAATGTTCGTGAAATGACGTAAAACCATTAACGAGATAACTTACGGCTACAGGATTGTTTCGATGTCCAAAAGGGGCTCGCTTACTGGCGAATGAAGCAATTCCGAGACCCCTTGACAAATGATACGCAAAAAAATGTCAAGTACATGACTTGGGAAATCATTGGCCACAGTCGCGCTTGGCACAACAGTTCGGGTAATCATAAGGCCAGAGAAACGGGGTACTGCCAAAGCAGCTCTTCTTCACAATGCTCGGTTTGAAAAGGGTATCTTCTATGCCTTTATAGACTTAAATCTGTCGGCCGCGTCTACCAGCGCCTGCTCCACTTTCACCTCATGGGCACTGTGTCCAACATCGTCAATAATGATATACTCCACGTTATTATTCTCCTTTCCTCCTAACGCCTTGTACAGTTCCCAGCTTGTCTTTGCTGGGCATACAACATCGTATCGGCCTTGTACAATGATGATCGGGAGATGCTTAATCTTGTAAGCTTCTTCGATCAGCTGACCGTCACGCATCCAACCACCGTTGACGAAGAAATGGTTTTCAATTCGTGCGAAAGCTAGTGCCCTGATAGGAAGTTTAGAGACTCTGTACCACATCAATGAAAAACCGGGACAAAAACTTACCATTTTGGATCATCCGCTTTCGCAATATATGCGGGATCAACGACCAGCTTACTGGTAGCATTCTCCCAGGTACTCCACGCAGATGCACTTCAAACAGTTAGCAAAAGTATACAATGTCACACAATATCACTCTCACCATTTCAACCTTAGTTCCTCATTATCCCCAGTGAGCCTCTTATAATAAGCCTTCATCATATCACCCCTCTCCTCAGCAGGTATCATAGCTTTGTACGGCTCAAAATAATCTGGGAACAGCATATCTGCACCCTTCTGGTAGAACCATTCCAATTCTTCCCTTCTTAACGTGAAGATTCCACGCATTATCAAGCCCAGGCATCTCTCTGGGTATTTCTCGGAATATGCAAGTGTGAGCGTCGAGCCCCAGGACCCACCGAACACAATCCATTTCTCGATATTCAGGTGTTCTCTCAAGGCTTCGATGTCAGACACAAGGTGCCAGGTCGTATTGTCTTCGATGGAAGCTGGCGGGCTCGACTTGCCGCATCCGCGCTGATCGAAGAGAATCGAGCGGTAGTGGGAGGGATCGAAGTATTGCCTAGGATGAATGTTAGTGGTATTTCTTAATGAAGAGTCCATCAATTATCCTTACCTGTCACTATCCTCTATTCCTCCTCCAGGGCCACCATGGAGAAATAGAATTGGTGTTCCTGTGGAACGGCCACAGTCCTCGTAGTAGATGGAATGGAGACCATCCGAGACTTGCAGATGTCCTGAATTGTTCACTGCAAAAGCAGGATAGATTGGGGCCATTGCTATGAGGCACTATTGCTGCTCGAGCAGAAGAGTTCCGCAAGGACAATCGCTGGTCTTCGAGGCGGGGTCGTGTTCAGAGGTTTTTGATAAAAAGGGTTGGGGCCAATGAAGGGAATTTATATGTTTGCTTCTTGGTTGTGTTAGCTTGTCGGGTCAATTGAGGGACTTTTGTATTTGAGTGTTGTGTGGTCAAGGAGCTTTTGTGTTGGCTTCCTGGAGAGGAAGGAGTGGGATGGTTTGGCAGGTCATTCGAGGGTCCACTGCGGGGTAGGCCGGGATTACTGTACCTACGCAGTACCTACCTAATTGTATGTGGCGGCATGCTTCAGGGGCCATTCGCTAGACGAACCCCCTGTAACAAAGCGAGCAAGGCTCGAGCAAGGGCAGCTAGGTGATTGATCCAGGACCTCTCCCCTTCCTCTTCCCTGCCTTTCGACATTTGGTCATAGGTATAGATCCTCATCCTGATCTAATGCCTATCTACTTATTCAGCCCTTACTGATTTTACATCTCATGGGTCCGGAGAAATCTTATTTTTCCAAGCTCAGGCTCAACTTCGATTACGTCACGAGATTTTTTTTCGGGACGCTGTCCACCAGCTTATGCGGATTCTCTTCAGGCCTGTACCGTGTGGGCTAGTTAGGCCGATTCGAACTTTCTCATCACATCGACTGCTACTTGCAGGCTTATACCAAGTCCGCACCATGAAGCGAAAAGCCGAGAGTCCAGAGCCGCTGGCAAGAAAGACAGCAAGAGGAAATGGCTACTGCAGTACAGAGCAAAAACGAGACAGTTTTGGAAACCCGATATGGCCTGCCCCAGAAGCTCAGATTGTTGCTGCGAGAATCTTTCTCGTCGAATGGTGAGAGTATTCTTCAAGTTATGGCGTCCTTGTCATTAATGCTCACCAGTGCGGCTGCTCAAAAGCCAACTCTGATTGTCCCCGATAAAGATGCTGATGGACTCAGCTCTGGGGTGATTATCCACAGAACGCTCGTTAAATTGGGACTGGATCCTAGGCATCTGGACGTCCACCTTGTCCAGAAGGGTTCAAATATCCACGAAGAGAATGAACGAAAGCTCATGTTGGAGAAGAAGCCGACGTTCATTATAGTCTTGGATCAGGGAAGCCGAGGTGGACCGCCCGTAATAGACGACCCTGACGCCAAATCCCTTCTCATAGATCATCATTTAAGTGATGAGTTCCCAAAAGATGCACAGGTGAGTGGGATAGTTGTAAATGAGAGCTGTTTTTTAACAAGATGTAGGTTGTGTCAGCATGTCACTGCCCACCAGTTGCTACAACTTCTCTCGTCACCTATGAAATCTGCAAGGAGCTTGATCAGGATATAGCCCAAGAATGTGGCTATCTTTGCGCGATAGGAACCCATGGCGATCTAGGAAACACACTGAAGTGGGAACCACCGTTCCCCGACATGACTGAAACGTTCAAAAAGTATACCAAGAAGGCAATCAATGATTGTATATCATACATTAATGCTCGTATGTCTCATTATTCTTTAATTGCTAGTATGCTCATTAGTTTTAGCTCGTCGAACTGGAAAATATGATGTGATCACAGCGTGGAAAGCTCTTCTTGAAGCTAAAGACCTTAAACAGATTTTGGGTAATCGACGGCTTGAAGAGGCTAGGCATGAGATAAACCTAGAAGTAGAGAAACATACGCATACACCACCCAAGTTTAGCAAGGATGGGAAGATTGCAGTCCTGAAGATCAATACTCAAGCTCAAGTGCATCCAGTAATTGCGACGAGATGGGTAACAAGCATGACTCTTCGGAAAATTGTATTCCTTTGCTGACCAAAAATACAAGGCTGGCCATCTGAAGTCGAAAGCGCTCGAAATCGTTATGGTCGCAAATTATGGCTACCTCCCTGGGAAGGTCAATTTCTCATGTCGAATAGCTAGATGTGCAAGAGACCGTGATCCTCCAGTCAACATCATCGAATCATTAAACGCAGTGGCAGATCTTGACACGACTGATCTAGTACAACGCCTAGGGAGCAGTTTCGCCAGGGGTCATAAAGAAGCTTCAGGTGGCATCGTGAACACTGCAGAATTCGAAGAGCTATGTCTCTTGATGAAAGTTGGCGAGAAGCCTGACAAGCCGGAAGGGGAAACGCCAAAAAAGAAAGCGGAGAAGTCACCACAAAAGAACACCTTGAACAATTACTTCAAGAAATCTTGACCAAATCAAGCTTCACCACATCGAGTTCCTGTTCTTTATAGATTTCGGTACTCGGGAGGTTCAAAGACCAACAAAGAAAAATATCCGCAAAGTAACACACTGGCAGTTGTTCAGATGCTGTCTCGTTTCAGGTCCCCGTCATTGTTTTTGGAGTATGAAACAATGCCATTGTGTAGGATAAATAAACTCCATTCTATCCACACTCCAACACTCCATTCTCTCCCACAATGTCTTCTTCACGTCGATCAACCAACAATCTCAATATGTCTACGGGTAGATCCCAGCAAGAACGTATGGCTAAGTACCCAACGGACCTAGGCGAGAGTTGGCATGATGGTCCCAAAGAGGTCCCAAACGGCTGGGTCGTTATTAACCAGGAACTAAGGTCCACTAGCAATGAAGATGAAGATCCTCAGAAAGAGGAAGGCAACGAGTCAGACACCGACCCGTTGATCCTAAACAAGAAAAAGGGCAAAAAAGACGATACGAAGAAGTCCGAGAAACTCCGTGAGTACTCCTCCAAAGCTAAATCCTTCGGATCGGCTGCAGCTAATATCACGGGTATGGCAGTCAGCTGGTTACGAAAAGCCGCTGGGGGCGGCAGTGGACTAGGCAACATTTCTGGCCCTGAAGAATATCGTAGGCTACGATAATGCAATGAATTTTTTTATAAGCAAATTTATTTTTATTTTTTTGAACACCCCAATGCTGTTGAATGTGATTTTCTTGAGTCAAACGGCACTTTGTCCGGAAAATATTTACGAGCAAGCTCCGACGGTGGTTCGCAGGTTACGAAAGCAGCTAATAGAGTAACCCTTTCCTCTTCTTCACAAAACTAAAAAGCCAGCATCTGTAATGAAAAGGGTGCTGCATCAGAGATAGTGTAATACCGAGAGTAAAGTAGATCAAAATTTTGGGTTTTAAGCTTGTCTTTATGCGTGCCACGTCATTCTCGAAGACAATTTTTGGTTGTGGAAGGGAATTTGAAAAAACAATCTCCTTCACACGAGCCCTTACAGGGGATGAGGAGAAAATATAAATTGGTGGAAAATATCAGCTGTTATATGTAAATGGTGAGTGATTCACATTGCGGGACGAAGATGGATATACTTGTGTGGGTTGAGGTATTTGCACTATGCGGTGATCCACGTGATGTGAGAACTTCACTTGTGGGAGAGGGGAGGACATGATCTTCTGTTCAAATTTTTGTTTGGATTGAATGGAGAAGCTTCCTTATTTCGGACCGGTGATGTGGAGAGTCAGTTCATCCTGATATGAGACCGGAATTGCTTACTGGGATCGGTGCCCCAGCTCAGAAAGAAAGTCTCCGCCCAAAGAATATTTGAGAAGCCGCTGTCCTGTTTGATAAAGAAGAGGAGGTAGAGTAAGATTTAATTGGCGCAGAGCAAGACCGACGCTGCCGAACCTGGCTCTCTCTGAGCGAGAGGAAGGAGGGAAATAAAGTCGAGAAATTTTGTAGATTGCTGCAGTCAAACCTGCCAGCTAATGTAAAGACTTATAACCGTGCTGGATCTCAAAATGCTTTGGATGAGGTACTAGACTGGAATAGGGTCCTTGCAACTATGTGGGTATGTTAGAAACGCATTTACCGCGGAATGCAAGACTGGATTCTGGAAATCAATGCAACTTAATCTCTTTTTATTAGGACTTCTAACGACGAGGAAACCCAGAAATGGAGGTCTGCATGAAGCAGGGATAAAAATGAAGCATGAACCCCCCCTTTTCGGCCGCCATTTGTAACTAATCCGTGAGTTTGTGTTTCTAAGCTCCTGATGAAGATTACCAATTCACAATGTAGCCCCCTCAAACCCTCCTCTTGATACGAGGCTACCGCTTTCATATTTGGATGGCTTAGGTGCAAAGGGACATACTACACTGCCCGAGGCGATCACGAAATATGGTTCGAGCGATCTTGAAGCGAGGCACTCTCCGAAATGGCGGAGAAGAAAATGTAAGCTGATATCTAATTGGTCTAGAACACGATGAAGGTTGCCAATCCCTTTTGGCTTAGCGAGAAGAGTAAAGAAGTGAGACTTTAGGAAAGGACCCACCCTGTTTTGAAGCAGCGATAACTTGTATAAAAGAGACTGTAAGCTCAAAGAAAGTTTTGTATTTGTGATACTTAGAAATAAACTATCAAACTCTCTCTACTTCAGGTCCTGATTTGATCTCAGCGCTCGAGCACGTGCTAAAGCCGCACTCTTTATCACCTTATCTTATAACAAGCCGTTGAGTTAGCCAACCAGATGGCATCCGAAAACATGTCCACCCTTCCTTCTCCAGAATTTCTCTCAATACCAAGCAAGCCTTCAGCTCCAATCTCATACACTTTCTTTCCAGCAATCAATCCATCCGCATCACCTCAAAAACATCTGATCGTCTTTGTCAATGGGCTTGGTCTTCCAGCCTCATCATGGTTACTCAGCATCCAAATTCTCCACAACACCATCAAGTCCTGCCCAGCAATCTTAACCTATGATCGCTATGGCCAAGGCCTTACCACAGCCAGAGACCCCATTGACACTCAAAAAGAGCTCGGACACGATTTCATCGACGTCTCTAATGACCTCCACGAAATCATCATGGCCATTGCAGTATCCAAGCTCGATCTTCAAAAATCTGATCTCGAGGTAGGAAAGCTTCACTTGATTCTCGTTGGTGCTTCGATTGGGGCTCCCATTACTCGGCTCTACGTCCAGGACCACCCAGGAATCGTAGCAGGAGTTATCCTCCTCGACTCGAACATTGCTGTTGACTACTCCGCGGTATGGCCTGACCCAGATGCTCCAGGATTCGATCCTAGCTTGGTTGTCTCAGATGATTGCACCCTCGAGCAATATCGGATTGAGAGAGCGAAGGTAGCTAGGATGTTTGATTTGAAGGTTAAGAATCCAGAGGGATTGGACCGGAGCAATTCTGCTGTTCTCGTGCCTCATGCAGATGCACCGAAGCTGATGGGCCTTGATGGGAAAGGACCATTGTTGACGGTTGTTGGTCATGATCCTGAGACTTTCAAAGAGATGAGTTTCTTGATGATGGGGACGCCGCGGAGTTTGAGTGAGAAGTTGACGAATCCGTAAGTAAAATCTATCACTGATTGGCGAGAGAGATAAGAATTAACAGATGATAGATACTGGGCGAGGTACAATGAGAGCCTCACCAAGATCACAGACAAGGATAAATGTGACGGCGTGGTAATTGCGAAGGGTTGCGGCCACTTTATTCAGAAGGATGACCCTAGCTTTGTTGCAAAAGAGATCGAGAGTGTGATTGACAGGCTTGGGTGGTGAGAGAGGACAAGATGTCGTCTCCATCAATAGATATTCTGGCATTTCTATATCTCCTCGGAACGCCATCAAGTAATACAATGTCACAACTTAGCTCGTGGCTCCTTCTTCGCCAGCTCTCTCAAATTCTTCCTCAAGATCTTTCCCGAAGGACTCTTTGGAATCACATCCAGAAATACCACACCGCCTCTAAGCTGCTTATGGCCTGAAGCGTTCTGCTTCACAAAATCCTTGATTTCTTGCTCGGTGATATCTCCACCTTTGACGATATATGCTCTTGGTGCTTCTGTCCCAGGTATTTCAACGCCGATCACAGCTGCGTCCAGGATTTTCGGATGGGTGAGTAAGAGACCTTCCAACTCTGCTGGTGCAACTTGCATGCCTTTGTACTTGATGAGTTCCTTTCAATTGTCAGCAGAATTCAATTTGGGGGATTGGGAGCCAAGAACAAACCTTCTTCCGATCTACAATATATGGCAAGCCATTCTTCCAGACAGCAACATCTCCCGTGCAAAACCATCCATCTACGAACGATTCCTTCGTAGCCTGGGAATTACGATAATACCCATTTGTGACCACAGGACCCTTCATCCAGACCTCACCCGGTTTCCCCTCTTCAACATCTTTCCCATCATCATCGACAAGCCTCAAGCTCATATTCGGCATCAACGGACTCACGCTCCCCGTTTCATCTCTCTCTCCCCACGGCATAACCGTTGAGCTCCCCGTCGTCTCGCTCAACCCCCAAGTCTGACTAATAAACGTTTTACCCTTTCCCAGTTTACTACTTGCCGCATGTTGCAAGTCCTTTCCAAGGGGAGCCGCCCCACTAATCGCCATTTCTAGGGTATCAAACTGATCCGTCACATTTGGCATCTTCGCAATCAGGAGCCAGATCGGAGGAACCGTAAAGAAGAACGTGATCCGGAATTTCTTGTTGTATTCCAAGAATTTTAGGAAGTCGAACCGGGGCATCCAGTAGACGGTTCCTCCAAAGAAGAATGGATTAATCAGGTAGCACATCACGCCCGCTATGTGTGCGGCTGGGAGGTGTGCCAAAGTCCTGTATTCGAATGGAGGCTCGTTACGTTCTGCTCTTCCTTCTTTGTACATCTTAGTTGGGATGTACGATTGCGCAACGATATTTGTGTGTGAGAGTTCAACACCTGCTCCTCGTCAGCATCCGCATCTCAGCTTGTAATATCCGATTTACCTTTCGGAATCCCAGTAGTTCCGGAAGAATAGAGCAAACAAACAAGGCTGTGGTCTAGCTTCTTATCGGTAATCCTTTCCCATTCCAATTTACCCTCCCCCCCAAGACAATTCAGACCTCCCTCAACACTTCGAAATCCCCACGCGCCCTTCCCCGAATCAATTACCAACACTCTGTTCAAAGGAACCCCACATTCCTTAGCAGATTTAATAGCAACATCCTTTGCATCCTCACTACAAAAGATAAGATTGCTGCTCCCTTGCTTGACCTGTCTACTTAGTTCTGACGGGGTGAAAGACGAGCTTGCAGCACTGTAAACACCTCCCGCAGCGACAACCCCAAACAACACAATTGGGAGAAGGATCTGGCCCGAGGAAATGCAGACCACCACATCTTTGCCAGGGCCACTAGCTCCGATGCCGAAGGTGTGTCTGAGGTTGTATGCTACATTCTTGGTCAAGTCACGAGCCTGGGATTTGGTGATGGTATTTGAGGGGTCGGACGCTTCGACGTGAAGAGTCGTATCCTCTTTTGCTCCACAAAGAGGAGAGTCTAGCCTACTTTAATGTTTGCTAGCTAAAATCATTGAATATCGAACGTACCGAATAGAAATGAGAGGAGGTCTAGATTGGGTACATCGTAGCTTTTCGATGCTGAGTAGATCATTCTCTCGTCGTTTTGTCGATGACAGAAAGGAAGATACAGAAGCAAAAGGCAACTTAGAGTTACAGAAGGAGTACACTTGAGGAAGAGCAATTGAATTAATAGACAGATTTGAGAACAATAAGACAGCGCTTGAAAGAAAAGTCGGGAAAGAAAGTGACTTTTGGGGGTTTCACAACGTGCTGCTTAGCTCTTGCACTTATCGTGCCTCGGCGACGGAGTTGGAACCGGATTCTGTTTTCCTGACCGCACGCTGCTGAACTCTCACTCGCCCGCAAGATGCGATCTACAGCCTTGATTCGAGCTTCGACTTTCAGCGTGCGCCGTTCGGCCAGGGCTTGCGGCTGGTCGTGGGGCCTCAATGCGGGGTAGGCGTGGAGGGTTTCGTCCCATCCCCCCGGGAAACGCTCTCCTTCGAGTTAGCCTGCACTCGCAGCTTGACCATCATTACCTAGAAGCTCCAGACCCCAAACTCGGGTACTAATCGAGGATGACAGTTGAAATGCGCTCGATGCGTCCGTTGAAGAAAAATGTTTTGCCTCGTGCACTGCAGGTAATTCTATTATGACGAGAAAACAAAGAGGCATTTTGTTGGTATCTATGAGTGGTTCCACCAACTCCCGGCACGCAATTATGGCCAACATTTTGATAGTCGTACACACTCGACTTCGAAAGCCGAGCGAAGCAGCCTCCTAGGAGGTCCAGCATCAAGAATGAGCACTCCCCAATAGACCCACCACAATTCTCTTGACCACGATAGACGCCTGAAATATATCGAATCCGTATTCGTCAAGTTATATCCACTTAAATCCCGTAATCTTGACAACATCCTTCACCTTTCTCTCTTCCCGAAACTTCTCAAGTTCTTTCTGCTTCTTAAATGCCAGTTCTTGCTGTATAGCTAGCCTTGCCACATCACGTTCTTTCTCCTGCTGCCAGTTATCACCATGCAGCGTCTTGTAGAGTTCGTCAGTACCTTTCTCGGTATCAGCGCTCCAAGACTGCAATGCCTTTACTTTCTGGTCAAGGATCCATTGCTTGTTACCCTCCTCATCTGCCTTAATACGCTTCAGCCTCTCGGTCGCGGCGCTCTCCAATTCGATCTCACGGGCCTTGCGCTTCTTCTCATCTGCTTCCTTGTTCCGTGCTTTGTCGGCAAGATATCGCAGACTGTGGCCGAGAGTTTGTACCTCTTCGGGGACCGGATTGGCATCAAGCGGAGGAGATGTGAAGAAGATGATCTTGCCATACTCATCATGATGGAATTGGGCCCTGATGTCTGCTGGTATGGACGCATTGGCAGTATCAGCTAGAGTCCAGACTTCTGTAGGTCGAGGTGGATTGTATGTGTTTGTCTGGGAACTATGGCTAGAATGTGAAGTCGAAGTTTGCATGACAGGTCGCGGAGCTACACTACCACCTTGATAGAGATTATAGTTGCCCATAGGGTTGGCGTGTTGAGCAACAGGTGTTGGGGATGGTGCATATTGCGGGTAGCTGTTCTGCGATGGGTAGAGAGGTGTTTGCGGCATGGCCGAATGAGTCGACGAGGCATGAGAACCATAGGAGTTTTGCTGAAGCAGTGGAACGGGAGATGGGGATGGACGAGTTTGTGCAAATTGTTGACCATAAGCACTGTGGGCCGAATTCTGGTTTGGTGACGGGGAAGGGATCGGAGCAGGAGCAAGGTTTCCAGTCATCGAGACGTCACCCTGACTATCGTAGCGTGGCCTGTCGCTAACAATTGGACGCCGTACTGGCTCAGGTGAGGGTGGGGGCGGAGAGGGAGTTGGTTCAGGTGGTGGTGATTCCTTGCTTCTTATCAGCAATTGCCGACAATTTCAAATTTACTGTATTGTGAAAACTTACATTTGCTTCGCGAGGGCGTCTGTGCACCGCGCCCACAATCGGCGGTGCATTTGGAGCACCCCAAGTCGGCTTCGGCAATGGATCATCCTCCTTTGCATCCTCCCGCAATAGATGCTTAATGGGACTAGGGACCTTTCTCATCTTTCTCGGGGCATCAAACAAATCCATCTCGTAGTCCTTCTCTCTAACTTCGTCAGGCACACAACTAGCCCAGGTCTTGATTTTGTTCAGCTTGAACTTTTCCTCGTTGTAACGGGCTTCGCAAACATAGACTTCCTTATCAGGGGGAAACCCACGAGGTCGGCCTTTATTGTATCGCGTGAAGAACATGACAAAGCAACGATCGACGACCTCCTCAATCTTGTGGTCTCGATATTGGCCAGTTTTAACTACTTCGTTGTCGTAGAAGTGCTTCTCGAAGCGATGGACGGTCTGTTCGGGGCGGTAATACCAGCAGGCGTTGATCCATTTCTGACCCTCAGGGTCTTGCCATGTGCGATAGATTTGGGCAACAATAGGCTTGGTAACGTCGTTAGGGTTCGAAAGATGAATCCAGTCGCCGACCTTCCACAGCTCCCCGTTGTATAGAATCTCAGGTAATGGAAGTCGTCCGTCTTCATCCACAAAGTCGCTGTCGGGCTTCTTCTTTTCCTGCTCTGCAAGAGCCTTGGCCTCTTTCTGCAGATCAACAGCATCCAAGTAGACCTGACTAGTCTCCAAGTTATACAATTTGGCGTTCTCAAACATGAGATCTAAATCTTTCAGAGCCTGGTCAACTGAATGGTACTTCTTCCTCTTCGCTTTTCTCTTGATCAAGTCCATGGCGATAGGATTCTTAATTTCCTGATAATACTCGGGCATCTGGGATTTGTCTGGCAGCTTCTCGAATGGCAGGATCTTGAGATCCCCTCCAGGGTTCTTGAATTTCCTCAACCCTTTCAAAAGTGTGTTGATACGAGCCTCCATAGGCGTATGCACCTTCGGTGGCCGGCCGCGTTTCTTCTGCGAGTCGGGATCGTCCTTGCCTCCATCGTCGGCTTTTCCATCACGCTTAGCGGTGGCAGAGGAGCGTCGATTCCGCTTCCGATTTCTCCTCGGGCGATCATCATCGGTCTCATCCTCTTCCTCATCTTCCTCATCTTCATCCTCGTCCTCTTCTGGCTCTGCTTCCTCATCGTCGGGATCGGGAGGTGGGGAATCTTCGACCTCAGGGATCTCTCCAAGGTCAGGGAGCTCGGCATCTTCAGCACTTATGGTTTTATCATCAACTAGCTTCTTTAATTCGGCTTTAAAGAGCTCTCGAAGGCTTATGGCATCACCGTAGACGAGGGCTGAAGGCCGGTTGTAGACTTGTGCATTGTGGGAGATCAAGGCGAAGTCCCGGACGAATTCCTTGAAGGCCACGTATTGTTTCTTGCCAATTTTTTGCTTAATCATTGGTTAGTGTCGAGCCCAGAGAATTACGTAGCGCTAGCGAGCTTACCCTAAGTGTACTGAGTGCGACCGGCTCCTTTATGATATCGAAGTAGTCAGGAAGTACACGTCTGTTGACAATTCGCTGAAAGTCCTTGGAGATATCGCGGCCACTATGCATTTCATTAGTCTGGTCATACGCAGATGGAATCCAAATAGGTGACATACTCTTCATCGCGATAGTTGCTTATGCGGTGCAGGATGCTAGTCATCATATCAAACTCCTTCTTGGTGAGGCCAGCTTCGGGCGAAGCTGCAGGTGCTGGTCCATCAGTTGCATCTGGCGCACCGCTATCCGCAACAATGGAGTC
Source organism: Hyaloscypha variabilis F (assembly GCA_002865655.1). Taxonomy (NCBI): domain Eukaryota; kingdom Fungi; phylum Ascomycota; class Leotiomycetes; order Helotiales; family Hyaloscyphaceae; genus Hyaloscypha; species Hyaloscypha variabilis. Next base: position 1,286,018 of record KZ613943.1, on the reverse strand, counting down.
TTCGTCCTTGATCTCAGGCGCTGGGGCAGCCGATTCAGCATTAGGCGACGACATCTCGGGCACCTATAGCCGATCGTAGAGGTATGGTGGTTGGCAATTCAGGTCTGGAGTGGTTGTCCGACCTGAATGATGTTCTCGCGATCCCTGGGAAAGCGCGTCCTGGCGACGCACGTGATCGAGCCTTGCAGCAAATGCGGAAAGCTCCAGCGGGGAATTTGCCAGCCTCGTTGCCACGCCTGCTGTTCACTATGAGGAATTTGTCGCCTCGTCCATTTACCGCACTGGTCTTTAGATCTCAACCTTAAAGTCACTTAAGAAGATTTGGAGACAGTTCCAAACCTAGACGAAGAACATGCAGACTTCTCATTGACTCCCATTCTCGAACTACTGCAGTTCCATACCCCCACCATCGCAACAAGACGACGTCGCCAGAGCTAAGATGCGGACTCGACTGCGAGCTCCTGGAGGTGCATCTACCGTAACACTACCAGATGATGCTACAGTGGGCGATCTGATTGCTCAGATCACCGAGAAGACGTCCCTGACAAGCTTCGATGTCAAATATGGTTACCCACCTAAACCCCTCCTCCTGGAGGACACCGACAGAGCGTTGCCATTGAGCAAACTGGTAGTAAAGCTAGATGGCGAGCAACTAACAATCAGCGCAAAAGCTGATGATGAGCCTCTGGCCCCAAAACCTATAAAGCAATCCCCAAAGAAGAATGCAGCGCCGACAGCAGACTTACCTAGCACATCTCCAAAAAAGCTTCCAACTGGGCCCGTATCTCTGCAAAGGAAAGCCATGGAAGGCGATGTCCCCACTGAGCCATTCGCAGAGCGAAATGCCACTGTTGGTCCGTATCATGCCCCCTCGCTGTCAGATCCAAGCTAATTTCCCTTCAAGTTCTACGAGTAATGCCCGACGACAACTCTTGCCTCTTCCGTGCGTTCTCGTACGCCGTCCTGCCCACAGACGATAAAGTAGTAGTCGAACTTCGCTCCATCATCGCTCAAGCCATCCGTTCCAACCCCGAACTCTACACAAAGGTCGTACTTGAACAAGAACCAGAGAACTACTGCCAGTGGATCCAGACACAAGATGCTTGGGGAGGAGCTATCGAACTTGGAATACTGGCCCAACATTTCGAGGTGGAGATTTGTTCAATTGATGTTCAGGTATTTGACTTCCTCCGCTCCCCAAAACTTCAAGCTGACAATTATCTAGTCAGGCAGAGTGGACAAATACAACGAAGGCGCCCTCACACGCTGCATCCTCGTGTACTCGGGGATCCACTACGACACAATTGTCAGCTCCCCCTCTGACTACCCACATTCCGTCGCCTCCAATCCACCCGAGTTCGACACCCGAATCTGGGACTCGGACGACGCTGAGATACTCGAGAAAGCCAAAGCCCTGTGCAAGAAACTGAACGCGAAACATTACTATACGGATACCGGAGGAATGGCTATCAAGTGTAAGATCTGTGGGATTGTTGTCTATGGGGAGGCTCAGGCAGGGACACATGCACAGCAGACTGGTCATTATGATATGGCGGAAGTTACGACATAGCGTTCGAGGAAGCATTGATAACTTGATTGGGTTTTGGAGGAGCGCAACATACACGGCGAGATCTTGGTAGATATGATCTATTCTTTTGGCCCTGGATTATTCTTGCCCGGAGCCCTTCATACGTACAAACTTATTTCAGCGCCTACGATACCCAAAGCTCCTAAAACATGGCCTTAGTTTTGGCGTGCCTATTTGATCTTGATTTTTGCTAAATCTATGCATAGTTAGCCACTCACTTTATCACGTCATGGAATTACTCCTTTTGTAAAAGCCAGTCCATAGACGGCACCATTGTAAAGTATGTACAGGAGAAAGTAATCCACGGATTCTAATTCGAAGTTGAAGAAGAAACACAAAAGATTTGATCGAAGAAGTAGCATCATTCAATCCATCCATAATGCGTCCCCTCTCAGGTTGTAATCAGCTCTCCCAATTATTCGTCCCCCTGAGAGAAGCTCCTAGTAAGACATCAAACATAAAACAATAACAGGGGCGCAATATGCTGCCGAGTTTTTCCATAATATGTACCCAAACAAGCCGCCAAACATACCCCCTATTTTGGTTTGTTTGGTCATGTGATTTGCTGCCCAACGCCAAATTCAAAGCAGAATATGCATGCTACCGTCGATAGATACCGCTTCAGTGACACACTCGTATGTACACGCTGCAATTCTTCAACCACCCAGCGAGAATGAAGAAGGTGCCTGGGATGGGAAGAACAATGGTGCGTATGCATATGTTTATCCAGAAGGAGCTTGCGCGCCTCCTTTGCCCCAATATGTCTCGGCGCCAAATGTTCCTGCGCTGTTTGTCTTCCACGCATCATCGTAAGCTGAGAGAAAGATGACAGCAGATGAGAGCGTGCTCTGGATGGAGCTGAGCGCGATAGCTTGGTTGGCCAGAGTTGGCACGGCCTCACCATTAGAATCTCCATCGTAGGGATAGCCGGTTTCGGTGATGACAATCTCCTGGGATGGATTCGCTAGCTTGGCTCTGAGAAGGGCCATCTGTGTCTTGATGAAGCTTCCAGCTCCAGAGGGAGGCGTATTGGGGTCGAAGAATGGGTGACAATTGACTGCAGCGTAGTCGGAATTGTCAGCAAGAGTTGGATAGTTGAGTGTAGCCGCGAGCGTGTCGACCGTAACGATGTGCCCAGTGTATCCGGCAGTCTTCAGGAGGCCTCGGGCGGTAGATAACGCAGCAACAACATCTGATGCGGACGCAGCTCCTGAGTTGACAAGCTCATTGCCAATGGCAATTGTATCAAAGGAACTCCAATCACCATTGGCAGCAGAGACGATGGTTGCGATCTCAGAGTTGAGGGTGCTCAAGTCAGAGACGCCAGCGAAGACCTTTAGGCCGTGGTTTTGAGCAGCTTGAAGAACAGTAGCAACTTGGTTGCAGGCGGTGCCGTAGATTCTGACCAGAGAGTAGGCGCCTCCAAAGCCAGCAACGTCTTCGTTAACGTCATCTTGGGTCTTGCAGTCACCATTGGCCTTGTAAGCGGAGTACGAGACACCATAACCACTGGCCTCAGACGAAGACGCAGCAGGGGCCACGGCTGACGCGACAGATTCGACTGCTTGAGCCACGCCAGCGATAGCGGCTGCGGAAGAAGAAACAGCAACGGCCGAGGTTGAGGTAGATGCAGTAGTTGAAGTGGAAGTTGGGGCGGGTGGTGGAATGGATGAAGAGGTTGGGAGAATGGTCGATAGGGCACCATGGCTGTAAACGACGGGAGTGGCGACTGTACCTATGGTGCTAGTCTGGACAGGATTGCCATCATTGTCTACATAGACAACGACTTCAGGAGCCTCAGCCACGGCATAGACAGTGTCAACAACCACAACAACGTTGGAGTCCTTCTTCTCGTTTTGGTGTTCGTGAACATGACGACGGCCTTCGATATACTTATCAGTAACTTTCTCTAAACCCTACTTGACACGACTTACGGTGTGGTTGAGCAGATACGAGCGACAGCAGCGACACGGCCCCGAGGGCAAGCATAGAGGCCTTCATTTCGAGTGAAGATCGTGGAGATCTATTTCTATTTTCGTGGATCGCGTGAGTACTTTTGACTATGGCCGTCCAGCGGAGTTAGCAAACGAATGTTGAATTGCCTGTCGAAAGCGTGAAGAAGTGGAAGTGCAGTTTGAAAGTTTCGAAGATCGGAAGTCGAAGCAAAATATGTGCGTTCAGAGAGTATGCATTTTAGGCGAAGTGAGGTGAATTCTGCGAATGGAAAGGAATTGTTGTGGTGAATTATTGTTTGCAGTATCGCTTCCAGACCTCACATCAGTAACAGGAAACTGTCCACACACCTTTTTCCCCCGCTCGCTACCTGGGCAACTCTAACAAAGAATGAAGGCGATATCAGCGAAAACAATGGTTCACAACGTTCGACAGAAGGAATGTGTGGCAGACTACAAGTTTCGGACGCTTGCTGTGGAGGAGATCGAAGAATGAATGATTCGAATCTGGGGAAATAATCGAGAGAGAAGGTCAAGAGCAAGAGTGAAGAGGTCTAGAAGGAGTGAATAGACCAGTATTCAAAGTGAAATGAGCGTAGAGAGGGTCTGCCAGGGGAGACAGTCTTCAAGACCGCGAATCGCTGAGGTGTGTGGAGAAGGAAGGATGCAGGAGCTGGGAAGAGGTCGGGACGCGCTTCTCATAAGGCCCAATCTCCAGGCAGCAGATCGCTTGCCAAGGACGGCAAGGATGGCTATTTTGGCCCTGCGCACAACAAAAACACACTTTCTCTCTGTCAGCAGCCAGCTGTGGCTTTGCACTGCCCGGATTTGTTCTGCTCAATCAATTCTGGTGGGCAGGGCGCAGCCAATTCTTGGTTTGTTTTGTTCAGTAACCTTACGGGTACGGGTGCGGTGGCCACGCTTTATTCCAAAGGATGCTATGATTGCTGTTTCTTCTGAGTCCTGGCTGACTCTATGACCATGACCGCATGATTCCGAGGGAAGTTCCAGGCATCATGTGTATTTGAATACAGGAACTGTTTCCATGGCAGTGTGTTCACAACACAGACAATTCTTTCTAGAAGCTCATAGGAAGGTCTCACAGGACGCGAATCACTATGGAGAAGGTGCACAGCAGTCCCCACTTACAGTGTCTACTGTTGATGCTGCTTTTAAATCTAGCTACTCTGCCTCCTGGTTAGAGGGCATCCGCCCCACCTTGACCCAAGATCACCATATTCATTGATCCAGCTTGGCTCATAGTCTTGACCTGCATATATGTTGCAGTGCAACAAGCTATCTCACTGTCCCAACATTGTGGCATGTTTTCTGTCTTCCCGTCTGCTGTTATCGCGACCGCAAGCTTCAGGCTTCAGAGGCCTGCCAATCTGGCAGGTGGGAGGATCAGCATGCCATATGACGCACGAGGAAGCCATGCCGCAGCACAGACTACACAGAGTGCGATATTCGGACGAAGGCTGGTTAAATTTGGATATTTTGCATGCATCTTTTTTCGAAACATGCACCAGTCACCCCTGACTAAAAGCCACTATCCTCCGCATCCCAGTCCAGAGCTGCTGGTTGGTTGGCTGCTCCAACGCGTACCTGCAGATAGCGCTATGTGCCTGAGCCGCGGGGGCTGCCGGTTCAGCCCCGTCAATAATGGCGCAATTCTTCGAGCTGATGGACGGACTCAGAGACTTCAAGCCCGAAGCCTTCGTATCAAGTGGAAGGTGATTTGTGGCTATAGGTCCTTTCGGATGCTCCTCAAGCTTTGTTGCCTCGCCACCCAAACCAGAAATCAGAAATCAGAAGCTGGGCAAATCTTGACATTCTCTGGGCAGTGGGTCATTCCTTGATGAACGGGTCCAAGGCTATTTAAATCGTTCGGCTCAAGTTTGGCTGGGCCCGTGGCGTCACGCTAATCTCCTTTTACGATTACAGGAATTGTGCTTATCGACCTTCCAATCTTCGCGATTATTTCCAAACACCAACACGCAGCAAGGCAAATAAATCTGGTCTCGCGGCCTCAAGCTGATCCTTGAGATTGCTCGATTTAAGTTTGTTCGAAATAACAGGTTCAGCGACTGAGTTCTATAAAAAAAAATTCCTGTCTCACCGCAGCGCACAGGAATTAACCAACATTTTCGGCCCACCAGCCCCAAGAAACTCCACGGCTAAAGTTCACGGGTAGAACATCAACAAAACGTGGAACACACACGATACAGGCCATGCAATCTTCTTCCCTGCCAAGAGAAATTGCCTCGTCAATCTTGAAACCCCACATCTTGAGATCATGAAGGCCGCATGGCCAATAGCGAAAATCAAGATTACAGCTGACGAAACACGATCGGAAGTCGTCAGATGTCTCGGGCAAGAAAACTCAGGAGAGGTGAGGTGCCGACTTCATGTCGTATTCCGAGATACAAAGCGGGTTCACGGAGCTCGTGCTCGGCTCTGCCTGAGTGAAAACTCAGGGGCTTCGCCTCGATGATGAAAGTATTTCCGGCTTCCCGGAGATATTCTAAGAAGAATCACAGTCTAGACTGTTCCATCCTCTGCACTGTCGTTTTGCATAAAAAGTGGCATGCACATCTTCCTGTACTGCTTTTGCTTGCATAACTTTCACTCTGAATGATCGGGCCGCCGGAGAACACAATCGTTAGCCAACATGTGATATTCCTAACCGTTTCGGCAGTTTTGGAAGATTCAAAGATGATTCGGAACGTGTAGGAGTCTACAAGTCTTCGATGATTGAGAGTAGAGAACGGCAGGTCGGAGCATTCAGGAGCTCGTAAAACTCCTTGGTTGAGCACAAGGGTGAAAACTTGAATGCAGATTCATGGCCAAGCTTTCGTTGAGCCTTATCATCCCCTGCCGAGAAGTATATTCAAGAAGTCTAAAGACAACTCGGTCGAATGGCTCAAGTGATCGCCAATGACGCAGACTCCTCGCAAGATCGTGTCCTGTTGATAGGAAATAAGACAAATGCGGTGAACCTACGAGCTTCCCATGGACTCGATCAGGACTTTCTATACATTAAAAGCAAGATCTCAACATTAAAACATATGAAACTAAGGATAATCATTTAGCCAGAAAGGCTCTACTTTGTCTCGGAGAATATGCCCCTAATATTGAGAGAGAAATGGTATTCCAAGCTTGAAGGTTCCTTGACGGTATGTAATCTCCAATACAGCGCTCAGACGCATCGTTCTCCTTCATGTTTCTAGGACAACGTCCCACTGTATCGATATCAGATACTTACTACTCTTCTCGAGGTAACTGCGAGTCCTTTGCACAGGGTTCTTCCATCCATGTTGTTTTCTCCTGGTTTCCCTACGGTACTCGTGAGCTCTACGCCATCCAACACCTCATGTGCCAGGTATCGTGTTGTAGAAGCATGCCGCCACGATTACGAAAGAAAGTTTGGTGTGAAATACTACAGGCGTAGCAGCCAGATGATTGTGGAGCAACTGCTATCTTTCTCTCCGTCAAGAAACACACAACGCCTTCTGCTCTGTCCTTTGCTTTTCCCAATGTACGCAACCCTATGTTCTCCGCTATTCTACTCTAGGCCCTCTAGACTTTGTCTCCCTCCCCTGTTCTAAGCTCCTTAATATTTGATCTACGTCTCACATAAATTGTACTTTCGTTCCTCAAGCAAGAGTCTCCCTCGACGGGCTTCAAGCCTCTCTACAGTTCATCGGGCTGTCAACAGCTCAGAATCAAGCCTTCCGAAGCTCAACACCGTCCCAAGAAGGTAAGACTAATGAACCTCTCTGGCTAGAAATCCTCCTTCATTTCACTTATCACTTCAAGCATGGAAGACACTGCGAACTAGAGAGTTCCCCCTTTCTATCGCAGGTGGGACTGGGCTCTTACGGCACCGATATTCCTCGGACATCTGTCAGATGGTCAAGGAGCATGCTTCAGCAACAAGCTCAAACAGTGCTGATGTGTATCACAGCCATAGAATTGTACAATCTACAACCTTACTTTGCGATGAAGAAAAAAAACCCCTTCAGCCAGGCGCATCGATCTCCCTTGAGAGCGCTAGAATTGCAGTGCACGCGATAGGGCTGTGGCCAGGCCTTGGTTACCGAGCGTCACCCTGGTTGGCAGTCCATTGGTTGGATGTCTGCTTTTAGATTCCAGAACCTGAGGTTACTCGTAGCCTAGAGCTGGGCTTGGAAGTACCAGATCTGTGACGTCGGATAGAGTGCTTTCGGTGGTTTGCGGAATTGGACGTGCAAGGGGAAGAGGGACGAGGGGAGCGATAGACTTAAACAGACATAGAAGAATCGACTTATGAGTTCTTCAAGCTGAATTCGAGGCCTCTTTTCGACTATTTGATTAGGTAGTACAGTCTTGGTTTCACATCCTCCACATTTGAAAAAGATGCTAAAGACGATTCCATCTCTATTGCTCGCTGAAGGCAAGTCATGACTATACAGTATTACACATTAATAACCTTCCGCTTACCGCCGTCACTGATTCCGCCCAACTCCTGAGATGCACTAACTTATGAACTTTATATCCCATACTTTACAAGTCGTTCCCTATGCACATCTTCTAGGCAACAGCAGGCAACGCCAACTTACTGCTGCTCTTTCTGGTCAAAACCTTCGTAATAGCATGTCTGATCGTAACACCCGCTTTCTCGATCTCTTTCTTCGAGAGACCGGTCGTGATGCATACTTTCAGCGCGGGCTGGAGTTTCCAACCCTCATCCTTGCCGCCGGGGGAGCCGGGCATGCTCTTGAGGCGGGTGATGAGGACACCGTTGAGGAGTGTCTGCCAGAAGTCAATAATCTGGAAAGCGGGAAGGAGGGAAATAGACCTACCTCATCAACACACTCCTGCAACACCTTCTCCTGCTCCTCAATGCTCAATCGTCTCGAGTTAACAACATCAGGCTTGAGCACCAGCAATATGATTGGATTTTCCGGCGAGCTTGTGCAGTGCACCCAATCACTTCGAGGATCAAGCTGTTGTCGCATAGCCTTGATATTCTCTCGACATTGGACGAGGATCTCCGGGTTCGTTTGCAGCATATTGAGGGTCTCGCTCGCGGTGGTGGCGAGCATAGCAGGCAGAGCGGCGGAATACGTGTACGCTGCTGCTGTGATGCGCTGATGAGCTACGACGTCTGTGGTGCCTGCACAGAATCCACCACCCGCACAGAGGGGTCCTGCTAGGGAACCAACAATCATGTCGACCAGCGAGGCATCAACATTCTGGGCTTCTGTGAGACCGCGGCCGGTTCTTCCAAGGACTCCGAAGGACCACGTCTCGTCAACCATAAGGCGGAACTTGTATCGAAGCTTGAGCTCGACCTGGATACAGTCAGAAAGATTCACAAAGGAGAGGTATATATACTTACAAGTTTAGGAAGATCTACGCAATCCCCAATCGTCTCGAAGAGTCCCTCCGTAACAATAAAGCGTCTAGTAAGCGGCTTCCTCGCCTGCTCCTTGACAACCTTCTGCAAAACCCTCTCCAAATCCTCCATGTTGTTATGCTCATAATACCTAATCGTGCTCCTGCAAATCTGGAGTCCTTTCCTGATAGCATAGTTGACTGCGCGATCCGCAACAATGATATCCCCTCTTTTGCAAAACGCCGGGATGACACTGGAGATAGTGGAGAAAGCCTGCGCATACATGATACATTTCTCCGTGCCCAGGCAGGAAGCAATGTCCGCCTCAGTCTTCATATGAACATCCTGGGTGCCGTAGAATTGAGGAGGGCCACAAGGTCCAACTCCATAAGTCCTAAGAGTCTGGATCGCCTTTTCTTTGACCTGCTCGTTGCCAACGAAGTTGTAGAAATTGTAGGAAGCGAGATTCGTCACGGTCCTGCCGTTCGAGAGCTTGACTTTCGGGCCAGTAGGTCTGCAATTGCAATCAATCAGCACACCATCACTTCTCCAGGACAAGAAAGCACAAACCCGACAATCACAGGCGTCTTCTCGTTCTCTTGCTCTTCGAACGCAGTCTGCGGTGCAACAAGCGGTTCCGGGGTCCACTCATCAACCAAATCATCGATTTCCTGCCATGCCGTCAGTCCTGCTTCGCCCCTTTCCTTTCATCTCGTCACCAGCGAGGAACAATCTCACCTCTTCTGTCAACTTAACAAAATTCCCATCTTTAGTGCTATAACTCGGGCTCAAAAGGTAGCGCACGAAGAAGATGACGAGCACCAGCTCAATGGCGCTGCGGACCGGGTCGTCCTGGTAGCTGCTCTGGATGTACCGGATGAGCATGGCCGAGCCGGGCACCTTCTGGAAGCGGCTCGTGATCTCATTGACCGAGCGGATCACGAATTTCTGCGCGTCTTGGAACTCCATGCTGTCGATCGAGCTGTTGAAGAATGACATTGGGCCGTTGGTAGTGAGTCGTGTGTTGCAGTTTCCAAAAGTTTTGGGAGAGTCAGCGTCGGGGTTTGACGAGCGAGATGCGCCGATAAAATTGCTAACACGTGATTTGGTATACTCAGGGGCAACTTGGGGACTTGACCAGAAGATATGTATCAGTAAAGTAGACAGCGATTTCACCCTTAGCAGGAGGAGCATAGATAAGGAAATTGGACATTTCAATTTGTCGTCACATCTCTCCGAGATGATCACGGTCCACACGTCTCTTAGTCTTATGTCAACTTGGCATCACGTTTGAACATGAAAGTATTGTGTCAAGGCCCTTTATTATGGTCATGCTGCGTTTGGACGCTGTAGCCGTTATTCAGCCGCGACGGCTTCAAAGCCGCGCAAGCCAGAGCAGATATTCAGTCGTTACAAGACGTTATGAAGGAAAAGAGGGAAACAGATGTCTAAGCCTTTACCATGCAACACCGAAAACGATTACTTAAAACACCGCCATGACTACCCATCGAACTATGAAAGTCCTCGTAATGTACCACCCCGTCTTCACCTAAATATACAGCCTCGGCTGACCTTTGTACATTCCCGCGTTAAAACAATCTGACCTTCGCAGTAGCGGCCGACGAACCAGACGTAGTCTTTACGGCACCGTTGCTGTAGCCTGCTGCACCAGTTCCTGTCTGAGTTTCGTTCCGGGTGTCGTTGTTCTTCAAGCCGACAGGTTGAAGCAGTTGCATCGGAACGTTGAGACTGGCCGTTGCGTTCGTGATTTGAGAAGAAGCAACAATTGGGCCAACGACCAAGGCGAGGAAGAGAACGAGCAAGGCGAAGTACAGGACTGCATATCGCCAGACACGTCTCTTTCGAAGCTTGGACTGCTTCATCGAGTAGATTGGTGGTCGAATTTGTCGGCTGGGTTAGGTTAGCAAAGCACGCAAAAGGAAGAATGGTGATTTCAGCTTACCTAGGACGAAGCCAAAAGAGCATTACTGAGTGTGCCTTATCCACGTGAGGAATGGCGATGACGGGAAGCATAACAAACAGAATGACGTGGCCGAGGACGAAATCGCCAGCAAACATTCCGAGTTCGGTGATCTTGCAAAGGAATTCTCGAGCTGGTTGCGACACCGAGTGCCATCCCATTGAGTACCATTTGCCAGTCCAGAAAGCGATATTGGACGTATCACTCTTGAATTCTCTAGTAAGAGCCAATGCGATGATAAGCTTGTAGATGAATCTCTGAACAGCCATAGCAGCAATCATTCCGAGCAATGCCTTGGCAAAAACAAAGCCTTCCAAGAAGAACATGACTTCCCAAAGAATGAGGAGCATGACAACAGAGATTCCGTGAGCGATTGCTGCAAGGACAGAACCGAACTTCTTGCAGCACATGCTCAAGACAGGCCCCATGCAGCAGGCCATGCCGAACATTCCAGCAAGAACACCTGCGTTGATGGCGATGGGGGCCAAAGCAACGATACCGAGTCGGATCAAAGAATTGGTAGGGTGTAGGTCAGTGTTGCCTGGGTTGGTCACTTCGGTCACACCAACCTGAGAGTTGATGAAGAGATACGGCAGAAGGGTGACAACGACCATCAGAAGAGGGCCAACAATCTCGCCAAAGAAGAGGTTCGTGAACGAGGCTCGTGGCACGTCGCCCGACATCTTTGAGGATGGATCTCCCAAGGCTTTTCGCTTGTAGCCGGTGATTCTGGTACGAGACAAGCGGCAGAAACCGATCCAGGAAGACTGGTGACTACGCGAGTTTCCTCTTGACAGCCATCTGAGGAAGTCACGATAATCAATGAAGAAATCGTTCCATGCAAATTGATGAGGGTTGTAGATGAATGGTGACGTGCACATGGCAAGAAGTGTGACCCAGAAATAGACCAAAGCTGGCTGCCAAACTGTAAGGGTGCCAAAGAGAAGCATCATCAACGAACGAGCACCCAGGTAGATCGCGGGCCCCGCGAATCGAGAGTAGAGAACGCCGAAGGGAATACGAGCAGTTGCAAAACCACGTCCGGTACCGATATATCTGGCTCCGCCGAAGGACAAATCTTGCTGCACCGAGTTGGCGTAAATTTGGCAGACGAAGACTTCGAAGAATGGCGAGAGCGAGCAGAATTGCTTTCCAAGACGAGTTGCAGCACGCCATACTCCACGTTCCGTTAATTCCTGAACCGTGAGAGGCACGAAGGAGATGAAGAAGACGATGAAGATAGAGATGATACAGCGGTAGACCCAGTCGAGAATAGGTGACACGTTTGCGCAACCAGTAGGGAACAAGGGATCCGTGATTGGCACGTTTCTGTTGTAGTTGCAGAGAATAGTTTGGTTCCTCAATGCTCCCAGGTTGATCAAGCAGATCATGAACATTTGGACTGACAACATAATGAACATATTGTTCAGATGGAAACCCGGATGAGCGTAGTAGAAAGACAGGAAACGATCAAGAGGAAGTTGTGTGCCCATATAATAGTACTCGCGGGAGAGCATCTGCTCACCCATACCAGTTCCGATCTTGGTGGTGAAGTTCAGAATGGAGCCAAATCCCAGATCACGACCCTTGCCGCATTGATAGTATTCGCAGTGCTTGATGCGACCACCTCTCAGGAGAGCAGTCATACCGGCGTAAATATCTTCGTTCAAATGGAGACCCTTTTGAGCTTTGGAAACACCACCTCTGGTCGTCATGAAAATGCCGTTCAGGAAATCAGGATGTCCGTAATGGAGTTTACCGCCGATAGAAGCCAGAGTACGTGCGAAGAGAGTACCGAATGTTTGTTCCTTTCCAGCTGCAACGTCACCTAGGATACCGATGTTCTCGGAGAAAATATATTCACGGGCTCCAAGAATTGCAACAGGGTTGGTCTTCCGATTTTCCACGCCAGGAGTGTAAGGAGAGACGTTGTCAGTGACCATTTCCTCGAATTCTGCTAGAACACTTCGAATCTTGAGGCATTCTTCCAAGTAATTGTCCTGGTTTGCATCGATGAGTTGAATATATTCGCCACGATAGAAGATGATAGCATGGTTTTGATTGTCGGATTTGCCGTCACCAAGAATTGGATTACCGGAGAGCTGAATACGGAACTTGGGTCGACGCATGCCGTTCTCCATGATTTCGGAGTGTCCATCGATCAGGGCAGAGTACAAGCGTGGCTCCTCACCTTCGGCCAATGGGGCTTCTTCATCCAGGTATGCGATCTGCAGGTCAGGATATGCGCGGAGCAAGAACTCGGTGTTCTCCATTTCCTCCTTCTGGAACTTGGCATAGCGTTGCATAGAGACAACGAGCTTGAACTTGCGGCGTGCCATGCGTTCCAATTCTCGCTCAAGCTTGTCAGAGTTACCGCCAAACATTTGTACAACCTCGGGGTTCTCAACACGGTAGAGAAGCTTGATCGCTCGGCTGTAGTTCATAAAGCCGGAAATCGTGCGATAAAGCGTTTGCGAACGTAAGGAGGCCCAGATACGAGTGCGGAGAGTGTACTCGGGAGCAGCAGACTTGAAACCAATGCAGTAGAATGGAAGGTCGTCGATCTTGCTCTTGGCAGTATCTTTCTCACTCTTCTCATAGTCACCATTGAATTGTGAGGTTTCATCGGCGAGAATCTTGGTGTCCTTGACGAAGCAATCCCACTCATGGGGGTGAAGCTGCTTCAGGTACTCGAGAAGCGTGACCCGAGAATAGGGCTCATCTTCACGGATAATCTCACGGAGAGAGAGAAGGATCTTCTCGCTGTAGTGAGGAATCAGAACAGTGAAGGTTGGCATGTTGTCGACAGGAAGAGGCTCCGGAATTGGCGTTGAGAGTGACTGAGCGAAGAAAGATATGCGACGCTCGGCCTCACTTTGACTTGGGAAGAACTCAGTCTTGAACGAATGATCTTCTTGTGAGACGAAGAAAGTGGGGGCTCGGAGAGTGCGCTTTCCCTCTTGTTCCGAAGGTACTTGGTGGTAGAGGAGCTTCTGCACATGATCGATGGCAAGGAGATGCTCACGATACATGGAGATGACGATTGCGTTCCAGATCTGAGATATAAGCACCTTCGGCTTGTACTTGATCTCCATATCGGTAGTAGCAAGAACTTTCGAGTAGATACGCTTTGGAAGACGTGAGAAGATGTTTCTCCAAGGCGTCCAGATGGAAACTCCCAAGTAGAATGATCTAGCAACGGAGTAAATGGTGTTCATGATGATGTACCACAAAAATGTGTCGAGGAAGAAGAGACACAAATCCGTGATAAACATCAAGACCAGGAGAATCTTAGGTTGATATTTGCACAGCTGGAATGTGATGAGCTTATCTCCCTGGCAAGATGAGATCTCCATCGATGCGAGATATCTGATCGGGTCACGGAAAGAGAGCGTCAAGAAAACGTATGATTCAGCGAGCTTAGCGACGAAGACGCAGATCCAAAGACCGTAAGACATCCACATATCGTTTCCGGTGAGACGGGGATAGCTTGCGGTGAAGGTCTGACTCGCAACATACTGTCTCGAGTTCTTGGTCAAATAGCTTCCGAACAACCCTCCGAGAGGCATGACTGCAAAGAAGAAGAACGTGGCCAAGGCAATGAAGAATTGGACGATGCCGAGAATCAAAGCAATCTTTCCGCTCTGCACATTCTTGATCCCGAAGATATAGACACTGGGTGCAACGTTGATGACGAACATGAGGATGAGGAAGAGCAACTTTCTGGTGAGATGTTGTGCTCCAGCCCATCTTCGGGGTACGTAGGTCCACTCTGCAATGGTTGCGGCGATTTGAATAAGACAGGCAATGGATCCACCCAAAGCCACAGCAGACCATTGTGCAGAGGCAGGTGGTAGATTGTTCAGTTGCTGTTGATAATTCTTGACCAGGAGAGTTGGAGAGTTCTTGGCAGTGTAGAACCAGAATGCGGTGATGTGAATGACCCAAATACGGTTGAAGTTGACCAACATGTGAAACCAAGAACGGGTTTCCTTGTAGGTCTTGAAGAATACCTTCTTCCAGGCTACATCCTTGAGTTTCAAGAATCGCTCTGCGGGTGGGAAGTCAACAATTCGGGTCTTGTCTTCCATGACGATAAGTTCGATGCCCTCGGGATACCAGAAGAGCTGGTTGCAATCATCATAACCAATGACCTTGTTGTGGTCTCTCTCACGGCGAACATATTTGCCATCCTGAATCTCGTAGCCTTGATCGCGGCAGTATTGATATAGTGGAGTGATAACGTTGTTCAAGTAAGTGAACTCATCGACTGGTTCAACCAGGTTTTGGCACGCTGGAGAGTTCAGGTAATCGTCTGCACACTTGAAGATGAAGCAGAGACATTCTGGCATAAAGCGAACTTGATTGGCTTCGCCCCAGCAGAGGAGGTAGAGCGCCAGTTGACGGACACGATCGTGCTGAGACATGCGGTTCATGCGAGTCTTCCAGCGGTACTCTGCAGCCTCGAGACTGTTGTCCCCCTCAAGTTGCTCGAGGGTTTGTTGCTCATTTTGAGGGTCCAGCTGTTGCTTCTTCTTTGCAGCTCGACGAGCCTTTCTTGTTCGACGATTGGCCTTACCAAGCTTCATGTTGGCAAATCCGACTGCATCATCGAGATCCAAGTGAGCAGCGAAATACCACTTTCGGTAATTGGCGTTGTCGCCTCCAATGTAGTCGGCGTGGAGGGAGAGAAGAGCTTGGTTTGGGGTCATTCGAGAAGCTCGGGAATCAAGCAAAGTCATCAAATGATCGTACATGTTCCGCATGCTGTCACGCTGGAAGCCGAACTTGGCAGTCAGATCCAGGAAGATATCCTCGACTTCCTCCTTTGAAAGAGGGATTTGTGCATCCGAGGTCCATGCTGGATACGGCTCCCGAGAGCGCTGACCAGCGGGAAGCACATTGTTGTAGTCCATGCCGTAGTTTGGCGTTGAAGCTCCTGAGGATCTGTTGCCACCGTACGAAATCTGAGAAGATGGAGGGCGATATCCTCGGCCGCCCATCTGGCTTTCATTGTAGGTGTAGCGCTCGTCACCGCGGCCATAGTAGTCCATGTCCGTGGCTCGAGCCATGTCGGATCTCATGGTGAAATCACTAAAGGTCTCCGAGTCTTCCTCCGAATCTCCTCGACGCTTGGGGTAGCCTTGGCCCTGTGGGTGCTGGCCCGCAGCAGGCGCTCCTTGGTCGTAGTATTGATCATTGTAATATTCGTCCTGGTACTGCCCACCATGCTCTTGGCCTTCGTAGTATCCTCCATCCTGGTGGTATGGGTTGTTGGCATCAGCATTGTAGTAGCCTCTGTTATCTGGTCAGTGATCCAATCTACTGTTTTCGAGCTGCGTCACACATACGACTCATCATAGTATCCATCACCCCCTTGATGGTGTCCTTGTTCGGGGTAGGCACCATGTTGGTCGTAATAGCCCTGACCCTCGTCCTGGTAATACGAGTCCGTATTGCCTTGCTGATGATGGCCGTAGCCATCATCGTAACCACCCTGCTGTTGAGGGTGTCCCGACATGATTGCGTTCGAAATGAATCACCTGGAAGAGATCAGTAGTTGTTCGAAAGATTCGAAAGATTCGAAAGGTGCTAGTCGTGGACGGTTCGCCTAAAATACCGGCAAGATAGGGGCATCCCGTTGTTCGGTGCTACAGATGGGAAGGAGAGGTTGAGACTCACGTTAAATGCACATTGGAGAAGAGATCGAATTCGCCGTGCAGTGCAGTGGGTGTAGCGTCGCAGGACTGCAGCTGTCGTGGAGCTGACAGGTTGGGAACGACCGTGGAAGAATGTGAAACTAGAGACGAAGCCGACAAAAAGAGTAGTGCAGCGCGACCGATGATTGTCAATTGCACAATTCTCGTCTTGGGAGAACGAACAGTGGTGCCTTCCTGGTGGACGGCGGTAGTGATCGAAAATTAAGGTTGAGGTTCAGCGAGTGTGAGGGAAACAAAGAAAGAACGCTGGATGCTGGATCCTGTTTTCGAAGAGTGCGTGTTGCTTGGGCGATGGGATGGGTGAGGAGCGAGCGAGCGCGAAAGGTGAGGTGCCCCTTCTTCCTGCCAGTCAGAAACGAGGCTAAGGCGTTCCCGCGTCAACTTAAGACAGGCGAGCAGGCGAGATCAACGAGCGTGAGGCCGGCCGAATTGCAGAACACAGATTCACCACAGCACGGTCGAAGTCGGGATTGAAGCTGCAGCTGCGTGGGAATTGGAGAGGAGAGGAGAGCACCGTCGAGAGTTTTCTCTGCTCGATTGCATTCAAATCTAGTTTCGGGGGCGACTTGGGCCCGCTGAGGAATGAAGGGGCAGTAGTGCCCGAAGAGGCTTAGGGCGGGCTAGGGTGTCAATCCGCGATGCACAAAACAAGTGCGAGGACGAAAATCAGGTTGTGGTGTGGTAAACTTTCAGGGGGCAGCTCAGCACCACCGCACCACTGCACTGCACCAGTGGGCTTCTGTCTACGGTCCTCCACAGCCAGCAAGCAGCCTCTGCTAAAAACGATTGCGTCGACTTGTCCAGCATCCGGGATGCCTTGGAACAGGACCTGGCAGCGAGTGCTGTTTCCTTGCAAATCTCCGTTAAACCCAGCTCCGCCTGCTGCCCGCATCATCGCTTTTATTGCTCTCTGAATTATCATCCGTCTCACTGTCCCACAGTGTCTCTGCGGGCAGCCCACGATCAGGCCATCCAGTTCCTACAGACATCCACAGAGCCTGTGGGAGTAGTGAGGGGGGTACAGTCAGGGAGGAGCGCTTCGTATTCTCTGCACCAGGCGCCATCACGAGTGCCTGGCCCCCTATGTTGCCGTCTAGTTTTTCTAACCCGGGCGTCTAGCGCTTGGGTGGTGCACTGGTGCCCCGACCGTTCTGCTGCTCTGCTTCACCTCCACGCACGCTGCAATAGGGGCAGATGCTGCGGCACTTGATTTGCTTGCCCGGGGAGTTCGAAGCTACCCTTTCTAGTTTGTTTGTTAATTAATGCATGAAGGTCCGCCGCAACGGTGGGGGGCAATGGGCATGGATGGGGATGGGTCTCTGCAATTTGTTCCCTCCAAGTGCAGTGCCGGCTAGACAGCCCCAACTTCGTACATCGCGCCTGTGTAATTGGTTTGTTTTATTTGAAGCTTCATTTCAAGCCTCTGCTCCTGTTTCCGTGCAGTCGGCGCTGCTTATGAATCCGCGATAAAGTTCTTGATACGGACGTCTGCTATTTATTCATCCACAAAGTGTTCTGATGTCTATTCTCTCCTCACACTTCAGCCAGAATACGAAGGTAAGGGCATGTCGTGACCCCAACGTGGCGCTCTTTACGAGTTGGCGTCAGCGTGCATACGCTTCCCGGCCCCTCACGATCTTCCTTTTCGGTCTGCTTTGGTTCACCCGCCACGACTCCTTGATGCGCCTCCCTTTCGAGTGGCGCTTCGATACCAAACAAAAGATACGGCAGTCGATGGAGATGTGCAAAGGCGAATTGATAGTCGGGCTGAGCAACGTGGAGATGTCCAATGGCATCCATCCGAAGAATGCGTCAGCATCTGAATTCAAAAGCCGATACCAGACTCAAGCTAGCTCGATGGCGGAACCGAAATATTTCGTACCTGGCGGAAAGCTCCAAAAATAGACCGGTTAGTTGGGGCTTATCTGCGAGTGGCAATTCTTATCGACGGGTTGTGGGCCATCGACACCCGCTGCTCCCCTCCAATCAGAGTCTGCCAATCATTTTGAAGCCCCTTTAAATAAAAGTCCATCAGCGACGAACTGTGAGCGAAATCGTCAAAGAGCTAAAGACCGTGTTACCGTGCACATCACGGGAACTCGAAGGAGGTTTGGATGTCGATGGCCTTGCTCAACAGCCATTGGGGAGCCCAACAACAGGTGTATTTCCAAGAGCACCACTCAGGCTTCATCCCCCTCATTTCACAGCAGAACCTTCCGCGACAAGGTTGGCAAAACTCACCAATAGAGGGGAGGTTTCTCCTTTTGCGGGGCATCCAGCCCTTTCTGGAATGTTTGAAGCTGCAACTGCGGCCTGCTTGATGCTGAAGCAACACAGCCTCACCCGCCACTCCCTGGCAGTCCTCAAACGCGTTCTGTAACTTCTGATACCGGAACGTGACATGCTCTAGCAGTGTTTATTTTGAACCTGGATCTGCAATTAGCAGTGACGTTTCTGTTCCTCGATCAGGCCTGAGATAGCTTCCTCCGCTGGTGCTGTGTCAGACATTTGGCATATGTGCATGCGATGGATGCCCTTGACAGCTGAGTTCGGACACTTGCCAGCAGACGTGCAGATGCGGGCTTTCGATAACTCCAGCCCACGGAGTTCGGACGAGTGAGGGCTCTCGTAGGATTACAACATCCGGCCGGTCTGGCCTGGCAATTTCAGCTTGCTGGTCTCGGCTTCGGGCTTCGTCGTTGCCGATTCATCATCTTTTTGCTGCGCCTCGGTGGGTGTCTTACCTATGTAATGGGAATGCCTGCATGTTATCTAAGCACCCTCAATGGAGACAACATCACGTGCCCTCGAGGTGAGGCATTGCGCTAAGCCAAATTGAGCGCTGTGCATGGGTGTGTTTGACCTCTCGACAAAAATTTGACGGCTGTGAGGCCTTCACCAGCACAGAAGAGGTCGAGAAATCCCCAATTTGAAGGATAAAAAGTTGTGAGTGCAAAGCAGATGACCTTGATGACGACTCCAGCAGAGGCCCCAAAAAAAATGCAAATGTTCATTTACCTGTGGTGGGGGAGCGGCCCCTCTCCTTCGAGTGTTACGCACACGCCCCACCCCGGTAGACCCTTTGATGGGTCGTCTCCGTGATGCAGGCCGATCCTCTCCAACATGCTCGAGTGTTTTGCGTTTGCGAGTAAGTTATTTCACTCCTCTTCCTCTCTTCATCTCCTTCTTGTGATTTTACGGTCTCTTCAACGCTCATTCATCTTCGCTCGTTGTCCATCAAAGCAGCCTCGTTCTGCTTACTTGCTTGCTTGTTTTGGGCAAGAACGACCTGAGACGACGACTGCTTCCAAAATCCAAGTTTTCTCAAGTCACATCACACATCGTAATTAGAGGTCAACATTTTGCATTCTTTCATCAGTCATCATGAAATCCTTTGGAATTGCTTCAATCGCTGCGGCTGCGCTCAGCGGAGCTCTTTTTGTTACTTCAGTTACGGCCGATCTCCCTCCAATCGTCATCAAGGTGCAACCCCTGTAGATAGGATAATCTATTGATCACAGAATGCTTATACCTTTTAGGGATCACATTTCTTCTTCGAAAACGGTACTGAGTTCTTCATTCGTGGAGTCGCATATCAACAGGATGTCAACTCGAATGGCACGACTTCCACAACGGGTACATTTACAGACCCTTTAGCAGACTCTGCCGGGTGCGCAAGAGACATCCCACTTCTTCAAGAGTTGGGGACGAACACGATTCGTGTATATGCCATAAATGCTTCTCTCGACCACTCTGCATGCATGCAAATGTTGCAAGATGCTGGAATCTACCTCCTCCAAGACCTTTCGAATCCTTCTTCCTCGATCAACCGGAACGACCCAACGTGGACCACAGACTTGTTTGCCGATTATGCTGCAGTGGTTGATGCCATGGCCAATTACACCAACGTTCTCGGATTTTTTGCCGGCAACGAGGTGTCCAACGATGTCGCCAATACCAATGCTAGCGCTTTTGTGAAAGCTGCGGTCAGAGACATGAAATCGTACATCAAAACTAAGGACTACCGAACGATAGGTGTGGGTTATGCCACGAACGACAATGCCGACATTCGTATTGATCTTGCAGACTACTTCAACTGTGGTGATGCTGCTGATGCTATTGATTTCTGGGGTTACAATATCTACTCCTGGTGCGGAGACTCTTCCTATACAGTCTCGGGCTACGCTCAGAGAACTGCAGAATTTGCCAATTTCTCCGTACCTGCTTTCTTTGCTGAGTACGGTTGCAACACTGTGCAACCTCGGGTATTTACTGAGGTGCAAGCAATCTACGGCGAGAACATGACGGGGGTATGGTCTGGTGGTATTGTCTATATGTATTTCCAAGAGACTAACGACTTCGGTATGTCCGCAAATCCATTTGGCCATCAGCCCACTAACTCGCCCGCGAGGTCTTGTCACCGTCTCTGGAGACACGGTCACTAAGTTGCCAGATTTCACCGCCTTGTCTAAGCAATTGGCCCTGGCTACTCCAAGCTCGACAAACTCTGCCGACTACGTAGTAACGAACACCGTTGCTCAAGCATGTCCAGCAACTGGTGCTGATTGGTCTGCTGCTAGTGTTCTTCCGCCTATTGCGAACGCCGATGTGTGTTCCTGCATGGTGTCTTCCCTATCTTGCACCGCAGCCACGGACTTGTCGGCTAACGCAACTGCTACCTTGTTCTCCTATGTTTGTGGCCTCGATAAATCTGCATGCGAGGGCATCACAACGAATAGCAACACCGGAGTCTACGGTGCATATTCCATGTGCAATTCTTACCAACAACTTTCCTTTGCAATGGATCAATACTACAAGAACCAGAACAAAGTCTCCACAGCATGCGATTTCAGCGGGCAAGCCAAGATTCAGAGTGGGTCGACAAGCAGTTCCTGTTCAAGTCTTCTCAGCCAGGCTGGCAGTGCCGGGACAGGCGTTGTCACTACCGTCCCAACAGGCACTGCAGTGAGCGGCTCCTCGGGCACATCGACCAAGACGAGCGCAGCCGGCGCGGTCATCGTCCCTCGATTCGACACAGGCCTCCTGCAACTCGGGGCTTACCTCTTCGCAGCAGGCATTGCTGGCGCGGGTATGATCTTGCTATAGCCACAGAGTTCTTTTCTTCTCACATTTCGTTGTATTATCTGCATCATCAAGCGCCTTCGACACGACTCTCTTAAACAGATGACGCGGTCTTGGCATGTACATAGAAACACATTTGACAGACTTATAACAGCTGTCCCTTTTCCTTTCCTCGCTCAGATCACTGGCCGCAATCTTAAAGCATAGCGGTACTCAAAATAAATAAATGATACAATCACTGTTCTGCACTACTCCCATGATTCAATGAAAATAAAACGATCCATCCCGTGCCGCGTCGCGTGCAACGCATGAAAGCTTGGCCTACTTGAGACGAATCCGCCGTTACAGACACGTCTACTCTACCGCGCCCTCGTAATCAGATAGAGCGTATTTGCATTTGTTCTTCCCCGCAGTATCCACTAAATGAATCTGGTGTGTTTGTGCAATAACTTGGGCTACTGGTAAAAGGGGTTCAGCGGTGCATCGCCAAAAAGGCTAGCCCCGTTGCCGCGCCAACGCGCTCAACATCACCTCAAAAAATCATGATCCTCAAACCTCATGTTCTCATCTTCATCAGCTATCATACCGGTATTGCTTCCCTGGATTTTCTTAAGGTATGGCGAGAATAGTGGAGGGTATCGGATGCGAGAGTGGGAGTGGGAGCGAGGATGAGTTTCCGAGCGTGCAGGAGTTGTTATCGACGCGTGGGAAGAGGACGCCGGGGACGAGGGTGAAGAGTGTGTCAATGGGCGATAAGAAGGGAGGTGCGAGGGTGAGGAGTTTTATTAAGAGAGATCTAAAGAGTGGGGAAGTTAGGAGGAAAGAGGCGGAGGTGGTGAATGGTAAAGATGGAGTGCCTAAGGGGCTGCCGAAGAAGCGTGTTTTGAATCAGAAGTCCGACAATCCTTTGTTGAGACCGTTTGACGGCGCATCTTCTGAGTTGCTTGGAGAGGGGTCGAGAAGGAAAGTGAGAGGGTTTGGTGGGGTGACTGGGAAGAAGTTGAGTGCAAAGAGCGTTGGGGAAGAGGCTCCTGCCAAACAAGACGGACCGAAGGATGGCAAAAGTCTCGCTCAACGAAGGGGCTCGGAGCTCGTGGAATCCGTCGAATCTGAAAATGAGAACCTTGTTCCGGTCAGGAGCTCGAAGAAAGGGTTGAAGACGGCCAGAAAGCTGGACCTGAAGGCTCCGGAAGGCAAAGCGAGCACTAGGAGTCCCTCGAAACTTATGAAGTCCGTCGAAGCAGATCACCCTAAAGTCGGTGGTATGAGAGCTGTAGATGACTATGCTGGCCCAGGAAAAGAAAAGCCATCCAAGAGGTTCTCCGCTAAGGAGACAAGAGAAGACACAGAAGCCGGAACGTCCCGCTCGACACCAGTGGAATCTATTGTGTCCGAAGACGAGGATCTCCAACAAGCCACAAAACCCACCAAAAGTATTCAAGTCAAACAGCCAGCTGAGAAACCTCGAGCAAGTCCTCCTCAAAGAGTCGAGTCGGAAGAAGATTTTGAACTTGACTCTGATGGCTTGTCCGATTTCATTGTTGACGACAGTACTTTTCTAGAAGAGGAAGATACTGTTATTGACGAACCAGCTCCAAGATCTGTAAGGAAATTAGTGAAAGGGAGGAGGCCTGCCAGGATTGATGATTCCGATGATGAGGAGCTGGAGTTACGGATGGGGAAGCTCAAGGTGGAGGAAGATACTTCCAATACCCTGGACAAAGCTTTGAAAGAGTTGAATCTGGATGATTCAGATGACGAGGACCTCGTAGAAACTAGGAGGAGAAAGCAAATTCAACCTGAAGTTCTTGGACTGCCGAAGAACGATCAAACACAGCCGGCCAGCTCCGATATCGAAGATCCATTCACCCTTCGATAGTAAGTGGTCCATCCTGAAGTGAACCATGAACGTCGATCTAACATGTTCAGTTCTCCTTCAATGAATAAACCAATAAAGGCATCAAAGGAAACTCGCTTTGCAACACCACCAGGAAGTCCTGTACTTAAACCTCGAGGTCTGGTCTCTCCCAAGAAGAAAGTTCCTCGAATTCCGTCAACTCCTCATCGACCAAGCATGGACAGCTTCTGGCAACAAGATATCGTCAACGACTGGAACGACGAGTACTCTCCTCGAAAAGTCATCCTCCCTCAGCCGCAATTCAAAATCGAAGGCTCCATTCCTGCTGATCCTAGCCTAGTCTCTCCGAGAAAATCACCTGTCAGGAGAGATCAATTGCTCAAAGAGACCAAGAAATCCTTCGCCCTCCGAAAACACTCTTTAGCAGAAAAGTTCATTCTTGAACTCGATACCAAGGTCACCAATGGCGAGATCACTAAAATGTCTCAAGCAACGGGAGGGATCAGAATAATCTGGAGCAAGACACTCAACTCAACTGCAGGACGAGCAAACTGGAAGCGAGAAACCATCAGAAACAGTACTAATCCTCACCTCTCGTGTTATCGACATTATGCAAACATCGAGCTTGCAGAAAAGGTCATCGACGATGAGAATCGCCTCCTCAACACCATTGCCCACGAGTTTTGCCATCTGACGACTTTCATGATCGATAACGTGAAGACCAACCCTCACGGCAAGAACTTCAAGGCATGGGGTGCGAAGGTCACAGAAATGTTCGGTAATCTGGGAATTGAGGTCACGACCAAGCACTCGTATGCCATCGACTACAAGTACATCTGGCAGTGCGAGAAATGCGGCATCGAGTTCAAAAGACATAGCAAGAGCATTGATCCTGACCGTCAACGTTGCGGCACGTGCAAGAGTCGGTTGGTTCAGATCAAGCCGACTCCGAAGGGCTCAAAAGGAAATACGGGCAAGGAGAAGACGTTGACTGAGTACCAGCTGTTTGTGAAGGAGAATATGGGCAAGGTCAAGTTGGCGAATCCGGGCAGTCCACAGAAGGATATCATGTCACTGGTGGGCAAGAGTTACAAGGAGTACAAGGCTTCTAAGCTGAATGGGCGCATGGGTTCCGTTGAGATGGTTGATGCTACGGGGGGAATGGAGAGCAGACAGTTGACGCCTGAGGAGGATAGAGCCGCTTTTGTCTCCAGAAAGCTTGACTTCCTTGATTTGACGAACGAATGAAGCTTGGGTTGGTTAGAAGCGTCAGGAGTATTGGGCTTGCAAGTTATATGGAAGCTTGGGATAGGATGATTGAGATTGTTCTGGAATTGAAGTACAGAAAACCATACCAGGGCAAGATAGAGCTGCTGTTTATCTCGAGGCATCCCGAGATCCCTTTCTTGGCATGAGAATGAATCTGCATTAGAAGGCGTAGTGAATTGATCAATACTTCAGCCTATTTCTGATGAGTGACTCGATGTGCGGGGTAGTGATGATGTGAAGTATTCACCAAGGGGAATCCTGACAGTGATGTCTGCCGACTCGCTTTTGTTCGCGTGTTATGATTCAAATATGCTGTTCCTGCAATTTCGTTTCCAATAGTCTCGAGGAACATCAGTCACTCACCAAAGAACGATTATCACCATGATCCTGTTGCTGCTACCAAAACTGCCCACCTAAGGATACCCTAAGAATTGTCAAATTGATGCCAGTATTTCAGCCCTCCGCATTGGTATCCCTTCATTTTTGCGTGTGAGATCATGTGTATTCTAAATTTCAGGCTCATCATCCGGTATCGTAATCCAACAACGCAATGAAAATGCCTATCAAACACAAATTCATTTGAAAGCAGATCGCCATTCGTTTCCCAAGCCCACCACTCCTCATAAATTTCATTCCACATCTCCACTTCCCAGTCCCCCCCTAAACCTCATTAAACAAACCCCAATCCTTGATCTTAAACGTCTCCCAGATCCTCGCCGCATACTCAACTGCATTCTCAATCAGCTTCCCCTGCTTGCCAACCTGCATATCGACCTCCTCCGCCGAATACTCGCCCTTGATATGCGGCACATTAATCGTGATCAGGATATCCGTCCTATCATGCTCCAGCCTGATCAACGTGAGCACTATCGCCGTGAAATCAGGGCTCTTGGAGCCGGGTTGAGGCGGTGGCGTTTGTGTGGCGATCAGCGTGTAGGCTGGGATGTCTTCTCTGTGAGATGTTAGGAACACGTGATATTTACATGGGACCAAGATTAGAAATGTTATGAGCGGAGAGGAAAGGGGTAGCTGTACGGGAGCTTGGAGAATTGTGTGTTGGATGTGTTCCACACTTTCACGGTGTCGTCATCGCTGGCGACGATGTCCTCGAGATGGGTTGTCAGGGCCGCGCCATCGACTGCGGGACCCGTGCCTGGCAGCCCGACTCGCTCGGTGATGTCGAAGATGATGGATGTGAAGCCATCTTTATCGAGATAGACTTCTTGGTGGTCCGGGACTTGTCGGATTGTGCTGAGTTTGAGAGTCAGTTGCAGTTTCTGGAGGACGGGGAGGAGGTAACACACCTGACGTCGGCGAAGTTGTTGGGCAGGTCGACGATAAGAGCTCCTCCGAAGAGTGGCGTGCTCGTAAAGGATGCCATCGTTAGGTGCGACTGCGTGTGTTTATGGTCTCAAAAGAAAGGCTTAAGTAGAGGATGAAATGGGCAGGTTTGTGATGTAGATTGAACGCGGCTGAGTTGTCGCTATGTAGTTGGGTGTTTGCTTCCAAGGTTTGGGTGGCTCGCTCGCTTGCTTGAAGACGATGGGCTCCCTTAGGTGACCTCTCAGCCTTACGCCCCGTTGGCTTTGTGGGATCTGTACAATTGGGCGATGCGAAACGCCTGATATCGGGTCACAGGTGGCGGTTGATGGTAGGACTCGAATGGGGAGTTGCGTCTCAGCCTTATTATTGGGGCCCAACTCTGACTTGACAACGCTGCTCGCTTGTGGTGAGCTTTTAGCGAGGCAGAATTTTGCAAAAAAAAAATAACTTTCTTCAAAGAGAAGACGGATATTGAAGCCATTTCGATGCGAAAAAAAAATGCAAAAGAAGGGTCTGGATTACCAGAATTGGGTTACAAAGATTGGTTGAATGGAGTATTATGGGCATGAACCACGGTCATCTCTGGTAAAAGGCCTTCGGTATGTTAGTTAGGCTCCAAATTCAGCGTACAGGTAGGCTTACAAGAAATGAATTCTGAGATAGTTTGTCCCACTCCAGGTCAGAAAAATTCTTATTTTGTTCTATTATCCACCATCCCATAACACCCATTTCAACCCCCTCGTTCTCCACAACAACGCCCCCTTCTCGCAACTCAATCAACACACGACATCAATTCCTATAAGCAGTGAATGTTTATTGAATTAATTTTATTTTTGTCTGCACTTTTCTAGGCTAACATTTTCGCGTCATATTGCTGCATCTTCTTGAAATGCAAATTGTGCATGCATCCTCCCCTTCATTCCCACTTCAAGCATGCTGCTCATCAGAAAGCCTGATATGTTCTCCAAATGTCATTCCCGTCGTCAAATTCAGGACTTCGTCCAGATTGGGTTGGGTAAATACCGCCAAAGTATTTCTCGCCACTGCATCGCCCGCTTTTGGCCCTCGCACAAAATGCGGAACAGCCTTCAATGCTCCGCCAGTCATTTTTTCCAAAGCAGAGCCTGTCTGAAAAGCAAGACAGTCGGCTGGAATATTAACTTTCACAACCTCTGACATTCGGGAGCGAATATAGAGACCTGCAAGAGGATCAGGGGATTCGCGGAAGGAATGTATAGTTTCAAAGGCAGTGGTGAGAGGTGGTAAAGGAGAAGACTCGTCGACGAACAGAGCTGATGTCAGGCCTGTGAGACAACCGTCATCGACGTGTAAGGCGCACCAGGAGTCGTCTTGTACGTCTGCACTTGTCGAAGGTCCTGAAGGAGGAAAATAATGCAATAGTCGGGCCCGGATCGTCAGGCTCTCTTTCACAATTCGCTCCATCGTCCCAGAAATGTATCCTTCGACAAGTGCAGCTGCAAATCGATCGCATGCCCGTGCAACCAGCAGAGCAATGTCGATAATCATAGTGCACAGCTCCTCAAACGTCTTGCGGAAGCCAGGAGGCAGATCCTCTTGTGGCCAGATGTTAGGCCATTCAAAATTGGGCTGCCTCTGGGGTTCTCGGTGACAAGATTGCAGATATGAGGACATGATAGTGGCATAGTAAGAACCCTTCATCGTGTCATATTTTCCGGATTTCAAGGCTTCTTTTCCATGACTCCAGCCCACATTATAGTGTGCTGTTGGATTGGTCAAGAGATCTAGGACTGCGTCAGTGACAAAATCATTCGAACTGGGAAGCATATTTTCATCTGTACTTAATTGTTCTGATGGCAATTGAGCCAAATATGAGGCAAATGATAGCAATCGCAACCGTAATGGTTTAAAATTTGCTGGCAGGTCTTTCACGATCAGAATTCCCAAGGACGACGGACCAAATGCCTCTTCGAGTGTCGAAAGGCTGACAGAGTCTTTTCAATCTCAGTGATCATACTTCTTCAATAAACTCTCAGTGCACTCACCTGATTCCAGATCGCACAAGCTGATCGTTACAGGTTGTTGGTTGGGTGTCATCTTGACCGTGGCATGTCAATGTTCTGTACTTCCCGGGAAGAAAGTGAGGCTATACGTGATCATCATTAGAGGAGACGAAAGTACTCGCCAGCAACGCGATTTATCCATTTGATAATGGAGATGTTGAGGTTGTTCGTCAATACGCTAGAGAATATGTCAGATGTATTAGAAGGACCTTACGTTTCGTTTCTCGTAAGACCGGCAGGCCGCGTTTGATAAGGGGGGCCGGCTCGGCTCCGAACTGTCAACCTAGCCCCTTCTTCGATCTCTCATATGTCTAGACACTACAATATTCCTCGTGACAGCGAAGAAAATACAGAGCTCTTTACAACATATTGATCCTTCCTCCTGTTCATGATGAGACCACCACGACCAAAGTATGAGCTCGAAGATGTACCAGCAACCCCACTTCCGGCAGAGTTGATTGATTCTACTTTCAAGTCTCATTATTTAGGTACGACTTAATTCATCATTTACGTATCTCCAAGTTTGGGTCGACATTCAGTCAAAGTTGTCTTACTCTCCTTTCAGACCTCATCTCAGCCCCTCTCGGCGGCACCATTCTGTCCGTCTCAGACGAATGGTTCGCACCGGCCACAAACCTCCTCCTCCCAACCAAGCCCATCTATTCGGAAAAGCAAGTGTTCACTGGGCAATGGATGGATGGTTGGGAGACTCGACGACACAATCGAGCGGCTTTCGACTATGGCATTATTCGTCTCGGCGTCTCATCAGGAACGATCTCCGGCATAGAAGTCGACACTGCGTTTTTCCAAGGCAATGAAGCGCCCGCTATCTCTGTAGAAGGATGCCTCAGTTCTGATAATGAAGAGGTCATTTCCTGGAAGGGAGAGAGAGGGAAATGGGAGGTCATTCTCGGACTCCAGAAATGCGGACCCTCCCAACGCCATGCTTGGAAACTTAATTCTCCCCCTACGAAAGCATTTACGCATGTTAGGTTGAACATGTACCCGGATGGCGGAATTGCTCGTTTCAGAATTTACGGGAAAGCAATACCGATTCTCCCTTCTGATAAAGAGGAAATTTTTGATCTTGCAGCTGCACAGAATGGAGGAATAGCTGTTTCCTGGAGTAATCAGGCATTTGGGACCTTGGCAATTAATCTTCTGCTTCCGGGAAGGGGACCGGATATGGCCGATGGATGGGAGACTGCGAGGTCGAGGACGGATGATCATGTTGACTGGGTTATTGTCAAGTTAGGTGTTCCGGGCAAGGTCAAGAGTTTAATTCTGGATACAGCGCATTTCAGAGGCAATTTTCCTGAGCAGGCACAGGTTACGGGAATTCATGATTTAAGTGAAGACGGACCTAGGGCTTCGGATGAGTACTGGAGAGATCTGACTGTTTTGAGCGAGTGTGAGGCGGACAAGGAGCACACTTTTGAGTCCTTGGATCAGGAGCCCACTTTTACACATGTTAAGCTGACTATATTTCCGGACGGAGGAGTGAAACGGCTCAGGGTATTTGGTACTCGAGCAGACTAGATCTTTATTGTCCATTTTGTACCTGAATACTAGAACGTTCATCAAATGCCATTTTTTAAGTCTGCAAAAAGGGCGAACAGCCACGATCTTCGTGTATTATCAAAATCAAAACTATCATGTACTGTACAGGCCCTCATCATCGAGGTCGGCGTGATCGCTCGTCTCTATACACACACATGGACGCCATATGTTTCAAACGCAAAAGCAATAACAATAATCAAATGGGTATATAGCAGGTCCTCATTCCGAGGCCGGCGTCATCGCGGGTCTCTGTCTTATACCCCCCAAACTCCATCGCTAAAGTCAAGATGTAATCCAAGGTCCTCATCCCGAGGTCGGCGTCATCGCTCGTCTCTTGAATACAGCCGTAAACTCCAGCGCTAACACACAATCATTAATTAGAGTAATGTCATCAGTCCTCATCATCGAGGTCGGCGTCAACGCTCGTCTCTGATGCATACTTGAGGTTTCGTCATTGCTCACTCGGAATGAACTTTGTTGTCAACAACAGGATCCATGGTCTTGTGATCCATTATTTGGGTTTCGAGGCTGCCATCAACACTATGGGGGATGTGGTGAGCGTGGATGGCATGGCCCTGAAGCATTGCTCCAGCCTGTGGACCGGAGAACTGCTTGCTCCCAGTAGTAAACCAGGTTACAGCGGCAATGAGTACACTGACTGCCACAGCCGCACAAGTGTAGTTCATATTGCTCGCATTGATGGGGTAGGTCGATGGGAAGTTAAAGGTGATCGAAGCGAAAGCAAGGTACAAAACTCCAATGATGTTGAGCCAGACACCGAATTTGAGGTTGTAAGAGCCTTCGAGGAACTCTGGTCCTTTGCCTGTCCAGCGACCCCACAATCGGACTGCGAGGGGCATGATATAAGATAAATCTAACAATTTATTAGCTGGCATCAGAAAAGCTCGATGTTGAGGGTACTTACAAAAGCCTTCAGTAGAGATCGCAAGGATCGTGTTGAAGCCAGTAACGGAACCAAAGTAGATAGACATGAGAGCCATATTAATGGCCACAACTAGGCAGATAGCATTGATTGGAACCTGGCTCTTGCGGTCGACCTTGCTGAAGAACTTCGAAAATGGCAGTCCTCCATCTCGAGCGAAAGCAAATGCGAGGCGAGAGCTTTGAGCACAGAGGAAAGCTAAGCTGACCAAGGAAATGATCGATATCTGGACCGAAAGTAACATTCCTAAGGCAAAAGATCGGGTCGCAGACTCGAAGATCTGGAAGATGGGTACACCGGTCGGGGTAGATGCAGCAGCGTCGATATCGACAATGCAAAAGCAAACCGCAACGAGGAAGAAAAATCCAGTGATTGCTCCGATCCAAACTGCCCAGATGATAGCTTTAGGTGCATCATTTCGAGCATCCTTCATCTCTTCCGTCATGTGTGCTGTAGCATCTGCCAAAGAGTCAGAGTCTAGAGTTCGTGTGACGTTCGAAGTGATGGCTTACCGTATCCAGTCATGCCGAAAGCACTCTGAAGAAGACCTAACAAGCTCGCATACGCTGTTCCAAAGCCAGTAAAGTTCTGGAAATCTTTGAAAACAAAAGAAGCGGTGTTCTTTTGGTTGTCCCTAGCAAGAATGACCACAATGACGACCACGAAAGAAACGATATTGAAAATGATCATGGCTTGTGAAAGCTTTTCCAACGCTCTTCTACCCCAGATATTAGTCGCCGCAGCGAGGACGAGAAGAAGATATGCTACGAGGCAAGTGTGCCATCTCTCAATCGTATAGTCTGGATTTGCCATCTGTGCCATGCCAAGAACGAAGTTGGCTCCAACGAATCCATTTCCTGCTCCTGCGGAAAGAAATCCTATTCGCCTTTTAGTCCTCATTTATCTGATCTGATGACTTTGGTACTGCAGAGGAAGCAGGGAATACGAACCGATGAGGATGAACCAGCCGCAGCAGTAAGAAAGAGGACGAGCATATTTCGGTGGAGCTAAGATAGCAACCCAGGAGTATTGTCCTCCTGCCACCGGGAATGCGCTGCAGATCTCCGCAAAGGAATATGCCACCGCCATGCTACAAAGACTGACGCCCACCCAACTCCAAATTATGACTGGTGGTCCTCCAGAGTTGATTCCAACGACCAGGGAGCCGGCGAGTGCAGTCCAACTGTTGAGCATTAGCTACGCTTTCTTGTTTGACTTCAGATCTCTTACCATGTGAGAACACTGAAAGCAAATCCGATCATTCCAAACAGAGAAAACGAACGTTTGAGCTCTTCGAATAGTCTAATTAGCACGTGCATTGCAGAATGTCAAAACAGGGTGTCCTGTCATACCTGGCTTGTAGCCAAGACTCTCAAGTACGAGATCATCCGTTATAGCAATGTCCTCA
This sequence comes from Hyaloscypha variabilis F, assembly GCA_002865655.1. Lineage (NCBI taxonomy): Eukaryota > Fungi > Ascomycota > Leotiomycetes > Helotiales > Hyaloscyphaceae > Hyaloscypha > Hyaloscypha variabilis. The sequence goes on along the minus strand of KZ613943.1, from coordinate 1,253,912 downwards.
TCTGGAGTATGGGAATGCATTCTGAGGGAAGTAGACCGCAGTTTATACCGGCTTGGTCGCAATAGAAGTAGGAGTTACAAGAAAAACCAGCCTCAATTCAGCGGTTGAGACGACAAGTACAAGAAAAAGAGGCCGCTGAGAGACAAATTTGCTCGAAAGCTGGTTGGATCTCACTCGAGGGCACAAGGGTATATGTGACAGCTCTGAGAGTTCGAGACCTCCGCCGCCACCATAGTGCAGCGGGCAGGTATCTTCGCTGATCCACAGCTGCATGATGCCTGTTACAATTGCAACTGAGCTAAGAGATACGCAAGGAATCTGTTTCGAATGATAAGATAAGAACTGAATGGGGTGATCATTCGAGAGCGGGGAAGGAAATGAAGACTAAACCGTGGTTCGGGGGAACAAGAGTGGGGATGGATCCAAAAGCGCGGGACGCTGACCTTGAGCTACTGTGCACATATAAGCAATGTCACATAAGGGGTTAAGCTGCCTCCCAAGCTTAATCTCTGCAGGGAAAGAAAAATGTAATAATCTAAACGGATATTTAGTAACGAGATTACCGCGTTATTGGTTAGTGAAGGAAGGAGCTTCCACCGTCCTTGACTTGGGAAAGAAATCGTCATCGACATCTCATGGTTTCCCAAAATTCACCTCGACCAACTTAACACCGGAGACTATCCAATCATGGAACATATCAATGAAGACAGGAAGATACCCGTATGGCTGGACGTGGACACTGGAAATGATGTAGGCTTGCCTTTTCATCTCAAGATTTTTATGAGAGCCATGAATTGATTTCAGATCCAGGATGTCTTCGCTCTATTAATGGCTGCTCATCACCCATCTTTGGAACTTCTCGGAACAAGCACAAGCCATGGAAATGCTTCTCTCATAAACACAACCCAAAACACCAGCATGATATTGACAGCCCTTGGACGTACAGATGTGCGAGTTTATCCTGGCGCGTCAAAGCCTTTCTGTCGAGACGAGGTGGTCACATTTGATATACACGGTACCTTGATCCTCTACCATTTCTATAATATATAGAATGCCACTGAATATCTTCATAGGCTCCACCGGGCTGGGAGGAATCACAAAACTTCCTCCAGCATCAGCACCAATTATGAAAGACTCAAACGCTATTCTAGCTATGCGAGAAGCCCTTCTCGCTCAGCCACGCCAAACCGCCTGGGTAGTTGTAACAGGACCGTGCACGAATGCTGCCCTGCTCTTTGCTACTTTTCCTGAAGTAGTCGACCATATTGCAGGATTAAGCATTATGGGAGGTGCGGTTGGAGGTGGTTTCACGGAGGCTAAGAATGGCAAGACTGACGGAGGCCTCGAGAAAGATGCCAATGAAAGATTTGGAAATGAAACAGACTGGGCGGAGTTCAACATATTTTGTATATTTCAGCATTACAGATATTGTGACAGGGTGCTGACAATTAAAGGTGACCCTGAAGCTGCCAGATCGATTTTCTCGAATCCAGCGCTGGCTGCGAAAACAACACTCATAACTCTAGACTTGACACATCTCTGCTTCGCAACCTCAGCAGTGAGAGAAAAGTTACTGAATGGTGGAGATTCTGGTAAACCGCCTTCAGACTTGCGGGTAATGCTGGAGGAAATTCTGGCTTTCTTTGCGAGCGGCTACGATAATTTCTTCGGCATGGCCGATGGACCTCCTCTGCATGATCCCCTTGCAGTCGCCGCTCTTTTGCCTAACTCAAAGATTTTCCAAGATGAGGGTGATAGATACATCGTGACGATGGTGACAGCTGGGGAGCACACAGTGGTGGACGGTGTTGACCTTGAAGGAGCGAGAGGCCAGGTTGGAAGGACGATTGTCACACCGTCTAAGAACGGAAAGGGTATCAGAATTCCACGAAAGTTAGATGTCGATGCTTTCTGGCAGACATTGAGCGATTGCTGTACTGTTGCTGAAAGGAAGGATGTTTTGTAAAGATCGCTTTACATGGCGAGGTAGTTTTGATCACGTAGTGAAGACGAAATCGACTGATTTTCAGGCCGATTGAGAAATGACAAATGACTGACGCTTGGAACTATCGTTATCACATTTCACCAGGCTCACATATCACGGATTTAATCTTTATAAAAAGATAGTGAATGCTGTATTAGCAGTGGCGTATGTAGACCTGCTTCAAGCTCGAGTCCAGGGGGCTTCCAAATATGGCAATGGAAGCGAGACGGGGGTGAAGCGAGCGGCCAAGCACGAGTTCCCTGAGGTCTGGCCCATCCCATCTTTGCAAATCAACGAAGAGTCTCATCAAGTGCCCGCTGATAGACAATATAAAAGAGGCTAAGCATGGTTCGTTGACCCGTGGATTCCGAGAGCCGGTCACATTTCTATGGCAGGATAACTTTCAGCGCCAAGAATAAACTCGACCTCGGCTTTCTTATGCTGAAGGTGGCTTCCTTGCTCGACAGTCATGGCAGCACCTGAAGCTCGATTGTGGCAAGGTTAGCTGTGAGTCGCTTTTCTCATTTCCAATTGCTTATCTTTCCATTTGTAACAGCCGCTCTCGTAATACTCATACCTCATTCCGTCCGCCTTATCAGCAAAATTGCTGCCGCGCCAGACTAGCAAGAATATGCGTTGTTGCCTGTCGGTTGCGACGCGACAGGCAGGACCGGAAGTCTGATTCCTGAGCATCATTTAGACTGCTAATGGTGGCATGGGTGGTCCTTGAATGAGACTTGGGAGTTCTGATGTGAGATTTTTGTATTCTCACCTGAATGTTTACGAGAAAAGCGGGACAAATGGCAGAAGTCTACGACCTGCTGGTTGTGAATGGGGTGGTTGTCACGGATACCGAAACTGGTGAATTCGATATTGCTGTCAAACATGAGAAGATTGCAAAAGTTGTCCCTCGTGGTGGGCTGTCAGGTGTTTCGGTAAAGCGTACGATCGATGCTCAAGGAGGTTATGTTATGGCAAGTTATAGCTCAAGATTGAGAAAGTTGGGCTGATTTGTGCAACAGCCGGGGGGAATTGACTCTCATGTCCATCTCAATGTGAAAACCCCGTCATTTTAATTCCAGTTCTATTCTGATCAATTCTTAGGAGCCTTTTATAATGGCAGGAGGTCGTTGTGCAGATGATTATGAACCAGGTGTGTATTTTAATTGAGAGGTATTTTGCAAAAGGTTTCGTCTGATCAATCCATAGGTACTCGCTCAGCAATTGCAGGTGGAACTACCACAATCATCTCCTTTGCTCCCCAAAGCAAAACCGAGCCTTCTCTCCTCGCAGCCCTAGCAGAAACTCATGCCTTGGCCAGATCGAATTGCTACAGTGACTATTCTTTCCACGCTCTATGCACCAATGCTGGACCTGTGGCCATATCAGAATTCCCCTCACTTCGCGCCGCCGGAATATCATCACTCAAATTCTTCATGGCGTTCGAGGATCTTCAACTTCACGACGATGAAATCCTTGATGTTCTATTACAAGCACGGCGAAATCAGATGACTATTCTCGTCCATGCAGAGAATGGCCAAGTCATCAGCTGGATGACAAAACAGCTGGAGAAAGAGCATCTCTTTGACCCAAAGTACCATGTCAATAGCCATCCGCCAATGGCAGAGCTAGAAGCAACATCTCGAGCGATTGCTCTTTCGACGTTCATCGATGTCCCAATTCTCATAGTACATGTATCACAACCTGCCGTGGCTGCATATATCCACGAAGCTCAGCTGAAAGGCCTACCGATTTATGCGGAAACATGCCCGCAATATCTTTTTCTCACCCGAGAGGATCTTGATAAACCTGGGTTCGAAGGCGCGAAATGCGTCTGCAGTCCGCCCCCTCGGAGTACAGCCGACCACGAAGGCATCTGGCGGGGAATAGAGAACGGGACCTTTACTATTTTCAGCTCGGATCATTGTCCCTTCATATTCGAGGATATAGAAGGTGGCAAGAAGTCATCGATCAGCCCAGAATACCCAAACGGTCGATTCCAGTACGTACCTAATGGGGTCCCGGGCGTGGAAACGAGGTTATCACTCGCGTTGAGTGCGGATCGATTGCAATTACAGAAGTTTGTGGAAGTCACGGCAACCAATGCTGCAAAGTTATACGGACTGTATCCACGAAAAGGAGCTCTTATTCCAGGGGAAAGCGACGCAGATATCACGATCTGGTATCCAGAGCTGGATAGCTTCAAGCTAAAGAATGATATGCTACATCACAATGTTGATTATACGCCATACGAGGGGCAGACACTAAATCAGTGGCCCAGGTATACAGTTTTGAGAGGTCAGATAGTATGGGACAGAGATAACGGAGGCGTTCTGGGCGTGAAAGGGTATGGTCAGTTTCTTGAAAGAGGGATCAGTAGTTTGGCTGGGCCATTGCGGCCGGAGAAGGATTGGAACCCTCGAGATTTTTGAATAAAAGCAAATTTCTGACACTTGGAACAACCGCTCGGAAAAACTCAAGCTCTCCTTCTTGAACTATAATCCTCACTGTCATAAGGTAGTGAGAAGGGTCATCAAACGCGGATTCGTTCAAAAGATAAGCTATATCGTTTCCAATTTCCTCTTAATGCGGGTTGTTTAGTATGTAGATACTACGAGGAGCAAACAGATACCTGATGAAGCATTTTTATTTCCAACGCAGTGGTGCGTGAAAGATAAATCATAACATAGCCCACAGGTGGAGCAACGGGAATAGGGGTTAAGCGAGCCAGCAACGCAGTACAGAGACTCTCGACCACCTCGATTTCGCAAGCCAAGGGACGAAGATCATTGGACGAATCCAATATCATCCGATTACAAATGAATACGGACTCCGTGCTTGAAAATATAAAACCACCCCCTTTCCAGCATCACGTGTCTCGGCATCCTTGCCCAGAACCCCGAACTTCAGCCGCGCTCCATCACCCCGCGATCACCGCAAGCTCCCCACACCTCCACCTTCATCTCCACCTCATTCCTCCTCTTCAATCCCACCCAGTACCACAATTACAACCCGCAATCATGTCCTCTGCAGCTTGCATCTTCTGCAAGATCGTCAAAGGTGAATTCTTTCCCTTGCAAGTGACAGAGAGCTGTGGAATGGAAGCTGACGATAAATACAGGCGACATCCCATCGATGAAGCTCTTCGAATCAGAGAAAGTGCTTGCATTCTTGGACATCAATCCCCTTTCGAGGGGCCATGCTGTATGCCTCCATCTCTCGCAAATATAACCTCGGAATTGGCATAAAATACAGAGGATGAGGTCTTGGGGATGAAGAGAGGCTGACGTGATGGGTGGATAGTTAGTGATCCCCAAGCACCACGGAGAGAAATTGACGGATATACCCGATGATGCGTTAATGGAGATATTAGTACGTGCCCCATCACGCCCTAATTTCGCACATTCTGGAAGAAGTAGAATGCAGGCTGATCAATGTGACAAACAAGCCAGTTGTAAAGAAACTCGTCAAAGCAACCGGGGCGGAGAACTACAACGTGCTGCAAAACAACGGGCGGATTGCGCATCAAGAGGTAGATCATGTGCATTTCCATATGGTGAGTCCGCTCCCATTCCTCCCTTCGCTCTCGTGCATTATGGGTTTTGTTTGAGAAAGGGGCTGATGAGGGTGGTAGATCCCAAAACCGAATGCGGAGGAGGGGATGAGTATTGGATGGCCTCAGCAGAAGACAGATTTCGATAAGCTGAATGCATTGCTTGCTGAGATTAAGGCGAAGATGTGAGGATTTTGCATTGCTGGTGGTGAAGATGGTGGATGAATGGAGAGCCGACTTCATTGCTGAGATGAGGGGAGGGACAAAACAAAAAAGTAAATGGCGAAGAAATAAATGTCAGGCCATGGCTGCGAGGAAGCTAAAAGTGTACGAAGAATGAGAGAGATGGGGGAAGAGATTGAAGCCAAAAGGGTTGCGACGTCTTGTATATGCCTCATGCCTCCCTCTACCTCTGCAGATGTATCTATCAGCCACTTCGAACGCCGAAATCCATCCTATATACACCACCTATTTTACACATCCGGCCTCACTCCCATCCATCCATCCATCAATTCCGTTTCTCATCAATAATACCCATTAAGTCCATCACCATCTAATCCAGATCCGCCTCAGAAGTCTCGACCTTCGTCCCATTCGTAGTCGGAGGGGCAATTCCCGCTGCATCAGCAGGCACAGTCTCCGGTACTGTAACCTTCTCATCCTTAACTGGATAAAACTGGATATTCCCACCCGGATTGATCATTCCCACGCGATCATAATAACTTCTCGCCCTGACATACGGATCCAGACCCCAATAATCGACCTTCAGCTTCGATGCTATCTCGTTTCTGCTCTTCTTCACTGCATTCAGATCCCCCGTGCCTTGAATCCACTCTAACGTCGCTTTCTCGTATTCTTTTACGATCTCTTCGCGTGCCAGAAGCAGCTTGTCACGGGTCTCGGTGTCTTTCATGGTGTCGTTCTCGCCGGGAACGGGCTCGACGTATTGGTAAGTCCAGTCTTCAGCTCCTCCTAGCTCGTGGATGATTTGTGGTTTGGGGACGTAGGCTTCCATTTCCTCGACGTTGTTGGTGAAGTGTACCTTGCTTGCTACCACGGGATCGAGCCAGCCTTTGATGATTTTCCAGATTCCTGGGGACGATTAGGAGTTGCTTATTATTGGGGAAGGGTAGTTTTTACCTTGGAATATCCAGGGAGCTTTATGGACTAGGACTACACCGAGAGATTCGGGGTAGTTCGCCTCGAAACATTTGATCATGAATTTTACAGGGGCGTAATCCTGAGAGTATTAGCTTCATCTTCAGATGAAAGAGAATGAGATCTTACCATATTGGCCATCGAGAAGCCAGTCATGTCGAAAACAACGCACTGCTGGAATTAGCAGGGGCCTTTTTAGGCGGAAGTCGAACTTACGGCGGTGTCCACAGGAGGTTGTAACACCATACGAGCAGATTCTATCACAAAGACTGTATACCTCTCAAGGCTCTCCTCACTCTGCTCACCTTGTTTGTGTAGCTTCACTCTCACAAAGCACATTGGCCTACCATTCTTATCCACGCCATGCAAGAAACTCTTCCCCAGGCGCATTTGAGCAAGAAAGTCCTCTCCTAACCTCCTCTTCGCAGGATCGCTCCCATTAGCAGCATCCAGCGAGGACAACTCGCCATTCTTCATAATATCATCATCCACATGAACATCCGCAGATCTCCATCTCATCGTAGATACCATCATCACTAACGCCTTTTCCACATCCCATTTCCTGGCTCTCAGAAACCTTAGGAGCAATGCATCCGGATGATCGTGCTTCACCATGCTCCAGAACGTCGCCCTCAGTGTTTCTGGAGTCAGACTCGCTAACGCCTCATGGAACTCTTTGGTCTGCCCGTACTTATCATCCGAATCCGCGACTATCGGGTGTGGTGCCGAGTCTGTAGAAGTCACCGAATCCGTATCGTCGTCCTTGTTTTTCCTGAACAGAGACATTCTCTTCTTCTTCTTCTCCTTCTCAGGTTTCTTCGTCGAAGCGGTATCAGCTTTCGTTCTGCCATTCCCGATTTCTGCCAGTTCATTCCCATTTAATTCCTTCGGATCCAGCACCCCAAAGACTTGTAGTGTAGCGATCCAGAATTCCCTCAATTTCTCCTCTTGGTCTGGCGTCAATGTGCCCGGTCGACCCGGTAAAGCTTCGCCCGTCATGTTGCTGATTTCCTGCTCTATGTCCTCTAAGATCTCAACGGTGGTATTTTGGTGCTTGACGGCGCCGGGAGACACGGAATAGAGGATCGCGACTGCGCAGGCAATAAAAAATGCTGTCCAAGATCCAACGCTACTTTGCAAGGGCTCTGGAGTGTGGATTGGCTGTTTATAAAGACTTTGAGTTGAAAGCTGGGGGCGTTTCGAAACGCAGAGCTGCTTATTACTCGGACAGCGAGGAACTCCGAGGTGGGAGATTGGTCTTGCGCCGAGGCGGGGGAACGACAAACACAGCCTTGACGCGTACGAAGCTCGCAGGATAGGTTTTCGCGCCGCGGAGGTTGTATATTGAGAAGGTGTACTCAGGGAAATGGAGGAGAGACGGCTTTCGTAGATTCGGGTCTTGGTATTTCCGAGCCGGCGCAATGAAGTAGTGTTTAGATTGGAGGAAATATAGAGACTTCTAGACTTCGAATTAAGACCTTGCGTGACTATCGATGTTTTCATGGAAACAGAGAGTGGAGGAAGTCGCGGCACGGTGGGGGAGGGTTTGCGCTTTTGAAGGCGCAGCAGTCTCTCAGCACGGATTTTGCAAAGTCGGATTCGGGGTAGACGAGGACCCCTTCTGCTGGATGACGAGGAAAGTACGAATACTGTTATCCTGGTCACGGTGGCTGGCAGTGTTGCATACAGAACGTTACTTTGCGTGCATTCATCAATAATTAGATCCGAACCAGCCGTTTGCATCTTGCTCCCTCGCTCTTGGCCGTGCTATCTTCATAAAGTCGTCATCATATCGGAGGCTTTTTGTGCTGGCACAGGTTCCGAATGGCGGGCACGCGAGGAAAATGGCGGGGCTTGGTGAACGTTGATCCGGTCGGCAGGGGGTTCGCTTTTCAGTGGACCTCGCGTCGCGTGCGAAAAGGCCCGCTGGGACATTCAATGTCAACAAACCGCTGTCGCAAACCAGCACATCGTCCCGGAAAGCACCAGAACATTGGCAATCGAGAATGTCCTCTTCTACCACACCGCAAGCTGGCAGCAGCACTAAACGATCTGGTTCCGGCAGTCGCAGACCACTCTCGCGCCCAACAACACCCTTGCGCCCCTCCTCGAGATCCTCGTTGCGCGAGTCCGGAAAGACAAGCACTGGCGGCGCAACAGATGCTCCCCTTGAGGCTTTCGAGCCTGCGTTTGCAGAGTTGTCGGATTCAATGGCAGATTTGGAGGCCAACTTTATGCATCTGCAATTGATGCATGAGAGTTTGTCTAGGTTCAGTGAGAACTTCGCTAGTTTTCTGTACGGGTTGAATATGAATGCGTTTTGTGTGGATTTTCCTGAGGTCAGTAGCACTGGACATGTTAGTCCCTCTTGTGTTAATTTGAATTGTCAGGCACCTATTTCAGACTCATTTCGTAGAGCTCGAGAGCAAGAGGAGCAACTCGGTGAGTCCTGGATACCCCGCGACCATACTCACCGCTGACCCGTCCGAGGCCGATCAACAAGTTCAGATAGATTTCACGGTGAGATTGATGGAGAGACAACATTCTTGTAGACCCACTCAATCCTTCATATGTGGACTATGGCTTATAATCTTCAGGACAACTGATACATCCTTTGTCGAAAATCCTCCCACATCTTCGAAATCGGCACCCAAATTCGCAACCCCTGCTCCATCTCGAATAGCCGGCGCCGGACGAGGGGTACCTGCAGGTAGAGGAGGTGCAGCTCGTGGTGGTCTGCGAGGGACTCGCGGTAGTGGTCTTGCAAGAGCTGCCAAGGGCCGTGGAGCAAAGTAGATGATACCCCGATGAATGACGCTTTACGTCTGATGCCGAGTAACGTTTCATGGCCTATACCCAATGCTCATATCGCAACCTCCTCCATCAGTCCAGAATTCTCCATATCTATTTCAACATCGGTGGTATTCTCTTTCGCCGCCTGTCGAGGTCCATTATCCGTTCGAAGTCCAATTGCTGCTTCAGCTTCCTTTTGGGTGTATGGTTCATCCTTCAGTGCCTTGACTCTGCAAAATGTCAGATTTGTCAAGACCTATGCTGGGTGAATGCCCTACCTTCTCTTATGTGTGCTTCCTTTGCGGTGTGTGACCAAACTATGCTCGCTCTCAAACCATTTTGCGCACTCCACACAATAAAACTGCCCAAGACCCGGAAGATCCTCTGCTGCCTTGGAGATTTTATGCTGTTCGAGATGCTTAGGTGAACGTATGTCCTCCGATATTTGGTCCAGGTCTCTGTAGGTGCGTATATCAGTCTTCATTTCTTTCTTCCATAGAAAGGAGCATCGGGCATACCTCAACCGCCTCCGGGTCTTCGTTCTCGTGGATTTCTGTGGGATGCCCATGATGAACCACCTTCGTCAAGCCGCCTTCAGATCCTTATATTATTGTGTCCTGGTGTATGGGTTCGGAAGATGTCAAGACAAAGTTGAAATGTTCGACTGGCCGGACGCTAAGAGAAAATCAATGTCACGTGAGCGACCGCACGCCTCTTTTCTTTTTCAGCCTAACCACATGTGCATGCACATACGCCTTTCCCTACTAAGGGACGGGACGGAAACGTCAGGTACTCGGCGGCATCCATCCTGTCCTCAAATTAGACGTCTTTGCTTGGCAAGATCTGCGGGGGGTACGCTCGGTTTTCATGTTTGGTATCCACTAATCAATAGCGCGAATAGTCTCGCGCTTTTCGAGTGAAATACAATACTGCCCCTGATAGAAATGTAGGTACGAGCATACACTTTTCGCTCTATACACTCGTTGTCAATTGTCACTCGTTTGCCTTACTTGGCCTCTGTTTATTCATCTGTTTGTTTGCATATTTTTTTGTTTAGTTGTCATTATGCTGGGCTTTTCCCTTTAATTTTTGCCCTTAATCTGAGCTTCAGCTGTGTTCAGGACCGCGGCCTCCCAAGAGTTGCTCCCGACCTACATATGTTCTAACATTTACAGGCATACATCAATTTGGGAAGCGCATCAACGTTTGGTGCTTTGAGCTATGCTTCCATCACCAACTCGGGCCCTACGGACATCTTAGGAGACATTGGTACTACAGGTTCAGCCATTGTGGGATTTCCGCCTGGAGTCTTCACCGGATCCAGATACACATCTAGTCAAGCAATACCACCTTTCCAAGCTGCCGAAGCAGCATATACGGCCGTTGCTGCATTGCCGGGCGCCACTCTTCTGGTCGGAAATCTAGGAGGGCAGTCACTTCCGCCAGGAGTCTACAAATACCCTTCATCGGCACAATTGAGCGGGGTTTTGATTCTGGCAGGCACCGGCAGCTGCAACGATGCATGGTACTTTCAGATCGGTAGCACCTTGACTACTTCAATTGGATCGTCGGTAGTGATAACTGGCGGATCATCTGGCAGTGTGTACTGGAAGGTGGGAACAGGTGCAACCCTTGGATTAGCATCCGAATTCGTCGGGAACATTCTTGCCGCAGTCTCGGTCAACTTGAATGCAGAATCTTCGGTCTTGGGCGGGGTATTTGCTCTTGGTGCATCAATTACACTCAATTCCAATACCATCGAACTGCTAGACAGCTGTCCTTCGACTCCAGCATCGTCAAGCTCAAGTTCTATTAGCTCCACATCATCCTCAACATCATCTGCAGCTCCGTCGTCGACCTCTTCAAGCTTCAGCAGCCCCCCCCAAAGCACGTCAAGCTCTATAGCCCCACCAAGCTCATCAAGCTCTACATCCTCAAGTGTTTCGAGCACCACGTCTTCTGCATCAAGCACTACAAGCTCCGCAGTGCCCTCAACATCATCTGTAATTTCTTCCTCGACAACTTCAAGCTCTACAACAGTCTCAGCAATAAATTCTACATCTTCACCTTCTGTTACCAGTTCTTCAGTAATATATTCATCTTCGTCAGCTCCTTTTGCAAACTACACGACAAATTCTACCTCCTCACTTTCTAGTACAACTTATTTGGCGACATCTACATCTTCATCGGTTGCGTCTTCCACACAATCACTCACCACCTCGACAGTTTACACGACTACAGTCTACACCATCACCAAATGCCCTGCGACAGTTACAAACTGCCCAGTTGGTTCAGTGACAACGGACATTATTAGTCTCTACACGACAATCTGTCCCGTCACCCCAACACCAACACCACAGCCTGCCCCAGGATACACCGCGTCAACAATCTACACCACCAAAATTTACACCATCACTAAGTGTCCCGCAACTGTCACAAACTGTCCAGTTGGAAAGGTCACGACCGATATCATCAGCTTGTACACGACTGTGTGCCCTGTCGCTTCTCAGGCAATTGGCAGTCCGGCCGGTCCTGCTTCCACTCCTCTCCCTGCTGCAATCTCGCCAGGCCAAGGACCTCCCACGGTTGGGAAAGCCCCTGTATCTGTTTCTTCATTACCGGCGATTGTTCCTACTGTCCTTCCAGTCGGCTCATCGACGATTACAGTAGGGAGAAACGCCACCTCAACCTCCACCGTGACACTCAAAGGTGTGGCGAGCTCTTCTGGAACTACAAAGCCTACGGCTCCTTACACAGGTCCGACAACAAATGATGCGAGGAATTTGGGGGTCGGTGCGAGTTCAATACTTGTTGCTATGATGATTGCTTTAATTTTGTAAGTGAATAGCTCAGGGGAGTTGTATTATTCTATAGCGAATACTATTCCCACTGTACATATAATGATTTATGCTTAAAATGTGTGTCAGAATGGCGGCATTCTGGTTGGTCGGAATTCGTGGCGCAGTGCTGGTGGAACGTTGCTCTGTAATGTACTACAAATCTGGGAACATTGAGTCTTCAATATACCACAACTCTAGGAACATTAAGTTTCTTCAATGTACTACAACTCTAAGAACATTGAGTCTTTAGCACAACTAAGAGAACATTAAGAAAGGAAGAGAAAAGCCTTACTAGCTAAATATTCCTCAAATTATGGTACATCTTAAGAGACAAGATGGCCGTTAAGCCTTGAATGTCCTTGAGCTTTTGGTACATCAAAGACCAGCCTTGCGCCACGAAGTCTGAAAGCCACTGGTGCATTAAGAGTACTAAGCTTAAGACTAGTATATACTAAACTTGTAGGACTTCCCCTAAGTTCGTATGATTAGGACGAGGAGGGGTAGTGCGGGGTAGTCCTTGCACCTTCACCGCCTCAAGTTATCGATAGAGTTGCGGGCAGGGCGCCCTGCCCCGAGACGTTTCGAACTTTGGTAGGCTCAATTATCGTCTGATTTTTCAACGGAAATCAATGAGAATTAACTCTAGCTCAACTTCAAAATCTATAATTTCACGACACTATCGTATACTTGACTTCTTTCCTGTCATTAAGCATTTTAAGAGCACGCTTATCTTTCCGACTCAATACGCCAGACGCCACCTAGAAAATCATATTACAACTCATTTTTAGTCACTCGACTGCTAGATTTCATGGCCTTAGTATCGAGATTACTTAATTGTATCGACTTCGTGTCATCATGTTTACCACCGTGTTCGCCCCACTATACAGTATACGTCTGCGAATACGTGATCCCATCGCTATTCATATCTTACTGGCTCTGGTTCTGGCTAGAGATCAGCGACTTCCCTTTCCGGTTAACCGAAATGTTACCTCTAGTTTGAATATAGCTGTTATTGGCGTAGTATCTTGCTCTTCGAGTATTGAGAAGTACCGAGTAGTTTGGGAAATAGTCGGACGAGGAGCACGCGTAGACTCGGCATGTAGGCATAGATAATGCCAACGTTAATTTCGATCGTCGACCATTGGGAAACGTTCAGATTGTCCCATGTTGGATTGCTCGAGTTTGCGAAGTGGACGAGGGATTGGAGACGTAGTATGCTAACAATTGTGATACTATACGCTAGTTAGCTTGGATTGGCTTTGGAAAGGAAAACTGCTGGGGTTTGGGCTTACAATATGCCAACGACAAACATCAGTGCGACTCCAACCTTCTTCTTCCAGTGTGGCTGAAGACTAACCAGTTGAGATATAGGAAACCAGTGCCTTTCGAGTGCCGAATTCTAGGATGTCAAGGACCTCGAGAGTAAGCATACGGCATATCAAGCGAACCAGTTCCGGCCCAGTCAGAAAGTCGGCCACTCGTCCGAATTCTGGTCTGCAGGTCAAGTCTGCAGGCCAGGCAAAAAACTTCGTTCCCTGCAAGCGAGAGAGGCGCCCGAGGCTTTGAAACCCACTGGCCACTCATGAGCGGCCCGGCTTTCTTTTTTGAGGGGATTTCACATTCACGGTTAGGCCGGCTCTTCTATTCTGCCTTCATTCCGGCCTTGACCGAGCCATCAACATAGGAACATGGGAATAATGGGGCCGATGTGGCCTGCAGACCGTGAGGAATTTTTCTCTAACTCGCTTGCTTGTGATTGTTTGGCAAGCCCCCAGGCTGAGCCCCAAGCATGCTGTGCAGTAATTGGGTTAATGCTTGCAGTTTGATGTCATCCTCGCGGATACCCTGGTCGGAGAGCGTGTAACTGGCGATTTCATTGGATTTCATTGCAGCTGCTGCGATTGGCCGTATTGCGTACGTTTCTGAGTGCCCCCCACTAGCCCGTAGCTGTGAGCCGAGCTCTGCCGTAACAGCTTATCTTGTCGACTCCATCCTCTCTTCTTCTAAACCACAACAAACATCCTCCTCCCCCTCCACTCCACCACCATGTTGTCTCGAAAGTTCCTGGGCGTAGCCCAGCGACAGGGCCTCGCCCAGCTGGGCATTCGGAGAATGGCCACAGTCAGCGATTCTCCTCTGGACAGGAAGGTCCGCCAGAACAACCAGGAGGAGGGCAACTTCATCAACTACAAGAAGATGGCCGAAAACCTCGCCATTGTCCGCTCTCGACTCAATCGCCCGCTCACATATGCCGAAAAGATCCTGTATTCTCACCTGGACGACCCGCACGGCCAGGAGATCGAACGTGGGGTCAGCTACCTGAAGCTCCGTCCCGACCGCGTTGCATGCCAGGATGCGACCGCTCAGATGGCAATTCTCCAATTCATGTCCGCCGGCATGCCCTCCGTTGCGAATCCGACAACTGTCCACTGTGACCATCTGATTGAAGCACAAGTTGGCGGACCAAAGGATCTTGCACGCGCTGTGGACATCAACAAGGAGGTCTACGATTTCTTGGCTACATCTTGCGCCAAGTACAACATTGGCTTCTGGAGACCTGGTTCTGGCATCATTCACCAAATTCTCCTCGAGAACTACGCTTTCCCTGGTGGTCTCTTGATCGGTACTGATTCGCACACTCCCAATGCTGGTGGTCTTGGAATGTGTGCAATTGGTGTTGGTATGCATTTCTGCCCTGAACATACACAAGTAGCAGACTAACTCCTGAATAGGTGGAGCTGATGCTGTTGATGTCATGGCAAACCTTCCTTGGGAATTGAAGGCACCAAAGGTTATTGGTATCAAGCTCACTGGTGAGATGTCTGGTTGGACGTCAGCGAAAGGTAAGTTTTCATTAGCCGAGATCGTGTCGTTCATTGAACTGATTGATTCTAGACATCATTCTCAAGGTTGCTGGTATCTTGACTGTCAAAGGAGGGACTGGCGCAATTGTTGAGTATTTCGGTGAGCATTTATTTTTTGACAATTTTTTCTATCAGCGTAGGTAGGATGCTTTGGCCTCAGAAAAGTTATGGTGCATATGCCTCAACATGTGCGCTGAGAGCCGGAGCATCGTTCCTTCCCCAAGCAATTCCCCTTTAGTTCCACGCAGCCCTTCGGTCCTTCCCAAGGAACTCGACAAGATGCAGCTCTCGCTTTCCGGATTCTCTCGGACTTCACCTTCGACCTTTACCTTCAACCTTCACCTTCGACCTTCACCGTCACCTCTCGAACTGCTGCTGCGTCCCGGCTCAGAAGTGTCTGCGCACACATCAGGTAGGTCTAGTCCACATCTACAGTTGACTCAAGTGCTGATGCGAATCCAATCGCAAGATCTTGTCGAGTGCTTTCCTGCCGTGCTCTTCGGAGAGTTCTGGCACACTGCCCTGGACATCTCTGGCACAGCTCACTCTGCAGCTCGAAAGTACTTTTGAACTCGTACTCTGGAGACTCGTGGGCTTCCGCTGTCTGGACAACTCCAGGTTGTCTGCACACTTCGGGTATGTCGAGTCCATATTGTCCTACATCAAGTACTGATCTCTGGCAGCATCGTGCCCGTCAATTGTCCCCGTTGGCCAAGGACATTTGACACCCTGTCTGGAGATCTCTGGTGGGGGTTCTCGAGAAGTACTTTTGCATCTTTGTCTGGACAACTCCAGAGCTACCGACACTTCAGGTACACCGAGTCCACATGACAACGATTCATATACTGATATGGATGGCAGCACTGTGCCATTCGATTGGTCTAGCAGTACAAAATATCTGCTGGTGGAGCTCTCCGGTGGTGTCCTCGCTGGACAAGTCCAGAAATTGTGATATTTTGGGTATGTCGAGCTCAGATCAAAATCGTTCAATGACTGATGTTGATGGCAGCATCTCTCTAGCCAAGGTGTCCTGGAGGCCTCTGAGCTTAGACTGTTCCAACTGAAAAGTACTTTTACACCTCGTTCCGCAGCTTCGTCTGGATCGGCCCAAGAGGCATCCACACTCATTGTCCCAATGGCGTTCGAATCAATCCTCCAGCTGGTTGCACTGCTGACCTGGACATCTATCATGACGACTCCTGCTAGGCACAACAATCCTATTTTTGCAAAAGTACTTTCTAGTCAAGACTTTCTGGCAGAACTTCTTACTCTGGCCTCCGCGTGCTTTGCGCCTGGACTTCTCCAGGTTCTTCAAGCATCCACCCCACCTACTGTGGCTTACTTCAAGTCATTGCCTGCTGACAAATCGAGCCGCTGGGCTATCTATTTGCTTGTCCTCGAGAAAATGGATTGTCGTACAAAGATCTACATTGGGTCAGCTACCGATGCAACAAGAGGTGTTGTTCATCGCTGGTGGCAATACGACCATGGCCAGGCAGTCCCCGTTTATGTTGAGAAAGCTATACAAAGCGGCTTCAATATCGTCCATAAAGGCTGCCTATGCTGGATTCCTCTGCCTGCCGCTGCCAACGTGCCACAATTCAGGACGCTGTTCAAGGCTCTCGAAGCTGCCTTTACCTTCGTTTTTCGGTCTGTTCTGTCAGACAAGCAAGACCTCGAGATGGACCACATGTGTCCCTGGGACGTAAAATCCCTGGAATATGACGGCCTGTGCTCACACAATCCTTTGCGTGAAGGTGTCAATGGCGATCTCAACCTTACTGCCGAGGAGCTTGAAGCTCATCACCTTGAGATGCAGCAGAGACAGAAGGATATCAAGCACGAATCCTATGTCAGAATCAAGAGCGCAGACCCCGCTGCCTTCAATCTCAAGGCTTGCGAAGCCTCTAAAGAACGCTATAAGAAAGATCCCAGCAAGCCTAAAGCCAACTCCCGCAGACACCTCAAGAAGAAGAAGGCCACCGCTCTCAAGAACAAGGCGTGGTTCTGTACCCCCTGCAACCAAGTCTTCACTAGAGAGAGCGCATTGACGATTCATCTCACTGGGAAGAAGCATGCCGACAAGCTCGCGAATCCGAACAGACCTAAGGGTAGAAAGCGAGGCACGCCTGCAGCTAAGCTATCCAAGAAGTACTATTGCAAGATATGCGATCAAGCCTGCGCAAAACCATACGAATTGAACAGGCATAATCAGTCAAAGGGGCACCTCGCCAAGGTCGCCGAACTTGCCCGCCAAATGGACAACTCCGGGGACAATGACAACTCCGGGGACAATGACAACTCCGGGAACAATGACGACTCCGGGGACAATGACAACTCCTGGGACAATGACAACCCCTGGGAGGATGAGACCGACACTGAGACCGACAGTGAGACTGGCAGTGAGGCCGATGGCGACACGGAGATGACCATGACCTCCACCAAGCCTTCCACCGCCGCCAAAGTGGAAAGTACTTTCCGACGTGGGTCATTGGACAAGTCCAGAACTACGGCCAGTCCCGTCACCTCTACCAAGCCTTCCAGCGCCGCCAAAGTGGAAAGTACTTTCCAACGTGGGCCATTGGACAAGTCCAGAACTACGGCCAGTCCCGTCACCTCTACCAAGCCTTCCAGCGCCGCCAAAGTGGAAAGTACTTTCCAACGTGGGCCATTGGACAAGTCCAGAACTACGGCCAGTCCCGTCACCTCTACCAAGCCTTCCAGCGCCGCCAAAGTGGAAAGTACTTTCCAACGTGGGCCATTGGACAAGTCCAAGACCACGGCCAGTCCCGCAACCTCCAACAAGCCTCGGCCCTTAGGCGTCTCCAGCCAGTCGTCATTGAACTCGATGGCCCCTACCAAGTCTTCGAGCAGCATCAATGCAGGAGGTAATGTGCGTGGCGCTCTGGATCAGTCCAAGACAGTGTACACAAGCTCCACAGTCTCGAAGACCACCAAGGCTTCCAGTGTTACCACGGCGCAAAGTACTTTACAAGGCTACTTGGACCTGTCCAAGACAACGTCTTCGAGTTCAACCGCCAAAACGTTGACTAAGACCACCTCCAAGTCTGCCAAGGTTTCCAGCGTTGGTACAACACAAACCACTTTGGCGGGCTTCGTGGACATCTCCAAGACTTCCACTAAGACGTCCAGAGTCTCCAAGACTTCCAAGACTTCTACCAAGGCGTCCAGAGTCTCCAAGACTTCCAAAACTTCCACTAAGACGTCCAACATCTCCAAGACCTCCGCACCAGCCTCTACCAAGAGTAAGCAGGGATCCCTCCTGGGTTTCCTGCAGAGCTCTTAAACCCGCATCTCCCAGTCGGCCTTTTTGGTGCAGCATACTTAATTGATCTGTCACGACTCATCGCTGGACTATTCCACGCCGGCGCATCAGAAGTATTTTTGGACGACGAGCATCATCTCACCACTGGAGCACTCCGGACGGCCTGCACCGGTGCATCACATCGCTACTATGTTCTCAAAAGTACTTTTCAACTCAGGCACCCGAGCTCTCTGGATGACTAACATCACTAACATCTTTCACATGTTTCGAGCACTGTCAGAGTAGATATCACTAACACAATTTGCAACGCTAGGCCCGGGAACTGCTAGTATTAGCGCGACCGGAATGGGTACCATTTGTACGTTCTTCTCTCCCTCGTGAACATTCAGATTGCTAATTTGTTACAGGTAACATGGGGTGAGCCTTTCTTCATTTCCCATGCTAGTGCTGCAACATTCTTCTGCAATATCCCAATTCAGTGGTGTCACATCTTTCTTCATCAAACTAACCTTCAACAGTGCAGAGGTCGGGGCAACCACCTCACTTTTCCCATTCAATGACCGAATGTACGATTACCTTGCAGCCACCAAGCGAAAGGAGATCGGGGACTTCGCTCGCGTCTACGCTAAAGATTTGAAAGAGGACGAGGGAGCTGAGTATGATCAACTCATCGAGCTAAATCTCTCGGAACTCGAACCACACATCAACGGTCCTTTCACTCCGGATCTTGCTACACCCATCTCCAAGTTCTCCGAGGCTGTCAAAGCCAACAACTGGCCCGAGGAGCTCAAGGTCGGTTTGATTGGTTCATGCACAAATTCCTCTTATGAGGACATGTCCCGTGCTGCGTCTATTGCCCGTGATGCTCTTGATCACGGCGTCAAGGCTAAGTCTCTCTTCACTGTCACACCCGGCTCCGAGCAAATCCGAGGTATGCAAGGAAAACCTGTCTGTATGAGCCAAATGCTTACTTCTATTAGCAACCATCGAACGAGACGGTCAATTGTCTACTCTTGAGGAATTTGGTGGAATGATTCTCGCCAATGCTTGTGGTGTAAGTCTCCGAGAGAATCTCTTTCATTTCTCCCTTTTAAACGATCGCTCTTTTACGCGAGCTGGCTCTAACTCCTTCTTAGCCATGTATTGGACAATGGGATAGACAGGACGTCAAGAAGGGTGAGGCCAACTCGATCATCTCATCATACAACCGAAACTTCACTGGACGTAATGATGCCAACCCTGCTACCCACTCTTTCGTCACCTCCCCAGATTTGGTCGTTGCCATGACCATTGCCGGATCTCTGCACTTCAACCCTCTTACCGACAAGTTGAAGGACAAGGATGGAAACGAGTTCCTCTTGTCTCCACCAACTGGCGAGGGTCTTCCATCAAGAGGATACGACCCTGGACAAGACACCTACCAAGCCCCCCCTAAGGATCGCGCAACTGTCAGCGTCGCTGTCTCACCTACTAGTGACCGGTTGCAACTTCTTGAGCCCTTCGCGCCCTGGGACGGAAAGGACAAGCTTGATCTTCCTATCTTGATCAAGACTAAGGGAAAGACCACTACTGATCATATCTCGATGGCTGGGCCTTGGCTCAAGTACCGTGGCCACTTGGACAACATCTCAAACAACATGTTGATTGGTGCCGTCAATGCTGACAATGGTGAGGCCAACAAGGTCAAGAACTTCACCACGGGCGAATACGATGCTGTTCCAGCAACAGCCAGGGACTACAAGAAGAAAGGCATTCCGTGGGTTGTCATTGGAGATTGGAACTATGGTGAAGGATCTTCGCGAGAGCACGCTGCCCTGGAACCTAGACATCTTGGTGGATTGGCCATCATCACCCGATCCTTCGCCCGTATCCACGAGACAAACTTGAAGAAGCAAGGCATGCTTCCATTGACCTTTATCGACCCTGCAGACTACGACAAGATCCAGCCATTCGACAAGGTTGATTTGTTGTGCACAGAATTGGCGGTTGGCAAGCCCATTACACTAGTTGTTCACCCTAAGGATGGAGAATCGTTTGAGATTAAGTTGGCGCACACTTTCAATGCTCCCCAGATTGAATGGTTTAAGAACGGAAGTGCGCTGAATACTATGGCCAAAGCACACGCAAAGTAGGTGGGGCAGAGAGATTGTACAGGAGTTTCCTTTAGTTTGTAAGAGAGGCAGTTATACACATTTCGCGTTTTTAGCCAGGCCTAACTGCAATGCAATACGGATCCACTGAAAAAAATATGGAAAAAAAATTCCTTGGTGATTGATTGAGTGACATGCAACCAGTACGGCCAATTCCAATTGCCCACTCATTGTTTGATATCGAGGTAGTACAATCGAATTCAGCTGCTCAGCGATTGTTCAAAATATTATGATACAATTACCTCTACTGACCATATTAGTTTAAGATCAACTGCCAAGTTAGTGTTCGACATATATGCAGTACAACGGCTGTACTTCGTACTACCGTCGCGGCTTGCGATGAGCTAAGCCACTGAACAAGATGTGCACCATTCAATAGCAACAAGAGTTCCGGTGGAAAGAACATGTGCAATGCTGATGTCCCAAGTCAAAGTGAGACATTGATTCAAACTTGATCGAGGTCGGAATAGTTCATTGTACCGCAACTCGGGGAACATTTCGCGGTTTCGAATAACCCAACTCGACTCGGAACAATGAAATTTCAGTAGCCGCCGTTTTTCCTTCGCGAGGTTATACCTCCACACTCTGGGCTTCACAGCGTCAATGAGGCAAGAAAAGTGCTCGGTAATTGATTGACATATATACAGTACAACTGCAGCTCCGTTAGGTACACCCATTCTAGACCAAGATCTCCCTCTACTGATCATCCAGGACGTGCAAGTACTTCTTTTCTTCCCTCTTCTCGCGCTCCGTCGCCGGAGGCAGATCGTAGAACGCAGCGCTTCTATATCCTTGCTGCATAGAAGTTAAAATCTAAACTCGAGTTGTGAAGGGGAAGGGACTCACCAAGTAATGAAATGTCAAACTGCTCAACTCTGCAGGCTCGATCCCCAGATCCTTGAACGTCTTTGCTGTAGGATCAATTTTCTGGTCAATGAACTCTCTCTCCACCTCATCAGCTGTCAAGACCGGCCACCAGAGCGCTTTATTCAGGAGGCCCGCAACAGGTTTCAGAATAGCTTTCGGGAGGTTGATGTGTCGGCGGTGCTTGATGATTTCACGGTCTACAAGCTCAGCAATTTCAGCTGTAGAGTAATTCTTGGGGCCGTAAAGCTCGTAAGTTTGTGAGGCTGTTGTGTCGTCTTGCAGCATCTTCTCAAGGGCTTCGCCGACGTCGATAGCGTGGACAGGCCAGTATCGCTCTTGCATGTTGTTTGCGGTAAAGACGTTCGTGATGCCCGCAAGCTTGTGGAGCAGGCGGTCTTCGAAGCCGAACAGAGGAGCTGGGCGGACGATGGTGGTCTCGGGGAAGATGCTACGTGCCACAGCCTCTCCTCGTCCCTAGAGCTGTTTTTAGCATTATTGAACATCTACACCTGAATTTGAGCAGTACCTTAGTTGCGAAGAATTCGGATGGAGAGTTCACATCTGCATTGTACGAAGAGACGTGAATGAATCGATCAACGTCGTACTTCGCAACAGCCTCCGCAATCCGCTCCACGCCTTCAACATGCACATCCTCGAGATCAAAGTTCTTGGTGGGGTAGCTTCGGCCAACGAGATTGTAGACCACATCTGAGTGTCTGACGCTTTCTTCGAGTGATGGCGTATTTCGGAGGTCATATTCCATGAAGATCACCCGGCCCAAGTCTCCAGAGACTTTCAGATGTCTCTTGGCCATCTCCTCCCGGAAGGGCACAATGACTGTGCATCCTTGCCTCGCTGTCTCGGCGTCAGCTATAATCCCTCCAAAAAGCAGATGACTGAGCCAACGCACCAAGTCTGTTCACAATATAGCGGCCCAAGAATCCAGTTGCACCAAAGACCGTCACAGTGTGTCCTAATAAGCTCAATCAGCCCGTTGTCCCGCCGTACACAGCCTTCAAAATTACCTCCGAGAGATGACCTATGATGACTGCAGTTAGCCCATGCTCCCATTTATGAGTCCAGGGAGCTACTGACCTTCCTCCCTGCGTTCTTATGATTGGCTTTCCGGTGCGGGTAATGGTGATATCTTGGAGGTGCTGTCTGCGGGGGACATTGTTGAGGCTCCTCCTCGCAGTCCGCAGACTGTTCATAGTCGTCGGACCGCAGGACTTCTGCATAGCGGCGGGTGTGCTCAAACTCAATTGAGCGTCGTGCTGGGAGTCAATTGAGCAATCGTGAGCTGCAGTCCTGATCAGAAGTGTGAAGTCGTCCGCACCCTGGTCAAGCCGAGCCAACTAGCGCGAAAGCTCCAGGTACGATCAGCCGCGTTGACCAAAAAGCATCCAAAAATCAACAACCTCCACAACGCCTCTTCATCTTGACTTTGAGGTGTGCCAGTGGTTCCCAGATATTTACTCCGCCTCAAAGCAACCCTCCGCCCACCATGAACATCGATACGATTCCTGACTTCCTCGCCGAGCAGAGAGATGCTGCTCCTGCTGACCTCCAACACCTCTTTCTCTCCTTCGAAGATCTGTGGGAACGGAAGCTATGGCATCAGTTGACCGATACTTTGATCGAATTCTTCAATCACAAGGAGAGCGCCCATCAACGGTTACCGTTCTACAAGACCTTCATCCTCACCTTCGCCGACAAGATCAACCAGCTTAAGCTTGTTACTCTAGCTTTGAGTGCAGCTTCACAATGTAGAGGTAGATTTTGAGGCAGTCTGTATAAAGAGTTCTTACTGATGTGATGATAGATAGCCAAGAGCGCCTGTCTTTCCTTGAAGCCGTGGCAAAGAAAGTCAACAATCCCAACTCACAAGATGCCTACGTTTACGCCACTGTCGCAGTAGCTACTGTCAAGCTGGAGCTGAAGGACTTGGAAGGAGCGCGGAAGGATCTGGACAAGTCTGAGAAGATCTTGGATGGCTTCGACTCAGTTGAGACTATTGTCCATGCCGCTTTTTACCGAGTCAACGCAGAATACTACCAGGTTTGTCACCTTCTCCATCTCGAGAGAGCGAAGCTAACAACAATAGTCAAAACTTGAGTTTGCCTCGTATTACCGAAACGCTCTTCTCTATCTTGCCTGTATCGAGCTGAACGACCTTACCCCCGCCGAGCGCAGAAGCCGGGCCTATGATCTCTCGATCGCAGCCTTGGTTTCAGACACAATCTATAACTTTGGAGAGCTCCTCTTACACCCTATTCTCGAATCCCTTGTTAAGGACGATGCTTGGCTCCGCGACCTTCTCTTTGCTTTCAACCGTGGTGACTTGGCTGCGTACGATGTCCTCGCCGGTCACATTTCCTCCAACCCCCTCCTCGCGGAACACCGAGATGGCCTCAGACAAAAGATCTACCTCGCCGCTCTCACCGAAACTGTTTTCCGAAGACCTCCTCACGACCGCGCTATGTCTTTCCGCACCATTGCCGAAGAGACCAAAGTGCGACCAGACGAGATTGAGCACCTGATCATGAAGGCGTTGAGCTTGGGACTCTTAAGAGGAAGCATCGACCAGGTTGATGAGATTGCCCGAATCAACTGGGTACAGCCTAAGGTGTTGGACATGAAGCAGATAGACAATATGCGCACGAGGTTGCAAGATTGGGATTCGAGTGTCTTTGAGCTGGGCAACTGGATCGAGAAGACGGGAGGGGATGTTTGGGCCGCGTGATTTGGCATGGCATGGCGTCTAGGCTTGATACGAATGGCATGGGATGTATTATAGATCTCCGAGGTGGGAGATATATGGCATTTGAAGTCATGGATAAGATATCTGCCTCGGGTAGAACACCGTGAATCAAAAGAATAAACAATCAAGATCTCACTGACTCCATATCCCATGACATTGTCGTGAAGCCACCATCTTGAGACATATTGGAAATGAGACGAAAGAATGGTTCACCAAGGACTCTAAGTATTGGACGAAAGCGAAGTTCTTATCCGATCCCAATGCATTTTATGTCCCAAATACACCTGTTATATGCAAAGTCCACATATCACCTATGTCTTAATCTTCTTTCCCTTCCCAACATCCCCGTCCACTTTCTCTTCCCTGGGATTTCCAAACAACAACACCATCCCCACAAGCCAAGCAGGCCACCACACACACCAAACCACAACCTGCGTCGTCATTCCCCACACATCCCATCCAAACGCCGCCTCCTTCAATACCGCGCCAATCCCTAATTCCCACCACCAGCACCCTGCTACCAGCACTGTCGTTGGCGACAATGCACTCAGCAATAGTGCCAGGACACCCTTGATGATTGGGTGGTTGGGTAGAGGCTGCATGTAGGTTAAGGGGGCGGAGAGCAGACCAACTAGGAAGGCGAGGGAGAAATTCAGTGTTGCGAGTGAGGAGAGGAAAAGGCCGAGGAGGAGGAGAGAGAAAGTTTTTATCAGGGTGTAGTGGTGAGCTGTTGGGGCGAAGTAGTGCGTTAGAAGAGCAGAGAAAATCAGCGGGAAGAAGGCGTTGACGCTGGTGAAGGCGGTAAAGATTGGACTCAGCATCTGGAGTTATCAATACGATGAAGCAAGCGGGGATGAGAGGGAGCTTACTGCTTGGGGGGTGTGGTTGAATATGTAGAGAGGCAGGACGCCGAGAAATTGTGAGCCAGCTACGACGGCTAATGGGAGGAAGAGCTCTCGTTCACGGACGGAGATGACCTCTTCTGGGACCAGAGCTTTGAGGCTTCCTGCTTTTCCTACGGCGAGTGAACCCTTCTTCTCCCCTGCTTCAATTGTTGAGGCTACCTTCGAGCTTTTATCAATCGGTGATCCACTCTTCACCCAAAGGAAGATAGCCATGATTGTGAAGTTGACCGCTACAAGCATGGCACTCGGAAGATAAGTGCCAATACTCACAAAGCGGTCAGCTTGCATTAGCAGATAGAAGAAGAAACTCTGATGGAGGTGCTCCAGCAGGTTGTTCAAGCTCCTGAATGTGCTTTCGATCACTCTTCCCATGGCCATTTCGTCTTGCCAGCCTTCGCCAAAGGGTTGTAATGTAATAGCATCCACATGGTAGGGGATGAAGCTGCTGTGTGGACCGGAGGCATGGCCCAAGCCTTGGTTTAGCATCCCTCGCAGCATAGTCTGTAACCTGTCCCTGTAGCTGTCTGAATGCTGCCACATTTTCTGTAGAGAAGTCCCAATACCCATGTGGCCACTGATCGAAACAACCGTATTTAAAAGATCCAGGTTCGGGAGCTGCCCATTGATCCCATCATATACAATGTGTATATCCTGGAATCGGTGGTCAAAAGGATAGTCGATGACCACCGCACCCTGCAACGCACCACTTTTCAAAGGCAACGATTCAACCTTGTTCGACTGATGCGTATCATGGTATGCATCAACCCACGCCTGCGGCCCCGCCTTGCTATCCGCCGTAACCAAGAATATGATATCCTTCGACCACAACGACCACCGCTTGAAATATCGTGCCAGAGTCAGGATCAACGCAACTCCGCTACGGTTCAGCTTGCCCTCCATATTCCTCCATGCTCCTACAAGCACAATAGCTTCTGTGGCATCTCCTCTCGGCGCATGTAAAATGGCGTAGATGTTCTCCCCCGTATATGTTTCTCCCGCGGATTTATATTCATAGCTCTGCCTCGCAACCTTCAGTCCCGAAGCTTTGAAGAATTCCTCCAGCTTGTCGTTTACCCTGTTTTCAATCAGAATTTCTTTCGCCAATAGCGCAACAAGCTCGTATACTCAATGTTGCTTCTCTCTTCCAATGCATCTACCTCATGCTTATAACCCCTGAACACATTCTGGTCGCTCCCAGCAAAATACGTGTGCACCTGGCCTGGTAGGAGTGCGTTCTCGGAGATGTAGGTTCTTCGTGAGTAGTTGTCTAATGGAAGGACTAGCAACCATGCGACGCCGATTACTATGCAGAGAAAGGACAGGTATGGTGGCAGCTTCAGGATGAAAGGATTGCGCCGCAGTAGCACGGTGGAAGCTTTGGAATGGTTAGCAAATGATTAGAATATATTCGGTGTCTACTTGCATAGTAGTGACACCATTTTAAGGAACGTGGTGGGGGACGGGCAAGCTCAGCATTTTTGGAAGCTCCGAGGTCGTTGATGTTCATGGGGAGCACTTTTTGAAGTCGCGAATTTGCCGACGCGACTGGTGACCCAGCCAATTAAGGGGCATACCATTAATGTTTAAATCTACACGTATGAGTGAAGAGAAGCTTTAATCACTGGTGACTGGACAATAATATTCATGATCATCAGTCTATACACACAAGATTCCTGACGCCTCCCGACAAAGCTCCTTTCAACGCCGAACTATGCTATATTATAGGTTTGTACAAGGGAAGCAATACATATTAGAACAGAATCCCTTCTTCATGGTCCCAACCGTTGCCCTTGATCCGTGAATCTTAAAGCAATATCAGGGTTTGCAGGCGCGTTGGTCGTGGGGAGGACGCCATATCGTCCATAAGTCTTCTGATCGACGGAGACGTAATGCGGTAGTCTCCCAAGCAAGTTTAATTTGCCTTCTATCCACCTTAGAATCCACTCTGGTGGTGCAAGAAATTTGAGATATCCGAGGCCCCCTAGTCAACGTTAATCATTTTTTCCTAGTTCTGAGTCCGAAAAGCTTACATCCATAGCCAAAAGCCAGCCCACAGCAATGTCCCAAGAAGCTTGTGTGCGGAATCAAGAAAGATACAAATAGCACCATCACAATGGGAGTGATCCAGGTTGGTATCTGGGTTGTGCCGATCACGAAATTTGGATTCGTCCTGTAAGTCTTGACTGCCTCCATAGCGATGAGTGTGAATACCCATATGCTAAGAAAGTTGTTAGTTTCAAAAACCACGCTCGTGAGGAGTTCATATGCCGTACCTCGCTCCCAAAACTGTTGTATTTAGACCAATCGCCCTCTCAGCAAATGTGTAAAGTAACGCCGGAATGGTAGACAAAGCTGAGCTTGAAGTCAGCACTCTGCAAACAATGTGACTACTTTCAAATTGGAGTATACATACGCCCAAGGAACAATGCCAACGTAGTAAGCGTCCCATATTCTGCCTCAAATCTTTCCAACAAGGGTGTCAACGCGAGTATATTCATGAAAGCATGAAAGAAGCCCGCATGAACGAGAGGAAAGGTGTTTGTCCTATACACTAGACTCGGGCACGTTAATTAGCAAAGTCCTGATGTGCCGCCGTTTTTGCATCACTCAGGGCGAGAAAAGGAGGACGAACTGGTAGCCAACCCAATCTCCTTCGGTATTAAAGCCCCCCATTGCTGCACATCCCACGCAGACTGCAAGCTCACCAACCAAAACAGCACAATGACGAAAATAATACAGCGGGTGAAGAGCGGCAAGCGGAAGATATACGAGCGCGCGCGCGCAGCGGAGAACTGGGGGAGACTCGGAGGCATTGTCGAGGTCTGTCGTCTTCGGGTGCTCGGGATTTTCAGCAGGGAGTTAGAGGAGAGGGGATACAGGTATCGGAATGCGTTCAATCAGATGAAGAGTCGATTGCCAGCATTGTCGTTGCAGAGGTCCCGCGCGAAGATGGGAGTGTGATGGTTGAGAACAAGGTTATCAAGGCGGATAGGGACTTTCACGCGATCATCGCTTACACTCTAGGGGCGCAGCAGGGGTTGGACTCGAGGCTGAGTACAAGGCTGCATAATTTTTCCATCCAGAGCATAAGGAGTTCTTTCTGTCTTTCTTGGAACGTTTCAAACCCGGGTTGCTATTCACTAAGAGTAACTTGATAAATCTAAG
This sequence comes from Hyaloscypha variabilis F, assembly GCA_002865655.1. Classification (NCBI taxonomy): domain Eukaryota; kingdom Fungi; phylum Ascomycota; class Leotiomycetes; order Helotiales; family Hyaloscyphaceae; genus Hyaloscypha; species Hyaloscypha variabilis. The sequence goes on along the minus strand of KZ613943.1, from coordinate 1,225,586 downwards.
ATCTTGGATGCTGTGAGATCTCAACAGAGGGGCTTGAAAAGCACATTCCATCGAACTCGAAATTCTCGTGACATTCAAGTACACAAAATGGTTGAATCAGATGAGGATGAGGCTCCGTAAGCTGTTCACTGCCACCAATGTGGTCTCGATTATTTACTGACTATATCAGGGCTCTCTCAAGCTCGACCCTCGATGCTCTAAAAGAATTCTACGCCGATCGAGATGCGCGGCTAAAGCAGTTCGAGGACTTGAAGAACGTTGCTGAAGTGAATGCATCAGGCAATGCTCCGTTGACTATGGATGCATTTGCTGAAGACTGGAACGAGAGCCAATTTTGGGTTTGTCTTTAAGTTCTGAGTGGATGTGCTGAATGTTGACTGGGGACCAGTATTCTGATGAGACTGCCAAGACGTTGGCTGAAGAGTTACTTAGGGGAGCCGATGGGAAGAAGACTATTGCAGTTGTATCAGCACCGAGTGTGTTTGTGCAGTTGAAAAACTTACTGGTAAGTTATCTTCGAGAAGGTGTTCGAGTTTGTGAATCAAGGATTGACAGAAGGCAGGCTGAGAGTGGGAAGAACGCAACCGAGAAGCCTAGACTCTACTTGCTTGAGTTCGACAGGAGGTTCGAAGTCTTCCCCGAGTTTGTGTATTTTGATTTCAACGACCCGCTGAGTTTGCCTCGTAAGTGACAAAATTGAAGTTTGGGATAGGAGAAATGCTGACGACAGCAGCTGTTATGAAGGCCAACATCGATCATATCATTTGTGATCCCCCTTTTCTTAGTGAGGATTGCCAGACGAAAGGTGGGACATATGCCTCGTGTTCTTCCCTCAGCTAACCTCGAGAAGCTGCTATGACTGTTCGATGGCTGTCTAGATCCTGGGGAGCAGATTCACCAGCAACGGACTCGCGTCTCATTGTCTGCACAGGAGAGCGAATGGAGACTCTGATCAACAAGCTCTACCGCCCCCAAGGCATATCAACAACCACCTTTGAGCCAATACACTCGAAAGGTTTGAGCAATGAGTTCTTCTGCTACGCGAATTTTGAATGCGATCACTGGAAATGGAAGGGAAAAAATGGCTCATGAGATTCTCTGTTATGAAAATCATGCAGTGGCTTCTAGTGGCCGGGTATTGAGTACATATTAACATGCCAACGCCTTGAAATGCGATACCTTTCCTATATCATGCTGCCTTTATACCAAATGATTTTGTCACGAAAATAACGCATCGTCCCGCAAACCCCGTTTTAAGCCAATAAACATGTGCTGTCAGAAGAGGCTGTACCAATGCACGAAGTGCAATTGGCTTCGATATGCACAGAATGGCGTAAGGCGTGAAAATTGAGCATAAAATTGGTGAACTCTAGCTCATGCCAATGATTGGATGACATAAAATAAAAGGAAAGCCTGTTCGTTAAGAACCTGCGACTTCGATGCAAGAGTGACCGTGTGGTCGTTGAACTTGAGCCACTGGTTCCCAACACGGGAGTAGGAGACGTAGTGACCTAAGTCATCAGTATGCCTACGACATGCAAGGCTAGAACTTGACTCACCAGATTCAAGATTACCAACATGAACAACTACGCTTTGGAGATCGTATGTGCAGCCTCTTGCTAACTCAAAATTTTGTTGTTTGTCTTGGCCCCGAGCTCGATTTGTGTATGGGAACATCTCAAGCTTTAGAGGGAACGAGACCTTTGTGTCAATTTTCGATGCAGAACCATTGAATTGCTTGAACCGCTGTGAAGCCCAAATGTCAATACTCCACTGTTGTGAAGATCAGAACTTGCGTCTTACCTTCAACTGTATGCAGAGAACATTTGGTAAACTTTTGATGCTCAGCTGTTTCTTAGCTTCTTGAGTTCCGCATGCATGACATGTGTATTCGCAACGTTCCGCGTTCTTGTACTCCTCATCGAGGCATTTTTGGACGCTCAGGTTGCTGACTTTGAGACTTTTCTTCTTAGAGAGCATGTCGAGACCAAGACTGAGATCCAGGAACGACTCGACCGAAGTATTGATATCGCCGCAGTTTTGACAGGTGATCGTACTTTGCAACTTGCCGTAAAATGTTTGGTGGACGATACACTTGCAAGCGGTTTCACTACCCATCTTTAGCCGCTTGGGAGATGGATCCTCTTGCTGTGATGAAGGCTTTCCGTCGCCGTTAATCTCGTGCAATTCCTCGGTGAGAAACTGGAAGAACTCATGGGCGTCTTGCTCCTTGTTGCTGGCCAGTTCTTCGTACCCCTTGCGTTTAGACAGCCAGAAGCTAGCCAGAATATTTGATGCGGAATATCCAGAGGTAGACTCTTGGGCATAGAAATCTTGAAACATTTCGTCCATTGCGCAACTCATGCAGTGGTCATAGTCGCAGTTCTTGCTCTTATGCCCATCACTAAGATAGAAGTTTCGTAGTAAAGGGTTATGGACGAATGATTGTAGGATGACGTTCATATAGCAAGTTGCTCCCATGTTGTATATTCCTCTTATTCCACTGGCACGGCAGGGTGCTTCGACAGTATTTGTCGAGATGACTCCGGCGTCCTCTTTGGAGGGGTCTGTGAACAGCTCGTCTTGTTTTCGTTTCTTGGCTAGAACGAAAGATCAGGATATTGCTTCACTTTAGGTTGGCAAGAGGGAGCCACGGTTTACTTACCAGAAAAGGATCCAGTTCCATTTTTCCGCAGTCTCAATTCTTCTAGTGTAGGGTCCCAGACGAAGTCGTTGCACATCTGGCAGAATAGGCTACCACTCTTGGACTCGACGTCTAAATGAATTAGCAGTCATTAATGCCAGTGAGAACAGATGAAGTACAAAATCTGTGTGAGGTCTCATTGCCATGCTCAAGACAATCATGTTCAGTGGTTGTAGTTGAGCATTGTAGGCATAAGTAGTTCGGTGTGAGCGAAGTGAGCACTTGGCCTTTCGATGACTTGGAGGTTTGTGGGACAATTGGCGTATGATCGAAAATGACTCGAAGGCAATTCTTGTAGTGCATTACAGTTTTCTCGAGGCGCTCGGGAGGGCCAGTCAGGAATCCTTGGATGTGTTCTGCCAAAGGATGTGAGCAGGCTTGCAAGGCTGCGTATTAAAAATCCAAGGAAATTCTGCAGAAGCTTACCACAGCCAAACTGAGCGACACCAGGCTGTGCAGGCTTGATCTTGATACCTTTCGGCGATGCCGGCGTCACGGCCCCAGAAGAGGCCATTTTCTTACCGTCGAGACGATGAGGTGGTTGGAGAATTTGAGGTTATAATTCTTGGTCTTGGTCCTGGTCCTGAAGCTCCCCAGGTTCAGCCCGAAGTGACCACGGAGCTTCGCAAACGAACGCCGCGACAGGGGTTGCCATGAGCCGAGGCTTGACCGAGAGCACGTCTTCCAGGCATCCGCGGAAACAATCTCTCAGCAATGCCAACAACAATCACAAGAATAATGGCAACAATACTCATTCCATTGCCCGAGGTCGAAAGACTCAGCTCGACTGTTATCAGAATATTAGGAGGAAATCCCGGCAAGGCAAGTCCCCCAGCTACGAAGCCCCATCGATATTATGCATCCAGAGCTTCGGCTACACATTTGTTTTCTAGGACCAGCAATTATTGTCAATTCCTTCGGGTCCAGATTTTTCTTTAACGCTAATCATACTTATCTTCAAATTTTCTTTCATGGGTTTTGGGATTTCCGCTTCAATTTCCTCCAGTCTTGTGCTACCCCTATCTAACTCAGTCACACAGTTTACATTACAAGGTAGCACCCTCTACTACCTGCAAGATAGTTTCGAGTTGACAATCTGCAAGGCACAAACACGTACATTGTTGGCAGTGGACGGCAGCGCCTTTTAGTTGACACCGGAGAAGGTAAACCTTCGTGGATTGCTGCCTTAAAAGATACTCTCTCGAAGGAGAACGCAACCATTAGCCAGGCCATCGTAACCCATTGGCACCATGACCACACCGGGGGCATAAAGCACTTATTGGAACACTCACCCAGCACCACTATCTACAAAAACCAGCCAAGTGATGGCCAACATGATATCCAAGATGGGCAGAGATTCCTAGTGGATGGGGCTTCCCTGCGAGCTTTTTTCTCCCCTGGCCACACTCAGGATCACATGTCGTTGGTGCTAGAGGAGGAGGATGCTATGTTTACCGGTGATAATGTCCTAGGGGTTGGCACAACAAATTTCGAAGACCTTTTGACGTACATTCAAAGTTTGGAGAAGATGAGAGGACAATTCAAGGGCCGCGCGTACCCTGGGCATGGCCCAGTAATCGAGGACGGACCAAGCAAGATATTGGAATATATCCGACATAGGCAACAGCGTGAGGATCAGGTGATCCAAGTCTTGAAGTCATCCAGATCCTCGCCAGGAACCGAGGCGAGCGTCAACGCAGCCTATGACTGGACCTCCATGGAGATTGTCAAGATTATTTACAAAGATGTTCCTGAAAGTTTGCATATGGCTGCCAATGGCGGTGTTGTACAAGTACTCCACAAGTTGGAAGAGGAAGAAAAAGTCGTTGAAGACCCAAAGACCGAGAGATGGAGGCTCAGAAACCGCGCGGCTCTATGAAGCGCTTATAGCAGAAAGAAAACAGCTGAGGCCAGTGTTGGCAGGATTGCAGTATAGCCAAGTTGGCTCTATTGGATTCGGGTTGTCTAGTCGACGGTTTGAGCGAATCAACGCGAGATACAGGCATGACGAAGTATGAAATGGCATGATATCAGGCCACGCTCCTCAAATACCATGTGTTTGGTGCCAAATAGAGTGGTGAGAGTGATGTGCGCTGGGCTTTGACAACTCACTTGTACACAGTCTGTTACCCCACACAGCTTACATGCCAAGAGCTTACACAGCCAAAATACCACTCGGCGGCATATTCGGTAATATGCATAGCAAATAAGTTTGTGTGCTACCTGACGCTTGTATTTATGGATCGGCTGTTTTGTTACCATTTTCAATAACCTCACTGGCATCTTGGCCTGCGTCGCATGTGCGGGGGAGGCGCTGGTGAATCAGTGATAAGACCACTCGACAGTGGAGCGCAACACACTTGCGAGACACCCAGCACCCTTGATACAAACCCTGATACGCAAACCGGAGCCCAGTGCGTTTACTCGTCAAACAGCCCTGTTGGTGTGGCAGACGACAGCCTCGTGCGGGTTCAGTCGTGTGCCCGCTTCTAGCGACATGCGGTTCTGTATGTGGGATGCAAAAAACACGCCAATGAGATTATGCCTCGACGCACGGAGCGTTTGTCCGTAAGCAAAACCCCATCAGAGCCAGCCACCCAAGATCAGATTGAGTGCCGGCCTTTGCGGCAGTCAAATCAGAAGTCCACGTTTCGCAGGTAGTAGCACTATCAGAAGGTTGAGGAGGCCGGACCATCAGCCCATGCGTCACACATAGGTTTCGAAGATCGCGGAGAAGAAGTCAAAATCGATAGCCTGCCATCTGACGGTGAGTGGGGTGCAGGATGATGGGAAAGTTTCTGACCTCAGAAAGGCACGGGCAAGGGCAAGAACAAACGAGCAGTCGAGTCTCGAGCGGCCATCTCAGATCTTAAGCCCGAAGCCCGAGCGAGCATCCTTGGCGATCAGGTCAGAATGGATGGCACGGCATCGTTACACGCGCACGAGGGGGTTGGGCCAGCAAGTGCACAGCAAAAAGCGCTGTTTCCCAACACAGATCCTAGCCTTTTCTGGGCCCTTCGCTCGTACGTGTGACTTGTGTGCAGCCAGAAGTCACAAGTGGGCGGAAGGGAGGGGCGGTCAGGCTAGGATTTGCGGGGACATCGGACCAGACATGAGGGCATTCATAACTTCACCAGCAGTTCCGGCTTTTCCGAAGCCCTCGCTCGCCCTCACAAACGCTCGCTCCACCCCGGTCGCCCAGGTGTGGCGTGCTGTCTTTCTGCACGCCAAGCCTTATCCGCTTATTTCTCAGCCACTGAGATCGCCCGCGGTGGAACGCCAAGCGCATACCCCCGGCACGCATGTCGACAATCGTCGATGTTCAGCCTTGCCCGAGTTGCGATGCCGCCTGCGAATTATTAATCCCGTCAGTGTTGGGAAAACACCACTCCGAGAGCGGTCGTGGGCGGACGCATCTCCTGTGGGTTCTCAGCGACTCACAGACCACCGGTGTCCCTCTCGGGTGTGCTTATGTGAACAATCTGATACTTGATGTGGTGTAGTACGTGTAGTCCGCGTAGTCACTGCACATAATTTTCTCTGAGCGGATGAAACCCCCGGAGCTCAGGAGGCAGGAGCACAACTTTGAGTCAGACCCCGAGCAGTCTATACCAGTTCCATGCATGGTCTCCCCATGTGCTCGCCGTGCCTTTGCCGACAAGCACCAGTCGTCCGGTCCTGGGGCGTGGGACGTGGGCCACGGAGTATTCGGCGACTATTATAAACGTCATACCGCTCATGTCAGTTTTTCTGTTTGCGCTGCATAGTCTACCTATATATCTGCTTGCTCACCACAATAATCACCTTATTCCGCTCCTGTGACCTGGCTGCAGAAATAATCTCATTTGAGCTCTGATATCAGTCTCGCCCGCTTGGACCACCTGCTAAACTCTCTTCTGACGTCCAACGACTTTCTCACAATAACCTATGCAGCCGCCATCAGCGAAATCCGTGACTTTTTTTGGTGCCGTTCTGCTCGGACTTGCGTCCATTGCAGTCGCACACGGTCACGATGAGGATATGAATATGAATATGGGCATGCCCGCCATCGCAAAGCCAGCCATAACCTCCGGCGCGAATGGGACTGTAGTAGAGACCTACTTTCACCATACCGAACACTCCGGCCTACTCGCAGCGCACATTTTTCTCATGACTGTTGCATGGATTTTCATTTTGCCCATTGGTATACAGCTTCCTCAAGTTTTAAAAAGAAAAGAATGCTAATTTTATTAGGTGTCATGCTGTCGATTTCTCGATCTCGGTACAGCCTGTTAGTGCAATTCGTGTTCCTCGCAGTAAACGGAGCAGGGGTCCTACTGTCCACCATATACAACGCCACCACGCCAGATTTATATCCCAACAATGCGCACCATAAAGTGGGATGGATCTTAACATGGATCACTGGTGCGCAGGTTGTGCTGGGTGTTATCAGCGCATATACCAGACGAAAAGATGATCGCGGGGCTTTCATCCCGGTCTCGACTGCGAATATTGAGCAACATCAGCGCATCCATGATCTCGGCCAAGCGCAAATGTATCGCTTTTCAAATGACAGTGGGCAGGGCACAGAGCCCAACACTGAGTCTTTGAGAAGCCAGTCAATTTCTTCGACCAATTCAGATGACCTGGCTGATGTGCGCTTGGAGCACGAGGAGGAGCCTGATGAAAAGCATGGCTTGATGCATGGTAGCAAGGTCGACAAATTTTTGTCTAAGAAGATCCCAGGATTACTCTCCTCGAGAGTCTTGAAAGTTTTTCAGTTCTTCTATAACTTTGTCGATCGCGTGATCTTGATTCTTGGGTTTGTGGCGTTGACCACTGGGATTGTCACCTATGGTGGATTTTTCGTGAGTTTCGAGCCGAATGTTTGATTGGATATATACTGACTTTTCTAGATGGGTGCTGCAGTCTTCAGTGGACTTGCACATTTCATCAAAGGTGGTGTGTTCTTCTGGTATGGTATCTTGACTATTGGTCGCTGGGCCGGCTGTTTCGCAGATATCGGATGGGCGTGGAACATCAAACCAACCAAAGGAGGTCGAAGAATTACTGCAGAATTTGTGGAGAGCTTCCTAATATTCTTATATGGGTCTACGAATGTCTTCCTTGAGCATCTAGCTGCGTGGGGGAAAGCATGGAGTGCGCAAGATCTGGAGCATATTTCGATCACTGCTATGTTCTTTGGTGGCGGATTGGTAAGTGCTTCTCTCTTTAGAATTTGAAAAAAGCTAATACTGGACAGTGCGGTATGCTCATCGAATCAACACGCATTCGTTCTCTCCTGAACGCAACCAAACAAGGACCAGCTCAGCTTTCCTATCACTCAGACGAGCCGCAACTCGAAGAGCCGAAATCCTACGCCTTCCCCATGAACCCCATCCCAGGGCTCATCATCCTCCTCCTCGGCCTGATGATGTCCTCGCACCACCAAGAATCAATGGTTGCCACGATGATCCACGCGCAATGGGGAACTCTCCTTGTCGGAGCAGCTTTCGCAAGAGGTGCTACTTACATTATTTTCTACCTCAGTCCTCCGACTTCAATCTTACCTGGACGACCACCTACTGAGTTGATTACCGCTTTCTGCCTGATGGCTGGTGGCATGGTTTTTATGGCTAGTGTAAGCTTTTCAACCCCTTGATGATTTGACTAGGCTGACAAAAGTAGGCGCGAGACTTGACCGAAGCAATGGACGCCAATGGCCTGGACGCAATGTTCATCTTCACGGTCTCGATGGGCGTGATCACGTTCCTGATGGCGTGGATTATCGTCGTGGTTGCGATTAGAGGGTGGGCTGTGAGGAGGGAGAATAGGAGTGCTTTTGCGTACCGCCAGGTTGCGTGATTGGCGCTGAGCGCTTTATGCTTGCGAGCAGGCTATAAGTAAATGAGATGAATGTGAAAGGAGAGAAACGATGGAAGGAAAAGATGGATGGGGAGAGGATTTGATGATTTACGGCATTCATGGCGCACTATGATACCACCTTGATTTTCACGATGTTGATTGGAGGATATGAAGATAGATTAATGATAATATGCTTTCTACTCTAATTTTCGCTTTTTGTGACTGAGTCCGCGGTAAAGACATAAAAGGGTCGATTGATTTTTCTTAAAATGACCCTAGTCAAGCTGGACGTTGTAAAGGGTTCCCTCCTTAAATGTACGAGTCCGACCTTTGTACATTGAAAATCTACTGTCTTTAATCATTTGGGAAATACCAGCATACTGATATTCAAGCGCTTAGTTCTTTTGATCAATGTACGACTTCAGGCTGGGACATTGATACCGAGACAAAAGTTTCTCCATCTACGCCTATCCAAGGTGGGGTAGGCTGAGTAGTAAGTCCTACCATTGGCTCACTAGCCACTTCCGGGCCCAAATTCAGCCACTTTTCTTACTACTTTCATAAATTTAAATAAGAGAATTTTTGGCATTCGTCGCGGTATGTTATCCCCACGCCACAGAATCAATCTTGTTACTAATTCCACCCAGATGCCAGAGTGGTTAATGGGTAAGACTTGAATTATATTCGGTATCTTATGGTTTCGGCCTCGTAGGTTCAAATCCTGCTCGCGACGGACAAGCCCTCACTTTTTGCTATTTAAACCGGATGTTATTATTGTTGTTTGGTGTGTTGCTTCTTTTTCGGTTGGGTGCTGGCTCGAGGTTGTGAGGTTGTGGGTTCAGGGGCTTTAGCGAGGTTTAGCGGGTGGAGGAACGTCAAAGCAAGCTTTGAGCAGCGGAGGTGGAGAGATAGCTACTTCTTAATAAAATTGTCAATATACCTTAAAATATCTTTAGCAGCGTCTGCTTTGGCTTACAATGATTGAATATTTCAATTTATTAAAGGTGTATCGCCTTATAGTTCTGCTAGCAAGCAGGTATGTCAGATCTCAATTAACCAGCGTTATATGGAACAATCAAAATTGCAGTGGACGCGCGAAGCCTTTTCACAATGTCATTGTCCCTATCCAACCTCAAACATTCATCTAGACTTTGACTTTGCCGTATTAGGCTCTAGTTTCACAATTCCAGCAAAAGCTAAATTTTATAATTCAAATGTACCACGATTCGAGGAGGCATTCGAGGTAGAAGCCAGCTAGAAAAATGCTAAAATTTCAATGTTTGATACCAACTGAGTACATTGAATTTCAATGTCCCACAACTTTTAGAACAATGAGAAAATGATCTAATATAGGCTTGTACATCGGAACTTAATGTACCAGTTTTATCAAGTACATTGAAGTTCAATGTCCACTTTCCAGAACAATGAAATTCATAAATGTACCCACTTTGACTAGTATATTAGATCTCAATATCCCAGTCCTATCAAGTATATTGAAGTTCAATGTCCCCAAATATTCAGAATAGTGAAATCTAGCAATGTTCCGGCTTCGGCCCGTACATTTACTCTCAATGTCCTAGGACAATCTAGTACATTGGACTTCAATGTCCCCAGGTTTTCTGAACCGTGAGGACCTATCAATGTCCACTTTCCAGAACAATGAAATCTAACAATGTTTCGACTTCGACTCGTATATTGGATCTCAATGTTCCAACATCGACTTGTACAACGGGTCTTATTGTCCCAGTCCAATCCTGTACATTGAAATTCAATGTACCCGCAATTTCTTGAACAATGGAGACCTATCAATGGTCTAATGTGAAATTGTACATCTGATCTCAATGTTATAGCCTCGAGGCATCGGATCGAATGCCAATATCCTGCAACTGTTAGAACAATGAAAATATATCAAAGATCAATGCTCTACAACTTTCAGAACAATAAAAATTTATTTACCATCAATGTTCCCATATTAACTCATACATCGGATCTCAATGTTGAAATGCTTTCTACCTGTCAGCGTACGCTCATACCTGGACAATCTAACTCACATGGGCAGCCTCGAGAGACCGACCGTTGAATTTACCAGGATTTCCTGAAAATAAACGATCTGTACAAGTATAATAATGAGGCTGGAACATCACAGACGAAATGATACGACTTCTAGGGTTTTCTTAGAAGCGCGGAGGGCAATGGAGTCACTCTTCCAACAAGACTTGATAGATGGAAGGTCGAGCTCAGTGCATAGGCGAGTGAAGAAATGTATTAACATACTACCTTCCCACTGATTTTCAATGATATCCTCAGACAGTAGAAACCATGTAAGTGGAAGGCATGTAATTGGAAGCCCACTCTAAGCATCTTGAACTAAGCACTCAATCACCTTTCTTCCCATCTTTCTCAACACCAGCCATCACAATTCTCCTCTGCTCCTCCATCGAAAATAGAGAAGTCCCTTGCTGCAAAGCATTAATCAAAAGCGGCAACGCATCTTTGTTGAAATCATCCGCTCCTCGGAGACGATCGAGATCCTCAGAGAACTCCGTGGTTGCACGTTGGAGGTAAAATTTGGTGAATGCATCGTTCACTTCAGCGTCGCTCATGTCCTTGGACGAAGCAGGGACCTCCTAGAAATGGTCAATACAAGGCTCATCTACTGGCTGGGAATGAACTGCTACCGGCTTCTCATCCTCCTTCTGCGCTTTCACCTCCTTTCTCTCAGGCTCGCTGTCGCTGTCTGAAGACACTGAATATTGGTCAGTGCCACATCATAAGATTCTTATTGAGGATAATATACCCTGAGTCCTCGATTTTCTCTTCTTATGCCGCTTTGCTTTTGTAGTTGGCTTACTCTCCATCTTGTTGGTGGTATGGGGAAGGAAAGGCGAAAGTTTGGAAATTCGCTTTTCGGAAGTAATTTGACGTCACGTGCACCATCCCAAAAATCAATATCTTTCTTTGGGAGGTTATCGAATTATTACCTTGCTAATTTCCTAGAGGAATACGCTTCTCATTACTTTTCTCTGTAATTTCTCACCCGTGGAATTTCTGTATTTTGGATGAGTTGTCATCCGCAGAAATTTGCTAGTTCTGATCGTTAAGGGACTAGAATTTAATATGGTAGGTAGATTTACAAATTTTGGATGGAGAACTTCCATCTTCAATGGTTACATGGCCTGGAAAGTCTGAAATATGATGCATCTAACCTTATTCATTTCTGAGCTGCAGGATGCATGTCCTTCTCTATTTCCTATGGATCGATGGCCTCTTCAAGCTATCAGAGTTTCCTGAAACGGAAGCTACAGCCAACACAACGCCAGGGTTGAGTTCCTTCCTTCAATTGCTGTCTGTTCTTCCTGCCTGGCCATACCTTCCCTGACAATGAGAGTTTGCCAACCCTTTTCATCGTCTCTTTCCTTGACACTTTCTTCTGAGCAGCCATGATCGGCGCAACATCGCAATGCAACCATCAAAACTCCGCTACCTCAACTAGCAAGCACAATTGAATTCCTATTGTCTCATGACCTTCAAAGGGTTCGAAAACTCAGAGTGCCCTTATGCCGATTGTCCCAAGAACTGCAACCATTCTCCGCCAATAAGTCGTACTTCGTCAACTGCGGACACTCCCACCCAGGACCACAAGGCCCCGGCTCGTCCTTCAACACGAAGCTCATCTCGCAAAAGCTCAGGCACCACACCGGCTGACGGAGCGTCCGATACCTTTTCATCACGCACATCAAGTCGTGATCAACCCACCAGCACCGCAAGTACCTCTCCTTCGCCAGAGAAGCAAGAGGCAGAGTGAGAATCCCGCCAGGCAAGATTCACCGTTGCTAACCATAATCAGCGACAAAGACAAGTATCGAGATTCTGTTTATCAACCATCCTTTGCTGCTGGAGGTCCAGTAGACTTGACCAAAACCTTTGCACCGACAGCTCACGGGACATTTTCGTTTGGAGGAAGTAAGGGGAAGAAGCGGTAAAGGCAGACATCTCGAAGCACCTCTTTCCAATATCCCACAGAGGCTGTTACAATGCCTTCTGATGCTAGAGACGAAAACTTGCCTCTCGCAGGTGGCGAGGCATCTGCCATTCAAGAACAGAATACTAATGTACCAACTCAGACCGATGGAACTGCCACCCCTACACGAGCTACAGAAGCAGGCGGTGCAGTCACTGACGGTGTTTCTGCAATTCCACTGCCACCTGCAAGTGCTGTTGCTGCACCCGTTCAGGACGCCATCGAGGGGGAAGCAGAGACTCCCAAAGCTACAACTTCAGCGACTCCTGTTCCAGATCCTCTAGGTGCAGCACCTGAAGGAGCAGCTCAGACCCCAAATGCGAATGAAAGTGCGAATGGACATGCTGGTGATAGTGTGCGAGGTTTCACAGATGGATTAGCGAACGGCAGAAGTGACCCACTATATGCCAGACGACGAAGCGGAACCGTACGTGACTACCTTATCTTCTAATTGCCAATGTTCCTCGAATGGTAGAACACCCAGACTACCGTTATTGTCCCCGGAGAGCTGGGAGTCTTGCCAAAGAGCTTTTCTATACATTCAGTTCCATCATCATATACTGACTTGGCAGATTAGGGTTCGAACCCTATGACCGAGAGCATGCAGTCGGTGCTCCCATTGTCCCAATCCCACCGGAAATTTTGTACCGTTCAGAAACCGCCCTTGGAGTACCTCTTATAAACCCGGTACCACCACCTCTTCCGACAAGCATAGCCAGCTATCAACGGCGATTGTCCAAGGATAGTTTGGAACAAGTTGAAAAGCAAAGAGCATTGAACAGAGAGGAGAAACGGGATCATTAATTTTGCAAGGGTTGCTTGGAACTTCGAAAGAAATTATTTCCTCACTGGAGGTCCCGTCCGCTTCGCCAGGAAAGGGTATTATTTGCATAATTATATCGTCATTGCTAAACAGTCACATTTGAGGGCGAATTGGACCGCGTCGGCCTATAGTCTCAATAACAAAGCTAGTATTGCATTGAGTCTTCCTTCAAAGCGTGGAAGTTGTATGTGACAAATGCTATTCGATTTCTCCACTTGTATCCATCATCGACGCTTCAATTATGCAGCAATCGTGACTTCGACCTCGACACCAGCCTCAATGTTGATAATGATCTGCTTGACAACCTCGGTAGGAGCGTTAAGACTGCACGCACGGTCAGCACCTATCCAATATCTCCCCAGTACAAATTTCAACTTACTCAATCAGACGCTTGTGAATTCTCATCTCGAAAGTATCCCAGGTCTTGGACCCTTCACCACAGGGTGTCTTTCGGGTGGTGACCTTCAGGGTCTTGGTCGGGAGACGGACTGGGCCCTTGACACGGAGCTCCTTGCCCTTGGCACGCTCGATGAGCTCCTGGCAGACCTTCTCGAGGGATTGGACTTTGCGGGAGGTCAGGGTGATGCGGATCTTGTGAGTTTTCTGCGCATTTTCAGATCAGCAGATATTCTAGGAGGGAGAAAAGCCGCGCATACGGGGCCCTCGCCGAACTCCTTTTCTGGCTTTTGGTAAGACATTTTTGCGGGGAGATTTCCTTCACGACTCGAACGTTTCAGTTACGGCAAAGTGATGAAGGTGATCGTTGTGGGTTGCGTGGTCGATGGGGGAACAAGAGACGTCGTCGAGAATTGAGAATTTGGGGTTGTGGGCGGGAAGTCTTGGCGTGGCGGTTTTAGCGAGGCTAACCTTGTTGGGGTGGAGGCTTCTTCAGCCTTGCTGCATTGTCATCATTGATTGGGACATCGAGGAAGCGAATATCGTGAGTCAACCGGCGTGAAGAGCAGCTGAATATCGGGTAATGAGTATGAGGTTGGAGTTTGGGCCTGAATTGCCAATCTTCTTCCTACCAAATTCCACAATCGACATCAATTCTCGAACATGGCCAAAGTGACCGCCTTCCCGCCTATGGTACCATTTCCAGAAGCAGCATGGCGAGAACATATTGTACCTGAGGAGTGGGAGGCTTGCTTGGACGCTTGGCTGGTTCTAGCAGGGGCTCATCTTTCATTATCGAATGCAGAATTCGTGCGGGTATCAGCTAAAGACGAATCCCTCCCGGCCTTTCTCACCTCCTATGCTGAGCAAACGGCTTTGTCACATGACAGCACTCCTTTGGGGAATGTACACAAGACAAGACAACTACGAAAACAGTGCTTTTTGTTGTCCCACAGGCTCCTGGACATCGATCATCCACCAGACTCGTTGTATCACTGGGAATTTCTGGCAGATTTGAGCAAGATATATGGCAAGGATCATGGCAATAAGGTCGTTAATTTGGTTTGGAAACGACACTTGGCTTCATTGGAACCCTCTCTGGCGTCACTCAAGACCCTTTTGATCAAGGAATTGGACGCTGGTCTAAAAGGAGACCTGAAAACAGTCGAGTCACAACTCAAACGATTGAATCACCTCCTTCATGCTTCTCCTGAAGTAGCTGCCTTCTTCATGGCTGGAAGCGACTTTGTCGACTCTCTTATTAGCTGCTACAAGCTTATGAATCCGCCGTTGCGAAAGGCTATCGTCTCGACTCTCTATCTGTGCTTGATTGGACTCACGGAAGGAGAGAAACCCAATTTCTCCTCTCTGGTGGATCAGCTATATTCTTTGAAGGCTGCAGCAGAAGCTCACAAGGCGGGACCAACGAACGTCAACGACTCGCTTGTTGCAGAGTTGGTTACCGAGACACCTGTCTTGAAACTGGTTCAGCAGAGAATTGAAGCAAGTGGTTCCGGATCCAGTAGAGCAAAGTCTGTTCTTACAACCCTTGGAGGCTTTCGAAAAGCGGGCGGCAGCACAAGACCGCAACGTCTGAGTAAGAGGAAGATCAACAAAGGAAAAGGAGTTGCAATTGAAGTCGAGGCTTATACTTCAGTTCATGTTCACCGAATGAGCTTGGTTTCCCAAGTTCAAGACCTCTTCCCAGATCTTGGCTCAGGCTTTGTGATTAAACTGCTGGATGAGTATGGTAATAATGTCGAGCAAGTTATCGCCCACCTCTTGGAAGGATCTCTGCCCGAGCATCTCGAAGGCGCTGATAGATCAGAGGAGCTGTAAGTCTCCCAACCCCATCAAATTACGACATAACTAACAGGCTCAGACCTTCCCCTAGCCAGCTCACAGGAGAGCATGTCCCTGACATAGCACCACGTTCAACACCACCGCAGCTTCCCACCCGCCACAACATCTTCGACGACGACGAATTTGACCAACTGGCAATAGACACCTCAAAACTCCACTTCGGCCAGCGAAACCCAGACAAAACCGCCGACGACATCCTACGAGACCGTTCCACTGCTCCGAACAAAGCAGCCATTCTCTCTGCACTCGCAGCATTCGACTCTGACGACGACGAGAGAGACGATACCTACGACGTTGCAGACGTAGGAGGGACCGTCGATTCCGCAACACCCGGCAACAACCCTGAGGAAGACAAAACTAGCACTGAAGTGCGTGACGCTCAAGATGAGGCACTATTCCGAGCTTACAGAGCAACACCCAACGTCTTTGAACGTGATGCCGCTACTCGACGAGGCAAACCCCGGGTAGCGTTAAGAGAAGAGACTGGCATGACGGACGAAGCGATCGAAGGATGGGCACTCATGCTCTCTCGCGACGGCCGACAGATGAAGAGACTCGAAGCCAAATTCTCCACATTCACAGGAATGCAGAAGGAGTTAGCGCCTACGTCTTGGAGAGCTAGTCCTCAGGGCTCAGGGACGGAGGATTCCGATGTTGATGGGAATAACAGGGGCAGAGGGGGACGGTTAAGAGGCGCTCCGAGGGGTAGGGGAAGAGGAAGGGGAAATGTGGCGGGTCCCAGTGGAGAGCGGGATACGGAGGCAGCGAGACGAGGGAAGGAAGCTAATAAGGGGTCGAGGGCGAACCACAATCGGAGGGATCAGAGGGCGAGGAAGATGGCCAGGGGTGGTTTCCCTGGTTAAGCATGGAATTTACAAATAAAACATTGTCGGTGAAATTCCCATACATTCTGAACCCCCTGTTCTGTACTCACAAGCTCAAGAACCAGAACCAATGACCTTCTCCTTCAAATTCTCCACTACGCTAACCCCCTCCTTCTCCTTATAAGTCAGTCCTCCACCCCAACTAATCTCGCTGTTTTTGCCTCCCTTCGTGATCTTGCCTTCCTTGACACCAGTCTCGAAGGCGCAGCTGCCCATATCGAGTTTCTTGGCGGGTCCAGTGGGCGAGATGTCGAAGTCGAAGATATCCATGGGCAAACCAAGGGTTGTACAGGCACTGTTGTGTACATTAGTTTCATCGGGTTTCAAGGGATTTAGGAGGTATACTTAGGGATATCGACGATTCCGGCGACGTGACCTTGCACGGGAGCGCAGGAGAGGAGGAGATAGACTTGGTAGTCTGAATAGCCGAAGCGGCGGAGATACTCAATACAACCTGTGTCTTGTGAATAGTCAAGCTTGAGAGAGCTATAAGGAGAGACTTACGGAGCGTGGTTTGACGATAGGCCACCGTGACGTCCATGTAATGCTGAAGATGTGGTTAGCATGAAACTTGGGATGAAAGTGATCCTTCATCTCCAATGTTCGGATGATAATGCGAATAAGGAGACCTCTCCATTGTTCCAAACCGCCTCATACATTGAACGGCCAAATGCTTAACAAGCGTCTTACCTGCTTTCCATGCTCATCAACAGAGAATCCCTCAAAAGTCAAGTAACGGCCAGGTCCATAGTGAGGCTCAACCGGTCCTGGAAGATAAAGAGGTGACTTCATCCCTAAATCAGCCATGCCATTCTTCATGACTGTGAAGTTGATGGTAATGACGCCGGCCATTTCAATAGCACCACAGAAGGAGATCTCTCCGTCTCCTTGGGAGAAATGAAGATCTCCGACGCTAAACTTGGCGCCCTTGACGTGGACGGGGAGGTAGACTTTGCTGCCACGGCTGAGGTTTTTGATATCACAGTTCCCACCATGCTCCGGACGTCCTATCAGAATGTTAACTGCATGATGCGAAGGTTTTGGGATTTAGTGACATGCCTGGAATGGTTCTAGCTCCTTCCTTGCCAACCTTTGCTTTGATCTCTTCTGAAGCGGAGCCAGCATGGACATTGGTCGCATTGGGAGGTTGTGCCACAATTCGATCCAGCTTGTTTGCAGCAATAAGCTCCCCTTCACGCTTGTTCCATGTTGCTAGAACCTGTTAAACCCTTGTCAGTATTGTACTCTTGTGGTTGCGTACATTTGTCACATACCTCGGCAGATGGAGCGCAGCCCAAGATCCCCGGATGGATCAGACCTGCGAATTTGACGTGAGGAATATGACGAGAGGTACAGAAGATACCATTGAGGTCCCAAATGGATACGTGAGAGTCAGTATGCTTCTCTAGATTTTTTTTTTGGGGGGGGGGGGGGGTGGAATATTCCAGTAGCTACTGGACAATCCAAGCAGATTGTCACAAGCGCTGTTGGAACATTGAGAGAAGTGGAATCCACACCTCACGAGATTGAGACCTACCTTTGGCACTAGAGAGGATCTTAGCCAGCTGATTAAAATCGGACATATACAACGAATAGGGACTCTTAATCACACCGTTTAAGGGAATTTGGCAGCAAATGTACTTACGCTGTTGGGTAGATCTCATCCAAGAAACCACCACCATTACCCTTGTCAAAGACACCTGTACTTTCATTTAGTTCTATGCTCCAAGCCACTTCCCATTCAACGTACCAGTACTGGAACAATATCAGCAAGCAAGTGCATGTATGGGATGAAAATACTTACAATCCCCAAGGAGAATCCTCAAAAGGCTGGACATCCATGATTTCAACGAGTAGGACATCTCCGGGCTCGGCCGTCTCAATCTCAAATGGTCCAGAGAGGTAATGGATCTTGGTCAAGTCGACATTCTTCATGTCATCCGCGCTGTCATTATTTCCTGACACCAGATGAGAAGCAGGCAATTAATGTATACTCAAGGTATTTACCAATTTGTCCCCCAGTCCAGTCGACCTGTTTGAGAGGTGAGGAGCTGTTAGATCTTCGGATGAAAGCAAACTTACACACTCAATCTTCACGGTTTCTCCGTTCTTGATTGTCCCAGCAAAGGGGACGTCTGGATGCCATCGGTTATGAAGCTGTGGCTGCTTCTCCGCTGGAATATCCAGAGAGACTTTGCACACGTTTCTGATACCTGTCAAGCCCATGATGGAGATGAAAGTCAAGGCGGGGTAATCTGGTAGTACAGGGCGTTTAAATGGGAGATGTGAGTTGTACGGATGAGAGAAAAGTTGGGAAAGAGATGAGAGATTAAAAGTAAAGGTGGTACTAGCCCCGCACTTGAAAAATTGGTCATCTAGGTATTTACCATGAATGTACTGGTAAGTTAGAACGAATGAGGCAGTTCGGGGTTGAAGGATGATAAGGAGCTAGACCTCCTTATCGGCCGGCTGCCCCTCTTTAGTGCAATGCTGATCCAGATATGCATCAAGCTACCAACCACAGCGACCTGGTGCGGGGTTCTTGGCCGATTCATTGTACCATGGTTTGTTGGTTCATTTCAAGGGGGGAATAGTGGAGTATTCTCGGCAATTTTTGTGATAGACTGGAAATCCGGGTAATATTATGTACATGAACTTCTATCCCGCTGTCATAATTTCATGTTAATCGTTGCTGACGTCAGAGGTTTGCAAGATAGTCAGTCTCGCTCAAACTATCTGGATCTCATCTCAGTGTATGGTGGCGGTGGTTCATCTGGAATTCCTGTCGATGTTCCTTGTGTGCTGGAACTTTGTACGGCCGGAGTTGTGTTTGGAGAATTCTCCGTATCAAGGCTGAATATTTTGGCGTTTAAAAATTCATGCTTATTTCTCCACTCCTGCTGGCTTGCTGCGAAGCCTTCACTCTCAATCGGCTTTGGTGGAGGGTCTGTGATCTTGGTGATGAGATATGCCGTCGATGCTTCGGCAATTCCGTAAATGAGCACACCCAAGAGCGGAATCCGCAAGAAAATATAGAACCCAACTCCAAAGCCGAACAGAAGGCCTTCCCTGTCATGGAACCAGTGTTTCTTTTGTTCTTTTGTGAACCTTATGCGAGAAAAGTACGGCTCAAGCTGTGATCCAGTAAGCTATGGACGGACCATGGTGATCGACCTGCTTACCAACTCTCTCATTAGGCTTCTAGAAGCAAAATAGCTTTGCAGGAAGATTACGAGGTATCTCCGGGGCAAGAACATTCCAGTTCCAAATACTATACCGGCCGGGCCCCATCCCGCAACTGATTTAAACGTATAGAAACTGGCAGCTGGGAGGACCAAGCGGCCAACGTATGGGACGTAAGACAACGCAAAGACTGCGAGTGAAATTCCCGCTTTCTTTCCGAATCTCATCAGAAACATCGTGATCGCCTCTGCTGTACTTTTGCTATGTGTGCTACCATCTCGCGTAGGGTACATTCGAAGGTTGGGGTAGTATGTTTCTCGAAGTGTGTTTGGATCCTCGCCCGCGTGTTTTGCGTAGTATGTCTTGTCGACCCAAGCCAATCGAGAGGGGGATGAGTAAATTGCTGAAACAGTGAGTAGGAATAACTTACGAATCCATAAACCTAAAAAAGTTAGCCGTATTCAACAAGTCCAAGAGTAGCCTCACATATTGTCCAGTGTAGGAGTGACGTATCTCATCAAAGTCATAAGAAACAGAGGCACTTGGAGTACATAGTTCTGGGTGAAATCCAGGCCATTCACAATCTTATCATCCCAGGTTGCATGTTCGAAGTTGAATATGAACGAGAGAAACCAAAGTAATATCTTGATTCCAACAATCTAGAACGACGTCAGCTTCAACGTTCCAAGTGTAGCAGGGGCAATCGCACTGGAATTGAGATGGCAATCCGTATTGCTATGCCAATTGCCACGGCCAAAGCTGCTTGTTTATAATGTTCAGATGTGAAAAGGGCAGGATTTTGCAAAGCCCTCAAGGCTTGGATATTGTCAGTCTGTGGACTTGAGGGACATTTAGTTACGCACCTCCAACAACTGTGAGTTGAGCACCGCGCAGGATGGCATTCGGATCGAAATTGGTGACCTCGAGCTTCTTTTTAAGCTCTTCCTGGGTTAGAAGTGGCCTCTGCGCCTGTGATCTGCGTTCGGCCATATTTGTCGCTGTTAAGAAGGAAAGTTGCAAGCTGAAGCCTGTCTCAAGGTTCTCCGGATTTCGGGGGGAGGAGCTCGTGGCTGCATCGGGCTGGTGGGGTTCCGCAGGTGGCTGGAACAAACGCGTCGCATTGCATTGCACAATTGCAGCGGGTCTCACGACCACCATCAACACCATTTATTCACTTCTGCTGGCCGCTGCGCACTTACCTTTCGTTGATTCTCTATCCCCTCGTCCGGTAAGACATTGCTAGCGTTGCAGGTGGCGCGCGCACAGACAGCACAGCATAAAATTATGTACCCCCGCATACAAATTTATTAGTAAGATACATCATTTGTATGGTATCGCGTCTAGCAGTCCCCAGTTCTACACAGCGGCACATCACAAAAGAAGCACCCCCTAACTGAGCGTTTTGCTGTACCCTTTACCCCTTTATTTAAGAGCTTTTCGCACTTTAGTCGATACGAACACCACGCGCAAGTGCCTTGTTTAGGGCGTTTCTTCTAGTAGTGTACGTGCAAAAGATTAGGATTAAACACCCTCTTACCCCCTAGCCCTACTCGCAAGCTCTCTAGCTGTGCCTTCTCAGAATAACTGAAGAGCTTACGATAAAGCTGTATTCTGAATTGTAAGTGCGGAAGAGGGCGTTCACTTGATGTGCTTAGTCGATATAGCCTGTAAGCATTTATACAAGCTACATCGATTAGCTAGTAGAACAAGGGCCACCAATTCCTAAAGGTAGGCCTATGAGTCTCGTACGCCTCCCTAAATTGATTCGCAAGATCTACGCCTCCCATATAATGGTTGTAGTCGTCGATAAAACGAGGGATCTGTAATTCCTTTACATAATTATCCCCAAATACCTTTCTCACGATTCGCCCATTTGTTGACGTCTTTGCAGGACGCTTTCTGGCCTTCTCTATAAAGTCATCTGCCTTATCCACCGTATGGATATTGCTTAAGCCAAGGACAATATTATTATCCTGCTAGGCTAAGCAAAGAACCTTATCAACTACCGCCGCTAGAAGAGTATTCCACTCAAGCTTTGTGGCGAACCGATTCTTGAGCTCTACTAAACTATGAGGAAACTCGTTGTGCGGCCTTGTAGTGCCGACGGCGCCGAAGTTGTAAGCTCGTAGTTCTGCAAATAAGGGTATAGACGTGAAGTAATTATCGAGGTATATCGTAAGGTGTCGACGTGGAAGAGGGAGTGCAAGGGCCCGTACGAGACAGCTAGTCGGAGTCAGATCTGGATGAAGGACCATCTCTTGTAACTTTAACTCTCGGGAGCTCTAAAGCCAGTTGTAGATATATCCGTGATCCGCGATTCCATAGATCTTATACCCCTGCTTTATCGGCTTCTTTGGTATCTTGTATGTATGGAGGGATCTAGAGGAATTAGCGGGGCTGCGGGGTAAAAGAGAGGGGAGAAAGAGAGTCATGCCTGCCAAAGCACCGTACCATAAGCTCGTCAATACTCACTTTAGAAGATGGAGAGTAGTATCGTTGAGAAGAAGCTTGAATTGACGAAGCTAGAGGTTCAAGTTTATACCACCACTTCTTATTAGAAGGTAAGTGATACCCCTCTCTTTCGTCACTCTCAGGGCAAGAGATATGGTAGAAACGCTTGATTTGCTCAAAGCGGTAGAGCGACATGTGACTTGAAATCGAATGTAAAGGGCCCTTGTTGAAGTCTGTATTCTAATATATCTTAGCCTGCGGCTCCTCGTGAACCCCCATATATATGATCGATCCGATGAAAACATATAACTCTTCTACTAGCAGATTCGTCCATCCCCGCACCCTTTCCTGTGGCACGTGTATCTGCTGTATGCCCGCGTATTGATTGGTGTTCGTCGTGATCGTTCGGAAAAGATCGTGGGTAAAGAATAAGCTAAAGTAGTCGAACGGGTGCGCGTTGCGAGGAAAGGAAGTAGGTAAGAGAGCTTGTGCTGGCCGTTTAGACTCGGGCTTGAAAGGCTGGTAAGAAACGTTTGCGATTGGGCCAAGCTGACGTAGTATATCCTTAAGGGACTTGGCTTTTTGCTTCTTTGGTTGTTGCTTCTTTGGTTGTTTAGGTGGTTGGCGTGTTTTAGCCATTAGTGAGCGCATACGTAGAAGGCATGATTGGAGCGCGACTGGACGCGCAACACGAAAACGATGTATCTTACTAATAAATTTGTATGCGGGGGTACATAATTTTATGCTGTGCTGTCTGTGCGCGCGCCACCTGCAACGCTAGCAATGTCTTACCGGACGAGGGGATACAATCCACCACACCCACTGACACAGTAGCTTCGTTGAAGCTGTAAGCTCCCAGTTGACCCTGAGTTGCGGCGAACTGTATCAGCTCGACGGATGAGGAATTCGACCTCCTTAAAACGTCCCATCAGCTTCCTTGCACTCAGCACGACCATGATCATCAGGCAGCCGGTCTTTCAGTAACAAGGACCAAGCTACCAATGGCTCCCTCCATACCGGGGACGCCTATCAAGCGTTCTTTCAGTCTACCAGTTCAGCCTACCAAAGTCCCATCGAGTCCAGACCCTACCATAGAGATACTATATACCCTGCCATCAGCACGCATAGTTGCGTTTACAACCAGTTTGACAGCTAGGCCGAGCTCGAGTAGTGGGAGCCCGGGGTTAGAGGATCAGCCAGGGACTTTGCCATGGGTGTCCCGTTTTGAGAGGACGCTCGCTGTTGGTATGTAAACAACTTCCGTTGGATCGGATGAATGTTACACTCGATTGAGGCTAATGTGTCTTGTTATCTCCAGGTCCACTACGAATATATCGAGCTCCTGGAAGTGTGGCTTTCCTCAATTGCGCGAATGCTCTTCGACCAATTTTGCCCAAGTCGCAATGCTGGTGCGTTGACGGTGATTCCAAGTTTGTTTTGTCGATTAGACCGCCCCAATACTGGAGGATCGAAGTGCCGAACCAGAGTGCAGACGAGAAAGATAGGGTGGAGGAGCTGAAGAAAGTACTGGAGCTGGTGCTGCGGTTCGAAAAGACGCCCTGTCCATTTCAACGAGACTTCGTAGTGGAATTACCCGAAGCTCCAAAAACACCTGTAAAGAAACGTCCTTGGAAACCAGTGGAGAGATCGAAGGACGATCCCCCACTGTTCCCTGGACCAGCGTCTCCCCGTATCAACACGCCCAGAACATCATCTACAGACTCAAGTTCCTCATCGCCCTTGCGAGACTATGCTTCCTCGGAAGCGGGAACCAACGTTTCCCTTCTAGAACTTGAAGAGTTCGATGAAGTGGAAGAAGAAGAAGAAGACTTACAGGATGGGTCAGAAGTGACATGTGATCCAACAAACCAGGATCCCGGTATTCCATCCATCGATTCCATTGTTACAGCTCCAGGGTCTTTGGGAGTGGAGACGGAGCTGCCTCAATTTGAATCACAATATAACACAGCTGAGGAAGCCAGCTTAGAGCCATCGTTATTAGAGTCTAGTGTTGCCGAACCGACATTTGGAGGCTATGCTGGCTCTGATGATGAGAATGATAGATTTAGCGATGCTGCAGACGACACTCAGCTCACTCCTCGGAGCCACCATCAGCCAGCCTATCAGCCTCTAACTTTTGGACCTGAAAAGGATGACCGACCGCAAGCTTTACAGAGCAGCAGATCAGTCACAGCACCGCCTGTGCTGTCCTTAATCACGAGTCCGCCATCCAAGCACAGAACGAACTCGCCCCTGAGAAGCTCAACCGTCGTTGAATCCGACTCGGACTTTTCGTCCAGTGTCGAATCATTCCACAGTGTCCAGTCATGGCACTCTCCCCTCGCCCCTCCATCGCCCCCAGCTTCAGGGCCTTCGTCCCCATCTTCATCTTACCCCTATCCACATAACAACATCGTTCTCCCAAAGCGACCTCATCACAAACGAGATACTTCCGAGATCACAGTCACGCCCGAGACTCCTCGAGTATGGGACATGGACGAATCCACAAAGCCTTCAACCTCAAGGAACTCCTCACCACACCCTCAAACCCCTACTCTAATCACCGATGCAGGCGAGAAGTCAGACGAAGAACAATTTGAGGTCCTGACACCACCGATCGTGCGGCCAACTATTCGGCACCGTGCAACAACTAGCAGCAACTCCCGGCGACGAGCTCTCTCGCCCTTACCACCCGCCGTAAACCTCTTCTCACCACCAAGACGACGCTCACGTCGTTTACAAACAGCCCGTCACCTCCCAACAGCAATCATTCAGAAAACCTGCGAGATTCTACTTAGCCCACCTAGCCACCTGTTTCATCTCATGATCAGCATCGCTTCCAAGATTGCAGCCGGCGAATGGCGAGGCGTGCTATCAGGTCATGGGGAAGCTGTTCACTGGGATTTCGAAGATGAATATTCTGGAGAAGGATGGTTCGAGGATGACTATGGGATTTCGTTGCCTCATGCTCCGACAAAGGCAAAGACTACCAGCGCTAATGTCCCCGGTGGGAGCTGGGAGGTCGATTGAGTTTTAGGTCTTATTCTTTAATGTTCTGGATACATGTACGATATGATTTGATTGTATAAGATACCACTTGCATGGATTATGGAGGATATGGCACGGAGGTTTTATGGCGTTTCCTGCATGGTTGCAATGAATGTTTGGATTAGCAATTCGAATACAATGTTTTGATTATCAATTTGAGCTTCCCTCACCACAATGGTCGGAAAAGTGAACCAAGCAATGAAAAATAACGTCATTCACCAGATTCAATATCACTTCTTGAGTACCACCACAAAATAATGATGAATCATGAAGCTATAGGGAATGTATGTCTAGCTTATGGATTCGTCAAATGGCATCCTTTCGCTACCCTCTGGTACAACATAAATCCTGACCGCGTTCCACTCTTAATGACAATCCAAATGGAATTCGTAGATCACAAGTTATGAAGATCAAAGCGGAAGGCAGTGAACACATGAAATAGCACTAATGTCCATTGTCCTTAGTCGATGTAGTACATTAGCCTGGGCTTGGAGGATCTCGGAATTTTAAGCTTCTGGTTCGAGAGCCTCCCGGACTGTAGAAAGACAATCTATTGAATGTACCACGGTTTGATGGAATATTCGGGTCTGAAATATTATGGAAGTACGATGTGGCTTGGGACATTCAACGTCCTTTTGGATGTTCACTGTAAGGTGAATTGCGAGCGAAGAATCTTGCTTATTCGTATAACTTTCACTACATCTATCAGACGCCTCAACGATAGATTTCCGACAACGCCATCAAATGCAATCTCCATCCATATCCCACAGATCCACCAACGCCTTTATGCTGACTAAAAGTCCCACTGACACCACTCCTGCTTCGGTGGCACTAACGGGAGCACGCCTCCATCAAAAACGCCATTTATTCTTGCGTTTTCATATGCCTTTTTCACATCATCGGTATACAGTTCCGGTGCTGCCTCCGCCAACTTGTCAGGTACAGGTGGCCCGTCAGGAAACCAAATCTTCGCCCATGTCCCGTCGAAGTTCTGTGTCCCTGGTATGTCCTCTTTGTACACGACACGTTTGTTCTTCCACGTCACGAGGCGCCCGTTGCCATCTCTAGTGCTATACTGTGATAAGGGTGGATGTCCAGTATGAAAGGTAGAGCCGTTGACATGAGGCTGTGCTTGTGGTTGAGCCGAAGGTGGGTTGCCAAATGGAGTGATCGCAGGTCCAGGCGTTGATTGGGGATTGCCAAACGGGTTTGCTGCTGGCTGTGAAGGTGGTTGTGGTGTCCCAAACGGGCTTCCAGCTGCTGGTGCTCCAAAAGGATTCGACTGTTGTACGGGAGTCACTCCGAAAGGGCTCGATGCTGGTTGAGAGGGGGTTCCAAAGGGATTGTTGGGCGCTGGAGAAGAAGCCACAAATGGAGCAGGTGTAGTCCCAAACGGGTTTGGCTGGGAAGTGGGTGTTGGAACTCCGAATGGGCTTGGGTTTTGAACCGTTGGCGCTCCAAAAGGACTCGGTTGAGGTTGTGAGGGGGTTCCAAAAGAGGCGAGTGCTGCTGGCTGTGTTCCGAATGGATTTGGCTGCTGTTCTGGAGCTGAAGGCTGTCCAAACGCTCCGCCAGATGGCTGACCGAACGCTCCTGACGGCGCTCCGAACGGGTTGGGTTTCTGCCCTATCGCGGAAGGCTGGCCAAATGCTCCAACACCTCCAAGTTGTGTCGGAGCCCCAAATGCTGGTGTTGAAGCCCCGAATGGATTTTGCTTCTGACCTAAAGCTGATGGCTGACCGAATGTTCCTCCCGATGACTGCCCAAACGCTCCTGAAGGTGCTCCGAATGGATTCGGCTTCTGCCCCAGAGCCGAAGCCTGACCGAAAGCTCCACTTGTGGGTTGACCAAAGGCCACTGGCTGGGCTGGGGCTCCAAATGCAGGAGCTGCAGCTGGCTTTTGGCTTCGAGTGTCGATGGGATACTCTTGATTGCGTTGGAAAACGCCTCGTTGTGACCCGGCGCTGGTAGCCTGGCTCTCCCTGCAGATATCTATCCGATTCGGATGGTCATTCTCGGCCCTGATTATGTAGTTGATAGCTCCATCGACATCGTTTAGCGCAGTCTGCATTTGCTGGTCCGCAGCTTGGTATATCCTTTCCGCCTCTTGAACAGCTGGATGAATATTCCCACTTGCGGCGGCTATGTAATGAAGCAACCGCAGCTCTTCGAAACTCTGCTCCCGTTGTGGGCCGCCAAACAACTGTGCTGGTGCCGCTCGGCCAGGCCCATACGCTGATAAAATCCATTGTGGCTTCTCCGAGGAAAGATCTGTAACTATTGCGGGCTTGTCGAGGCCATAAGGAGGCGCTGCAGTGGCTGGAGCTTTTGGATTGTCAGTTGCAATTCACTTTTCGTGTGAGATTCTTACGTTGTGCTCTGTAACCATTGCTACTCCTCGAGGTATCTGAATTCTGAAGAGGCGCAAAACGGTTGGTACTTGGAGGAGCTCGAGCTGAGCCAGCCCCAGGGTGTTCAAATCTGCAATTATCTTGGATCCTTTATTAGTTGTGACTCGAACATCTGCAAACGGTCCCACTCACTTCCATTCCTGCAGGTGCCTTGCTGCCAGAACTTGCATATCGGCGGCATCGTCCTTGTCGCAAAGAGGACCCGAATCAATTGTTGCCAACACGCGCATCGCTGTGCTTCACGTCATGCTCAAACTGATCAATGTCAAAACTGGTGGCAGACAGAGTAAAGGTTTCCGTGCAGTTCGTCGAGATGCTGCTTTACAATGCTGGCGAAGAGGTCGCGGTTCAAGTGGACGCGATCGAAGGCTACCGCGTTCGGAATTTTTTATATCCCGTGACCACCACCAAAGGATTTACAAATCGAATAAAAGCCAATTCTACTTTGATCGCACAGAATGAGTAAGTGAAGTGAATATATATTATAGTGAAGGGTGGGAAAGAAACATGTGTATTCAAATCCAGGAGTTCACTGTACTTGCTTGAAGGCGAGTTGCTCATGATTCAGATTGTGCTTCCTAGGTACTTCGACGCTTTAAGTGAGGTACATGAACACGAACAAGTGGCCTCCGGATCTAAGCAGCTATGGATGTCTGGTATTCTCCGCCATCAAAACCTTATCAACCATATAGTCACCTTCCTCAGCATTGCCTCTAGGGAACAACGAAGAATTATTCTTCAGCTCTAATCATCTTCCACAACGCAGCCCTCGTCGTCTCATCATCGAAGACCTTGTTCAGCATCGCATCCAAGTCCTTGGCGATAGCCTCCCGCTTCTTATAATCCTTTTCTGCCAAGCGAGCCTGCCAGGTCTTCGTAAATGCAGTTATTTGCTGGACGAGTACCTTCTCAAGCTCCTTCCTCGCGTCCAACACTCGGTCTACAACTGCCGGAAGCAGTTCCCCTTTCACCAGAGGCCTGATGTACGCAAGAGGATTGAATAGTTGCTTCCGGTTTTGCAGTTCTTGAATAGTCTCCCAGATAGGGGTAAAGTCGAATTCGGCTGATTGTCGAACGGAATCAGGGATTTCGTGTGTCATGAACAGATTTTCGATAAGCATCAGATTTTTGATAAGGAAGAGTTGCGCGTCCATGATGACGCTGTTGCGCTTGATCACTGTGGCTGCCTTCTGAAGCGATTCTGTAGTCTGATGAACGATGTCGTACAGGACATCACCATTTCTCTGGGCAGATAATTAGCAAAGAAAGTTTGATATAGATTTTTAACCATGGAGACTTACTGGTCTGTCATAAGAGCCTTCGTTGTACATTACTAATAGCTTGACGGCGGTCTGAACGGTAGGATAAGCGTTCAGAACTGTAGGTGTTTGTGTGTCAGGATCATCGGACTTTTCAGCGGCAGGCTGGGCATTGCTGGGTTTCTTCCTCTCTCCAGCAAGTGGAATATACTTCGTGGTAAATTTGAGGTCTTCCGGCGACGGCTTGAAGTGCTCAATCTCTCCTGCGGCTTTTATGAAGAGCGAGTCCAATGCTGGCCAAAGATATTTGCTGAGTAGAACTTGGGCAAGCCATCTTCTATCGTCTTCCGGTTGGTCGGTATCTGAATCTTCATCATTAGACGGCATGTACGTTGTTTCTAACCAGTCGACTAATTTGCAGATCCGTGGTAGGTCCGCGTGGCCCAAGTATGGTGCGAGAAACGTGTTAAGGGCGGCTAGGTGCGACAGAACGTTCTCTTCAAGTCTCTCCGCGTATTTGGCACTCTTGTTCCATGGGACTATGCCTGGGTACTCCAACAACAATGGACCGCCATGAAAGAATCTGATCATCAGAGTCTGCTCGCTGTGGCAGATGTCTAAGACATATTGAACAGACTGTCTTCCAAGGGCCTCGAAATCAACCTCAGGAGTCGCATCCGCTGCAGCAAATTTGCGAAGATTTTTTAACACCACTGGTCCGACTTGGTCACGGCTCTTGAGATAGATCTGTGTAATTTGGTTGTAAAGGTTATGATACTGCTCGAAATATGAGCGTCGTTCTCTCTTATCCTTCTCATGGCCAAACGCGAACTCTTGGTATTGCAGGAGCGTCTTCAATTGTGGGCCTCGGTCGTCAAGTATCTGCTCGAACTTGCCGTATAGCAGAACGTACTCTGCTGTCTCGTTATGTTCCTTGGCTCGGAGCTGCTTTCCAACATCGTCTGACACCTCCTTGAGAGCAGATGTAAAGTCCATTTGCACAAGATTGAGAGCCCGTTCCAGGAGAGTTGTGTATCGAGTTCTGTAAACGGTTGAGTCTCGATAGTTTGGCTGCGGAGGTTAGCCATTTCATTCTCTCAACTGACTTAGAAGATGGCAGTGCCATACGGATGACTGCCTTAACCTTTTAGGAATACGGAGGGTTGAAGGGAGACTTACATGTTCTTCCATGAAATCTATGCATGTATTCAGATTCCGTAACATGTCCAAAAAGTCGTCACTCCTCACAATTCTGCCAGCCCCTGGAGCGTTGAGGCGCCTTGTCAAAGGCTCTAGGTAGGCATAGTACTGTAGATCCGTCCCAACTTCATCAGCCAAATCACGGAGACGTTTCTGCTCGTCAAGCAGATCTTCACACTGAGCCTGGAATGCTGTGGTCTCCGATTCAACTGTCTTAAAAGACCCAGAGAGGCTCGCCAGTAAGTCCAAAGCAGATGCAGTATCACTGAGTAAGCTGTCAATATGGCGTTCAGACAACGCTAACTGGTCCCTATACAATCTGCTTTGAATGAGTCTTGATAACCACGTGATCTTGAATCGAGACATACTGGTACTCTTCTTGACTTGCATCCAAGAGCTCATCCTCAAGGTCTTCAAACCGCAGTCCAAACGGGACCTTGGCCGCTTGGCTGTCAAATCTTTCCAGAATATCTTTCGGTTTTGAATACTTGGCCTCCTTTTTGAGGTAGTCTATTGCAACTTCATAAAAGTCACTGTATGACTTTGCTCTCCTGGCCAGTGTAGCCTTCGGCGGGACTTTGATCCCAGAAGCTTCCTCAAAGAGTTCCATGATTGGATCTGAAGCGTCAGGTATTTGACTTCCCCCCTGTGTCATTTTCAGTAAAACTTTCTAGGGATGAATTGGTGGGGCTGACATTTGTTTGCTTTAATAAGGACTCTTTTCGTCGATGCTTTGCGCTATGGGTAGACACATCTTCCTTCTTGTGTGAGTCTGGCACATAGGTGTACCAGGAATCTTCGTACATCGCTGTCTGTATCTTCACGCTAGAGTGAGCGGAAGGCTGATGAAATGGGAACACGATGCGATTTTGTGGTTGAACGCTTGGACCACGTAAGGCTTGCATCCAAGGATTATTTCGGCCACCGTATTTCCCTAAATCACATCGTCATTGAAAACGAGGCTGAAGAAAACAACATCAGAACCTGGATGAAATGAATCTGGTAAAGATGATCACCTCAAAACGAGTTCCGTGGTCCACCTCAATTGCTCAGCGAGCAATTCAAAAGCCAGGAGGATTAGGCTTGTTGCAGAAAAGATGTTTTCGCGCAGCCAATCGATCACGAGTCCATGCAGCAAGCAGATCCTCTCCGAGAGCCCGGGCAGCCGGACTTCTGCTCTCCCTCACTGTTGGAGGAGGAATTCTCTACGCATCGGGCTATCCAAGGACTCTTCATGCAGACGTAATCCCGGCACCTG
Source organism: Hyaloscypha variabilis F (assembly GCA_002865655.1). Taxonomy (NCBI): domain Eukaryota; kingdom Fungi; phylum Ascomycota; class Leotiomycetes; order Helotiales; family Hyaloscyphaceae; genus Hyaloscypha; species Hyaloscypha variabilis. The sequence continues at coordinate 1,194,241 of KZ613943.1, read as the reverse complement.
CGGAGGTGAAGTTCGAGGAACCTAGGAGGAAGGCGAGCTCGAGGGAGGAAAATCGAGACCTGATCAGCTCCCAACACCTGCAAGTAAAGAAGTCTTGGGAGAATCCTGGGGTATATGCTTGGGGATCGAATTCGGGGAAGTTGATTTATGATTCTGAGGAGCCCAATATCAAGTTGCCGAGGAGACTTCCCTTTTTCGATGGGAAACTTCTCAGGGATCTTAAGCTGGATAGAAATTTTGGAGCTGCGATTACAGAAAACGGAGATTTGCTTCAATGGGGAACGGGGTACTCTACATTAAGCCTGGAGCCGACACCTACGTTACGAGGGAAAGATCTCATCAAATTGGCCATTTCAAGAGATCGAATCATAGCCCTCTCATCCGGAGGGGAAGTGTACTCAATCCCTGCATCTCAAGCCGATCAAACTGAAGGCTATAAACCTTCAGAAAACTCTTGGATACCTTTCTGGAAAGGGAGATCAAGAATCAGTTATCGAAAACTTAGTCCAAGCAATCTGGCATGGGGAGAGAAGATCTCGGACATTAGCAGCGGTCTCGAACATTGTCTACTTTTGACATCCAAAGGTCGAGTATTCTCAGCAGCTTCCGGAACTGAAAATTTTCCAACAAAAGGCCAATTGGGTGTTCCGGGACTGACTTGGACAACGAGACCGGAAGGAGCTTACGATCAACCACACGAAATTACTACGCTACGAGGCTTCGAGATAGTAAAGATTGCAGCCGGTGATTATCATTCATTGGTGGTAGATGATCAAGGTCGTGTCTTTGCTTTTGGAGACAACAGCCTTGGTCAACTAGGATTTGATTATAATCCCGAAGCGCCAACAGTTGACGCACCCTCCCTGCTTGCTATCGACAAGCTCTACAAAGGATCGAACATGGTACCTCGAGTTACCGATGTGGCAGCTGGTGGAGTCAACAGTTTCTTCACTGTCGATGCAACACGCGTAGCTGGACAAGGTGAAGAAGACCCTCGCGGCGTTGGCCGGATCACGGCCGATACTTGGTCGTGCGGGCAAGGAATATTTGGAGGTCTAGGAAATGGACGATGGACGCATGTCCAAGGCACTCCAACAAAGATCAAGGCTTTGTCTGGCCTCTTCGAGTACGACGAAATCAAGAATGCTGTCGTGCCTATTCGGTTGGCACATCTATCTGTTGGTTCCACGCATATGTCTGCAGTGATGAGTAACATCAGCCACGTCGGTGCGAATGACAGAAGTTCCGAAAATGACACAAATTGGGGAGCAGATGTGCTGTGGTGGGGTGGGAATGAGTTCTATCAACTAGGAACTGGGAAGCGGAATAACGTCAGTAATCCAATCTACATTGCTCCACTGGACGTGGAAGCAGACAAGGAAAAGGGAAGGAGAGAGGAGCATAGATTCCAGATTACTCCACGAAAGAAGATCAGGTTCAATGGAAGAAATGTCAGTATTGAGCAGAGGATCGAATGTGGAAGAGGGGTAACGGCCGTATATTCTGGGATATGATTCACGACGGTATGTCTGCTTCTTCGTGTATTTGTTGTATATTCAACTGGAAATGGTCGGTGGGCTGGCTGTACAGTACTCACTCCTCACTTTAAAGGCCAAATTTGTGGCCCTCATCCTCAAGCAATGCTCCTGGCTACTATTGTCCGCGGCGAATAATTCCAGTGTCATGCTCAATGTTGCCAATTACGAACAGATTGAGATTCGCCAGATCTGTGACCAATGTATTTGCCAAGCAAGCTCATTTATTCGAGTCTAGCTGCGAAGAAGTACATCCCATTTTCCATGCAATTGACTCCCATTCCATATCGCCCAAATGAACCATTATGCTTGGGTAGTCTTGGCAGCCGCCTGGTTGGGGTTGACCTTCTTTCCGTCCTTGTTGTATCGGACTCTTGGTGGGGGAGCTCTGTTGCGACGGCCTTCACGGGAACGGACACTGCGAGAGAATTGTCAGCCCTGCTGTTCTATGGATAGGAAGGATGTTCGACCAAGGTTCTTCTCAGTGCGTGACGTACCGGACAATCTTGCCATGGATGGCGCAGGAGACACAGTACTGCAACTTGAGGTACATCTTGGGAACGGTGTATTCTGGGAATACAGATGCGTCCGAGATATCACCTGGAATCCGTCAGCAGGTTATTCGTCAGAATTTGAACAATCTAGAGGCCACAAACGAATAGCTGCAGATTCAACCATATTGCGGATTGTGAATCTCTTTATCGCCTTATCCTTGGGAGTGCATCGCGAGCAGTTGGAGCATCTGATCGGCTTGACGTGGCCACGGCCCTTCTTATTACGTCCACTATGACCAATGTATTAGCACCTGCTCCTCGTCTTGCGATCTCCATCTTCATGTGTATGCTTCCCCGCCATCCATCGCCACTGTCGCCTTCGGTGGGCTGAGGGAGAATCGGTAATAAGAGAACTAGAAGAACGAGAGGATAGGAGTATCGTACTTGGACGCGCGCTTCTTGACCATGATTGCGGATTCTGAACGTGTCTGTCGAATCTGCTATGGGTTTGCTGGTTGTCGTTGACTTTCGAGGTCGAGAATATCGAAAAAGGCTAAGCGAGAGGAAAGCGCGACACAGGGCTTGCTGCCCTCAGTGTGCGGTGATTACCTAATTAGCTTCGCACTAGCGCCACCGAATGATAAATCCATTTCGACCTCGAACTTTCTTCTCCCCACGACACAACACCTGCAGAAAGCTGAGGAAGATAACGAACACTTTCGTTGTCCAGGCACGATGCAAATGTGAGTTCTCTGAGATTTTCTCTTTCTGGAGATGTCAAAATCGTCGTAATCGGGACTGACAACTTCCAGCTTCGTCAAGACCCTCACGGGCAAGACTATCACCCTTGAGGTGGAGTCTTCCGATACCATCGACAATGTCAAGTCGAAAATCCAAGACAAGGAGGGTATCCCGCCCGACCAGCAACGCCTGATCTTCGCTGGCAAGCAACTCGAAGACGGCCGCACCCTCTCCGACTACAACATCCAGAAGGAGTCGACCCTTCATCTCGTCCTGCGTCTCCGTGGTGGTGCCAAGAAGCGCAAGAAGAAGGTTTACACTACACCAAAGAAGATCAAGCACAAGCGCAAGAAGACCAAGTTGGCTGTCCTCAAGTACTATAAGGTGGATGGTGACGGAAAGATCGAGCGCCTTCGCAGAGAGTGCCCAACTCCAGACGTGAGTTGCCTCCGAAATTCCAAGAATGAACAATATCTAACAATTTACAGTGCGGTGCAGGTGTTTTCATGGCTGCTATGCACGATCGTCAATACTGCGGACGTTGCCACCTTACCTACATCTTCGATGATGCTGGAAAGTAGAGGACTGAGTAGGATACCTAGCCGATATGGAGTGGATAGCTTCTGAAAAGCATTGCTGTATCTAGAGATATCGAAGATCATCAAATTCAAATGCATCACAGTTGCTGACAACATTGGTTCTGCCTCGAGAAGTTGCATGTTGGGTTCGACTCGGTGATTCGGCCACTCGAGAATTATCTGATCTCTACGTCTTCTATTCTCAAATCGGCTGTCATTTCATGTGCGAGACCCTGACATTCAGATGGCTCAAGTTGAGCCGTGCAGAGGAAACTGTTCAGCCAGGTGCTGCAATGTCTAAATTGCTATCATGGTTTCGAATATTTGCCCCCCATCGTGTTCCGCCGGTTTCTCCAAGCTTCCTTCAACTGACTTCAAGTAAGAAGCTCTCGCCACCACAGTCCTTGTTCAAATAACATTATCTGACTCAATAATACCAAACGTTTCCTGTGCTGGGGGTCCTGATCGTGAAAGACATTCTCTTGTTGTGTTCATTTGGCTACAGCGGTCCTCCAAATCGGGGGATGATGCAAGTTCGTGACATTGATTTCAGAAGAGATGCCTATACATAGAACATCTGTGCTTCTTGTTGGATCAAGCTAATGGCTCGATCTCCGGCTCTGAACAACCCCTCCCACCCTACACAATATAGACGAAACCAGGAACATCTGATCCAAAGGAAGATGTATACACAACTACTCTTTTGCTGATGTTCTCGTTTCCTGCTTGGATTCGGCTTTGTCTCCAAACTTGCTCATTGATTTTTTGGTCTATATGGTTCGTTTTGTTCATTTTTTTCTCTTTCTACTTGCATTCCTTGCTACCGCAGCCCGCCGTGCTTTCCGACATAGCTCCTCTTTCTGCTTGTCTGTTGCCATCTTCCCTTGCTTTTCTCGACCCTCAATCATCATTTTCGCCCTAAGATGCCATTAGCCTCTCATCCAATGCCAAAAAAAACCAGGACAAATCTGGGAGGTACCCACAATGCGTTGACTTTCTCGTTCAAAGTTTTGCTTCCTTGGCGCATAAATTTCTTACCAGGAGTAACATAAGATACAGCTTCATGTGTAATAGTGTGCAAAGAGTCACAAGCGAAGCTTTCTTTCTCAACTGAACTGCTCTTGCCGTCGACCGGGATACAAATTGTCCTTCTCCCAGGACTTGTTGCTTGGTATGTTGACTGCTTTAGCCTTAAATGGAGAGCCTCGGGCACTTGATTCAATAGATCTCTCAAGGGATACTGAAAATTGGTCCTGGTTTTGGTTCTAAATTGTCGTCAGTAACCGAAAAAATTTCTAGTCAACTTGTGGTTTATACTTCATAAGATAGCCATGACTTCTATTGATTAACGTCTTCCCTGCTTTGAACGAATCTTACCATCTCCCAACATCATTGGATTCTTCGCGTGATAGGGTTGCGTACGATTTGCGGATGGAAGCACGGCTGGTGTGGGCAATGCTCAAGTGAGAGGCCAAAATCTGAGCTGTAGCCTTTCGAAACATAATGCTCGACGAGGAATCAGAAAGTAGTTGGCCGAGTAGAAACTATATAAAGACTCCAACACAGGCCCTCGCGTACTTTTGGTGGCTGACGGAAATATCCTTGAGTTGGTCCAGGCAAACCAAGGGACCTGTTGTGTAACATGACCTGTCCCTCGATCTGGGCCCCGCCATTCGAACTGGATACCCCGCTTTGTAAATTCTTAAGGAAATCACATGTACTTAATTTGCTTCTTCACATTGTATGGAACAGTAGATTCTGGTTGCGGGAGGACTAGGGTTCCTGATCTCAATGTCAAACGTCAAGTTGAACATTTCAGGAATTCGACTTTGTTCCCTGGACTTCTCATACATTGGAAATCTGTTTCCTTCAGATGTTCCTTTCTATACTCACGGCCGATTCAAGGGAATACTCCTTTCGTTTCCATTCTATCCAACACCTAACACTTTCAGATGAGATAAATCACATCTTCCAGGGTAGAGGAACGACGTTTCCAACATCTTAAAGGTCAACGATCTGTATTCTTGGTACTTCCGCTAATTGTACGACCTCGCAATACTGTGATATATGGGCCACCCTACCCTTTAAATCCCTTTCTCACATTCTCAAACCTTGAATGCGGATACTCAACACAATTTCGGCTTCCCTCCAACGCTCCCAAAACCTCCACCACATTTCCCACCAGACTTTGTTCCCCCGCCTTATCAGCACTACTCTCCCACCACATCGCACCTCCAAGCCCCTTTCGCTTAATCCAGTCCGCCTTCTCCCTCGCCATAGCTGGCGTATCATACGTGACCAAATGTCTCCTCCCCTGGTCATAACTATACGTTGCCCTGGCCTCTCCATCAAACCTCTCCTCCGCACCAGGCAACGGTAACGCCTTGTAATCAAACACTCCATTCTCCCAACTACCCTGTCCTACCCCACTGAATGGCTTCCCAAGTCCATCGGTATTCTCAAATGCACGTCCGTACAACGGCATACCCAGCACGATCTTCGAAGTCGCCACTCCCTGCTTTCTATAATGCTCAACCGCCTCCTCAGTATTAAACGGGGTCGCTCCAGCATTGCTCTCGGACGCCTTCAAATTTGCCTGATGTCCTGCAACCTGGTCCCAAGAGCCCGCATAGTCATAAGCCATCAAATTCCAGAAGTCCAGATACTTATCCATGCCAGTAATATCCATGATCTTGTAGTTTTGCGGGCCGGCAGGACAAGCGACTGTGAGTTCAAAGTGGTGCAGTGAAGGCAAGGAATTAGAGTAAGCATCCATTGCTTCTCTGCATGCTTTTAGCAGCAGCACGAAGTCGGTGGCTTCAGACTGGGATTTGGGATATTCCCAGTCGATGTCCAGGCCGTCGAAACCATAATCTTTAATGAGCGAGATGGCGGAGGACGCGAACTGGGAACGGCCAGAGGCGGTTGATGCTGGGGCCGGGAAGTTAGAGGAATATGTCCAACCGCCGATACTGAGGAGAACTTTCAAGGAGCGGTTGCGTTGTTTGAGAAGATTGAGTTGCTTGAGGCAGCCGTAGAGGTTGTCTCCGACATCGTTCCAGGAGTCCCCATCGAAATGGATATCTTTGTCCGCCCACACGTCTGTCAAGTATCTGTCATCAGTGTAAGTAAGATGTCATTCAAGAAATACTCATTAAAATTTCCACTTACACTTCTCCACTCTCAGGTCGCACGTTGGCAAACGCGTAGAGAACATGGGTCAATTTCTCAGCGGGCAAATCTTGCGGCTTGAATTTTCTTCCATAGATAGCCCAATTCACGAAGTACGCAACAGTCCGATAACCATCACCTCCCCCCATGTTTGCGTCGGCGTTGCTGGGGTTGATGAAGGGTGACAGTGGCGAGCCTGAGAATTGAAAGTGAGAGTAGAGCAGAGCTGTCAAAATGACAAAGGGTGCGAGGAGAAGCGTGAGCCGTTGTAATGAAGCCACTTTGGAATGTTTTGGTGGAGTTACTCGGGAGTCTTATGTATTATGAGTGTGAATGGTTGTGGCGAAGTATTCATTGAGACAAGAGGCGAAGAGTTGCTGTTGTCAGGTCCAATCAATGAGGCTGAGCAAGTATGACGACGCCTGAAAATCAGGCTTGGCAGGCATCAAATTGTGGCATTTCTGGGAGATAGTGAACCCAAATTCCCATTCTTATAATGGTCAGGCAACGTTTCATATCATTTCATTCATTGATTCTAAATTTGTAGCTCTTCATTGATGAAGTCGTGAATCTTCGACATACTTGCGAGTTGCACCGCCAAGTCATCCATAACTGCTAGTTCCGCTCTTGAATCGGCTCGAGGAGCTGCTGGTTCCTCAACGTCTGCCCAGGTACCAACAGTTCATATATTGGTCACTGCTGCATGGACTATGCAGTCGATGGCAGTCGGTGGCAGTCCTAGTCAAATATCTCCGGGCCGAGATTGTACTTCGTGCCGCTCGATTGATCTGTATTGATGAGTTAAACGTCTTCAGCCATCCTTTGGATTTTTCTTCTGATAGTAGATGTCCATTGGTCGGTCCTTGATATCTTCACTCGAGCAAATCTCAGGTGGTGGCAGAACCTTTCTGTAACTCTCTTCCTTTGGATCCGTCACTCCATATCCATATGGGTCTCTCTGCTTCAAGAAACTCTCAATTCTCTCCTCGCGGCTGCCATAAGCACCCATCGCTTCCTTCCTCCTCCGCATCAGATCCTTGGAAACGTTCCGGTGAAGTGCATCCCTCTGCTCGAGAAAGCTGATAGAATAATTCCCAGCCCGTGTGGCCTGCGTCATGCCTCCGAGAGCAGCAAATGTCAAGATCAGTCCCACGAAAGCCGCATTCGAAACGTATCTTGGTTCTTGTGGGCCCTTGCCCTCGCGTTGATACCACTTCTCCCAGTCTTCCCAAGTGGCATTCTGGCTCGGACCACTAGGTCCCCCACCCCAACCTCTCCCACTGTAACCTCCCCATGTAGCTGGTGGCTCCGAGGAATCTCTGGGACGCAGGACATCTGGTTGCCCATTCCATCCGGCTCCGTATGTATCATAAGCACCCCGTTTGACCGGGTCCGACAATATATCGTTTGCAGCCACCACAAGCCGGTATCTCTCTAACTTCGTAGCATATGAAAGCCCGTTGTAATCATCAAGGTCGTGTCGATCAGGATGGTACAGCTTAACCAGCTCGTAGAATCTCTTTTTAGAATACGGTGAGCCTTTCCTCTGGTTGAAGATCTGGTACGGGGTAGGGATGGTGTCGGCAGACGTGATTTCTGGCCAACGAAGCTTCCCATGGTCATGTCTGGTATGACCATCCGAGACCATGGCATATGAGCGGCATTGCTGCTGCTTTGCTCGGCTTGGCGGAGGCTGAAACGGTGACGTCTTGGATGGAGGTGCTTGGGAGTGCAGTGAATGTAAGTTGGTGCTTGATAGCAGGATCCCAGTTTTCTTGAACATGGCTGATGGAGAGCCAGCTCGATCACAGGCACGTTTCAATCATCTAGTGAGAGGAGAGGGGTTGAAGTCTCTCACTCCCTTAAGTCTGGCCGCGAGTCGGAGTGAGAAGGTTCGAGGTGCCTTAGCACACCTAGCCTTGCCTAGTTGAGTCTAGCTCTCTGGGTCTCGGCTATCGATAAGGGTGGAGGTGGCCTCTACGTAGGAGAATTAAGTGGCCGATTTTCGTTAGCGACACCACCCAAAAATCGGCCAGTTATTTCTCCACTAGCTAGGGTGGCTTACATAGCTTGCCCGAGCTTGCTTTTCCGAGGCTCGCGAAGACGCGCCTTCCTGCCCAAAGGTGGTCCGAGAAGTCAGTAAGCCAAAAAGCTTCCTTGCCTTTCAAGTTACAAACCCGACATTCACCTATTGTCTCCCTTATCGAGGTGTAACATCAATCTTCCACCTGACATGCATTGCGTCAATCCAAAAAGTGGATGAGTGTGATCTTCTCAGTTTCGTCCGAAGTTCACCTCCGAAATTCACCCGTCGCCTCCCTTTTCCAATTGCAACAAACTTCCACCATTTGCCCATACATCATATAGTGAACACACCACGCCAAGTAGGACAAAAAGTCGACAAGGCAATCAATTCACCTTTGACCAAAACTAAGGTGAATTGTCAGCTCCTTTTCCAGATCAAGCCAGGCCGAAGTTCTCCCTTCGTCTCCCTTTTCGGAACGCAACAACCTTCCTCCATCTTGCACATCTTGCAAACACTTGCATACCACAACTTACAAAATACGGTGCATCCGGGCACTGTTCCTTCTTTCATCCATCTCGCAGTTTCTGAATCACATTCGTTGGGCATCCAAGATGAAGTTGTCCTCCTTGAAGCACTACCTTGTTGGCAAGCTCAGCAAGCCACAAGCCACAAGTTTGAAGAAAGCAACATTACCTCTTCAGCATGGTGACAAATTTGATGAGGCAACCGGTCAAGTCTACACTGAGTACTCTGTCCCAGTGCCGACTGGCTCTGATCAGAACTGGTCTCTGCAACAATTCTCTGTGAGGGAATACCGCGAGAAAGAACACATTGGATATGAGGAACCTCAGGAACGACACACTCCTTCCAAAGGTGCTCGTTCTTTACGAGATATTGCTGTGGACATTACTGTTGACAACATAGCCGGTATTCCCCTTCATGTCTTGCAATCTACCCCCACCTGGTTGGTAGATCGCCTCTGGGATGAGTATGTTCGAAGGTCAGTTCCTTTACCCCAATTCCATTAGTTGCAAACCATTTTGGGGCTCTATTCTACCACGCAACAGTAACATACTGACTAACATACCTATCTCCAGCTCCAGAATGTCTCTAGAAATGTGGAAGGTCTTCTCTTTCCTGCTTCGAGACCGGAAAGAAACAACACTCAGAACTATGAGATACCGCAAATCATTCAACAAGCCTCAGTCTCCTCTGGAGGTATACATGGTTCCCTTGATCTCCAATTCATATGACTTCGTGACATACCTGAGCATCACGACAGCCTTCAAACTACCTGAATTGATCAAGCTCTCCGAAATCCCGAACCTAGCTGTTCTCGAAATTGTGAAGCTACGTGAAACAGATCAGCTCCGTGTTGGAGATCGCCTAGTTCGGGCTTGGAGTATCGCAGCTTCGACCGAAGGAGCTTTCAAGGTCTTGAGAATTCTTCGACTGTGGTACCACAAGGAGATTACCGCTAAATCTCTGGGTTATATCAACGCGTTTCCCGTCCTTGGAGTCTATGATGTTCGGGGCTGCGACTTCACTGGTGCAAACTACCCAGGTACTGGTCGACTCGGATGGACGACGATCATAGGTGAAATTGACATCCGCAAGATTATGGCTTTCTATGCTACTGCGGAACGGCGTGATAAACTATTGAGAGATCACAAGATAAGTCCTAATGGCGTACGCAAAGCAACTGCAGAGCAAATGTGGGACGGCGCCAAAGTCCACAAGATTCGACGCGAAATGGTACCCGCTTTCTTGGTAGATAGTAAAGAGTCTCGTCCAGTGGAGCGGGCCTATAGACCGATACCACCAAGTGGTCCAATTCCTTCGGATGAGTTTTTCATGACGATGTGCAAGGAGAAGGAAACCTGGGAGTTCGAGCTCTATTCCGCATATAATCGGCTCGGAGAAATCAGAGAGGATCGTGACCTTTCGATGGCAGGAATCAACGTTGGTGATCAAGCTACTGTCGGCACGGAGCTCGTCAACTCAATCCCTTTGGCATCCATTCGGCTTGGTGTGAATCCTCGCCAAATGCCACACCAGCATCGAGAACGCAGATACACCTGCTTCATTCGGCTCAAGCTCCTTCCTGTCTCCGAACAGCACGAAAAAGAGAGTCCCGCTGTCAAGGACCCAGCTCCCAAGAGAAAGAATGTTTCTGGGATTGCAGAGGGCAAGAAGATGAAACTAGGCGATGTTCTGGATTCTTTCCTCTGACAATCTGGTGCATTACTTGGAGTCGTGGCTGGAAAGATACCCCTGATACGAACTGCGAAAGATAATCATACTCATACGATGGGCAAGACATGAAAATGGGCGATGTTGTGGGACCTTTCCTCTGAACATCTGGGGTGTTTGTGAGATATATTGCTGCATTTTTTGGAGTTACAGCGTGCTTGGAACGATACCCTTGATGCGCGAAAGATGATCATACCCATATCTAAGGCAAGACATGAAAACGGCCGATGTTCTGGGATCTTTTCTTTGAACATCTGGAGCGTTTGTGACTTACCTTGATGCATTGTTTGGAGTTACAGCGTGCTTAGAACGATACCCCTAATGCGCATTACGAAAGATGGTCACAATGAGATGTACATAGCTGGGCCAGAACACTTTCAAGGCTACTAGTCCTTCAGCGCTTCCTTTTCTTCCCGTCTCGTAGAAAAGGTAACTTCACTTAAAGCACCAAGCATGGCTTCATCCAATTGGATGGACTTCTTATGTCGAGGCATTAATACTTTTCCCGTCTCTCAGGCGCACCCAGGTTTCTTTATCACCGAGCTAACATTGTGGGCCCAAGAAATTTTCAAAGCCATCTGGCTTCAGGAATTGACGCAATATTGCTGAATACATATATCCTACACATCTACAAACCATGCTTGAAAAGCTCCCGCCTATCTAAGCTCCTCCCACACATCACAGCTCCTCCTTCACAACCTTCTGCGCCTCCCCATCTTCCATGATGTTCAGATAATCATCCAAAACCAGTCGCGCGACGTTCTTCCCCATCAACGCGCTCGTTTCCATCGTGCTGATGAAACTCTCGATCCCGCTTGTGTAGTAGAAGCCTCGTGCCAGCTCTGGATCTTCAAAGGTGACGCGTGGGAGTAGGTACGGGTAGGAGTGCCAGACGTGTGGGTAGTACCAGGTTATTGCGCTGGTAGGGGTGATCTGAGCTAGGTCTTCGGGGACTGATAATCAAATTCTGTTAGTACAATGTCTGGTGAGGATGTGAAGAAAGGGGAGCTCCTACCATCCACGTTCAAAATATCAGAGAGGAACGAGGAAGTGACGGCCTTGGGACTGAAGATCTTGTAAAGGTACTCTTTCTCCAAGGTCTCGGGGTTGATTACAGTGCGTAATGTCGAGATGCTAAAGAAGCCCGGCCTTCCCACGCTTTCTTCTGGCTTTTCAGGGAGGGGAGCATCTTTCGGGAGGGTGGTGAGGATCGATGAGGGCACTTCGTCTGTAGGGCTGAGGTTGAAGTATGTTCCGTTTATCGCATGGGGGGAGGTGAAAAGTGTGACGTGGAGAGTTACGTAGGGAATTTCGTCGGGCGTGCGCTGAAGGAGGCCTTCTGGGAGATCGATGGAGGAATATTGGAGGGGTGCGGCGAGGATTACGGTGTCGAAAGGCTCCTCGTTTGTGGTGAGCTCTGCAGTTTGAGGGTTTGTGGTGCTTGTCTTGATGGAATATTTGGACTTCGACTTTGAGATTGAAGTCACGGTGGTGTTGAGGAGAATTGTGGCATTAGATGCATTGATCATGCCAGCAAAAATTTGCCAATTGCCGCCTAGAATTTGCATTGCACCATTGATGGCCATGCATACCATTGTTTCGAGAGCATGGATGGTGTTAAGATTTTGCCCGTAATTGACTCGAGTGCTGGCCTGGATGATGTCGCGGGAGAACGCCGTGCCAATCTAGTGCTAATCAGCAGCTGTCGGTTACAGATTCCATACAACTCACATTGTTGGCTGCCAGGTATTGCTCTCCAGTTACTCCAGTCAGGAGTGTGAGGTCCAAGTCCAGAGCTCTATCGGACAGTGACCGGAATGGAAAGAAAGGATACTCGTAGAGCTTGCGGAAGTTGGCCACAGTGCTCTGCATCAAGCGCTGAGTTCGAACAGGGGCGAGTCCATACTTCCACAGAAGCTTGGCGATATCCCAATAATACCATCCACTATCTTTCTGCTTGAACACGAACTCCTTGCCATCCCAGATACCAAGCAATTCGGTGTCTTCAGTCTCTGCCGACTCCCTGGGTTTGAGACCAAATAGTTCACTCGAATTCTTCAAAATCGTGTTCACTTCAACAAAAATGCTAGCCCCGAGCTCGACAGGCTCCAAAGGGTTTCCATACGCATTGACGGTTGTTGAACGACCTCCTATATAGGATGAGCGTTCGAAAACTGTAATGTTGATCGAAACTCCGGATTCGGAGGCGAATTGTTGCAAGTGATATGCTGCTGATGATCCAGCTGCTCCAGCACCTGTTTCACATCAGTTCCATCCATTTGTTTTGATTGATGATATTTTCTCAAGCTAAACAAAATAAAACAAAGTTTTGTGTATCTCAGGACTTTCTGATTTGCTAGATATCTAAATTTGATGTTCATCTGCTTGTGACTGATTCGGTCAGGTGATGAGAGGAAGACGGAGACATAGCAAATATATAACATTGGAAACTGCATATTGCTTGGGAGTTGTTAGAAACGAGTAGAGTCGATGGCATGAAGTACAAGCGTAAAGTAGCCCGAAGCATTGAAGAAAGGCTTCAGCTTCAGCGCCACACTCCTCACCAAGAACTATTCGATCTGGAACGAGATGTCTAGTAGGATTTCGAAAATACCACACTGAGGGGAAAACGAACGCCCGATGCTCTATTTCAACCTAAATGGACCGAAGGAGACTCGTTACGTACCAATAATTGCAACTCTCTTAGCGTTTGCATCGGGGTAAACATTGCCTGGAGAATCAAGAGCTGCATGAACAGATGTAAACGGCCAAAGGCCTTCGCTCTCGCCGCAGAGCAAAGCCACAACAAGTGTAAGCACAAGATTCCAGCCTGAGTAATACATCTTCGTAGCTTGTGTGGAATATAAGGTTACGAGTGGTTGTGTCCTGTTTGACGCCACTGTCAGCCTTGTCATCTGCTGGTCGTATGAGGTACGGGAACCCACTAGGACCAGTGTAGCGCTAAAGAGGGTCGCGCTTCCATTCGCGTCTGGAAAGAAAAAAGCTTCGAGCTCCAAATAATTCACGAAGCAACAGCGCAAGGAGTTCGAGTATCCTAACAAGTTCTTTTGAAGATCATTTGATACCAAGATGTCTGCCGCACAGCTTCTCAACCCGAAAGCTGAGTCGAGGGTCCGTCTTTCGGTGCTGTGGAAGAAAAATATCTACTAACGCTACCTAGAGAAGAGGAGAAGCCCTGAAGGTCAACATCAGCGCTGGTGAAGGTCTGCAAGAAGTTCTGAAATCGAATCTGGGTCCTTTAGGGACGATCAAGATGTTTGTACATGCTTTTCTGCCTATTGCTTTCATAGCTAACAGCTCCTAGGCTTGTTGACGGTGCAGGCGCGGTACGAAAACGACCTTTCCCCTCTTTAACCCCCCTATATACTGACGTGCGATGCTATACAGATCAAGCTTACGAAAGATGGAAATGTCCTATTACGCGAGATGCAAATACAAAATCCTACTGCGGTGATGATTGCGAGAGCAGCAACGGCCCAAGACGATATCTGTGGTGATGGCACCACGTCTGTTGTTTTGCTTGTTGGTGAGCTTCTGAAGCAGGCAGACAGATACATCTCGGAAGGTCTACATCCAAGAATCATCACGGACGGTTATGAAATTGCGAAGACGGAATCCCTGAAGGTTTGTCGAACTCTGGGTACAATCAGCTGTTGCTAACCCACCATCCTCAGTTTCTCGATACATTCAAGCTGGAAAGAGAAGTGGACCGTGAACTTTTGCTATGTGTTGCTCGCACATCCCTCTCGACAAAACTTAACCACACCCTTGCCGAGAAGCTCACCCCCGACATCGTCGATGCCGTCCTGGCTATCTACCAACCGCCTGCCAAGCCGGACCTCCATATGATCGAAATCATGAAGATGCAACATCGAACTGCTTCCGAGACCCAACTTATCCGAGGTTTAGCACTAGATCATGGTGCAAGACATCCTGACATGCCAAAGAGAGTGGAAAACGCCTTCATCTTAAGTCTGAACGTAAGCTTAGAGTACGAGAAGTCAGAGATCAATTCAGGATTCTACTATTCAAGCGCGGAACAACGAGACAAGCTGGTCGAGAGCGAGCGAAGATTCGTCGATGAGAAGTTACGGAAGATTGTGGAGCTGAAGAAAGAGGTGTGCGGCAACGACCCAAAGAAGGGATTTGTTATTATCAACCAGAAGGGAATCGACCCCCTCTCTCTTGATGTCTTGGTCAAGAATGGAATCTTTGCTCTGAGACGAGCCAAGAGACGGAATATGGAGAGATTACAATTGATCTGTGGTGGCACTGCACAGAACAGCGTGGATGATTTGACCCCAGACATTTTGGGTTGGGCAGGACAGGTGTATGAGCACCAACTCGGCGAGGAGAAGTACACGTTTATTGAGGATGTCAAAGAGCCAAAGTCAGTGACGATCCTCATCAAAGGCCCAAACCAGCACACCATTACGCAAATCAGCGATGCAGTTCGCGACGGTCTTCGAAGTGTCTACAACATGATCGTCGACAAGAGCGTCGTGCCAGGCGCAGGAGCTTTCCAGGTAGCTTGCGCAGCACATCTGAATAGCGAGGCATTCCGCAAGACTGTCAAGGGAAAGGCGAAGTGGGGAGTTCAGGCATTTGCTGATGCTCTTCTGATCATTCCAAAGACACTTGCGGCAAATGCTGGACATGATATCCAGGACGCACGTAGGTATTCCTATTCATCTCAATGGCACATCTCTAACAAACCTTAGTTGCGACTCTCCAAGATGAGCATGCCGAGGGCAACATCGTTGGTCTTGACCTCAAGACCGGCGAATCCATGGACCCTGTCCTCGAGGGAGTGTACGACTCGTTCCGTGTGCTCAGAAATGCGATTGCGTCGAGTTCTGGCATCGCATCAAATCTTCTTCTTTGCGACGAGATGCTGAAGGCCAGACAGATGGGCAGACAAGCGGGCCCTGGACCAGGAATGGATGAGTAAATTGGTGGATGACGACTGCGGCACTTCCTCAATCTTTGTACGACGGCACTTGTGGCGTAAAAGCTATCTTTGCCGATTCTTGTTTGACGATGTAACACAGCAATGTACAACACTCAGTCATGGAAAAACAGAGGCGTATACCGCGGATGAATAGATAGCATTGAGTCACGGAATCAAGAACGAAAAGTCCTTCAGTCACAAACATCATGCCACGTCCAATGGCCAAACCAACGCAAACAGTGGCAGTTGACTTCGAGTGCATGCATGTGAGTTATCTGCCCCTCCTTGAAGGATCGCGTGCCGTCCTTGCCTAATATAAGCCGCTGTTGCTGCAAATGCTCTTCTTACCAAGGGCCAAGAAATCGATAAATCGAGTAGATGCGAGGCTATGCAGGCCATGATTGGCCTGTGGGCCGTCATGCTTAAACGTGCATCTGGGGCTTTAGTTCGAAGTGTGGATAAAGGGGCTCGAGTGGCGGCGACACTTCACTAACTTACCCGCGGTCTTTGAAGCGTGCACCGCCGTTTTGTAATAGTAGCCTCCTCTGGAACTCTTCATGCGTTTTCTGAGTGTCGTAGTGTACGTACGTACGTGATATGTTTGCGGGGAGCGAGGAGCGAGGAGAGAAGAGAGAGTTCACTGCGCCGTGGCCCTGGGAAGAGATCGATCGGCCCGCTGTGCGCACCTGTGCGGAGAGGATCCCCGTCGTGTTTCCTGAAGTGCACTCTTCTCCAAAAGTCCCCCCAACAAGGCATGAACATGAAGAACATCCTCGCGCGCTGAGCCAGTCAGTGCACTGCATGCCAGCCATCTGCCCAGTGCGGTATAGCCCCAGAGCTGTTCCACGGGAGGAGAAGTTCAGCCGACACGCTCTCCACACAGCCCCTGTAGCTGTAGCTCGCGGTTCCAGGCACTACGAGTCCTGTCCCTTCTTGGACCAGTCCCTACATTCAGACATTTGCCAAGCCCAGAGAAGCACGAACTGCTTCACTTGACAAGAATACATCGTGGCCCCCTCCATTCCGCTCTCCCTCCACGACCAAATCCACTTCACGATGAGTGTGCGGGCCAACTGACCTTTCAATGACCCTCTGGAAAATGCTGCTGCGACCGTCGAAGCATCGTTGATGAAAGGTGTCGCGTGATAGGCTCGCCCTTAACCTCCTTCTCCCGCCGCCCGCTCGAGGGCAACGAAGCATCTCAAGATGCTACGGTACCGGCGATACCGCGTCTTCCTGATCTTTGCCGTTATCCTCACACTCGTCTTTGTTCGATTAAGGAATACGAGGGACTGGGCGCAATACCCGCTGGGTGCTGATCCGGACGATACCCCTTCGCAGAAGGAGGACAGCTTTGGCGGATCTTCTCCAGCCCGAACAACGGCTCCCGCTCAAATAGAGAAGCCAAAAGAGACTCCGACGTCCAAGACTCAGCAGAGACTTCCTTCGAGTTCGCCGACCCCCAAAGGTGTTGCTCTCTCCACCCCGGCTGCTGCTAAACCCATATCCACCCCTGAATCTATTTCTGTGCCCCAGATCGTGCTACCAGACAGAGAGCCACTGCCGCCAACCAAAGTGTCAATAGAAGAAGAAGGGCTCAATCTACATCCAGTCGCACCGCCTGGCAGACAAGAATTGCCGACATGGTCTGCAGTTCCAACAACAATACACTGGGAGAAGCAGACGGAGCATTTCCCCGTACCGACAGAGTCCATAATCCACCTACCAACAGGCATTCCTGTCAAGATACCAAAGATCCAGCACAATTTCAACGACGAAACCCCTACTGCGAAGATCAACCGCGAAAAACGACAGTCGAGGGTCAAAGAGGAATTCAGGAAGGCTTGGACGGGATACCAGAAACATGCATGGCTACACGACGAACTATCACCCGTCACGGGCAACTTTAGAGATCCGTTCTGCGGGTGGGCTGCGACTTTGGTGGATTCCCTAGACACCCTGTGGATTATGGGTCTGGAAGACGAATTTGAGGAGGCTGCCAAAGCTATTGACTCAATCGATTTTACCACAAGCCCGCGCGGCGACATACCAATGTTTGAGACGACAATAAGATATTTGGGAGGTCTCCTGGCTGCATACGATGTTAGTGGTGGGAAGTATCCGAATCTACTGGCCAAAGCCGAGGAGCTGGGTGAGATTTTAATTGGGGCTTTTGATACTCCAAACAGGATGCCAGTCTTGTATTACAGGTGGAAACCAACTTTTGCGTCCCAGCCGCATCGAGCAGGTCAGAGGTCAAATCTTGCGGAGCTTGGATCTTTGTCAATGGAGTTCACGAGGTTAGCCCAGTTGACCAAGGATCACCGATATTATGATGCCATTGCTCGGATCACAATTGCACTGTCTGATTGGCAAGACCGAGGCACCCAACTGCCTGGCGTCTTTCCTGATAATGTTGATGCATCAGGTTGCAACAGAACTAGTCCATTCCAACTGCCTAAATCTATCAGTGGGGAGGCACCGACTAGTCCCGTGAATAATGCAGAGGAGCCTATTGGATTTCAGCCGGTCAGCCCAGATACTGTGAAAGAGCCGAAACCAAGGAAGAAGAAGGTCAAAGGCGACACAAACGATCACATGTTAGAGGTGCAGGTGCTGCCAGGAGAGCCGAGCAAAGCCCAAATTCTCGGGTGGGCAGAAGATCTTCCTATTAAAGAGAAGAAAAAGAAGGTTCAGAAAAGAGATGTAATTGAAGAGAGGTCCCCAATCGTGGACACCGCAACTCCAGCAACTCCAGATCCCCCCATTGACACCATTACTGGCTTGCCCCTCGACATTCCCGCCGCACAAGCAGCTGTTGGCCATGCTGTAGGAGAGTGGGACTGTGTTGCCCAAGGATTGGAGCCTGCATCCCCAGGACGGGGCAGGTTCTCGATGGGAGGTGGACAAGACTCTACCTATGAGTACTTTCCAAAGGTCTACAATTCCTTGCTGCATTACATACCCCCGAACTAACGTTCTCTAGGAATATCTACTTCTAGGTGGACTTGATGAGACATATCGAAAGATGTATCTCAAAACCATTGATGCGATCCGAAAGTGGATGCTTTACAGGCCCATGGTCCCCGACAATCGTGATATCTTGTTTTCTGGATCAGTCTTGACCATGGGCGAGCCTGAACTCGATCTCATGCTGAGTGGTGATGTAGAACATCTCACTTGCTTCATCGGTGGCATGGTTGGAATGTCAGCTAAGATCTTCGGTATTGAGGGCGATCTCGAGATTGCCAAGAGACTAGCCGACGGGTGCGTTTGGGCGTACGAATCAACACTCACTGGAATCATGCCAGAGGGCGCCACGGTTATGCCTTGCAAAAGCTCTGCGCACTGCACTTGGAATGAAACATTGTATCATGAGTTCTTAGACCCAATAGGACCGCAACGGGATGAAAATCTAAGACGATACCTTGAGAATAAGGCAGCTCGGGAAGCAGAAGAGGAAGAGCAGAGGCAGAACAAAGCAGCTGCTCTCAGAACAGAAGCGGAGCTGAGCAATGCCAACAGCGCCGGTTCTGCGGAGGTTGTCTCTGATGAAATCCTGGACGACCTCCCAGATCACCCTGGCAGTGCAGCTTTGAGGAATGATGACCCGGTCTCGCTGCACAAACGTGGAAGCGTAAGCTCCCCAAAAATGGAAGTACCAAAACCTATCACTCACAATTTTCAGGGCGATGTTCCTGCGGCAAGAGGGGCTGCATCACAAGACCTGCCACCAGTGAAATCCATGTACCAGCAAAAAGCCGAGCATACAGAATCGGAATTAGCATCCATGGCGGAAGTCGGTCGAACCGCCTCAAACATCCCGGTCCACCCCCATGCTGCATCAACTACACCGACTAAGACCCAAGTCTTCTACGACCCTGGTCAACCTCTCTCTCACAAGGAATACGTCCAGCAAATCATTGCACAGCAATCTCTGCCGCCTGGATTCGTCTCCATCAAGTCGAGGAAATACATCCTTAGGTAAGCTTCTCTCCTGGGGCCCACTTACTTCTTTCTAACCATGCATGTAGACCCGAAGCCATCGAGTCAGTATGGTACATGTACCGCATAACCGGCGACGAGACGTGGCAAGATAAAGGCTGGCGCATGTTCGAATCCATCATCAACGCGACCAGCACCGAGTACGGGCACTCAGCCATCTACGACGTCCTAGACAGCGACCACTTCCAGATCGACGAGATGGAGTCCTTCTGGCTGGCCGAGACGCTCAAGTACTTCTACCTGCTGTACTCGACGCCCGATGTCATCAGTCTCGACGAGTGGGTGCTGAACACCGAGGCTCATCCGTTTAAAAGACCGGCTGAAGGCGTGAAGCTCTGATTCGATGAGACGGAATGCGAAAGGTGTATTCTAGGAGGTGTTGGGAGTTTGGCGATGCTTTCTTGAGCTTGTGTAGGATGTGCGGGTTGAAAAGGGCCAGGGGGATGGAAGGTAGAAGTGGCTCGGATGCATGCATTGACGGCGTTTTCTTTTCTTGGGTACCTTGAAACAATCATGAGTTAGGAGATAGATTAAATGAGGACTTCTCGTCTTGATTTCTGATTCAGATGTGAGCGACTGTTCGGTGTTGCTCGTGATATTAGCCATGCATTTCTGATGTGTATCCAAGTGGGCTTACAAACGAAAAGGGAAGGTAGATACTTTGGAGGCAAAGACAGTATAATGCTAGTTCCAACCTCTTTGTTATGCCTTCACAAATTTGGCGCAATCTCACTATTGAAGACCGTATCGTCATTTCAAATTACCCCACCGTCCAGCACTTGATCCGGTCTAGCAGTTGAATCATTGTATTCGAAGCTAGGATCCATCCACCAAAGCTTGCCCTCTTTGGTCAAATCTCTCGTGATCTCGTCAATCATAACCAGTCCAGCATCTCCACCCAACCAGCAGTAACCTAAAGCCTCTATTTCATAGCTTTCATTTATCCTCCCCCTCTACTTTGCATCCCATTCTACCCCACCAAACCCTAAACCCCAAATAATAACACAGCCCTTAAACCCACCTCATCAACTCTTATACCCCTCTCTCTGAGCCTTAGCTCTTGCAGCCTGCTTCGCCTTATCGAGATCCCACGTCCCGCTCTCGCCCTTCACAACCGGCCGCGGTCCTGGTTCGTCGCTGCCTGGCTCGTATTTCGTGGCTGTTTCGCCGGTCATCCATTGGATTAGCAGGAGGCAGTTGCGTATTCCGCACATTCTGAATTGCTGGCTGCGGGCGTGGAGGTTTGGGTGAAGGTTGGGAGGTGAGGGGCGCTTGGATTGGGTGTTTCGATGTGCGGGGTGCTTGGAGGTTGTTTGCGTTACTGGTGAGGAATTGCAGTAGTTGGGAGAGGGATTGGAGGTCGTGAGGAGTTCGTGGATAGATTGTTTGTTAGGAAAAGCGGTTTTTGTTGGAGGCAGAAGGAGGGTACAAAGTTTTGGAGGTTGCCTAGTTATGAGGTCGTTGGCTTCGTCTCATGTTTTGTGAAACGGCTTGGGCGAGCCCCTGAGCTTACCCCTGAGTTTAGCGAGGGGCTGTGCGAAGTGAGCTGCCTCTTTGGGTGATGCCAAGAACAATCCCAAAAGTGTCGAACGAATGGATTAATGAGATTGTATTAAAGAAAATCATATTGGAGCACTTCCAGAAACTGATTTTGAAAACATAATTATCTCAATTATTTGTTACGCTGTACATTACTGTGGTAACTTCCAAATAACTGCAACTGCTTCCTCTCATCTACCATCTGCAACAAATACACTCCACGCGCCAAGTGTCCAACGTTCTGTCATATTTAAAATGTCATACAATGTGATTGGACCATCATGTCCCATTATCATTCAGGCGCCATCTCTCAAGAAGTGCTGATCCCCAAAATCTGGTTCAAGCTTTCAACAAGAGCAGCACACTGTGAAGCAGCACTCGCCAATCCAGCCATTGCTGCGGTAGCCTGCGCGCTTCCATCTCCCTGCACAGCCTTCGCATAGGCAACCATAGGCGTCAAGAAGGGTTGCAGAGCCGCCTCAGCAGCAAGTCTCTCTGCTTCAGTCATGGCTGCAGTTTGTGCCGAGAAGGCTGTCGCAGCAGCACTGGCTTGCTGTTCGAATGTCGCCATTGCGGATTGGGCATATTCGTATGTGGATTGCAGGTCTTGAGTGAGGATCACGGTGTCCGGGGCTTCGAGAGTGATGGCGGCCGATTCGAGAGTTGATGCGATTTGACTGCCGCCGGATTGGATGTCTGAGCCCATTTGAGCGATGATTGAGGCCATTTGTTTGGCGAGAGCTATTTCCGATGCGGTTGCTGCCTTCATTTCAGCGATGACTTGGTCTGAGAGTTGTGTTAGTGTGAGGGGTTCAAGAGTTTATGATGTGAAGGGGAGTGCGGGCCTTACTGGAGATGGCTTGATCTGTGTGAAGGTTGAGTTCGTGGTTGAGAGAACATTGTTGAGTAACCCTATTTGGATATTTCTGGTCTGAAGAGGAGCAGATACGGCGGCGCCGGTGGTAAGGGCTGCCGTGATGGCGGTGAAGAACTTCGTGGTGATAGTTGTGGAGTTTGGTCAAGGATTCAGTGGCTCGGCTCTCTATTGAATAAAGAACTCAAATTATATGAAAAGGGATTGTTAAGTAAAGAGAAGATACTTGAGTTGCCGAACGTCCTTCGATCTATTGATGATGGAGAAAGAGTAGCCATTGTGGGATGACGGCTTCTTATGTAGCCATAATGCCCTGATAGCAAAAACGTTGATGTCAGAGGAACTTACTCCTGTTAAATGGTCTCTACTCGGTTGTGACAAGTGTTGAGTCTCGACACCTGGCGCGGGATGAAGACAGCTTCACGATGCTGAAGCTATTCAAGTCCACTCAATGGTGCTGTCGATCCTCTCGGACATGTACCCTTTTCACACTTTCGTGGATTCGGATGATGTTACTCAATATCAGATGAGATGGTTTCAAGCGCTTGGACTTCACATGCGGAAGTGCCACCGCAAGCTCCAACACCGGTAGCTGCAAACAAGAAGCACGTATACGTACTTATACAGTGCATTGGACTCACCAAGGTGGCATCCGAGCAGAAATATCCAAGCATGTACCTGCGCACTGGCTGAAAAATGTGCGACACGATGTATTTCACGTTCCTATAGGGAAAGTTTTTGCATGTTATTTGGCATGAGATCGTTCACCAGATGAACCCGAAATTGTAAAAGCTCAAGAGCATGCTGTTCTTGGAGAAAGTTACATGCTCTCGCGTGCCCATCCGATGAGCTGTTCGGTATTCATGAAACTCAAGCCGAGGCCATCTAACAAGATCGTCATGATTAACATAGTCTTTTCAAATTTCAGCGTCTGGTAGATGCTTCAATTGTAGATTCATCATAGACTCAATTATTCAATGTACTAATGCATTCATCTCTCTCTATTCTAGTATCAATAGCCGTTCGCTCGTTCCTTCGCAATGTCTTAGGATAAGATTATCCAGGCCCCTGTCTACTGGTCAGTTTTCCCTTCAATAAGTTGGGGGGGGGGAAAACATACAATATACCGACCACTCTATGGTCCCATTCAAGCTCCTACACACCCCTTGGCTCTGGAAATTCTCCACACCAACATCGGCATGAAATAAGCCATCTTTCACAATGTCAACGCTTCTCTCGTGGAACAATTTCAGAACCACAGCTTTTGCAAATCCTCGCCCTCGATACTCTTCCTGTTACCCTGGTCAGCCTCATGAAGATGTATATAGCGAAAGCTCAATACTTACCTCGCAGTGCAAGACCTTCAATGATCCATCGGGACCTTATTCCGTTGGTTACGTGAGTCAGGACAGATACGAGGAGGCTATGTACCTAGAAAGGCCCACGCGATTGGGATACCAACGCTGGTTTCGATCGACATACTGGGATTTAGCTTCAATAGTCTCCTGAGAAGTCATCAGTCGACGATCCGTTGTCTGATTAAAGGGCTCACTGACGCTTGGTATGGAATTGAAGTTCTTGACAGAACAAGTGGGATGTCCGACTGTTTAATTGACGACCAAGATAATCCATCAGGAAGCTCTTTTCCGGGTGGTAAATTTTCTACCCTGAACAAAAACTTGAAATGCTCCGGAGTCTGTGTCTTAACCAGGGAATGTTTCTGTAGGAGCTGGAATATTTTCTTGTGCAGGGCCCCGATTAACAAAATTCCTGGGGTCGCCCGCTGTGCTTCATAGACCTTTTCGATCTCCCGGACTCGTGCCAAAAGCTTCAGCACCTGTTGCTCGCACACAGCCTCATGACCCGGGTCTGTTGGATTTTCGAGGGAGGAATAGACCCACATTTCCGTGTCAGGGCCCCGAGAAAAATCCAGAAATGCAACTAGAAAGTCTTTTCCAGAAGTCTGGGTGTCGAATGTGGATAGGATGTGCGAATCAGGTGTTTTACGACCTCCAGGGGTCTTCATGAATTGTAGTCTTCTCAGGATTGAAAGGGAGTACGGCAAATGCTGAGTGAGAACTTGGAGGACTAGCTCAGATGGCTCTGCATTGTCTTTGATGCTTATCTCCATCTTCGGAGCTTGCTTGAATCCACTGAAGGCCGTAATATAAGATTGGAACAGGTCAGTGAGCGAACTGGATTGTCCAAAACGGAAAGTTAGAACAAGCTAGCGAGACGTGAGCAACGGCTTTGGAACTGTTATTATGCTGCTATCATTGAGGGATCAAATTATTCTGTGCTGTCGTTGAGGTAGGCTCCAGGCGGAGTCATGGTTTAGTGGGGCTGTATGGGGCTGCCAACCAATAATGGATCGTTCTAAGCATCACTTGCATGGCGGCATTAGGCTTCGTTTTGATCATGAGCCAGAACATCGCTGCCGAATGAGGATTATTGCAGGAACTTGAAGCGTGTCACATAAATTTGGTATAGCATGCACAATTGTTAGAAGGTCCTTGATGCACGCTTTCTATGCTATAGGTTTAGTTGGTAATTGAATTCACGTGATCGAGGGGAGAAAAGGGGCAGCTCGGCAAAGTCTCGCCAAACTCTATCGTCCTCTTGCCCTTTCTCACGATCACCTTGGAGGCATGTTCTTAAACAGCGATGCTCAAAGATGAGTTATCGCGGCATCATTTTTTTTCTTAATTAGCTCTAATCTTACCCGTCAACCAAACTCCCCTACATGAGCATTGGTGACCTGAACTATTCCAACGCCGAACACTCAGGAGAGTCTCCCAAGCAGTCTAACGCCAGTAACGGTCTCCCTTCGTTGCTCTACAGACAAAGTTGAGATAAATAGGCTCTTAAAAAAAGTATAGTCCAGTAGCAACAATAAACCCTTTCATCTAACATAATGACAATCCCCAATCAAGGACTCGGGGGTATGAACTGATGTGGATAATCTCTGTACATCATCGTCTGTGGACCAATTGGAGGTTGCGGAGGAAATAAAAGCGTCGGCTCCACAGGATCGGGTCCCATAAGAGCGACACCCACGGGTTGATGTTGGCCCTGGATACCAGCATCCTTCAAGTCCGGGAGCGGCCTTGCTGGTTGATTTTGCTGAAGCTTGCCAAAGCCTTGGGGTGGAATGTTCGGCTAGTCGGGGAAATCGAAGGGATCGACGGCTGGAGGTGGAGGACGAGCATTTTCAGGAGGACCGGCATTCGTAGGAGGACCAGCATTCGTAGGAGGACCAGCATTCGCAGGAGCAGCAGTGGCTAGTGGCGCATTCGGAGCCGGTGTAGCAGCAGCGCTATTCATTGTGTCGTATATTTCGAGGGTTGTCTTAACCATCGAGTTAGCGTGTACAATTGATCCGTAATAAAGATGTGGCGCACCAAAGAAAGGCAAGACTCCGAAGACATTTTCAAGTTTCCGTGAAGCTCTAGTCTCTGGACGCGCACGACATCACTTTAGGATTGGGACAAGCTTACCTGGACGGTCTCGACAAGACGAGCTGCGCTGAGACGATCAGCGGGATTAAAAGCGAGACAGTAGAGGATGGTATCAATCAGATGGCGAGAGTAGGGAAGGTATACAGGTACGGGCTTGTTGCCCATGAACATGACAGATATTGGGGTAAGAAGAAGGCTTCCTTGAACGGTGATCGTGTCCTGTCTACCAGTAGCGGTGTTGAGTGTGTGCGAGAACTTGTTGGGCATTGGTGGCTGCCCATAGACCAAATCATGCATGATCGCTCCAATAGCCCAGATATTAGTTTGATGGCTAATATCGCGATTATGATGGTCTAGGTATAGTTGTTCCTGGAAGGTCAGTCATTGTGTCAATAGTGACAGGAGCGGTGCTTACGGGGCTCATGAAGGTTTGTGTCGCACGCCATTGACTTTGTGCAACCCAGGTTGGGTCTCTCCTAGTAGTCAATGGTGGAACTGGTAATGCAAGACCAAAGTCGGCAACTCTAAATATAAATCAGTGCTGAATTTTGCTTATCTTATTTCCTCTTAACGGGGCTAGGATCTGCCAATTACTTCATAATGTTGAACCTTGCATGCTCCGTGGTATCACGACCTCCAACAAGAACTGTTCCATAGTCAGTTTAGTTGCCAAGAAACCACATCTATGGGTCGTTAAAAACCTACTGTTCGCTGGTTTGAGATCGAAATGTGCAATAGGGATGGTGAACTTCGGATCTGGTGTTTTTGGATCCTCGGACCCCCTAGGTAACGGGGGAGTTAGCATTTGCTTGATCAAGATTAGTTCGGGAGAGGACATGGTCTTAGGAAAGATCTTGAGACAATCCGAAATAGGAAATGGGATCTCCCCTAACACCTACGTCCCCATAACAAGGCATGCTTTAGCCAAGCATCCAAAGATTCTCCACACATACTCCTCTGGAGGGTAGTGGAATTTTTGCCTGGGAGGTACAAATTTGTCGATATATTCGTTTAGATCGTCTTTCTCGCAATATTCGAGATAGAGGCGGTTTACCTCAAGACTTGAATCATAAAAGCCGAAATTTCTAAATGGAACTTCGTCATATATATCACTTGTTCCGGTTCCCATTGCACGAAAGTTGGCTATAATCGAATTAGCATGCATAAGAACTAGAGGCTGAGGAGCTTGGCTTCCAAAGACATGCATAGGCAAACTCCCATCAAACGCCCAGACCATGAGCTTTCCAATGGGAAAGACAGCAGCGCTTTTATATTAGACCAATCTCACGTTTGAATAAATTCACAAAGTGATCTGATCCCGTAGCCATCATGACTTTCAAGAGTCGGGACTCCCAAGCCATGCCTAGACTGTCAGTACCTTGCTTGACGACGATATTTTTTGGCATGTCGGGATCTGTTCCATGATACCCCCATTGTCCCACGATACAATTCCCTCCTAGGCCAAGGACACTTCTTGCTTTCCAGACGGATGAATCAAGACCGTCCCATTTTTCGGAACGGCGCAGCCATTCTACCTGTCGCCTTGCGGAGAATCTCTTTTTGCCATCACGCACTCTATCTCCCTCCTGGACGATGCCGTAAGGCGTCGCTGAAATTGGTTTGGCTTGAGCTGGGTTTGCCGGAGCTGGGTTGGAGGCTTTCGGAGGCATTTTTGTCTGGTTGAATCATAAATTTCAAGTATCAGATATAACGATGAGATATAAGAGACTTGAAGGGCCGAGTAAGGCTCTGGACTGATGGACAAAGATCCGTGATGTGGAAATTCCCACAAGCGTTGCTCTTTGTTTGGGCATCGATCGTTCTGCATTCAGCCCCGATGTTTACTTCCGGACCTTGAAACCGAAAGACAAAGGAACGTTGGCTGGAAAGTAGCAACATTTTAGATTTGGTGGAGACAATGCTTGGTGTACTTCGATGTATTCTTAACGAGAATTGGTATAAGAAAGATGCACATGCGGAGGACTGTGAGCATGAATGTTGATGCATTGAACATTAATATTTTCATCTCAACTTTGGAGTCATCTCACAGTTGGAAATAATGGAGCGCTACCTCCTGAAGTTACAATCGAACTCTTACCAAAACAGAATCACCGCCGGCACAGAGTCGCAGGTCTTGTGGTGGCAACAGCGCGGCTCAATATGGCAAGCAGCCCCTTGCGAGGCTGAGGGGCATACTTCGGAAGTATCCATATTAATAAGATCTACCACGTGCGACAACCTTGACAACGGAATATTGATTCCTGAGCATTAACACGCTGATACCAATTGTGCAACAGGGAAACAGCTTTCAAACTCTCAGGGCTGGGTTCAACATTCCCCTTTGATGACGACGGCAAAAACGAAAATAGAAAATGATGACCAGCCCGTTTCAGAGCCAGCAAGTGACAACGTCTGGACTCCCAAGACTAAGATGTTTATAAAAAGTTTTGATTTTGGCTGATCATGACCCAACCCCTCATGAAATAAAGATCTATAAACAAGAAATGTCCGCTGCGTGCGGGTGTGCGGCTGTACAAGACCAGCGTAACCAATATGAACAAAACCCAACCCGCCAAGAATAATCATAAGGACATAAAAACATTGGCTCCAGGTATCGCTGCCAAATGCACGCAACACAAGATGCTTCTTCCCCTCCTCTCCCATCAACACCATCTAAGCCCGCATGCCTTCATCCCACTTTACTTCCCGCACGCTGATCCGGCTCTGTCTCTTGTCCTCTCGGCCTTTCCGCCAGTCCATCTTGTCTAAGCCCATCTTGCTCAGCCGTCTGCTTCCTTTGCTCTCCTTGCTCCGGCTCTCTTCCTCGCTGTCACTGCCGCCTGCGCTGCATTTCGCTGAGTATGTGGAGGTTGGCGAGTAGATGTATTCGCCGTCAACGTATTGCGCTTCTGAAACAAAGGTGCTGCGACGATTGCGTCTGCGGGTATATCTTTGCTCGAGGCGGAAGAGCTCGATCTTCTGGGAGATGAGGTCGAAAAGATTCACCATTGTGAGAAGTGTGTGGTGGATGTCGTGAGATGTTACAGTGAGCTTTCGAATGTGGACCGGCCAGAATTTTCGATTGACTGATTTCGCAC
Organism: Hyaloscypha variabilis F; assembly: GCA_002865655.1. Taxonomy (NCBI): domain Eukaryota; kingdom Fungi; phylum Ascomycota; class Leotiomycetes; order Helotiales; family Hyaloscyphaceae; genus Hyaloscypha; species Hyaloscypha variabilis. Next base: position 1,165,497 of record KZ613943.1, on the reverse strand, counting down.
AATCAGATTTGTTTTGTGCGTGTAAGGGATTGATTGTGTGTTTTCTCGTGTTTTCGCAAAGCTATTTCAAGGACACTTCGAGTATTGCTGCTGGAGAGGGCTCTCGAGAAAGTGGGCGGAAGGACGTGTATGTTAACAACAGAAAAAGCAAAGCGAAACAGCACGACAAATCTCGATCAGGTGTCTATCAACAAATCCAAAAGCCGCATGGAAGGTCTCGCAGAAGAAGAGCTCACGAAAGTTACAAGCAGAAACGAAGAGAAATCCCAACGATAAGGGCCAACCCAGTTCATATTAACCCGCGGACCAACGCCCACCCATCCACCCATCCCAAAGCAGCATCACCCCCGGACGCATCCCGTACAATATTAGCAGGTGGTATTACTACCTACACGGCTTTTTAAACGTTAATTGACACCTGATTACAGGGGTTCCACCGGCGAAAGCGCTGGAATTACAGGGTGGTCTGACCAATCACCTGTCCAGATTCCAGCTTTTCTTGCTATATGTAGTTAGATACGAGTTAACGTTTAAAGCACCCTGTAGGGAGTATCCGCCTCCAGGGCCAAGAGCGACAGAACGGTCTAGGGCCGAAAGGCTAAAGTGCACGTTCGGCAGGGTCTCCAGGTCCCCAGCCTATCTCCAGCCTGGAAATTTCGGGCCTGTGGCTGTATGTGTCAAAATTCCAGCAGGCCGATAGGGGTTGCACGTTTTTCGTGGGACCTGCGGGACGCTAGAACGCGCCATCGCAACCATCGAAAGACCAGAGGGGCCAGAGCACAGCCCTTAGCGGGAAGGCGACCAACTTCTTTATTGGTTTGCTCGAGAAAAACGGCTTAACGTCCCGCTGACAGAATCAAGAAAGCATGGAAGTCGCTGAACAGTTGGTCAAGAGGCTCAAGAATAAGTGGTGGATTGTTCTACTGTATGCGCAAATGGCTGATTGGAGATGAAGTCCTTTCTGTTGAAGCACCTTTCACCCGAAGTGTCTCACCTGGCGCCGACCTCCCGCTTTGCAAATCGTGGGAGGTTCTCCGCACCGAGTCGCCCCATGTCAAGAAAACATCAAGCATCCTTCCCGCCCTCTTATCGTGCTAGATGCATGGTTATCGGGGTGTCAGACGCGCAGAAAAAGCAACTGCCAGTTGTCGGGCCTTCATCCGGTTTGTTAAAGCCACCCTGACAACGTGCATATGCAGGAGGTAAGTCGTGATGTTACAGATTCGTCCAATCCCTGCCTGTCCGTACCTCTGGGGCGTTCTCTATCTCTATGGTATCAACGCAACCAGTTTGTCACCTTCCTTCGTCGGCCATCATGATTTCGGCCGGTCTTCTCTCTCTTCTTCGACGTCGATATCGTCAATATCAACTTCGCGCTCTTCTCCTTCCTCATTGAACAAAGTCTCTTGAGCTGTTACTGGAGTCAGAAAGAATGAAAAGGTGGGGTGGGGTTCTTCTTACCACTCCAGAGCTCAGAATATACCCCGCCGGTATCAATGAGCTCACGATGTGTGCCGCTTTCGGCAACTTGTCCTTCTTTAAGGACAATGATCTTATCGCTATCATAAATAGTCCTCAATCGATGAGCAACAAACACACTCGTTCTTGCCTTCTCCTTCAGAATGCTGTTAATGTTTTGCATCAAAGCCTGTTCTGTGTGAGTATCCAGTGCCGAGGTAGCCTCATCGAAGAAGAGCAACGGTGGATCTTTCAAGATCAATCTCGAGACTGCCAAACGCTGCTTCTCTCCACCTGAGATCATCATGCCGCGTTCTCCAACCATGGTCTTATAACCCTCTGGGAAACCAGACACGATGTTGTGTATCTGCGCTCTCTGAGCCGCAGCCTGGACTTGTTCAGGTGAAGCATTCATATCGCCGTATCGAATATTATGTTCGATTGTATCGTTAAACAAAGGTGTATCCTGTGGAACAACACCGATAGCTTTTCTCAACGACTCCAAGCTGACTTGACGAATATCCTGGTCGTCGATGAGGATCCTGCCTTCCTGAACATCATAAAAGCGGAACAAAAGTCGCAGGATAGTGGACTTGCCACATCCACTCGGCCCAACAACAGCAATCTTCTTCCCAGCCGGAATAGTGAGACTGAGATTTTTGAGGATTGGGCGATCGGCGTGATATCCAAAAGTCACATTTTCGAACTTAATTTCTCCACCCTTGGTGAGCTGTAGCAGCTTCGCATTGGGAACATCCTTGATTGCGACGTTGACCTTCTGGAGGTTGAAAAGCGTTTCCATGTCCAACAGAGATTGTCGAAGCTCTCGGTACACGGAACCCAAGAAGTTCAGCGGCAGAGAAAGCTGGAACACAAGTTGATTGACCATGACGAGATCACCGACCGTCAGATTTCCAGTGGCAACACCGTCTGCTGCCAAGTACATCATGGCTGTCAAAGCACTCGAGAAAATCAAGTTCTGACCGCTGTTAAGAAAGGCCAATGAGGTTGCGACCTTGATAGAGGACCTTTCATATGCTTTGAGTGCCTGATCATATCTTGCAACCTCATACTTCTCATTATTGAAGTATTTGACAGCCTCATAGTTGATCAACGAATCGACTGCAACAGTAGAACCTTTGTTGTCTGCTGCGTTAGCTGCTCTTCGAAATTTCGTTCTCCATGCTGTCGTCAAAATCGTGAATGCTGTGTATGCAACCATAGTGAGTGCAGTGATAGCAGCAAATTTGGCTCCATAGTGATAGGTCAGGAGACCGCAAACCATGGATATCTCCAAAGCTGTTGGCAAGACGTGGAAAACCATAGATGTCAGGAGAAAGCTGATACCCTTGGTACCTCGATCAATAGCTCGCGTGAGACCACCGGTCTGCTTTGTGAGATGAAAGTTCAGATCCAGCCTCAAGAGATGATCAAACACATTGCAAGCCACCCTCCGAATGGCCTTCTGAGCAACACTAGCAAACACTGCATTTCGCAATTCCGAAAACACAGTTGCACCAATTCTCGTAAGTCCATATGCCAAGATCATAGAACCAGCCACGGTAGTTGCCGTACCTCCCACGGCCACGAAATCGATGTTCATGGAATCAACAATGCTCTTGAAGTAGAATGGCACTTGGACATTCAACACTTTCGCTCCAACGAGCAGAGCCAAAGACAATCCCACTCGAAATCTTGTTCCCAGACTATCCTTAGGCCACAAGTACTTTGCCATTTCCTTCATAATAGCCCAATCTGCCCTCCGTTGCTCCTTGTTTGTCTTGTCGTCCAAAGCCAGAGGATCCTTTCGAGCTGTGGTAGTAAATGCGGGTGCTGCCTTCTTCGCCGTTTCTGGTACCTTCCCAGGGATATTATCTGCTGCTCTCGGCTCTCGCAGAGCTTGGTTTTGTATTGTTGTTGCCTTCCCATCATCTTTGTGGTATCGACTTGTGCTGGTGAAGATCCTCAGCCCAAGCCTGGGCTGCATCCATGGCTGTGGCCGGAAGGAAGCTCCTGCATTGAAGCAAGAAGCTCTATTTAGACTCCGTACAATCATTTTCACCCAATTTGTAGCCCTGCTATGGCTTTGAGGTCATTGAAAGCTCTGCCCGCATCGTTTGAAGCTCGTTTGTATGTGATCTTGGAGGGGTAGCTTTGCGGCAGCGTTTCTTCGCGTCGAGTTGAAGCTGAAGACCACAGGAAACTAAGACGAAGAAACAAGATATGAAAATAAGGCACAACGAGTGCAAATCGCGTTCGAAATTAGCAGAGGAAACAAGAGGGATTTGGTTTACATGGGGGTTGATGTCTGAAAGCTTACCAATTACGCAATCGGGGGTGTTCAGGCCTCAGGCAATCGCTCCTTCATGAGGCAAAACTTGAAAGCTCATGATCTTAGCTCTTTGATACTGCCATCCACCAAAGACAAAACCAGCCATGCGCGGTCGAATACCGCTGGGCAATGCTGCCCGAGGCTTTCGGCAGCTTCAAAGACCCGGAGTTGGACCTCATGCCCGGAGAGCCATTCAGATCAGCGCAACGCCAACCACCGAGTCTCCAATACTCACTGGTGATGTTCTGGGGAACTCAATTGATGCGTCGACGGATCCTGCAGGTGGGTAGCAATGATAGTCCTGGCTCTGGCAACCTGCTGATTCATTGGCTATCCTTAGATGCTCGTTTTGAGGTGCTAGGCGCGCCATACTCTCTTTTGTCTGTTTCGTTATCTGCTTCACAGAAGCTGTATACTAGGCGGGGTACATTGGTTGGAGTCAGTGGGAAGGCGGAAAATGCAAGGCCATCTCCAGATCTTTTCAAGTTTTGAATTGGTTGCTAATTCCACTCCAGGCACAATCCACATTATCCATACTCGAGCCCTTTCGAAGAGCAGCCCTCGGCATCCCATTCCTTTACCAACGAGTCTCCTCCACAAGCCCAATTACCGCCTTAATATCCACCAAATCACCACTCACTTCCTTCACCGTATTACATCTTAATGGCACCGTGGACTGGATGGTAGCGCAGCGGAAAGCGCTGCTTGCGTGGACCGGCCACACCCTCTCCGTCTCTCCGACCGCAAACACGAAACTGAATCTCGCCCACTGGGGAAATTCACAACTTACAGGCCGAGGTTTGGTTGCATTGGCTGGTCCGGGGCAGATTTATCAGATTACGTTGAGACAGGGAGAGGAATATGTTGCCCATCCCGGAAACGTGGTAGCGTATACCATCACACAGCATCCACCGCTACCTTACAGATTCAAATCATCGAATCTCAGATTTCAGATCCCGAATTTAGGACTTGGATATCTGCTCCCAGATATTAAGTTCTTTAGAGTAATGAGGCAGACGCAGACATGGAAGTTCATTACGAAACTGCTGTTTAATTTGAGGACGCAAGCGAGGAGGACGATCTGGGGAGACCGATTGTTCTTAAAGTTCCATGGCCCGACGACAATTTTGTTGTCTTCGAGAGCGTCGAGGATTAGCGATGTGTTGACGGCGAGGGATGTGAACGAGATTGCAGATTCGCCTGCAGGTGCGGTTCAGGAGGCTGTTACGTTGGTCAACAAGCCGAAAGAGGACGAAGGAGCCAGAAAACAGGCTTCGGATGTACCCACTGGTTTCCATGTAGCCGAGGTCAACAGAGATGGGAGTGTGATATTTGAGAACGCTAAGGACGTTAAGCCGTTTATTCGGTAGTGCTAGATCTGTATGATATGAAGCTATGAATGTATTATACAAAAAAACCATTTCCAGAGTTCCAGAGCTCTTGTTCTGAGATTCGAATATTCGAAAGCATGAGGGAAGGTGCCTTTTCCTCAGTCTAGTGGCTGTTATCTCTCCCTTCAAATCGGATGTTCATTAGTCAATATGAGTTTAATTTCATCCGATCTCTTAATCTTTTCAATTCACTTCTCGTCTGCATCTCGTTGCACTAAGCGAACACAGGATGAGTCACGGTGGGTGAGTCTTACATCTCCTCTCATCAGCCTACCATATCACATTCAAGAGGTGAGTGCACTCCCTCGCCTTCGCTGTGCCAATTCCTTAGTACTTGAAAGAAGGTAAGTCCACAGCTATAGAGGGGATAGGTTTCATCTATTTCCTGCCCGACAATGCTATGTACCGGGGTTATCCAGTCAGGTGTCCGACGTATCTAATGCAGCCAAAACTCCCACAAAATTTACCTCCCATTTTGGCCTCATATAACCTTCAACTGGAACCCACACTGTACCCACCTCGCCGCAATGAACGCACAAGTCCCCGCCGCCATGGTTACCCCACAAAAGATTTGCAAGTGCAAAAAGTTCCCATGATCATTCGAAAGCAGCGCGCCCCCAATTGGGTTCCCCGTCAACCCAGCAAACGCAACACAAAGGAATATCGTCCCGTTCCGCACCCCGATTTCTCGAATGGGGGAGATCTGGGCCACGAGTGAAGGGAGCATCGAGACGAAGGCTCCAGAGGAGAAGCCGTAGAGCACGCAGAAGACAATAATGGGTGCGTTTGAGGCGGAGGGAATCCACAGTCCAAGAACGATTATAGTAGAGAAGGCCGTGGTCATAATCATCACATTGAAACGCCCAATTCTGTCAGCGACTATTCCAGGGAGGATGCGGCCGAAGATTCTGGGTAAAGTTAGTGGGCTGGAAGTCGTCTTGGGGGTGGGGTCTTCTTACGATGCGGCATTCAGAATCGGGATCACGTATATAGATAAGTTGGCTGACATGCCGTGGCTTTGGGCCCTGGTTGCTGTTAATCAAAGTCGCTATGAAGGAAGGAGTTGAGTTTACTTACTGAAGAATGACATAGTTGAAAGGCAAGAATGTCCCAAAGAAAAAGAAGAAGGCGGCAGCGCAAAGAATTGCAAACGCTGGCTCTTTTAGAGGACGCATGAACTCCATGGGATCGACCTTTTTGCGTCGAGGGGTCAATCTTGACTTGACAGTCAGGTTGGCAATCGCGAGCATGCCCAAGATCATGAATGCGGCGGCCCTCATGGTCCAGGGATACCCGATCTTTGGAATGAGCTTAGAAACCATAATCGGGAAGATGACTCCTCCTAGAGATGATCCGGAGGCAATTGTGCCAAAGGCTGTAGCGCGCTTCTTGAAGAACCACGTGCCGGTGGAACTCATGGCTGCGAAGAAGACAGCGCTCGCGCCAAGAGCACTGCAAACTCCTTGCGCAAGGAGGAACTGGTAGTACTTTGTTGACAATGAAGTCATCATTAGACCGAAGACATGGAAAACTGAGCCAACAGCTAAGAGACCTCGAGGCCCAAAGTTGTCAAACGTCTTGCCAAAGAAAGGGCCTCCCAAGAACATCATGAACACCTCCATGGATGGGATCCAAGAAACTGTACTGGATGAATACTCCGAGAGTAAGTGCTCCTGGTAGTACTCCTGGAAGACGCCGATGCCTTTTTGATGTTAGCCTATCGAGCTGTGTTGTGATATAGATCACTGAAACTCACAATTGATCCAACCGAAGCTGACAAACAAGCAGCACCAGCCTCCCAAGACAACTAGCCACGCCTCGAGTCCTCCATCAGGGAAGTCGGCTGGGTTCACACCTCCTGGAGCAACAACGGCTCTGGGAACAACACCAGCTTTCTCGAGGTCGGCTTCTGCTTCAGCCTCAGGTTCTGGAAATATGTTCGCCTCAGTCTCCTTGTTTTGGCTTCCTATTCGTTCAAGCGATGGCTGCTCTGTGGAATGTTTGTGGCCATCATCGTAAGGCAAAGGGTCCACTTTGTCGTCCATGTTCCCATCTGCAATTGTAGAAGAGCGGGAAGAAGGTATATTGGGAGCCATTTATAAAACTCCAAATCACCGTGGAAATAGGATCGGATATAACAGTGGAGATGTTGAAGTCAACAAAATAAAATATTGAATGAGCTATGAATCAAAATTTGGTCCTTCGTTAATGAAGTCCAACAGAAATTCGAAAGACGGACTTGAAGACAAAATCGAGAGCATATCAAAAGCCACCAACTTTGGGCCATGCTAGATTTATAATGAGAAAGTGTGATTGCTGTCGCAGTGTCGCGCATTCGCAGCCAAAGGCCGAAGCCCGAGCAACGCGAGGCGGCGCCCCGCAATTTCAAGGCAAGGCAGAGGCCGCTAGCGGAACGCTAACCTCATTTATTCTAGCGACTTGGTGAACGGGCCTCTAAAGATCCTGAGCTTCCAACCGAACTTGACTCATCTAATGTCAGATCTTTTATCTTTTCGTCCTAACTTCAGATTGGTACGGGATCAACCAGACGACATCTCATGAGCACTTGACTCTGTTCCATTTTGCTGTTGCGAATCCTGGTATCTTGGTCCTCCAATCCCCAACACTACGCATAGCGCCCTAACAGATCAGTGTCTTTGTCTCGGGGTTTGAAAGATATCAAACTTGTTGGATCCTTCTGTGACTCCTTTACACATCTCCCCGAAGCATTGTGTCTTAGTCTTACGGATTCTGAAGTCGCTCTCTGATGAATTTAGGACGTGTAGCATGTCATTCTTCGGGTTCGTGCTGGTTCAAATCCCCGAGTGGAGAATACTTTTCCTATCAAACACGATTGGCCAGTGAATACAGGAGGATGGAGTTCGCCAGGCTCATTCCTACTTGCACAGCTCGGTACTTAGTCTAGCGGCTAAGCGCGAGGTCCGACGAGCACTTTGGACACAGCTGTGGACTTCGAGTTCGTGACGACTCGGCACGGAAGCTGTCTTCTAAGTTAGTTGATGTTCAGCAAATAATTGATCGTGCGGATACTGGATGGAAGGACTCATCTCCCTGCTGTTATCAAGACTTTGATCAATATTCTAAAAATCCCGTGTCGGGTCGATGTGGACCCACCGTGTATACCGTGTATACATATCAGCAAGGAAGCAGTACGCATCGCATCAGGTAACTGGGAGATTGAATCCATTGCAATCTATCTGTCTCGGGGGTTCTACGACCACTCACCCAAAGCAAGATTTTCTTCCCGCATCCCTTACTCCAACCATATCCCTCACGATGAGGTATGGCGTGGAAATGAGGTCCAGAGTCTCGAAGGTTATGCATGTCACTAGCCGTCAGTGCGATTCTTAGCTACAATCTCTTATATTGAAGCTTCTAAGAAACTGTTGAACTTGTTCTTCCCCTTTTCAAACTTTTCAAATCAACATTCTGTTTCCATCATATGATATTTGTCACTTCCACTAGTGACAACACCCGACTGCGTCAAGCTGCATGAAAGTAAGACCCGCCATTTTAGTTCATGAAGATGTACCGACCAGTCGTTGTGGTTGAAGTGTTTCCAACGACGAATTACTCCAAAGCCTCCCAACGAGTAGCACCCAATTTCCTGCCCTCAACGCCAATGTGTCCATTGTCCTCTGCAAAGTCTTGTGCGAATTGTGCGCCGATGTGCAAGAGATCTATATTCGGCATATAGGGAGTGTGGTGGTCATTATTGGGAGTAGCAAGGACTCGCCCCGAACCTGCAGAAGTTTGGCTCGACTTGGATGATTGCAGTTGGCGTTCCGAGCCGCTGTTTGAAGATGAGGTGGGCGTGCATGAACGAGTGCTCGATGTCATAGTCTCCATGCTTCCTGGTTGAAGAGTCGAGCTTTCAGTATCTTTGCGGATTTCCCCCATTTCGATCGCGCAATTTCTGCTTTGCATTTGTGTTAGGGCTGTATGATCTACAGAAGTTAGCATTTAATGTTGGTCATAAAGGAAAGTCAAAGTCTAGCAAGAGCCTGAAGACTTTGGCAACTTACAGGATAAGACTTGGACTTTGGTTCACTTGGAACTAAGCCGTATTGAGCTTGAGCTTCAGCAGGCTGCAAAAGGGCAAATGTTTCAGGAGTAATGACAGATTCCTTGATATTTTCTGGCCACTAGACAAACTGCCTATACTTTGGTGAAGATCAAAAAATTTGAGGAGGCGGGAGAGGGATCAAAGCTGGAGTTTATTTGCGCTAAGTCTTTTCAAGGGGATTGAAAGGGTCGAGTTTCGTCGCCCACATCGCCCAGTAAGATATGTATTGACACGCACCAAGGAAGATGGACTAGCATTTCTGCACTTTGCATTACTAGTTCATTCCTGCCATTCGCTGTTCAAAGGCGAGGTTATGAGGGCTGCTGACCGAACAGACGAACAAGGCTTTTGGAGTGGCCATTCAATTGGTCTGTACAAAACTCGCGCACCAGAACTGCACTTTCGTCATACCTAATCCTCACAGCACACCGCGGCCCAGACATTTTTGGGAGATCTTCCTCAAGGTCATGAAGCAAACAGTGCAGTTCAGCATCGACAAAGGCCGGCTGGGGCCGGCTGGGCCTGAAGCCTCGTTTCCCATGTCCTGCATCTGCGGCCGATACAACCCTTTGCAAGGAGCAGCGACCTGGTACGCATACTTGTGGGTGACCTAAGCTGGCGATTGGTTATCGGGGGTTCATCGCTCAACATTGGTTGAACAAGCTTCCAATCCAAAGTCATAATTCCCTCCGTAGTCGTCGAACACCTGTAGGTCATCAGATTCGGTACTTTGGGTGCCGCTAGCTGGCAAGTTAAATATCGACTGTGCTGTAATCAGATTGCTGTTATGTGCGGTGTGTGGAGCTGGCCTAAGCGAGCAAAACAGACAGCATGAGCACAATGAGCCAGTCAATCAGCACTCCCGATTCAACAGGATCCAGCTAGCACCGTTGGATATCCGTACCGATAGCCAACATGCATCCCCTATCCAGCCGAGGACAGAGGGAGTGCTCTCCAACATGCATCCCCAAACCAGGCGAGGGCAGCGGGAGTGCTCTCCAACCGGGCGTCTTTGGTTTCGCTACCGACATATGTGCTGCAGCTGCATGACCCCCCTGAATAATTTCGCTTGGTGCAAAGATTATTGGGCATGAACCCGCTTGAGCAACACTTTTCAGGGGTGTCCGTGTACCGAAGCCATATGCGTTTCTGTAAGTGACCCCCCTCGAGACCCCTTCCCGGCCCTCTCGCCTATGAACCCTCTTCACCCACCCCCACCCTAACCTGCATCACAAGAGCGGTTGCCTCGCTGCAGTTCAACACACCTACGTTTGGAGAGATGTGTGATGCACGATGTATGTGGCAGTCAGGTAAGGTAGATCGTACTGGTTGCCTGTTGTCAAGCCACCATTTTCTATTGTCAGAACTGGCAAGCGTTGCCCTGCTGCGATTTCCCTCACCCGCCCAACTCGACCTTCACCCAAGTCCGGCCACAGCCGAAAGACAGCAGCTTGCAGACGCCACCAAAACTGCACTTTTGATTTTGACCACGATCAATATAATGGTGCAGAGAAGAAATGCGCTTTCCTCGACTCACCATATATAACTATAGCACGTCGTCTTTGCGATTCAATCTCAACCACCCTTAGAATTCTTCTGGCCCACTGTTGTCCTTTGTCTACTTTTCGTGCCACCTCGCTCGCAGCCTCGCTCGCAGCCTCGTCCTATTCATTCTTACAGAGTTTCCCACTGTACAGCCTCTGGAGGCTACGAGACGCCACAATGACGTTCAGTTGGGGAGACGTCAAGGATGAGATCGAGAGATTGTACATGAAAGAAGGAAAATCTCTTGATGAGGTGCGAGATATCTTGAAAGAAAGGCGGAACTTCAACCCTTCGTAAGTAACCGCAAGAGGTCAATTTTGTAGCGACTATCGTTGACGTTGGCAAGGGTACGCGCCTACAAGGATAAATTCGAGGAATGGGGTTACAAAAAGTACAATCGGCGACGCAGGGAGCCTCTAACCCAAACTCGTGACCTTATTAGGGACCTTGACCTTGTGAAAACCACGGAGATCGCTTCAGCGTAAGTCCTCTTCTGTATTGAGTATCTCAACATGGCTAAGTCAGCTGCATAGGTTACTCGCGAACTCAGACTCAGAAGCCGTCACGGCCAACCTGGGACAAGTCGAACAGGAATTGGAACTCCTGGCATCTGACGCCAGAGAGCAACAAATGGTTCTCTCCAAGGCATCTCGAAAACGTCGCCGAGAAGATGCAGAGACAGATATAGATGAAGTCAAGCACTCAATACAGAGAGTGTGAGTGCTTTCTTGCCACATTGATGCAGGGATTCCAACTAAAACTTTCAGTGCCAAACTTGAGGCTTCATTTACTCAGATGAGGAAGACTCTTGAAAGGGTAATGACCTCTGTTCACGTTCAGACAGCTAGACCGACAGGGTTTGCTTCGTGCTGGAAGCAAGCACCTATGACTTTGGAGGATGCCCACGGAGAGCTTCTACCTCTTCCCCTTGAGTTGGTGGTTTCATGGGAGGTAAGCCATATCTGTACACTAATCAATCATATCTGATCGTTGACTTGTCGCAGATGCTCGACAGTATTCTTCTCGCCCACTTTCGGACTCTCGATGGGGAGAAAAAGGTCCAGAAAAGAGAGTTTCAAATTGAGGATAGCATGACTGGAGACGCTTTGAGCCGAAAAAACCCATGGTCTCAGATTTGCAAACCAGGACGGAAGATTGATATGAGCATGATATTCAAGGATGTCGGCAAGACCAGTGTCGTTTGCCCAGGATGTAACACCATATCAAAAGAGAAAATGGGTATCCAGGTAGAATGGTAAGTTATTCCGCCCTTATTAGAACATATATTAAGCTGAACCCTAATTAGTTCAAATCCGAATTGCACGATGATATTCCGCACGGAGGATGACGAGGACACTGCCGAAGCATTTCAAGGAGAGCCTCCACACCCGGTCCGGTCGACGAGTATGGAAAACCATCGTTCTCATTTCAACGGCGGCGAATTCGAAGATCGCCCTGGAATGTTCAAACGAGTCATCATTCGTCTCCTTAGAAATAGTTTATGGATGGAGTCGCACGGAACAATTCGCCCTGGCGATTAATCCAAGCCAATGAGCAAATTGCGGAAGAAGAGAAGGATCCATTCTTTACTCTGCTTGAGCAGATGGCTGAGTCCGAACACTGGCGTGGTGGCCCAACGGAGTTCGATTTCCTTTTGGACGGAGGACTAGAGTTAGGAACACCCGCTTCATTAACGCTGAGGCCGAATATTGCAAGCAGTCTTGACTTCATGGACACATGGGCATCCTACATAAGCCCATCAATCGCTCCAGAGGAAGCTGATTGGCTCCAATTGGCTTCCGACCAAGCAGCCAGTTCCTCCTATGAGCCGTGGCAGGATCCGCAACGAAAATCTATGAGACCATTTTTATCGGCTCATCAGCGATCTGACCTTAATATTCATGGCTTCTCGGGCATAGCCTACGACGAGTCAACTCCAAGGCCACGCATCGACTCTTCAATACCCACATCAGCCGACGATGTCCTAGCTGCTGCTACTCTCCTGAAAAATGGACTACCTGGTAGAGGAGTGTCGGTACATAATGGAACGTTTTTACTCAATATTCCAAAATTTTCAGATCCTGCAACCTACGAAGTCGGGCCTCAGGCCTCAGCTCAAGAGGTGCCGTCTGTATACCCCGACTTGAGAAATATGGTTTGGCCCATAGACGTCGATGCCATTGCCGCCGAGGGACCACAGGAATGGAAGTGGTTGACTATGAATCTTTGAGGACTCCGAGCGCAGCGAAGTTTCTTTCGCCCATCTGACACTGGATTGACTTCCTTCAGAGGATGAAGGAGCGATGAGATAAGGACGATGTTTGAATCGAAGAAACGAATTGTCTCCCTGAAAACTCAATGGGTTTCTATAAAAACCTAATGGGGTTCCATAGCTACGAGCTTACTGAAATGAGTTTATCTCAGATGAAAACTGCCGAGGTCTCTTAAATGGCAAATTTTGAGCCTTCAGAGTCCAAATCTGTATTGGTGTTAGAAACATTGTCCTTGAATAGTAGCTTAGAGCTCTATGACAACAGACTGCTGATTTTCGGACCTTACGGCACTTCGCCTATGTGTTGTCTAGGCCTCATGATTGGCGTATTGACAGAGCTGTAGCCATGGAGTATTTAATCAGAGATTGTGTGAACTTGTAAAAGAACGGAAATATGACATGCTGTAACTATCTTGAAATACGCTTTCTATGTTGGACTTTTTTTCGGACCCTGAGATCTCCATCTCCTAGTGCAGAGCTATTCGTGTTGTCATGGCAACTGCTCGGCAAAACACGAGCTCTCGAAGCGGAACCTCATTGCTTCGACAAACTAACCAAGGATTGACAGAACAGCGGGCAAGTGTCGCCGCACATTCGAATTTCCATCGCAGGCGTTCCTTCACTTCTTTCTCTTCCTAGTATCTCCTAATTGGCCCGCCATGTCTGTCCGAGGTAAGCAATTCCAATGCGCGTCGTACTTCCAGCTGACAATACTCGCAGTGGTCGCAAGAATTCGCCCACTCCTCGACAAGGAATTGGATAAAGACACGATTGTACGCGCAGAAAGCAGCGGAGATGGGAAGGCTATGAACATCGTGCGGATTCCTAATCCCAAGAACGAGGCAGAGGAGTTCAGTTTCACGTTCAATGGCGTTTATGATATGGAGACGACACAGGAAGAGCTTTTTACGAACGAAGGTACGAGGCCTGATCCACGCCAATTGAATGCGCTGATCAAGAACAGTCGCGCCCCATTTGAAGTCTCTCTTCCAGGGCCTCGATGTCACGATTTTTGCATACGGCGTTACGGGGACTGGGAAGACGCATACCATGAGAGGAGGGCTGAAGCTTGCGGAGAGAGGAGTGATTCCGCGACTACTCAGTGGAATCTATCGACGTGGGAAGAAGATTACGAAGGATTCTGGTGGGGAGACAGAAGTCACAGTCACGCTCTCATACTACGAAATTTACAACGACAAGGTCTACGACCTATTCGAGTCTCCTGATAAGCGCTCTCTGGCCGGCTTACCCCTGCGCGAGAAAGATGGAAAGACAGTGGTCGTAGGGCTCTCAGAACGAGCTTGTGATGATTTGAAAGACTTTGAGAGACTCTACATTGAGGCGAATAATAATCGAAGTACAGCGGGCACGAAGCTAAATGCGCAGAGCAGTCGGAGCCATGCGATCTTGATGGTCAAGGTTATCCAAACGAACGGGGACGAAACTCTGATGAGCACGGCTTCGGCGATTGATCTGGCAGGTTCAGAGGACAATCGACGGACGGATAATAATAAGGAGAGATTGGTGGAGTCAGCTAGCATCAACAAGAGTTTATTCGTGCTGAGCTCGTGCATTGATGCCATCGGACGTGGGGATAAGAGAATTCCGTAAGTGTCTGAAGATCCCACCGGCTGATAGCTGGGGAAGTCAGAGCTGACAGGAGTTGATTACAGCTATCGAGAGAGCAAAATGACGAGAATTCTGAGCCTGGGCCAGAACAACGGTATCACTATCATGATCTTGAATTTAGCACCATTACGATCTTACCACCTCGACACCCTTTCAAGTCTCAACGTCAGCTCTCGAGCGAAGCGGATAGAGGTCAGAGAGATAGAGAACGAGGTGGTATTCACGCAACCACCGCGAAAGACAGCATCGATTACGGGAACATCAATTCAGCGCCAACCACTGAGGCCGCTGGCCAACGCCCACAACACTCATGTAAATGGAGCATCTCAGAAGGGAGACAAGCCTGCAAAAGCATTCTCGGTGTACTCGGATAGAAGCAAGCCTTCAGGTCCACGATCGTCTGGCACCGTACCGCAGTCTGTTCGGCGGACGAATTCCACTAACAAGAGACCCTCCGATTCTAATCTCAATTCTCGTCCAACGAAGATGGCCCGCCCTAATCCAGCAGGAGTTCGATCCAACGCAGAATTATCAGCGGCGAAGATCGAGGAAATGATCGAGAAGAAGGTCCAAGAGGCTCTAGCACATCGAGCCCTAGACCAGCCAGCACCGAAACCGCCAACTGATATCAGCGAAGCGGTTCAACGTCGACTTGAGGCACTGGAGCGGAAGATTGAGAGTGGCGAGGCCGAAGAAGCAAGAGCAGAAGGCCTACGATTCTTGCTTATGGCAAAGCAGCATAAAGAACGAGGGGAAGATACCAGTGCGTTGAAGATGTACGAACTTGCGACGCCTTTCTTCCCGGGCCAAGAAAAGCTTCAGAAGAAGATCGACAATCTTCGAGCCAAGATTCAGGCTAAGAGAGACGAGGTAGCCAGGGCATCCGCTTCAAATTTCATAGAAACTCGAAAGGCACCTGCCCTAGCACCAATCTCGCTCCCATCACCAACATCCTTTGAAGAACCGCAAGAGGAAACCCACTCCAAATCACGCAGAAAAGTGAATGCAGATTCAGACGATGAATTCAACGGCTCCGCAGTGATCCAACACGAGGATTACGAAGATGACGATAGCTTCTCCTACAAAGCCTCGAAGCCCAAGAAATCCAAAGCCTCCAAATTTGTCCCCAAAACCACACTTCGGATCTTCGCCGACGACACGGACGGGCCCTTGACTCCTCGAACTCGACATCTTCTTGATATTGTGAATTCGAGAGATATTGCAATGATCAAGGGGTTAAGTGGTGTTGGAGCAAAGAAGGCAAGGGATCTGGTTGAGTTCTTGGAGTTGCAGAATGAGGATGAGGGCGGCAATATTAGGACTTTGCAGCAGTTGATTGCGGTTCCTGGATTGGGCAAGAGGAGTGTGGAGCGGGCTTATGAGGGCGTCAGTGCTTTGCTTGTTTGATTTTGAGTATGATTGTGTGGCGGTGAGAAGCGTTGCATTGTTGGAGTTTTTGAGCATTGTTTGGACTGTGGAGTTTATTGTTTAGTTTTGAGTAGCTTTTGAGGATAAGAGACGAGAGGGTTGGGCATGGATATCGAATACTAGGAATGTATTATCATTGCCCTTTCTGCATGGAGAACGTGAGAGGTGAAACGTGGTCTTTAGAGGTTTTGTAGCAGATCATACTCAATGTACCAGAGAGTTCTGGTACATTGGGATATCTTAGTGAAAATCTGATCGAGCTCTGCTAGGGTGAATATGTTCGCTCGACTCAAGATTTTGTCCCTAGTCACACTTAATGTAATACTAATTCTGGTGCAATGGGCTGGTGCTTCAAGTCTGGAATGTCGTCTTTCTTCCATTCACTTAAGCCACGTTTAAGTGTAACATAGGACTTGAGGCCTGAGGTCAACCCCGACTATTACTCATTCTTCGGGAAATTCTGTACATTGAGATGTTAACCAAGTATTCTATTTTGCTTTCATCCGATCTCGCCTTTCTTAATAGTCTCCCTATGAT
The DNA here is from genome assembly GCA_002865655.1 of Hyaloscypha variabilis F. NCBI lineage: Eukaryota > Fungi > Ascomycota > Leotiomycetes > Helotiales > Hyaloscyphaceae > Hyaloscypha > Hyaloscypha variabilis. The sequence continues at coordinate 1,148,818 of KZ613943.1, read as the reverse complement.
TGACACATCAGTACCGAACGAAACCCATTCCCCTTTTTTAAGCGACGGCCATCAAGATCCACCACCTTTCATCCCTTCAATCAGAAAGCAGCTTCGTTATCCAGTGTCTTTTTGAAACTTCTCATGGGCACTTTCGGGGCATATTGGGGGCGTTTCGAGGGCAATATTCGTGCAGTGGGGGCTTTTCATCCTAAGGCCATCCCTTCCTTACATTCGACTTTCACGCTCGAATGGCCCAACGACCTCGCCATAAAGCTTTGTTACTCATCTGGAGCACAAATTTGAGGTTAGTTCCAGCTTCTGCCATTGCAATTAGCTGGTATTTTAAATCTCAACAGGGAAGCTTGAATGATTAGGATCTGTTACGTCAGCTACCATTGTTGTTTACCGATTCATTGGCACTCTGCGTTCTCGGGAAGTCGCTTGCTTTACCTTAAACCTTCACGTTATCCGGTTATGAGTGTGTGCAGAACAAGAGACAAATTCAAAGTTCAAGGTTGAAAACAGCAAGGGTAAACTACCAAAGGCGTGCACAGCAGACAAATTTGTAGGAAGACACAATCAAATGCTCAAGATCAAATCCACAAATCTCGTGATGTTGAAATTACTTAGACCGACGAGAAACCAATAAACAACCAGACATGGATTCTGAGTGGTCATTCAACTCACATCTACATCCCCTTCTTCTTCCCTCGCTAACAAAATGGTATCAACAAAACAAGCAAAAGAGTTCCCCACCAAGCTCTCGCGCGAAAGCTGGGCGACTACATCTGCCCTAGGATTTCAATTCTCAGGAAGAGTCTAGGTTTTTTAATCTCTTGACTATTACGGAAGTGATGACCTCACCGGACATTGGCTAATGTGGTAGGAGTGTTGAATGGCTGCGTTCATGCACGAAGGGCGTGAGAATGGATGAAAGACGGCTTATCGAGACATACACATACGTCTGCCTTGAGAATTTTCATGTTATGGGAGATTACGGTATCGGACAGGATGGAGGAAGACGGAATGCGGAGATGGGGATGGGAGAAAAGCTGTGTGGGATGAAGGGAGCGCTGTACAAGATCCATTACGACTCGACTCTATGCTGGTATGTATGTACTCATCTCATCTCATCCAATCGCTCGCTCCATCGCTCTCTGCTCTATCCCTCTAACGGGTATGACTTGTCAGGTGAAAAGCAACCTCCTATCCAAACGCCTATGTTCATGTTCATGATGCCAAACGAGTGAGCCATGCGCGCGATATGCTGTCCAAACCTATCCAACACTCCCACCAAGCCATCTACAACACCCTCTTTGAGCAGCCTTAACAAAGTAGGAGAGGCAAGAAGGTAAGGGCGGGTGTCAAGCACCCAACACCTCGCTCTCCTTCAACTCCCACCTGTCCTCCTGCAGCCCCTTCAACGCCTCCTTCCCTTCTTCGCTCAGCTCCGGCCGTCCCAGCGGCGTCACCGCACCGACGAAGAACCGCGGCTGCCATTCGACGCCGCTGTCTTCTCTCTCTTTCGCCTTGGCTCTTTGCCGCTCCTCTAGCTCTTGTTTTAAGGTCGTGGCGCGAGAGAACTGGCGTGCGGTGATGGCTTCCGTGACGCCGGACCAGAAACGCAAACTCTCGTTAGGAAGCTGCTGCTCTGTTGGAGGAAGGATTTTGGGTGCTACAGAGAGGGGTGCGAGGTCAATTAGGGGGATGAGTTGATCCTATTCCCGTCAGTAAATCGTACTCCATAAAACTAAATGAGAAGGAGGATAGGGGGAGGCAAGCATACAGATTTCGGTCCCAGCGAGAAAAACATCTTCTCCCTCCAGTTTCCTGATATCCGCGCCAGTACGTCCTTCTCCGGCACGTCTCGTATCCGCACTTTATCGTCTTTCTCTGGATCATATCTGAAAACCACCCCCTCGACCTTGTTCTGCGTCTTGCCGAGCCAGCCTTCTTCCATGTAGTGTAATATTGTCTTGATCTTCGTTTTCTCGCAAGTGATATAGCATTGGTCGCCTACCGTCACACTTAGACTGCCACGGAGTAAACCACCGAGGTGAGCAGCGGGATGCGTTAGCTGGTACGTCTCATTATCTCGCTTTGCCAGCGTGATGAAGATTCCCAAATTATGCTCCCCGGGCGTGACTTTGATGCTCGTGCCCGTGAACTTAGCAGACAGTTGATCGAAGCCCCGTGCCGTCAAGCCCTTTTCCGGACAGTCAACGAAGAAAGCCGAGACTGGCGGATGATGGGACGTCTGCTCCGTAAGATATGAGACCTTGACCTTATTCCCCAATTTAGGCGCAGGAACAACGTCTAAGCTGCTGATCTTCGGGATGCTGGACGAAGAAGCGTGCCTCGAGCCGTTCGGGGTGTGTTTCCCGGACTTGATGGAAGAGGCTGCACTCCCGGTCGTGGAGGCAGCCTTGATTGCCGCGATCGCCGGAGCATTATCCTCCACTTCCCAATTACACTATCTACAATCAGTCTCCATTGTAAGAGCGGGACCCGACGGCCTCCTTCCTAGGCCAATATCTTACCCTAAAGAACTCCCCCAGCGTCGAATTGTAGGGCTTGCACGGCTTCCCCTTCACGTACTTCAGATCCTTCGTGAACCAGAAGCGCAGCACCTCCAGCATGCGCTCGAACTCATCGTTCGAGTCGCCGATAGCGACGAATGTGTTCGGTTGGTCTAGGTAGTTCCAGTACTCGAGGTTAGGCGTCGGCTCCAAAAGCTGCGCAGGCAACGAAAACCGGACAGAGGCAATGTCTGCTACGCCGATGAACCTACAAATGCCCAAGACATTAGCCCATTCCTATAAAGAAATCCCTTTCTGCTCTTCTCTCTCCGGAATCTCCTGGTGCCCTGAAACCGCCAGCTGAAAACACAGCAACACTAGCGCATCGCCACAGCGGTGTACATGTCCTCCCCTCTCGCCGCAGGTAACACTCACTTCCTCAGAATCCCCAGAAACATCCGCAGCTTGCTCGTATCATCCGGGGATTTCTCCGCAGCATTCGCGCCCGCCGCGGCCTCCGTCTCGCTGGAGGTTGACGAGGGCGCGGTGCTGGCCGGCGAGTCCTCGAAGGAGCCTGAGCTGGTGGACGCCATTATATAAATAAGCTAGCTATGCGGTCTAGGATATGATAGAGGTAGCACTGTCGCGTCGCACAAGGAGATCGATGGAGTGGAGGGAGAATAAAATATCCGGGGCTGTATTGTGCTTGTGCAGAGGGAGTGAGGTTCCGTGGTTGGACTGAGCTGTGACGTTTGACGCGGGTGGGTGCGCGATAAGGTTCCGATAGGAGAGCCAAGGCCTTGACTCGAAACTTTGCTCAAACTCACTGGTTCTTCACCACTTTCACTTTCAAAAGTATTTACGAATAGCTTGTCAAATCGAGAGGTGAAAGATGGGATGGTTGAGAGAAAGAGGGTACTCTGGTCACGATCCTATTTTAGCTGTGTCCGAGGCTCGCGACATACTTCGAGGACGTCGTCGACCCTTTTCTTCGAATCAGAGGAGCACGGGAGGCCGTGGTTGGCTAGCGAGGCAACCTTAGTCATGGCGCCTTCGAGGTCTCGAATCTCCAGATAGAGAGACCTCTGGTAAAGTTTTATCCTAAGGCATTCATTCCTTCCTCGTGTTGAGTATTCAGGATTCTGGTCATTTTGCTGCTTTGGAATGGAACTTTAGGGGTCCATCGTATCAATGTTTCTCCTACGGCAGTTGCCGCAGTAAGTGCTCATCCAATCTTCTCCTACAGCACTCTCCCCTTGCATGGCTCGCCTGGCTTTCCACGCCTCACTCCAACAAAGATCCGAACGACTCACCGCACCCTAGGACTCAATCTGATAAGTCCCTCTGCCCCTATCCTCCCTCGCTGACCCCCCTCCTACTTGTCAAAAATGCACATATAGCCCAGGTATATCCTCTATCACTAACGGGGTTTTTCTCGCCATCGGCGATTCCCGTTCTGTCCATCGAGGCGCGCACGCCTTGTCCAGATGAGCTGTTCACCTCCTTGGCGAGCACGACACCGCGGCTCGAAGCGGTAGTCGCGACCCCACAGTCCTCGGGGCAGGCTCTGAATTGGACTTGCCTTGCGGTGCTGCGCCGTACAGCATCTCACTATGGGAATTCGATTGGCGAGGGGAAGATGATGCGGCTTTTGGTGGTAATCATCTCATAAGCTGAAGCGCAGTGGATGCACCTTGAATGCATGAAGGGTTCGGTATGTGGGGTGCGGTGCGGTGTCTCTCGCAACAACAGATGATTGAATGTAACAATAGGTCTTGGTGTGGCGAATATAAAATCCGGGTCAGGAACGAGGGAGACTCGGTTGCAGTTCGGATCGGTAGGTGAGGGTATTCGCGCAAGTGGTTCTCAGAGGCCAGCTCCCCGGGGCCGCGATGGAGATCCATCGTATTCGCGCATGGCAAGTAGGCATCATGGCTTCATGGCTTCATGGCTTCATTTCATGGGAGAGCTTCCAAGGAGAAATTCTTACCTAGCGCCGAAGCTGCCAAGACTATGTGGAATTCTTCCAGGTTGCCTTTTGCAGGGTGGGATCGGTGGCTTTTGGCACTATCGAAGCCCGTTGAAGATCTCATCGGGTACCGGATGTCAGACTCTGGACCCTTGTTACATCGCTTCCGCGTTCCCACCCTCGCTTCACCCACATGAATAGAAACAATGACATCATACCTTCCCCGTACTCAAAGACCTCTGATGATCCATTCCTCCATCGAGTTTGCAGATCTAAGGGACCTCCGAGAAAGTTATAAAAAGAACCCTCAAAGCCTCATTGTTCCGAAGTGATTGACAGTCAACCTTACAAACTTAATATCGAAGCGGGGCGTTCCTGGACTGCTCCCTGCGCAAAACGAGGCGATGACGGCGACTATGCTGAAAATGTTCGATTGTGTTGCGGTGGCGACAACCGGGTAGGCTCTTTTTCCAGCGGTCGAACAAATTGCTGCAAGGAGACGAAGGGTAAAGATTAAAACATGTGCAAAGCGGTGTCCCAAACGTCTTATTGGGTGCATGCCTCCCTGGCTGTTGTAACCTTCGACGGCTATACATGACGGATGGGGTGTATGCCCCTCGTGCGTTGTCGTGGGCTATGATGGAGAAGCGGGCGGTAGTTGAGAATGGTCTCTTCAATGCCCCTGGCGAGAGCTTAGAGCGGCCTGTGGCTGGTGAGACCTCAGCTTGACAGTCGGCCGGCGACGGGAATTACTGTTTGTGGGCGGCGGCGGCGGGGGAATGCCCGTGAGCGGTGTGCTTCACAAGCTCAAGATTCATGACAGACTTGCAGTGACCTCGTTGAAGTGGTGATGCAAGTGTAACTCCTGCAGAAGATAAGGCGTGAACATAGGGGAGATGATAGGCTTGAGCTTGATGGCTCGTCCACCATATTGCGCGGCTTCCAAGCCACCTACCTGTAGTCAATGTGACCCTTTGCAACATCGGATGGGGGCTTGCTGGCCTGAGCCTCACTTCTCACTCAATGGTGGTGCTTCAAGTGCGCCTGTTTCAGGGGGCGCGCTAGCTGCTTCCCCAGATTTCCCGCCAGCTGCGAAGGTCCAGACTCTGTCTCGACGACGTAGTCCCAGACTCCAACACTACCCTGGCAGGCATTACGATGCTTCAAATAGTCGTGCATGAGAACCGGCAGCAGCAGCTTGTGTCACGTCTCCGAGTTGATCTTGTCAATAAGAAGAAAGTCTGCTCATCAACTGATCAATTACACAGCGAATGAGGATCGTAAAAGAAAACTAACAATGACGTCAGTGTGAATCTGCACCCCTCGCTTTCTGCCGGCTGCCCCTGTGCCGAGCACTCTCAAACTCGACCTCTCGAGAAGTCTCAGACATCGGGACGGATCTTATACGGGAATGAAGTCCCACGAGCTCGTCCAGAGCCGACGACGTAAGTCGATTTAGAATTGTGGAAGGGGCTGAGTTCGAGTCTGTCACTGTATTGTTGTATACACAACGCCAACCCTGGTTGATCATAGCTGCAGAAGTGATGCAACGCAGGAGCCTGACAGATTGGCGTACAGCAGAAAAAGCAGCTTGACAAGAGCAATAGCAGCGTGTGACAAGGTGATAAAAACAATTCAAGAACAAAGGGGAACAGAGGTTCTCATCAACTCCCAACGCACTGCGCTGTCGAGAAAACTACCCCGCTTCTGTGGCTCAATTATTATGTCTCAGGCTCAGGAATCCTTCAATGCTGACTTCAGCAGCTCTGACCGAGAAGAGCAGTTGATGAGGCCTGGCGACAGCGGAGAAGAAATGGGTCGTTCTTGTACGTTTTGATTTGCTTCATGAGCGGCAGAGAGGACGTCCACACTGTCTAAAGCAGCCCCTGCGCTAACACACGGGAAGAAATGTATTGACGCAGTCAAGCCACGCACTCTCGCCACACTTAAACCACTTTGAGGAAGATTTACGTGTGGCTCAGTCAATGGCCACGAGTCTAGAAGCTTTCGTTTCGCGCTTTGTTGACCAATCGCTGGTTGAAACTTCTTTGCCCTCCGCAGCGAGTACTGTAATCTGAGTTTAGGATGGAATTTGTGGGATCCCCGAGGTTCAGACGCAGTGGCTGATGGGCCCGCTCTCAAAGCCCATTGGCGAGGTGACCTAAAGTTGGTGACAGACCCCTCAAATTTACCCTTTGCGTGCCATGCCATTTTAGTATCGAAACGCATCTTCCTGCAATGATCGACGAGTGTCGGAGATGCCCCAAAATGTAACCTTAGATCAGATCGAGAAGCGACGTCGTTCGAGGCCCCGTCTCGATTCAGTTGTGGCTGTGCATCTGAGGGAGAGTTGACGGAGGGAAACTGGAGATAGACTTGTTGCACTTTGAGAGCCACATGTCAATGGTCGAGTGCTGAGCGCGATCGAAGGATGATCTTGAATACCATGAATGAAGCAACGCTCACCTCTGAGGGTTGCAGAAGCATCGCTGGGGATTGACTTATTCTAGTGCTCTCATCTTACGCTGCAGCATTTAGAAACGCTCCGAGCCAATGATTGGTGAAAGGCCTCATCATATGACTGTGCCCTAAACAAACGATTATGCACTCTCGACATCTCTCCTTTCGTTACCGTTTGTCCTCGAAAGGTGGACGAAACAGATGCGACAGTTACTGGGGAAGGAGTCCAAGCAGAGCTTTCGTCCCAGATAGGCACTTTGCAAACATCATGCTCATCGGCACCGCTAAAATCCATTGACCTCATAATTGCGGGTAAAAGTGGACGATGCTGAGATCGTGGGATGTCCCACCGAAACGGCCGGAAAATTAGAAGGACCCCGGGCGCAATGGACGACATCGAAACTAATTTGGCTAAGGGATAAGAGAATCCCCAATTCAGAAGCATGACCGTGGTGATAGCGGAGAATATAACTTCGAGAAGGCTTTCTCCCACAGGGTCCCTGGCCCGTACGGGAAGTGACAGAAGAGCTGATCCGGAGAGCGTTTCCGCGGCTTACCGTCCTGGGCGAAGAATAATATTCCGGGGCATGTAAACGCAAATTTGAGGTCCGGAGCGCGAGGTTTGAGGAGTGCTTCTTCCAAAAGGTATGACGGCATCAGTAATTTGGACAACCATGCAAAGAACAACGGCCTGAGTGCGGAGCCCCTGCCGTGGCGGACATGCACGAAAGGCACCTAATTCGCCTCATCTCCGAGGACATTTGCAATCTTTGGTGCTTGTATGGGGAAATCGATGTTTGCATGAGCCATGTCGTTGAAACAAAATAACGTTTACGTTCGCGGCACTCCTGGGAGGAAATCCGAGGTGTCGATCACTGTGGCTGAGAGCCGACTTCGAACCATTCGTGTGCATCGGGGTCCAAATGTCAGCGTCGATAGCTTCGATACCATCAACCACCGCGGTGCGAGACCCTTTGCACCTTAGCTTCGGGAGTTGTTGCTACATCGAATAGAGCGGCCCAGACGCATTGTCAAGCAAGGTGGGATGGATTCAGAGCTGCTTGATCACAGGACTAAGGACCTGTGTGTATCCCGTTGGACTGAGAGAGATCCACCGTAGCGTGCGATGCACCCCAAGCAAAGAGCTATCGCCGGCAGACGCGCCTTCAAGGCGCCATCGGAGTGCTGCCCAAGAGCAGAGGTATAAGAGACAGCGCTATGCGTGAAGTGACGGCGATGTTTGGAATTCGGCACACGCCCGTCGCACGAAGAAAAAGGTGACAGGGACGAGGGCACCTGGTGCGTTGCAGGATGGATGGGAGAAGAGAATGGCATCACGAAAGAGCCGGTGATCCAATGCGATTTCAGGATGGGATACTGGTGCTGCCTGCCATGCGCCAATAGCAGCCGGCAACCGTGTCTCAGCCTGGACGTCTGACGATTGACGAGTGGGTGGCATTGGCGGGGACGGCCGCCCATCGCCGGTGTGTATCGAGACAACAGGCCACCACGCAGCAGGTGCTGGAGTCTTCAGAACGAGTGCTTTTGTAGCAGCTTGCACACCACGATAATTCATACGCTATGCGCAGAGGATTTCGTCTGGCTGGCCCAGCACAGCAGCAGTCGTCTGGGCCGCGCTGTGAAGTGTGTCTGGGCACGGGAGACAATTGAGAGATTCGAGATTGAGATTGGGATAGCGTGGCTTTACTTCTGGAGGTCCCCTGCCCATGTCCTCGGGAGGGGAGGAGAGCAGAGAGGAGAGGGTGAACTGTGCCCTCGGCAGGCGCTTGATGTCGTCTCGTCCCTCCATGAGATAGTGAGTGAGTGCCTCCCTCGCTCACTCCTCGCTCGTCCGTCGTTGGCTGCAGGCAGACATGGATGGCCCCATCCACGCTTTCGTGCAGCAATTCGCCATGGTGCGAGGAAGGGCAATCATGACTCCCTCGCCACTTTGCCTGTTCGATGATCGTTTCCCCATGCGACGAGGCTGTGGCTGAGGCCTCGATGGCGCACACGCAACTTTGCTAGCCCCCCAAGCCCCAGCGTCGCTGCTTTTGAGGTCCCCATTGCTAAAGTGCCAGCCTATGCGCCTTCCAAGCTCCCAGCGTTCGGCGGCCCCACTGTAGTTCGGTGCGATGCTATGCTGTGCTGTGCTGTGTTGTGCCTGTTTGTCCACGGTCCTGGTCGTGATCTCGCGCGGCCTCCACCACCTCTTCCCACCTCCCAGCTTCTACTGCATGCCATGCCTGCGCCCAGGGCGTGAAAGCTATCCCATCCGTCTTCCCTTGCCCAGCGAAGCTCTTCCCTTCCCATCCCTTCCCTTGTCACCGGCCCTACAGTGCCCTCCCTGCCTCCACCACCCCCCTCCCCTCCCCTGCTCGCCCTTGCCCCTAGACACTATAGAGAGGCCCAGGGAAAGGTTCGCTGCAGCCGTGCGTGTGTTCTTCCTAACGGTACGTGGGTACCGCCGATTATTCCTCTTGCGTAGTTGGCTCTCTACGGTTCTGCATCTGTTCCTATGGACCCCCATGTCGACCTCTTCTCGAACTCATAAGTGGAACTATCCGTCACGACCCTCCCCATTCACCCATCACTCCATATAACATCAGCCTCCTCCTCCTCCACGAGCACACTGTGCCACTTTACACAATATACACGTAAAGTACCGTACCATCACGCTCGCTACTACCGTGCTCCAACGTCGCCCTCGATCAGTCTGCATTGACTACATGCTTCGAACAACTACCTTCCACGCTCCACCGTCTTGACCGTCTCACACCACGGGGAAACAAAGCCTCCCGGAGCTGTCGAATTTGAATGAGTGAGCTGCTTCCAGCTCAGCCTCCAACCAGATGTTTCGAAATCGGTAAGTCACCTCCCACCCACAAGTGCTGCAATATGCGCACACGGCTTATTCCAGCTCCTTGCTGCATGGGCGGCCATATTCCACTGGGATATGTGATGTGCATGTGGGTTGTATTTGTTGGTAGGGGAAGCTAATATTGTTGCGCGCAGGACGTCGTCCCAAAAGCCTGGCGACGAGTTTATCGCCAATTTCCGCCAAACCTTCCCCGAAGTTGCAGTCGCGACCTCGTCGGCGGGCTCAGGCTCTGGGAATAACTCCCTGGGCGACGCCATCGCGGGCGGGCCCCATACAGATCGGTATGTAGATCTCCTCATTTTCCTGGGGTTGTTGCAACCTCGGAGCCCTAAGCGATTCCGAGTGACGACAACAGTGGAAATGGATTACTCTGGAGAACACCTTTGCTCGCAAATGAACCTCGTACGGAACTCTGCTAACTCCTCGTTCTAGACACCACAGTTTGGGGCATGAAGACATCAAAGATCTCGATCCAACGCCCAGGGCGCAACATGAAGCATGGCGATTTACTCCATCGCTCCTCGACCCAAACTCCTTTGCCTTCTCCTCCTTCGCCAATCAACCACCTGGGTACTACACCCCGACTCCAGGAGGCACGAACACCTTATATCACAACCAGGCTGGCGACCTGCATACACCTGGGATGGGTATAGGCCTGAGTATGAGCCTAGGGACCCCCCTCTCTATGCCTACGTCTGCGGATGCTCTCCACGCGTCAACGATGATGGATATGTCTGCCTTTAACCACCATATTCCTCACTTCCAGAATTACAATCCATTCGGCCATCCCGGTCAGCAGCAGCACGCCCATCACCAGCACCAGCAACCTCAACAGCAGCAAAGTTATGCTCCATCATCCTTTGTGCATCAAGATACTGGTTACGAGACAATGGATCATGACGGCTCTCCAATGGACGACGAGGGACGCATCGGACCCATGGACACCACACTGCATCATTCTCCGGTGATGGCATTCCAACCTGCACAGTACGACATGTCTATGGCAGCACAAATGCCAGCTTCTGCCGAAAAATTCCGCTTCCACGTCACGCTGAACGCGCCGACGGCAATGATAAAACATTCAGACGAGATTCCAGTCACCTACCTCAACAAGGGCCAGGCTTATTCTGTCTCGATTGTGGATTCTGCCCCCACACTGCCTCTTCCTCCCGGAGCTCGGTACAGGACGTTCGTTCGGATCTCTTTCGAGGATGAGCAACAGAGACAACGACCCGCCACTTGCTGGCAGCTCTGGAAGGAGGGACGCGGAACGAACGAGGCACATCAACGCGGTGGCAAGCTTCAGGCTGTCGAGTATGTTGAGGCCAACCAGCCAGCCGAAAGCGACGACAAGAGAACTCGAGTTGAACTCGACACTGCTTCCTTCGATGGGTTTTCCGTCATCTGGACTCCAGGTGTGAATGGATCGGCGGAGTGCAACATCGCGGTCCGATTCAATTTCCTCTCAACTGACTTCAGTCACTCCAAAGGTGTCAAAGGCATCCCCGTACGCCTCTGCGCCAAAACCGAGACTATTACAACAGGGTCGCCACGTTCAGGGCCCGAGTTTTCAGAAGTTGCTTACTGCAAAGTCAAGCTATTTAGAGATCACGGTGCCGAACGCAAGCTTTCGAATGATGTTGCCCACGTCAAAAAGACCATCGACAAGTTGAAGCAGCAGATCGCACAGGCAGAAACGGGAATGAAAGATTTTGGCAAGAGAAAGCGGACTGGGTCCACAACAAACAAGGTCCAGGCAAGTCAGCGACCTGGGAAGGTCCAGAAACACAAGAGAACTTGGTCAATGTCATCTGCTTCCTCAGCTGGAGGACGACCGCCTATCGAGGAGGACCTACATTTCAAGTTGCAGACCATGCAGGACATGTTTACCAGCACGCGGCCAGTGAGCATCTTGTATCTCCGTGGCTCTGAGCAAGATGATCCAGATCTTCATCCAGTTGCTTTGGCTGGGGAACCACTTGATCTCACCAAAGTAGATTCCAGAGGAAGCACTATTTGGCAACAGAGGACCAGTGATCGCAGCTCTACGACTGGTACTTCGTCCTTAGTATCCCCATCGCCGAGTTCATTATCTTTACAATCCCAAATTGCTGGTTCTTCGGCACCGAACGCCTCGGGTCAATGGGACAACTTCCAGTCGTTAGCACCGGCGGATGTTCAGTCATCGAATCCGCAACAACTCGCCAGCCCGCCAGATCAACTTACAAAAATACCAAAGACAGACGAAACTGGTCACTTCAGTGGCTGGATCGAGGCATTGGGAGTGGATTCTGCCTACAAGCCTCCTCCAGAACAACGACTTATAAAACCCGTCGCTTCCTTTTATATCCTCCACCGCGATGCGAACCAACCCGAAAAGCACGAGTACTATCGAGCTGTATATCTCATGCAACGAACTCTGAGAGACTTTACGAACGCCATCGCGGCGAAGTGGAACATCGAACCGACGAAAATACTACGAACGCTCCACGTTCTCGACCGTGGCCTAGAGGTCGAAATCGACGACGACGTTATTCGAGAACTCGCTGAGGGGCAGGACATTGTCATGGAGATAGCAGATTTCCACAACTCAGCAGGCTCCCAGCTAAAACGAGAATGGGAGATGTCCGTTGACGTCGCCGTCGACGGCGATAATGCAGGCAGCGCTCAGAATGTGGTCCACACCGACGGCTACGAGCTTCGACTAATGTTTTAATATCTTTTTGCTTCTACTTTAATTTTTTCTTCTTCTTTCTTTATACCCAACGGCCCTACTAATGGTCATGTAATTGTTACGGATCTCATGTGTTGTCCTAAAGGATGGGCGGGCTGCTTGAATGGCGTCGCATTGCTTTCTAAGATACCAGTTCCTGCCTTTGGAACACTTTATACTCAATATTGTTCCTTCAGTTTTTATGTAGAGGTCTTGCATTGGAAGGGCAATAGCATATTGTGTGCGACGAGATCTTGTACCGGGAAGGATTTACTTGGGACGTTGCTTTCACCTATTTCTCGAACATATTTTGCAGCTTTGGCTGTGTTTCATTCATTTCTAGCTCTTAAGGAGCGACGTATAAAGGCTTTGACGAAGACGTTATACATGGCGCGACGAAGCACACGACTACTTTTCATTTCTGTTGCAGAAGGGCGGGCGGAACTACGAGGCCCGGAGGCAGGTGGTAAATTGGCGTCTTTTGGTTATGGCTGCAGAGCCGGGGTTCCAGGAGCAGTGTCAGCCCTAAGAAATCACAAATGGAACATTGTTCACGCTCAAGCCTTCAGCTCATGATGTGCACTTCTTGAGAAATCTCGATTCATTGATTCAGATCCTCGATCCTTTGCATTCCCCTCGACAGGTGTTTGGCCGAGCCGGCGAGACGAAGAATTAGGTTCAGGAGGCGGGCGACTAAACTGGTCCAACACTGAACGTCAAACACTCTTCATTGGACGGCCCTACTCTTCGCTCCTTCTAATTTCATCTCCTGTGCCTGAGTCCAGTGGCTCAGCTGCTCAGGGGCCTTTTCCCCTCAGTTCCCCTTGGGCCTGGACCCCCACCCAACTCTGCAATCGCAACGATATCCGCGAACAACACGCAAGCTGCTAACCGATCGTCCAGATCGATAGGGCTACGTCGAACCCCGAGAATAAGGATCGTCCCAAGGTGTCGACACCAGCCACAATGATCGACTGTCGATTCCCCCAATTGGGGCTAGAAGTGGCGAGTGCTGTCGTAACTAAACATACGAAGCCATTCCGAGCACGCGGAACGGGACCAACACTTGCCAGCACAACGGTCCACTCTACACCTGAGCTAGAGCATACCAGCAGTTACAAACGATGGTCCAAGCCTAATTACGCCACACTCACTTGTCATCGTCTCAACCTACCCGCACTGGCTCTGAATCAGTAGTCCAGGTCTCGGCCTTCGGCTAGGGCTCGCTCCAGCCACTAATCGAAACGGCTCTGCCATCTAGTCGATACGTCCCATCGAAGTCGAATGACGACCACGCTGCTTTACAGCCTTCGGCAGCAGGATACCGAGAGCTGCACGGGACCATGGTGATCTCCTGCCAGGCACGGCCAGGCAGCGGGTTCTCCCCAGCATCGCGGGGCATCGATTGGGAGGGACGGGGGAGGGAGGTCTGACGACAGGAGCTGGAGTCACAGATTGCCTGCCAGCGCAGCTCGCTGCATCGTCGTGCATTGCAGCTCGCCATCCGGCCCGGAGAGGGAGGGAGGGCTCATGTGAGAGCTCTGCGTGCAGGGCTAGCGTGAGGCTTCACGGCGGGGAGGTGGGGGAGCGCTGTGGCTCGACTGCTCTGCTGTCTGCTTCAGGCAGCGAGGGGGAGGGGAGGGGAATCCCACGTGCGAGCTGTGGCTCGACGGCATGAACGAGCCACTGCGTCCAGCGTCGAGGGTAGACTAGTCTGCTGCAAGAGCAATGCAAGAGGAGGCCGGGCAGACGAGTGAGAGGTGCTGGTGCATGGATCCGGCGTCCACAAGCCACAACGGTGAGGGCAGGCGAGCCACAGCTACGTCTCGATGGGCGAAGATCGGCGCGGGGAACTCTGGGAGGGTAAAAGCGGTTCTGGACGTCGCTGTGACAGATGGAGGAGGAGATCGCCAAGCGATGACGAGAAGGACCCCTGCCGATCGACAGTGAGCAATTCGGATCATCTTCTCATCAGCCTATTCTGCACGATTACTGAATCCGGGAGGCAGCATGAGGTAGAGGATTATGCTTTTGGACTGAGATCAGCTGGCGTGGTTGCGAGCGCGGATGAGCCATTTTCCTCCGGCCGATGCGATCGAGGCAGAGGAAACTCTATTCAAAGTAAAAAGCTTGATCGGACGTCTGGAGCGGTGTAGAAAGAAATTGAGGCATCCCTAGAACTCTGATAGATAGCTTATTCTTTACTGGAAGCTGGCCTGGACCGGCATTGATCAAGTGATCGAATAGGGGGGTTGGTTGATTATATCACGTGACTTGACCCAACCCCTTTTACCCCCACGGTGTCGTGTTTGAAGGAAGTGGCCGCTCAGCCGCATTGATGAAGTTGTGCATGCATTAGTTTTGTTATTAGAGAATATTTTCTGGTTGTATATTTGACGTGAAAGGGACGGGCCCGTCAGATCTAACATCTTGCCAAGGAGCTCCGGACCGCCTAAGTGTACTGAGCCATCTCGTAATAGAATCTTACAAACGTTCATCCGTCCGGGAGACCATAGGACCGAAATGTATCCGCTCTTCGTTATTCCCTATCCTCTTCAATTTCAAACCCTCGTAAATAGCGGAAGTTCTGGATAAATACATATTCCGTCTCGAGCCAGCTGCCAAGCGGTGGCGAGAAAAGGAGAACCGTTATATCTCGTTGTTTTAAGATCGACAACGACAAGAGGCTGAAGGAGCCTCAATAAGAGCCTCAATGGAAGCCTTTCCGAACGTCCTAGCCTCCTCTTGACCAGTGGTACTACTGTATCTAGCGGTTTTTGATGCCAATTCACCTTCAACGTACGACGTGGGGGATTCATGCTTGCGTTGAGTCAGTACACAAGGTGCTAATCGGTACTGAACGAATAGGCTGGCTCACTCGTGTGTGACGGAGCTTTCATATCCTGGAAGCGCTTATTCTTGGTGTGAAGAAGCTGCGGCGGGTCAGGCGTGGGATGGTCGATCTTGGAGAGTTGCTTTTCCACGTCTCGTGTGTGATCTTTTTTGTTTGTTGCCGCTTTGCTTGCTTGGAGACGAACTTGAAGGTTTCGCTCCATGGGCTAGAAGGAATGCAGTGGCTTCCGTATCGTCACAACTCTCGGCGAGCATGAGCGGTGTTCGTCCATCGGAGTCTTTTGAATTCACATTCGCACCACCTTCGACAAGTATCTTATACATAGCATAACGCTGACTACCTACTTGACCCAGAATTGCATGGTGAAGAGGTCTTCGCCAACGCAGAGGCTTCCCCTCCAGTAGGAGTTGAGACGTAAGGACCTCGGATACCGGCCTAAATGGGTCCTCAACAAGTGATGGCATACAATGTAGCAACAAGGTAACGACATTTTGGCGACCACAGTATAGTCCGGTACGGAATGCCGTATCCCCATGCACATTCACATCTCTAAAATGCCGATAAGTTGCAGGGCACAAGCATCTTTGGTCAGATGTTTCCTCCTCTTGGTTCTTGATAAGGCAATTCTTGTGATGTTGGACAAGTCGGAGATGATTACAGACTATCTCAACCATATTAAGCGTGCCATATCTAACAGCTAGATGAAGGATATTCCGCTTCTGTCCATCTCGGAAGGACATAGGATCGGAATAGTATGGTAGGAGCAGCTGAAACATTTCTGGTTTACGATGTCGGACGGCAAGATGGAGCGGAACTTCATTAAATCGATCATACGTGTCGACCGGGGCATCGTATGACAGGAGCAGTTCAGCGCACCGATCTGCGGTTGGAAGTGTTAGCTCATGATATTTGCATCCGATTAGAAGCAGAAGAATCTTTCGCAAGTAAGAATCCATATTAAAAGTTGGTCATGCGCTCTTTGCTTACTCATCTTCCGAATTGTTCCTATCGATTTTCTTTTCTGATTGATGCTGGGGGTGTGGAAGCCTCGAAGAAGTCAAGCTACTGTCTCAAATCACTTACAGTGTCCCTCTGCTGCAGCATAATGTAAAGCCGTTCTTCTGTTCTTGTCTTGAGCGGCAATATCTGCACCTTTGTGCAGAAATGCTTCTAGAACTCTGTAGTGATTTAGAAGCGCCGCTAACATTAATCCGGTTCTTCCGTTTTCTTCCTCCATCGTCGCAACGTCAAAACCGCTCTCTAGAAGAATGGTGACTGCAGTAGCGTCCCCTTTAATGACTGCTTCAATCAGTGAAGCTGGCGACTGGCACTCTTGGGAGGGCTCCTCGTTAGCCATGGGCTGGCTCGACACAGTGTCCGTGTTATTGATCGTTCCATCATTCTGCTCTTGCTGGAATCGCTGCACGGTAGGGTCATGTGTTATTTCTCTGGCACGGTCTAGTCTTTCAGTTGAGTCAGGATAGGAGTTGCTGCTTGATATGCTGTCTGTATCCGATGTATCGTAATCGCTATTCAAGGCTGTCGGAAAAAGTCCTGGGTAAGACTTTTGGAGCATCTTCTTCGTGTTACCAACTTCAGAGTTCTTCTCGGACCATGTTAAATCCAGCAGGTCTCCTTGATCATGTTGTATGGTCTGCTCTCTGGAGGGTTTCTGTTCGCCCCCATCTGATTCGTCGCCAATAGAAACAACAGAAGCTTGAAGGAGAGCGGATTCCAAATTCTTGACATGTTGTTTAACCTCGGATACTGCGCCGCTAGAATGTTTCAGATTAAGTTTTGCACGTCAGGTTCATGGTACTTACACCTGGATGACGTGAAGTAGAAGTTGCAAAGCTCCTGCCTGACTCCTCAATCTTCCAAGATGCTCTCGCATGCCGTCCTCGTTCCAGACGACCTTCGCCTTATCCAATCGTCCAAGCTCTTGCTTCTCGAGCTTCAATCTGTCGAGTTCAGATTGAAGTCCTCGTATCGTTCGCTCGAAACCCTTGATTGACCTTGAAAACGTCCCGGACAATGACTGGTCCGTGTCCCATTGCGAGGTGAGTGCAGAGGCATCGTGCATCATCAGATTTGCAAGTTGTTGTAGTGCTGCCTGGAGCGTCTCTAGCTCCTGCCTGATGCTATCAATTGTAAGCGCTGCATCTTTGTATCTGCCTCTGACAGCCTTGCAAGTCTTTGCAGCCGTTGCGAAATTGAAAACGAGCCCAACGACAGCTGAAGCGGACGATACGATATCCATCTCGGCCCTCGATGCGTGGAAATTTGTGAAATGAGAGGCACGAAAAGAAGGATTGTGCGATCAGAGGATAAGGCTGTGCCAGGCGGAGTTCTGGGCGCATTCGCAGAATGCTTATGTTATTGTGCATGAGAGGCTGAAGTATCGCAAACCAATCGGGGTTCTGAGAAGCCTTCATCCTTCACAATCCACCATCGAGACTCGGCTTTCACCCAGATAAATTCAGATACGAAAGTTGACATTCTTTTGACTCTCCCGATGCTGCGACAGGATGTCACGCCTCTAGCTGAAGTGGGGAACCAAGAGGCGTTCCGATGGCGAGTAGAGCATCGCCGAGATGAAGTTCCATTGCGGATAGCAAGATAATGAATCAACTGCAGTGTTTGTTGAGACACACATCGGTTCAATATTGTGGAAGAAGGATGATGTTGCGAGGTGTCGTTGAAGGAAAGTTATCCCCTGATTTTAAGCGAACTTACCGATTTGGCAGGCGAGACCCACTTATACTTTCTGCTCGTTCACTGTACTCCTCGAGTATTGAACATTACCTTACAGCTCGAGACAGAGAGCCGATCCTTAAGATGTGAAAAGTCACTGATGTTAGCATCTAACATACTTCTCACACTTTCCTCTTCTTGAATGTGGAAGTGTTCGTGCTTCAGAGGGATGGGTGGGGTGGGGTGGGGTGGGATGGCAGTGTCATTTTACTCGCCATATGAGAGTGGACATTCTTAGAGGGAAGCACGTCAATATCAATGTAAACAAAACTACGATGTGCAACAATATCATATGAAAGGTATGCCCTGGTGACTTGGAGGGTGAATGCTGAGACTTTTTTCGCTTAGAAACGAGTTTGCTTCTGTACATGGTCGGTGATCGAGTTGCTGAACCCCAATTCCTTCCGCTTTCCCTACAAACAATAAACCTTTCCATGCGTGCTGTCCAAAGTAAGTTTTGTATATATATTTTTGAGTGCTCCTTGTATCAGGAATTTTACCCCATGTAAATCAAGAGAGGTGCTGATGAGTAATCATCCTTCATCGCCGCGTTAGCTGTATCACCATATCAGCGATTAGAAGAACGCATACGTTGAATGCGACTAATCATGAGAATCGGCGGAATCAGTATTTCCGTCCGAGTATTCTATATCCTGACAAGCAATGCTAGACACGATATAATTACGGACTTAGGAGTTACTTTTGGGACATTACCAAGCAGGATGTGATCAGTAACCAGTACTTGGAGGGTCACGCTCCCAAACACAGGCTGGTTTGTGGTGTATAAAAGGGCAAAGACCCACAAATTTCATGTTCAACAATCCACAGAAGTTTATCAAGTCATACCTCAGGATCAACGAACAGACACAATGGCCACCCCAAGATCATACCTTGTTATTGGCGGAGCTGGAGCTCAAGGCTTACCGGTTGTTAAAGGTACCATTCCCCACTACCCATCAGAATACAACACTAAAATGTCCCAGCCCTGGCCGCGAACCCAAAGGACTCAGTCCGCATCCTGACCCGCACCTCCACCTCCCCGAACGCCATCATTCTGTCCACGTTGCCCAATGTCTCCCTACACCTAGGCTCCAGCACCTCAGAATCCGACCTTCGCTCTGCCTTTGTCGGCATAACTCAAGCCTTCGTAAACCTCAACTCCTTCGCCATCGGGCAGAAAGCTGAGATCTACTGGGGAATGCGCGTCTTCGAGCTGGCGCTCGAAAGCGGTGTGCAGCACTACATCTGGTCTTCCCTAGACTCGGCTCTGAAACTCTCGGGCTATGATGAGGCGTTGAGGTGTGGACATTATGAGGGCAAGGCAAAGGTTGCGGAGTGGATGCAGAGTCAGGAGCAAGGGTTGGGGAAGGGAAAGATGAAGTGGAGTATTTTGACGACTGGACCGTATGCGGAGATGTTGAGCGGGAATAAGAGGCCTAAGAAGGATGCGGATGGGACTTATGTTTTCAGAGCCCCTCTTGAAGATGGTGCGGTGCCGTATATTCATCTTGATGACCTGGCGCTGTATGCGAAGTGGCTCTTTGATCATCCTGGCGAGAGTGCAGGGCTGGAGTTGAAGGTTGCGACGGAGCATGTGGGATGGAAGTACTTGGCGGAGACGTTTGAGAAGGTCACCGGGAAGAAGGCTAGGTATGAGAGCGTGAGTATCGAGGAATTTATGCCAAAGGAGTGGAAGAAGGGGGATGTCAAGTTGGGGGCTGAGTATGAAGGCGAGAATGATGATACGTTGTTGACTTTCAGAGAGAATTTTGTAGCTTGGTGGAGACTTTATCAGCGGTCTGCAGGGAACAAGGGGTTGCTGACGAGGGATTATGAGATGCTGGATAGGGTTTTGCCTGGGAGGGTGAAGACGATCGGCGAGTGGATGGTGAAGGTTGGCTATACGGGGGATGAACACAAACCGCTGCTGAATAACGGCGGTGAAGGAGTCTCCCAGTAGAGTTTGGATCTGACAGCGAGGAAAAATAGTTCACCTGAGATCATCCTCCGAGATCCCTTTCCATTCTCGCTTAACACCTGAACGTCTACCAAATTGTTCCTCAAGTCCAAGGATGTCCAGTGATTTAAACTTTAGTTAACTCACTTGGATAGTCCCTCAAATTATAGTACAATAAAGATCACCATTGGGACACAAATTCCGACAGCCAATAGTGCTTCACATAGCAAGGAGCGAAGTAGGAGAAAATGGAACGTGTTTTTAGTCAAGAGAATAAAGGTTTCCCAGGAGCCTTTATCTAGCATATCTATACGCCTCTCTGATACCGAATCTGTATACTTGATGATCTCGAAAGTTCAAGATGTGTCTATTTTTGATACAAGATGGACGCTTTTCTGCAAGCAAACCTCGCATTTGGTACGAGGAAATTCCTCAAGCTGGTATATCAGCACCAGGCATAGGAATATTATCAAGATCCCACAGCCAATCGCAGTTATCAAACAAAGTCCAATCCATCACACTTGGATCCGGATATTGCAATGCTGTGTCATCATTTGACGGACCACCTTCTGCAGTACCTTCTTGATTGTTAGCAAACATTGATTCAAGATGGACTTCACAGATTTCTTACTTGTCTTCTCTAAATTCTCCCCTTTTATGTGGTATTGCCGCCATCTCCAAAGACTATCATAAAGCAGACTTGCGCTCAACCGGCTCTTGATCAGCAAAGTCGGGGTCTGCTTCTTGAGCTCCGGGTCATCCTTCTGCTCACTCCAAAGGTATGAGAAAATCTCTGATGCTCTGACAAATACGTCGTTGCCTTCGATTGAGCTGTATCGTAGGGCATTGAGTCCTGCTTCGATTGATGCTACGCCCGCTGCGTAATCGACGCAAGTGTAGAGACTTGAGTTCAAAACTTGAATCAAAATAGCTAGAGCAGCTGCAAGGTACTTCAGGTTCGAGATAGGAGTGTATGAGAAGTAGTTGAACAGTGCATGGCTTGAGTTTATCAATGCGATGAAATCAGTTGCGCTATTGTATGCTTTCAGTAGCCCGCTTCTGCGGTGCTCGAAGTATGTTGAATCGAAGAAATAGAATATCCGCAAGTAGAGACGAGTTTCTGCTAAGTGGATGACATCAAGTTCTGTATCGTTAGAAGATTCTGTTACGAATAAGGCTTATCTGAGTTAAGTGTAACTTACGGGACAGCTTTCCAGCAAACTGTGCTTCCATCGTGTTCAGGTCTTCCTCCAGAACGTTCATCAGCAGAACTCGATCGCCGTCCGCTGGCATCCCCAGCTGGCTTGCATTATTCCCGGACATGATTCTCGTAACTCTGTCGCAAAATCGTGACATCATGAGATGATAACGCATGTCATCTGGAAGAGAATATTGATTTCCAATCTCGCAAGCACGATCTATGCTCCAGTCGATGCACGCCATCTGAGGCGGAGCCCCCTGATGTGCTGACATACTGCTGGTTATCAGAATCAATTGAGCATCAAGTTGTGGAATGTACTGACTTTTGCGATACAATGTTGCAAGCTGCCCATGTTTTGATATGGCCGTCAACTGGCAACCGTTCAAAGCCAGCATAACGGATGTACTCGTGCAAATGTTGGGGACGATGAAGACCCATATGCATCGCTGAGTTGATAGCAATGCTGGATAGAAAAAGTGAATTATCTGACCAGATCCGGAGATCCGGGAACGGCCACATGCAGAATAGCAGAAGAGCTTGGATTGCGGTAATTGTTAATGGAGGGGCAGAGATCGTCGACCACATCAGCTTCTGCACGGGTTTCGTGAGGAATTCTAGCACTGTTGATTTTTCAACATGTCTGCGTGATGCTATGCTGATTATGGCCCAGAAGAGGAGAGGAGACGATTCATAGACTCGGTCAGGTGAGTGGTCAGGGTGGATGATTGGAAAGAAGGGATGATAGTGTTTGAAGAATCTATCTTCGTTAGTCAAGATCTGTAAACTGTCTTGTTCTTACATATTGAAGAGTGTGTCTATCTCTTCTAGGCTGAAAGCCAGTGAATCTATCGCTCGAATGCTTTGAGCCGCAGGCCGAGCACCATCGCTCCCAGTCAACAGAGTAGTCGAACTGACTGCATACGGTGATCCTTGGGAGGTATGAGGGGACTGTGATAATTGAGGTGCAAACTGGGAAAGACTGGGCACATGAGATGGTGTTCCGGTTCCAACCACATCCGTACTCAGATTAGCGACAATGACCGCAGGGTGCTGGCTCTGCACTGCATCTCTCAACGTGACTAGTTGCTTCTCAAGCTCATCAATCTTGCTTTGAGATGTGAGCATAATGTCAACGAATTGTAAACCTCAAATCTTGCCTTCGTTTATTGACCCTCTTGTAATGAGCATCCAGCTTACATGGAACGTTCAGCCTTGCACATCTTGAGCACGGATGTTTTGGAGAATCACATCGCAACTGTTTGGTCTCAGCTTTCGAAGCTCGATATGAGAGGGGAACAGAACATTGGACAGAGAAGGTCTACCTTTGACTGTCTACATCGTATGCATGCCACCCGCTTGGGCTCACGATGTGGGGTCGAGCTCTCCGGACTATTGGCATCATTGGCCGAATCCATGGTGATGTTCGAGATGCAGCCTCATGGAGCTTTGATTTTCCGAAATCCGTACTAAAACATCCAATATACGCATCGCCCAAAGGTTTAGATCGCACAATCGTACAAGTTCCCTTTGATGTACATGATTTGAGTTCGGTGAGGTTCTGCTCGGCAGATCAGTCATGACATCCTTGCATGCTCGGATCTACGGTAACGTGATTTATACTACGCACCTTCATTTTCATCGCCCTTTCTCAAAGTCCAGTAATAAAATTGGGTCAGTCACAAACTAACATCAGATTCAGATTCTGAGGGATGAATCTGGTTGGAGACGCAGCGAGATAGCATATATGACCCTGGTTTCATGGTGGATATCCTGCAAGCACTGCACACATGACGATTGAACGAACCCTTTCCACTATCCACAGTTTAAGGAATTCATCTTTAAACTAGAAATATCAGATTCTTGTGTACTTCTAATTGTGGTCGTTGACCTTTGGTGGTATTTCTACCATACCAGTCTACCTCTCGCTGTCAGAGTATCCAGAGTTATTCCTCCTGAATTCATTTACTCTTTGGAAACATGGCTGCCTTGGCTCAGTGTGAAGCACCACTTCAAGACATTCCTGCAAATCGAATCTATTGCTGTCCTCAAACATCTTCTGGATCTCTCCTATTCGCGCTTCCGAAGCTGCGGGCTCCATGTCCTCGTGCCACCTCTGTTCTGCCTACTCTTTCGAGTTAGGCGCCGCCGTGAGGGAACTCGACTCCTGCTCATCTCTCTGGATATATATCAAGCCATCGGATGCTTCAAAGTGTGCCGTCCAGCGAGGATCGAAAGGCGTCAAGCAGCGCCCAAAGTCTCTCCAGATTGAGAACATGAGGCCAGAACCGTGTTCTCCGACATCGTACCAATCGTACCGATAATCAAGGGCATAACGTTGGCATCGTCTTACGGCAGGATTGTTCTCCTGGTTCTGGAAATCCCACAACTCATCATCGTGCGCGTTGGAGTACAAATGCTGACATAAAACCGCAACACCAGTTGGTGTTCGAGGATGATTTCTGCAGATCTTAACCAAGTCTTCTCTTGAAAGCGGTTTTGGGGTGTCGGGAGGAGTGTGGTACCAGTGCTGTGTCCGGTTGAGAAGTGTCGAACGCTGGATATACTTCAGAAGTTCGAAGATGAGAGTAGCGGTAAGCAAGGTCTTTTGTAGGAATGTAAGTGAAACCGTTAAGCGCTGCATGTAGTGCATATCCTGTCGGAAGAGCTTCATTGCAAACTGGATGTGCGCGAAGCTAAAGGGGAAATCGAAGACGCGGCCAGGGGCTTCGCAGGCGCCGGTACTAAACTGCTGAGAAGCGTAGTCGTTTCTCCCTCGGTCTAGCTATGGATTGGGTCGTTTTCTAGGAGCAGGATGGAACATTTCGCATTCTCGGCAGAGATATTGCTTCATATTGCTCGATATTTCGTCCAGGAAACGAAGAAGTGCTATCTTTGCTTCCTCGAATGGAGCGCCACCCAGTTTTCTGGATATATTGGAGTGGCGACGACGTAGTGATTCAGCCATTTGTGCCATATGGCGGCTAAGACCCTTGTCTAGAGAAAATATATTTTTCTAAGGATAGCATGGCTTAAGAACAAGATTGCTTGCGTGACATCAGCATGATTTAAAATCGCCTTGAGCAGTTCTCGGCGTTCTGCACAATGATTCAGATATGTGATGTGTTTTGAGGTCTCTCCCTTCTGATACTTATTGTCTTTGAGACCGTCCACGAAACGGACAGTCTTTGGCGTTTTCTTGACGGCCAGAGTTATGGTTGTTTGGCATGATGTCGATGGAAGAGATATATTGCTTCCAGAAGGCACATCTGATGCAATGGATGCTGGTGAAGATCTCCGAGAACGAACCATGCGTCTATTAGGTAGCTTTGTTCTCCCAGATCGAGGTGAACCATAGGCAGGAAAAGGAGAATGAAGAATTGAATTACAGCTTGATAGAAAACCCTCTCCCAAGCCATGGCTCTTGCCCGCTAGCCGGATTTGGAATATTTCAGCCTGTGAATCGCAGAAGACGATGATTCACAGTCAGTTCAGCCTCCTCAGCTTGAACGCTAAAACAAAGCACTGAAGCGAGATTATATAATGTCTCTAGTTCTAAATTGCTCCGCTGGACACTTATCACCAAACCGGTGGCAATTGCACATTTGTTTTGAGAGATGAGGTCTCGCGAATATAGACATCCTGAGACAACACTACATTATGTCAGGTTTTAAGGAGTTATAGAACATGACTAATGATCAAGCCTACTACCTGGACTCCTAAACAGGTATCATAAGGGAGACGGTTTCGTCGTCAAGAAATATGTCGCTGTTAAATACTAAAAACCCGATGAAAGGAGACTCTCATTAGGACGATTCCAATCCATGCATCTAAAAGATGCGTAGAAATAATATTCCACTCGTCTAATAACGCTGAAAAACGACCGTCAAGCCGTAGGCACGACAGGGGATCCGACGATCGATATAGTCCAGGTGCTTTGCATATTTGGCACAGACAAGCGCTAGGTAAGGCACTGCATTAGGAAAGAAAGGGCAAGGAAGTCTTTCATCCATCCGTCGCCCGAGCAGAACTCCCTTGTACTGGAAGTCCGCACGACTTCCGTTCTCAAGTTATTCCTCAGAAGTTGCATCTCCAGCTTCGTTAAGTATGCACTGAACAATCACGTGGTACAATACGAACTGTAACTTGCTATTCTGATGAACGGTATACTGTTTATAACAAATCTGTAAATGATTCACTGAAGTGTGAATTTGAAAACAAGGATTTCCCTGAGGAGGAAGAAGTACAAAGCGTACCCTATCCGATTCTATGCCGAACCCCGCATTTATGTGTAACGAATTTCATGATTAGGAGCTCTCATTGGCTCGTCTAGAACCGAGACAAAAGGACAAAAAGTAAGATGTGCAACAAAAGCAAAGAGCCACAAGGCAGATTCTCTTAACCGTGCAAAAAGCAAGCAAACAGACGTCTATTTGACGAGCGGGGTAGCTTAGCGTATACCAACCCCGCTTGCGATATGCAACAAACACAACTAGGCACTTGTTTCCTTAAATATGTTCGCCTTCCCTAGCTTTATCCTCTTGCCCCCCTCTCCCAATATCACAAAAGTAATCGTGAAGAGCGGGGAAGCCTAGCATCCACGAACCCCGCTCGCGATATGCAACAAAATAGGACCAAAGACACTCGCTCCCCTGAGTGTGTTCACTTTCCCAGTTTCATCCTCCTACGTCCCCTATCCAAAGATCAAAAAGCAATGTCAATATCACAAGGAGCGGGGCAGACTAGCGCATACCAACCCCGCACTTGACTTGCAACAAACTCTTGAGCCGAAGCAGCATATCCACTCAGACCGTACCTGATCAGATGAAAATTATTATTCAATTCCCGTGTTGTATTCCAATAGCCCAGAACTTTCGATACATTGAGTATGATAACGAATAAACAGGACCAAAGACAGTTGTTCCCTTGAACATGTTCACCAGCTTCTCATCAAGAAAATAATATAGCAGAATCAATAACCACCATCCACTCTTCAAATCCACTTCCGTGGAGGATAGGATAGTGGCAGTAGATCTATCTGCCCTAGAGCGCCTCCACACCCCCGTTTGTTTGCCTGGGCAAGGGAATAGGTACAGCGCTCCAGCTCAAGAGGTCGATGTGCCGCATGGAATACAGAGCTGCAAGGATTGATCGCGCCTTGTGCTCCACCTTGCCTTGCGAAGCTATTCTGCTATTTGCGTTCTGATATTCTAGAAAAATAAGATAGAGGGGACAGGACGGAACGGGACGGGATGGGAGTTTCAGGTCTTGGGTATCGTATCTACATTAGCTATGCATTTTGTTCCGTTTCTTTAAGTGAGGGAAAGCACCGGGGAGGTGGAGCAGAATTCAGAAGATCTTCCTCCTCACATCCATCCCGTTCTCCATCCGCGCGAGCGCCTGCTCGATACCCACGACATCCAGCTCGCCGCTACTGGCCCCGTTGGTGCTCTTATCTACCAGCACCATGCGTCCCTCGCTCTGTCGGACCGGCTTGCCTGTTGATAGGATCACTAGGCGGTGTTCGGCGACGATCACGATGTCGGGGTGTGCGCCTGTTGACGACTTGGAAATCTGTACGACCGCCGAGCAGCGCTCGCCTTGTAGATCGACGTTGTCAATTTTGATGGCGCGCGTGCCAGGGGTACCGGTGAAGGGACCTGGGCCGCTCTTCTTGCCTGCGTTCGCGGCCCAGTATTTGGATAGGTTGGGGATTATGGTGAAGGTTTCGCCGAGCCAGAAGAGTACTGATTCTTCGGAGGGACTAGTGGGTGAGGAAGATGGCACTTCGAGGACTGAGATTTGGCCGCGTAAAGCGACGTTTGACAGTCTTGAACCGAATGGCTCTGTCGATTTACGTGTCCCAGGTGTCATGGGTGCGAATTTGGAGCTGGTGATTTGTGGCGGGCCGGATGTGCGCGACTTGGGAGTTGCGTCAATGTAGCCTGTGAGACTGTATTTTGTGCTCGATCCGCCTTGCAATCCTGCCTTGGGGAGAACGCCTTGCGAGGCTCCCGGTTCGATATCCCAGACCGCCCATTCGCCATCACTTAGCAACACAATGACGGCTCTACCGGCTGATACCCATTGCGCGTCGATTATGGTCTTCCGTCCGAATCCTGCATGGGTTCCGAGTGGTTGCGAATCGTTCTTAATGCTTTGGAAGCTGGCATACAGAGAAATGGGCCAAGATCCTTCCGTTACAGGACTATCTGGGTCTTCGGCAACTTTTGTGGAAGCCTTGTAATCATAAATACGGCAGACTCCTATGGAATCAGCTACCAAAAGATGGCTTGTAAGTTGCCTGGAGAGAGATGGATTGAAGGAGATTGACTTTGCGGGTGAGGCGAGGTAAACCGATTGAAAGGGCTCAACTGCCGGTCTCGACGGTTTGAGAGATAGTCTGAAGAGCAGTAATCGTCCCGTGACCTCCCGAGAATGTGACGCGACTATTATGTGCGTCTCTGCTTGGCTCTTTTGCTCATTGGCAGCTTCCAGTGTCATGGACACTCCATCCGAAGGTTTTTGATGTCCATTGAGCATCACCACAGTCTCTCCCCAGGTTCCATTGCCTGCAAGCGCAACTGTGAAGTCTGATCGGAGTTCTGGTCGGGCTTTGCTCTTTGGTGAAGGCGGGGTAAGGGGAACAGTGACGAGACGGAGAATATTGTCTGCGCACGCCGCAGTAAACACGATCTTCTGCTTCAGCGACTCCAACCCACGCGCGGATGGCCCATCAGCTTTCAAGATTGGGTCAGGCAATATGGCAAGGTGTAGCACATCGGTCCCAAAGTGAAGATCCAGCTCCTGCAAGATCTCTGGAAATGGCCGTGAAGGATCCAGCTCGTCCTCATTGTCCTCGAATTCCGGCTTGTCTTCGAATGCTTTGCCAGAGTCGCCCTCATCGTCGGAATCGAGAGAAATGACAGCTTTTCCTGTGCCGTTTGCCTTCTGCGTGGGTGCAGCGGACTCCTGCGCGCTCTTGAATGGCTTCCCACCTCTCCAAACAAGCTTCACACCATTTTCGTGTCCATAGAGAATGATCGTTGACCCGTTTGAGGAGCGGAGAGGGTAGACTTTGGCGGTGTGTATCCGATGGGGAAGCTCGTAGCTATTTGAATACTGTTAGCAGGGATTCCTGAGAAGCGCAGGACGTTCACCTTAACTGGGTATTCTGGCTGCTTTTAGTGACTCGCGGCTGGGGCAAGCTGCCTGCCATGGTGAAGAATCAATGAAGACTCAGTTCATTAATGAAGTGTCATGGTGGGGTGGAAGACGTTTCTTTGAGAGAATGTAGAGCTCAAGCTCGTTGTCGTCTTGTAAAGTCGCGTCGCGGCGCGGAAAAACATTTCGACGAGGCACGCGGTGACCCCTGTCATGAGTGCAACCGTACAGCTCGTCTCCCTCTCTTCACTCTAACCTCAACCTCTTACCCATCCTCTTGCTGTTGAATTATAAACTCACCACCACCATCGCAGCCACCTTCCGCTAAGTACCTGTATTCAGCTACACGTCAAAAAGCTCATCTACCTTCTAGCAATATCATTTCACGTGACCTGTCAGAAGTGGACGTCTCAGCTGTTACGGCTGCGGCTAACCGCAAGCAGCGCGTACCCGCTTATCGGAATCCAGGCCTGGCTCTCCCGGCAAAGACGGCATCTGACGCCTCCAAAAGCCTCTTCGCTCTCCTGCTCAAATGGCCGTGTTTTGTTCCTCGTCGGCGTCTTTTGCATTTCTGCACGCACAGGTCCCACACCGCCACACTTCGCCCTTGTCGGAATATCTGTTGTGGATAGACACTTCTTAATGGCTATGAGAAGATTAATGCAGATGATATGGGGCCGGGCAAGCGGTCAAAAGAAAGCCTATCTCGAATCCAATATAGGCGCCTCCATCGAAACTGTCCATTTGCGAGGCGGAGAAACAGCAATCCTGGCTCGGGCAGTCTGTTTAGGTAGCGGAATACCTCCCGCGCCGCACGCAAAAGCAGGGGAGGCGGGGTCTAGGGTTTTGTCATTTGGACATTTCTTTCCGAACTGCTCTTATCCCCACTATTGCCGTCTCCACTCCTCTTCATCTCTTATTTCTCTCTCTGACTCTCTTCTGCACCAGACATCTAATTCTTCAAATTCGTGCTCGATAGCCTGCATTTACCAATGCCCTTATTTTTCACTGCACTCTTTTTTACAAATTGCTTTCCATAATATTCCTTGTAAACCAAGAGCTATTCCATCGGCGATAACCTTGACCACACCTCGTACTTGATCCCCAAGTGGCCAGACTTTTGCTTCTTCCACTCGACGCGCAGACCGACGTGTCTCCAGCAGTACAAGATGACGCTCTCCGACGACCCTGAGAAGGATAATTTTCAAACATCAGATCCAGCTACAAATGATCCCCAAAATAGACCCTCGACAGAAGAAGAGTTAGAGAAAGATGGGCAAACATCGTCGCCAGTACACACCTCGCATTCGAATTCCTCCCACGACAGCATTAGCAGCAACCCACTATCACCACTCGAACACGCCTTGACTCCAGATCTCGAAACAGACGCGGAACATCTCGAACGCCCAGCATTGACCTACACCAAGACCGGAGCTTCTCTCGCAACCACAGGATCGAGGATACCATCTTTCGAGGTCGACTTCGGAGCCGAGGATGTTGATGATCCAAAGAACTGGCCAATGTGGTATAAAGGACTCACGATTGGTGCTGTTAGTTACTCGACATGGACTGTTGTTTTATATTCCACTAGTTACACCACTTCGATGCCAGGAATGATGAAGGACTTCCATGTTTCGAGCGAACCAGTGGCCACTTTGGGGGTGACAATGTATTTGGTTGGTCTAGCGGTGGGAAGTCTGATCTTGGCGCCCCTGAGTGAAATATATGGAAGGCGGCCTGTTTACATGGGGAGTTTATGTCTTTTCTCCCTCATGATATTGCCGTGTGCACTGGCCAAATCGTTGCCTGAAGTGCTCATCTTCCGATTTTTGGGGTAAGAGTCCTCTCTCTCGATATAATTTCCGTATCTAACCTGAAATTTAGGGCGTTGGCTGGATCTGCTATGATTGCAAATGCACCAGGAACTGTCAACGACATCGTCGACGAACAATACCGAGCACTTGCTTTCAGTATATGGAGTATTGGCCCGATGAATGGACCCGTGACAGGGCCACTCATCGGCGGCTTTGCTGCCGAGTACTTGGGGTGGAGGTGGACGAATTGGCTCGTGATGATCTTCTCTGGCGTTGGGTGGCTCGCATGCTCGTTGATCAAGGAGACTTATGCTCCGGTATTGTTACAGAGAAAGGCCGCCAAGATGAGAGAAGAGACCGGTGATGATCGATGGTGGTCTCGGTATGACCAACGATTGAGCAGTAAGTCGTCTCGGGAGTTGAAAGACGTACCTCAGTCTCTAACCTTCGGCCCTTTAGTCCTTCAGATTCTCAAGATCAACCTTTCCAGGCCATTCGTTCTAGCATTTACAGAACCCATATTGTGGTTCTGGAATGCATACATATCAGTACGTACTCCCGAAACGATGCTTTCATACCGCTATCCTAGCTATCGAATCATACTAACAATTCGGTTTTAGTTGATATATGGCATTCTTTACCTATGTTTTGTCGCCTATCCTTTAATTTATACTGGGCTGCGTCATTGGTCATTAGGCATTGCTGGTCTGGCATTCACAGGCATTGGAGCGGGAACGATGATAGCAATTGTCACGGAACCAATTGCTCGAAGAGTGGTCAACTCCCATAAGAAGGATCCGGAAACTGGTCGCGTACCGCCCGAAGCGTCCATCTCAGTTGTTTGTCTTGCAGCATTTTTATGCCCAATTGGGCAATTGATGTTCTCGTGGACTTCTGTTCCAATTACAATACACTGGATTTGGCCTATCTTGGCCGGAGTACCATTCGGTGCCGGGAACGCTCTGGTCTTCATCTACGCCTCCAATTACCTTGCAGGATCCTACGGAATTTATGCTGCATCAGCACTCGCAGGAAACAGTGTGTTTCGATCATTTATTGGAGGCACTTTACCATTGGCTGGACCGGCCATGTACGCTAAACTAACACCGCAATGGGCGGGGACACTTCTTGGACTTGTTCAAGTGGCATGTATACCAATACCTTTCGTGTTCTACAAATGGGGAGCTAAAATTCGAGCTAAGAGTCCGTTGATCAAGCAAATGAGAGCCGATCAACAAAGAAGGGAGGAGAAAGCTGCTGCTGCGCTAAGGAGGCAACAGAGAAAGGACGAAGAAAGGGGAGAGAAGACGGTGGTGGTCAGTGAAAAAGCTGACGGCGATATTGCGAAGGAGGCGGTGAGGAGAATTGTTACATCAGAAAAGGAGTCAAGCGTTTAGCGATTTTTAATAGACATCTGCATATACATACAGTTAATTATACCCTATTTACAGTAATTTGTGGGCTCAATTGTCATTAGACTTGGTTGCCAAGTCTCCAAGCAGTCAGAGTTCAGCCTCGTCACAAAGGGCTGACTACCGTAGCCGATCAAAGCCAAGCCGAGCCTTGCACAGAGTTTTTCCAAGCTGATTCAGCTGAACAAAGGATCTTGAATCATATTTGGCTGGCGTAGTCTTACACTGTCTCGTCACAGTCACAGCAGACTCAAACTCACAGAGCATAGAATAAATTAACTTACCTAACTTAACTTATTTACCGATCTGCGTAGTCTGCCCTGATCCCGTCCCCTGCCACGACTACCGGAGGCTAGCGGCGTTCCAAAACGCTTTAGCGCCCTCGCACTACAAAAATACTTGCGACTCGCGATTCTTCTGACCTCCTTCTTCACTTCTCCACGTCCACGGTACCGTGCCAATCTATTCCTACCGACCCTACCGGTGTAGTCAAATCTTACCCTCATTCTTCCTCCGTCGTGTCGTTCTGTCGACTCTTCAAGATCTGCTGCTCGGTCTCACCATCATCGTGTGACCCCGCCGCCGCATTTCTCCCACCAACCTGCAGAGCCACCGCCAGACACAAAGATCCGCTCTCGAAGCCCTTTCACCACCAACAACAAAGGATCTCGACACCGGGACACGACACGAAGACTACTACCCAACCTGCACTCAGAATTCTCTGTGACTTTCAGTAGTCATGGCAGTTCCAACGCAGTTTGCATACCGAACACTGAAGGGGATTGGCATCGTGGATGCCGCGCCTGTTTACGAGCCTTTGCCTGGGTTTCAGAGACCGGAAGGTAACTCGCGCTGCTGTGTCTACTCGCCGTGCGGCAGATACTTTGCCTGGGCCTCCAACGAGGGCGTCACGGTCATCGATGCCTCGGTCGGACACGTCATCACGACCCTCCCTACACCCAACGTGTACGAATTAGGCTTCTCCCCGCGAGGCTCGTACATCATTACCTGGGAGAGGTCATCTAAGGATGAAGCTGGTGATGCGGTCAAGAACCTGAAGGTCTGGCGTACGGTTGAAGACCTCCCGGAGGGCGCAGAAAAGCAGGTCGTGGGAAGGTTTGTGCAGAAGTCTCAGACGGGCTGGAACCTGCAATACACCTCCGATGAGCGGTACTGTGCTCGTGTCGTCACCAATGAGGTTCAATTCTATGAGAGTGGTGACTTGGGCACGGTCTGGAACAAGCTGCGAGCCGAGGGTGTTGCCGACTTCGCAATTTCTCCCGGCAATACCCACTCCGTGGCTGTATTCATTCCAGAACGCAAGGTACTTGAACTTCTATTCACTCTGAAGAGTTTTCTAACATACTCCTAGGGTCAACCAGCCGCCGTCAAGATCTTCAATGTTCCCCAATTCGCAACCCCTGTGTCGCAAAAGACTTTTTTCAAGGGTGACAAAGTCCAATTGAAATGGAACCAGCTGGGCACGACCTTGATTGTTCTGGCACAGACAGAAGTGGACAAGACAGGCAAGAGTTATTACGGAGAGACTACGCTATATGTGCTGAGCGCAAATGGTGGATTCGACTCGAGAATAACTCTGGACAAGGAAGGACCAATTCATGATGTTTCGTGGTCTCCCAATTCGAAAGAGTTCGGTGTGGTTTATGGTTACATGCCAGCAAAAACAACAATCTTCAATCAACGGGCTATTGCCACCCACACCTTCCCACTCTCACCACGAAATACAATCTTATTTTCGCCGACCGGCCGCTTTGTTTTGGTAGCTGGTTTTGGAAATCTGGCAGGACAGATGGACATCTATGATCTTGAAAAAGATTATCAGAAGATCTGTACAATTGAAGGTGGAAACCCTAGCGTTTGCGAGTGGAGCCCAGACAGCAAGTACATCCTGACTGCCACTACAAGCCCTAGATTACGTGTCGACAATGGGGTACGTTTGTGGCATGTTGGAGGCGGGATCATGTACAATGAAGACATGGTTGAGCTGTATCACGTCACCTGGAGACCTCAGGCATTTGACACTTTCTCGCCTGGAGACCTGTTGCATCCGGTGCCAACCCCACATGCATCGGCTCTGGCGTATCTGGGAACTGTCAAGACACCCTCGAAGCCGGCTGGTGCGTACAGACCCCCAGGAGCGCGAGGAACATCGACACCGTTGCATTTCAAGCGTGAAGATGAAGGTGGAGCTGCACACATTGTGAGCAATGGTACCTCACTTGTGGGCTCCAACGGATTTGGCAAGCCGCGAAGACAAGTACCTGGAGCCGAGACTGTAGACAACCTTCCGCCCGGAGCCGCTCCCGCCAACAGCCCCGCTCCAGGAGCTGCGGAGGGAGACGAGAATTTGTCAAAGGCAGCATTGAAGAACAAGAAGAAGCGTGAAGCTAAGAAGGCCAAAGATGCAGAGGCCAAGGCAGCTGGACTGACACCCACACCGGACGGACCAGCCGCCGCAACCGGCGAGAACCGAAGCCCAGAGCGTAGGGACCGACGAGAGCACCAACGAAGCCGCTCCAAAGGACAACAAGACATTCGCACTCCATCCCAGCAGCGCTACCGCAGCAACACCCACCAAGGCAAGCACAACGGACCGAACGGCAACGCCCCAACAAGCCAGATGAACAACCTATCCATCAACCCCACCGCAACCCGTCCCCAAGAACCGCCCGAGCTCTCTGTCACTTCTCCCGGTGGCGGCAGCCCGAACGCCAAGAAGCTGCGCGGTCTACAGAAGAAGATCCGCGCCATCGAGGACCTGGAGATGCGCCTTGCGGGCGGCGAGAAGCTCGAGGACACGCAGATGAAGAAGATTGGCACTAAGGCTACTGTGCAAGCTGAGCTTGCTTCGCTCGAAGCTGAGACTTAATCCCACTCAGCCACAAACCATCCCTAACGCATGTGCATGGAGTTCGTACTGAAACGTACCGGAGGATTGCGCAACGTGCAGAAATTGTGTGAAGTGCTGTTGGATTGTGTTGGATGGCGGACGGGATTGCATTGATGGCGTCGGACTGAAAAGGTGATAGACGGAAGATGACTCAACGCATGAGTGACAGCGATGGTGTTTGATGATCCGTTCGTTGAGTTGAGGGTCTGGCGCAGGGCTGGCGTGCATAGACGGTATAGAATCAATGAAGACCCATGACCTCACGCATTTTACACATCTGTGTCTCTTACATTTCTTTCCTTTTCTGGTTTGTGTTTGGACTAGACTTATCTTTGTGCCAAGGGAGGCGAGTGCCTAATGAGGAGATAAGACGCAGGTGGAATGCCGATTTAAATGCTGTGCTAGATGCATGGCGAGTAGAGGATTTGATGTTGACCTGCACTTGAACATTGTTGAATACTTTCGATATTCGTTACTCAGTCAGCCGCATACGGAGGTCAATAGGGGCATTGGCTCGCTTAGCAAGCCTCCCCCTTCGCATAGAGTTGCAGCCTCACTCTTCCTTCTTACCTGACTCATCGCAAGGCAAGCCTAAACGTAAGTCGCACAATAAGGATTACTTACACTGCCCTTAAGGCCGAAATTCAGCTCTCAGCCTCCCGCATGGGCGAATCAATCATTTACGATAGAGACAGATCTGCCATAATGACACAAAAAGCCTTGCACGTGGCTCCTTTTCGGTTTCTTCAGCCCCAGCCCCGATCCTGTAACACCGTCGAACCAGTGGTTCACAATGAAGAAGAGACTGCTATGACGATAAAGTCGGCCCTGCAAGTGCTTATTTTTGGTGTTCTCAGCTCGTGTCAGACGGACATACGAGCGACGACTCGGGAGATCGTCGCTCTACCAAGGCGTCGATCTTAACTCGCAGGCGGTGCAATACGAAGGCCAAGTGCATATAAATCCACTTTCGCATTTTATTTCCAAATTAATACCATCATAGAGCCGTCAGATATCTTTTCAAAATGTATCTTTCCTATTTGATATTAGCCTGCACTTTCTTCATCTCGTACATTCACGCTTCTCCCTCACAACTGCAAACTCGAAGCGATATCGAGGAATGCCTCACTACAAACAATGTCCCTTACGCTGTCCAAGGTTCGACAAACTGGACTGCGCTCTCGACACCATACAATCTACGTTTAGTCTACGTACCAGCGGTCATTACAATTCCAGAAACCCCTGATGATGTGAGCGCTTCAGTTACTTGCGCTGCGGCTGCCGGGCTGAAAGTACAAGCTAAAGGAGGTGGACATTCGTATGCGAGTTACTCCAGTGGAGGTCAAGATGGAAGCTTGGTAATTGAGATGGAAAACTTCTCGTCAATTGAGGTTGATCAGAGTGAGTACTTTGTCCTTGATCAAGACCCAATAGTGATTTAGGAATTAATATCGCTTTAGCTACCTTTATTGCCAAGGTCGGAGCAGGCCAAAGACTTGGCAATGTTGCCCAAGCTATTTATTCCCAAGGCCAGCGAGCACTCCCCCATGGCACATGCCCCGGCGTTGGGATTGCCGGACACGCATTACATGGTGGCTACGGCTATGCTTCGAGAAAATGGGGTCTCGCTTTGGACCATATTGTTGCACTTGACGTCGTACTTGCAAATGGAACCCAGATTCATGCTAACTCAACATCATACCCCGATATCTTCTACGCAATGCGAGGAGCAGGAGACAGCTTTGGTATCGCAACGTACTTCTACCTTCAAACAGAAGCAGCGCCATCGTCAGTCCTCTATGTCTCAGCCTCTCTAGCGTCCGCGGTAAATGATGCGAGTCTTGCAACTTCCGGATTCGAAACACTACAAAACTGGACTCTCACCTCTCCCGATCTCACAGCAAACTTCACGTTTAACATGTACATCGATACTAGCGGAACCTTCACTTTCACAGGTTGGTGTATGGAGTGTGATTCCACATACTTCAGCAGCAACGTGCTTCCCGCCATGCTCGCCGGGTTCCCAGCCGGAACAGCAGCAGGAGCTTCCGTTCAACAAGTCGGCTGGATCGATGCCCTCACCCTCGTCTCAAACAACGACCCTCTCACTGAACCGCTGGGCAGTGCATACACCTACCACGACACCTTCTACGCCAAATCCGTCGTCACGCGAGAAGCACAACCTCTCACTTCTGCCTCAATGTCCAGCTTCTTCACTTACATGATAAGCAACCGAGGACAAGGACCATTCTTCAGCATCGTGGATTTATATGGTGGTCCAGGCTCCGCCATCAACGTCCCTTCTTCCGACTCATCCGCATATTCAGACCGCGACGCCCTCTGGGTCTTCCAAAACTACGGACGCACCTCTAACTCGGAACCTCCATTCGACCCCGCAATTATAGGACTCATCGATGGTTTAAACGATGCAATTACAGACCCACAACCCGGAGGAGATTTCACGGCTTATCTGAATTATGTTGATCCGGATCTGAACGCGACGACGGCTGCTGAGTTGTATTATGGGAAGGAGACGTACGACAAGTTGCTTGGGATTAAGATGGATGTTGATCCGAGTGCCTTGTTTTGGAATCCGCAGTCTATTGGGAATGCTAATGCATCCGCTGTATGAGGTATAACTGTATTGATAGCTGTGTTTTGAGACCTGATAGCTACTACTTCCGCGTATAGTAGTAATGGATCTTTTGTTACTCAGTACAGCTCGTTTTTGTGTTATTTCATTCTTATTAGATGTAGCTCGGGTTATTTTCAAATTATAGCTAAAGTAAAGAAATATGTAGAACGTTGCAGAAAGCTACAGATAAATAAAAAGAGTTGATCGAAGTTGATCCTGGGAGCGTCCGTTTGAGCAAAAGTTACGGTTTCGGGATAGCTTAGCGAGCTGGATAGGGGTGGTACAGGAGCAGACCCCTAGGTATTTTGTGGATCTAGAGCCTAGAAATAAGCGCTAGAAGCTTCAGCCTCGCGCTATGCCACCTTGCAGATCTACTCCATCCCCCTTCCATCTCATCCCGTCTTTCCATCTTGTCCTCACATTTCTTTTCTTTCCCAAAGATGTGACATGACCTCCACGTCTTCGGATGACGCTCCTCGCCGCCCTCACACGTCGCACAAGCAGGCTCGCTTCCCGCCGATGGTTGCGTCTGGCATTGCTAATCTCCAGCTGCATCGTGCTGCTGGACCTATGGCTCACTGTGCGCATCACCGCCCCTGAATCACCTGCTGCGATCGGGAATGGGAATAGCAATGCAATTGGAATTGGAAGTGGAGCTGGAAGTGGAGATGAGGGAGCGCGATTCCGTCCACAAGCTGGACATAGCAGCGGAAAGAAGAAGGAGAAATTGTTTATAGCTTCCATCCATTGGAACGACGAGAGGATCCTCACGGCGCATTGGATTCCTGCCCTGCTGTCCCTAGTCGATGCCTATGGGGCCGAGAATCTGTACATCTCGATCCACGAGTCGGGGAGCTGGGATAACACGAAGAAGCTGCTTCGGGATCTGGATGCGCGGTTAGGGGAGAGGGGGGTGGAGAGGACCGTGCTCTTGGAGGAGAAGACCCATGAGGATGTGATTAAGATGGGCGAGGATGAGATCCAGGCGGGCGCGAAGAAGGAGGGGTGGATTATGGGGAGTCGGGGCCGTATGGAGATGAGAAGGATTCCGTATTTGGCGGCTGCGAGGAATAAGGCGATGATGCCGTTGAGGGAGCTGGCGGGTAGAAAGGGAGAAGCAAAGAAGGTATTTGATAGGGTTGTGTGGCTGAATGATGTTATCTTCACCGTACGTTCTCTGTTGTCTCTTTCATCTAATCTCCCTCAATCTGCAAGAGATCGGACGAAAGTAGCTGACGGGATGT
This sequence comes from Hyaloscypha variabilis F, assembly GCA_002865655.1. Taxonomy (NCBI): domain Eukaryota; kingdom Fungi; phylum Ascomycota; class Leotiomycetes; order Helotiales; family Hyaloscyphaceae; genus Hyaloscypha; species Hyaloscypha variabilis. The sequence continues at coordinate 1,110,351 of KZ613943.1, read as the reverse complement.
TTTACAGGCAGACCAAGTCTCCACCCTCCTCTCGACCCGCAACGGCTCCTACACAACAGCCTGCGCCCTCGATTTCACCGAAGCCCACAAATTCTACGACTCCTTCGCAGTCCGGGACATGCTTGGCATACCAGCCCTCACGCTCCTATGGCCCTTCTTCTCCTCCCCCGCCTCGCGCCAAGCTCTCCAAAGCTATCTCCCCACACCAGTGAAATCTTGCTGGAACGGCCTCGTGATCTTCGACGCTGCGCCATTCTATGCGAACCCGCCATTGGAGTTCAGGGGTATCGATGATAAGCTGGCAGAGAAACATGTCGAGGCGAGTGAGTGCTGCTTGGTAAATGCAGATATTAAGCGTATGGCTCGCGGCGAAGATCCGAGGAAGTATAAGGGGGTGTGGATTAACCCCAATGTGCGGGTTGGGTACAATAACGAGTCATTTTCAGCAGTTAATAGAGAGGGGGGATGGCCGACGAAGTATGGCAAGATTGATGGGGTGTGGGCGAATCGATGGCATTGGGCGACGGGGTGGTATTGGAGGTGGAGGGAACGGTGGGTTGTGGAGGGCGCGGTGCAGAGTTGGCAACGAGAGGGGAAGGAGAGGAAGGAGGAGGGAGAATTCTGTTTAGAGGATTCGATGCAAGTTCTTGTTGGGAGAGGGTGGATACATATATAGATAGGGAATATAGACACATCTGGAGTATGGCAATTCTGCTGAAGTGTTGGTTGAACGTGAGCTGTGAGAAGGAAGGAAAGCAATAGGATGAAAGCGTAAGTGGCCATGGGCATCTGCTCAAGATCGAACATTAACAGAACTATACTCATCTCAAGCAGACCAGGTTCACACCACAAAGTTCCGAAAAGTGCAGTTGAAATATCGCATTGCATTCAGTATAAATCATGCAGCCCTACCGCCGGACCTTTTCAATATACATCATCGATCCTAATGCATCATAGTCTATCCCACACTTCTCCTCCTACTCAAGTAAACCCGGCAACTCTCTTACAACTTCCCTTTTAGCTCCTCCTTCTTGCCCTTCGCCTCACCCGCCAACTCATTCGCCTTGCCTTTAGCTTCACCCGCAACCTCGTGCGCCTTGCCCTTTACCTCACCGCTCGACATGCCGGCTACCTCCTTTGCCTTTTGTGCTCCCTTTTCTGTGTATCGGTCCCTGGTTAGCATTCATTCATTTCTCAAACAAAACCAAATTTTCCAGTCAACCTCATCATCTCACCATCTTCCCTTTGAGGAGGACGTGAACTTCCACACATTTCTTTCAATCCAATCATTTGGCTTGGGGAAAATGGGGGGATGATGGGTTGTATTGGATGAGAAATGGCGTGAGAGTGAGAAAGAGAAGGAGAAGGGAGACATACGACCAAGCTCAATCCCATCAACGAGCTTATCGCTCACTGCACGGTCGATCTTCTTAACTGGCTCCTTGACAGCGTCAGGCACGACTTTCCGGTTTGCGAGCGAGGTGGAGAAGGCTCGGTTTGCTTGGGCGAAGGTGCGAGTTGTGCGGAGGAGGGGAGTTCTTGTTAGGAAAGACATTTTGAGTTTATGTTCGTGTGGGTTGAATATGCGGATTGAAAGACTGAGGATTGATTGATTAATTGATTGATTGAAAGTGAGGGATACAAAGGTTGAGAAGGAAGAAGGCACAGGTTGTTTAAGAAGGAGTGAGCTTGGAGGAGAGCTACGACGTCGACGTCATCGTGTGGGGAAGCGAAAGGCAATTTGCACCTACCTCACTCTGCCTACCTTCACGCTTGCGCTGCACTCTTCATGTGATCCAAGATCTAGATGCATTGACCTTTGCTTTGACACTCTTCCACATCGCCTTACTGTATGGAGATTGATTGAGACGTTGGTGGTGGGACTGAGGGGAGATGATTCCAGCGGAGGAAGCAATTGCCATGTTCTGACGGCATGGCAATTTGAAGCGAGGGATTCTTGGCAGGAAGGATTGCTCCGGCGTCACGTGCAGAAGTTTTAGGGTTTGAAATATTTGAATGTACTGGATGGTTTGGGTACATTGTGGATGTTGGGATGAAAGCAAGTGAATATTCCACGAAGTTTGTGGGTAGCGCTAACTCCAGATGAAATCGCCTTCTACCTGCAGTCCCAAACTTGGAGCTGAGCTCGTTCATACCTCCTAACCTTTAAGGCCAGGACACTTCTCCTACATTTTAGAGATGGCATAGGCACATCATCACCTTCCTATAAACACCGGCCGTCGCTTCTCCCTAAAAGCAAGCAATGCCTCATCTCTATCACTCGTCCCCACAACTCGCTCATACATCTGATTCTCAACCTCTTCCCTCGCATAACCAACTGCCTGCAACGCACTCCTAACCGCCACAGGAGCACCCTCACATATCTCACCAGCAAGTCTGACAGCCTCCTTCAACACCTCTTCTTTCGCCTTCTTCATCAACTCCTCCTTGCCTCCCTCCAACCCCTCCTCCACACCCCCAGGCACGACCTCAACAAGGCGATCCGCAATACCCAGAAAGTACGCTTCCGCCGCGCTCACTCGTCTCCCCGTCAAAACCAGATCTCGCGCTCGACTAAGCCCGATCAAGGCTGGGAGACGGTAAGTCCCTCCCGCACCGGGGATTATACCGAGACGAGTCTCGGGAAGCCCGACTTGGGCTGTGGAGGCGAAGACGCGGAGGTGGGTGCAGAGAGCTAGCTCGAGGCCGCCGCCCAAGGCGAGGGAGGAGACGGCGCTGATTGTTGGGATGGGGAGGGATGATAGCTCTGTAAAGGTGCTTCTTAAGCTGTCTAGGAAATTCGCTGTCCTGTTTTCAAATTTGATTAGCACTAATTCAATCATTCCCTTTCTGTAGGAGGAATTCAATAGATATATGAGACGGGCGTGGGCACGAACTGCTCGGGAGTAAAGCCCTTCCTCTCCTTCAAGTCCGCACCGGCGCAAAAACAGCTATCGACGTCACTGGCCAAAATCACTGCTCTCGTTGGCCCTCGTCCATCTACTCCCGCCGCACCCCCATATATCTTCTTGGGCGGTGCTTCATTGCCTTCAGGGGTGTACTCAGAAGCGATGGAGGAGATGGCGTCTCGTAGTTCGGAGAGGAGGCCGACGGAAATGGCATTTCGCGCTGAAGGGCGCGAGAGTGTGAGGATGCGGATGCGTCCTGTGTGTGGGGCGGGCAGGTCTTGTATCTGGGTTTGTTAGATGTGAGGCAATTGAGAGTGGGGTAGGATGTCTTCTTGAGGTGCAATGTACGAGAGGCACTCGGAACAATTGTAGAAAGCTTTAGAAGCATGGAGGACTTACCTTGATCAAACGCTCTGCCGGTGCGGAATATGCCCGCCGCACGATCCTAGGTAGGGAAGAGGAGAGAGGCAGGATTCGTGCGCGCATTATGGAGTCTTGGTTTGTTGTTATTTGAAGAAGAGTTTGGGCCCGAGGCTAACCTTAAGCCGGGGATTTTATGGGGTGGCTGGTTCGCAAGGCTGACAGTTGTGGCTTGCTCGAGGCTGAACTTTGAGGGTTCAGGTGGGTAACCCCCTGGAGAGAGGCTGGATTGCTTTAAAGAGGCTCATCTTACAAATATTCAATAATGTTTTGTGAAAAATGTTCTCAATACGAACGTTGACTTTTTGCTGTAATTACAAATGGCAGTGGTCTTTTGAGGAGTCTCGAAGGATGCAATGTCATCATCGAGGGAGATCCTTGCACACTCACATAAAAAGTTCTTCTTAACAGCACGACTTTGCACATCAATCTCCTTTCTCTAATCTAGTCAATAACAGACACTGAGATCAAGCATGGCGAGCAACACAGCAGCGGACCTTCCCCCTGAGGCAATCGCTTTCGCAACCCGAATGTACGACGCGGCAAGAGCGGGACAGCTAGATGTCTTCCAGCAGGCGTTACCAGCAGGCTTACCTGCTAACATGACGAATGAGAAGGGAGATAGTCTTGTACGTTAGCTTTCCAATGTCTTCTTCCCTTACGCCCGGTCTCTGAAGCTGGGGTACAGGTCCCGTGAACACGAAAATTGATAGAGATACAGGTGATGCTAGCAGCCTACCACGGCCATGCACCCCTTGTCAAACTACTCATCCAGCATGGAGCTGATCCTAATTGCTTGAATGATCGGGGACAGTCGCCTCTGGCGGGTGCCGTGTTTAAAGGCGAGGCTGATGTTATTGAGGTATGTGCCTGTACTGGGATTTCGACTGAGGGGGCAAGCTGATGAGATAGGCGTTGCTTGAGGGCGGTGCGGACCCGGATCATGGTGCTCCGAGTGCGTTGGAAGCAGTGACGTTGTTCAAGCAGGAGGAGCAGTGGAAAGGGAAGTTTGAGACTGCGCCTGGGAGGGGAAAGGCTGCGCAGGGAGAGAAGTAGATTAGGGAAAGTTGGGCGAGGGAGATCGTGAAGGCTCGGAGGAGTCGGGCGCATGGGTACGGATACGATGAAGCTAGTTGGAGAACATTGAAGTGACTCTTGCATCGAGAACACAGCAATCACACTCTCTTGAACCTTGATCCCTACAAGATACAAATACAAGAAACTCCCGGAAGAACGGACGAACTACTTCCAAGTCCATGTGCGATCGTTCTCTGACTGCCGTTCCATGATGCGAATCCGACTCTGACATAGAACGGTTATCCAAGAAGAGTGACGAGAAATTCTCTTGGCCTTGTGACATGTTGTGACAGGTCCAGACGCCAAACTTGGGCTTCAAGGATATACATGGAATGGTACTGCACGGAAGTCTGCACCCCACACGTTTCGGTGCTTCTCTGATATCAACACTACTATGGCATGCGCCTCTTCCATTACCAAGGAAGCGCTCTCCAACGCCACTGGAGCTCGCTGAATAATAGAGATTGCGAAGACGAGCTCCAAGCTGAAATTTCTGCTATGAACATGTTCGTCTGATATGAATTGCGAGGGAGAAATCTGGTAAGCAAAAAAGCAACATTCCCGCCACGAAATCGGACTCCAGAAGCCTCAAGGACTACCTTGAAGAGTAGAAGTTGCAAAAAGGTGGGGGAGTAGGATCTTCACCTCGGTACCGCACGACAAAATGCAGTCCCAGAATGCCGTTTTCTGGTGAGGGAAGTCATGCTATAAGCCGACATGTATAATTTGTGATTGCTGGGAGCGTTCCATGGTAAGGCTTTCTCTTATCGTCGCCCCAAATACTGGAAAGTTCTGCACGTGGTTGGCATCGACGCGCCCTGCGAATGGGGGGAGACGCGAATGAAGGGCCCTGGGCAAAAGCAAAACTGAATTCGGCGATAGGACAAATGAGAGTCAGCACCAAACAGGATGGTCCAGCGGATCTCCCGCCTGATTCGGCGATGCACCAAATACGACCCCCTGGCTCGGAACATGGGGAGATTCTCCGTCCAGGGCCATCAGCATGCTGATTTGTTCGCTGCGGGTTTTCGAGAAGGTCGCAGCCCCTCAAGCCAGGCACAAGAGACCCTTCTCCTGCAGGGCAGAAATGCACGCCAAAGGGGCATGCAACCACTTCGCCGGCCCTGGCGCACGCGTATGGGCGGTCCGATTCAACGCGTGTTCTGGGTGGGTTGCAACTAGCCAACCTGTTATCAACGCAAAGTCCCTCTCCCCCTCACCCTATTCCCTCGCCACAATGCTAGCTGCCAGCTCGGCCTCGAGATATCTGGAGACCGGAGTGGAGTGCTCGGACGTGTTTTTCTCACACACCGCTATCTTCTGACCGCAGCCAGTCTGTCAGTGGCTGCACTCACTTGAGCGAACAGCACTGGCTGCGAAAGAGGGGCCACTGCATCGGAGCCATCGGGAGCCGGCTTTACCCCAGGGCAAGGCCTGTTCACCAGCAAGCTTCCCCTCCCCCTGAAACTTCCACGATCCCGTAGATTTTCTCGCCTCGTTGCCCCATCTTGGCCCTTCATGTTGGACAGCGTATGTAGCCATCCAAAACCTGCATATGTAGGAATGTGTTGAGGTGTTTGGTCTGATCCTTCGCCTGTGAATCCGTGATGCTGAGAGGGTCTGCACTTGCGCTTGCACTTGACCTGCACCCATCAGAGCGATCATAATATACCCATCCTGCTCCATATGATCTCACCTCATGGAGCATACTTTCACAAATACAGAAAATCCCACGTTGTGCCCCTGCAGCCGTTTTAGCCTCAGGGCCGACTCTCACACCCATCACACCCAGTGACCGAGACGAGATTTGACATCGCGAGCTTTGAGGCAGAGCTCTCGGAAGAATAGCCAAGCCCATCCAAGCGCGTCTCTCACTTTTCACCACAGACCGCTTTACGACACGGCCACCCCATATTTCGAGAAGTCTAGTGCCAGCATCGTGGGTCGGCCTTGCTGTTGAAATTAATTGAGCTCCGGAGAGTGCATACTGCACCGCTCCAACGCATCCTTCGCCCTCTGCTTGGACTGTGCGGTGCATGTTTCGCGATTGTGGGTGTTTCTTGTAGCTTGCCGGAATTGCTGCCACGAAAATAGCTGTAAGACGTGAGATTTGGTGCTCACTTCAGAAATCTTACTGTGCCTTCCCTTGCTGCGCAGGTACGACCTTTCGTTGTTGTTCGTCGAAGCTTCGGCAGCACTTCGCAATCTTCACTTTAGCTAAACTCAAAGCTTCCCCAGCAGAAAACTCTCCGTATCCAAAATACATATCACTTTAACGCACAACACACCTCTCCTCCTCACCAAACAGATCTCCAGATCTCCGATTCGACGGCAGTTCCTACCCCTCCAGCTGTCATTCCAGTCTCTACCGACGCTGCGACCAGGACGCACAGTCGCCTCGGCCGTTTCAATATTTGATCGCATCAAAACGCTGCCCGTATCAACCCCCGGCGAGCGCTATTCCTGTCCGCAGAACGATTGCGCACCGCACTCTTCTACAATCGATCGAATGCTTCGAATAAATACATTTCCGATATACACGCAATCGGATTGAGGCAGGCACGCTGCGGGTGCATGGGGTCGTCGTCGCCAATCAACCTCGATTTCGAGCGGATGCCAGTCTGGGCCACCAGAAGCGCTTCAAGATGCAGTCTTTCGAGAACACCCCACTGTCACCCACAAAGCGCCTCGGCGTCAGTCTGAACGTCGATACTGGTTACAAAGGCAAGCAAAAGGAGATCTCGCCACCGCAGACGCCCAAGACAGAAAACCCCCGGCCGAGCAAAGGCAATATTACAGCTGCCAACCGGGCGCTTAGAGTCAGGACTGGATTGAGGGAGACATTCCTGGACGACATTACCCCCATCGACCCCTCGCGGAACAGAGAAAATGATCTTCAAAAAGCAGCACAATCAAATCGGGACTCGCACGACTTGTCTTTGTCGCCTCGCCAAGTCACTCGAGACTCCCTCGTCGACCACATGCTCCTCTCCCTCGACCAATTTTCGTTCGGGCAAGAGCCAGGAGGATTTGGGACACAGCCTACTGTTGAAGAGGAGCAATTATACGCGGCGTTTGGTGACGAGGAGCCGTATCAACCGACATCGAACTTTGCTGCTAGAAATGGACGTGGAATTGGGCACTCTTACTCGTACAGCTCCGATTACGAAAACGCCGACGACTCCAGTCGGTATTCTGGCGGCCAATTGTCTCGAGGACGAAGGAGTAATAGCAGCTCAAACTTTCAGCCTGGCATTGGAAGATTGAATAGCAAGCGGAACGAAAAGGGTTCTAACTCGAGTTTCGCAACTACCAGAGGACCGGCAGCGCAAATACCGCCACGAGCGCTGCACTCACGAAGTGGCAAAGGTAGTAAGGGAAGCAGTGCGAACAGTTTTGATCTTGGGTACGCGCAGGTTACAAGTAGTCAGAGGTGGGCACACGGTCTGGCTGGGAGGTCGTCAAGTTTTGATTATGGGAGCGATCGCCAAACATTGAATGCGCAAGCCAACGCAATGGCACGACCGGTAGAAACAAGTCCTGCTGCATTCGACCCATACGACTACGATGCTGCACCTACACCTACGGTGCCAGTTGGGCCTCGCAGAACCCGTCCAAACTCGCCCATAGTTATTCCTCAACCCGAACCGACTCCTCCAGTTGACCCAGGACCACATAAACTTGAGAGAAAGAGGAGCACGAGGTCATCCAAAAGTGCGTACAAGGGAAAGCTTGCTGGTTTCGATTATGGACTCAAGGATCGCAATCGCGAGCTTCCGCCTATGCCAGCTTTCAACAGAGAATCCGCTGCCCCAGCGCCACTTGTTGGATATGGAAAGACCAAAGACGCACCTCAACCCTCACCAGGATTTAGCCAACCCTCCAAAGACAAACCTGGATTCTTCAGGAGAGTTTTTGGATCTTCGAGGAACAACCCTGCGCCCGAACCTCCCCCATCACACGGTTCTACGACATCTGCTGAAACAACGGAAAGGCCAAGCAGTAAAACGCACCATATTGGGAACCAGCTAAAGTCTCAACATGCACCTCCACCTCGAGAACCGCCACCCATACCGAAAGAGCATACGCATGTCCTCACGAAGAAGCCCTCATCGTTCTTCCGGCGTCGAAAGAAGTCTGTGTCAGAGGCTGAGCCACCCGCACCTCTTCCCATCGTCCCACCTCTCATGTTGCAGCCGAAGGAGGATCCCAATGCCACGAAGAATATTCCGAGCCCCGTCAGCAGCCTGAGAAAGGTTATGAATCCGTATTTGCGGACTCCTGCACGAACCCCCACCGATCCTTTCTCTCCTGTCGCAAATGTCGACGTCGACATCGATCGCGAGATGAATGCAAGTCCCGACCCTAATGACCGCGGCAGGAGAGGGTTCTCGCCAGAGTATGAACCAGACAAGAACGCGACAATTCGGGCTGTACAGCCAATTGAACACGAAGACGAGGACATGAAGCCCCCGAGTTCGGGTAAAGGAGCATATCTTTCTAGTCCAAATGCAGGTCTAGATGAATCAAACGGACCAAGAGATGATCGCGATGCTACATTTCTCCAGGATAGCAGCGACAATGATCGTGATGTGTCTGATGTGCCGAGTGGAAAGGAGAAGGTGCCTTGGCCTGCGAGCCCCAAGTTACCATCGCCTTCTGTGGCTCGAGACATGGCTCTTGTTGCCGAATATGAGAGAACGCACTCGAGACGTTCTCCAACACCAGCAAAGATGGAGCCAGCCAAATTATCGCCAGTATCTCAGGCACCTAAGAGCCCAATTGACCCTGAATCGGATATCAAGCAAACAACTGTTACCACCAAAGATGGGGAATGGATTATGGTCACGCCAACTAAGTCACCAAAGCAAATGGAAAAGGATAATCGGGTTTGGCTGGAGCCATCTTCTTCAGAGGAAGACTTGGCTCTTCCCAACAACAGTTCTGCGTTACGGGTAGCTGAAGTTGCTGGTAGAATGTCTGGATCCACTGACACAGTTTACAAATCTGCTACAAGCTTGCCAATTGTACAAGTTGACGGCGTGGAAGACTCACCGCCCTCTCAGCGTCGGATGATGACGGCTGCGGAGGCAATCAAGTCACTTGACGAGCTGATTCCAGATGCTGATGATATGGTTCCTGCTGAGGGCGACCGTGAGCGAGCAAAGAAGGTTTATGATGGCAACGAAGACTTCATCCAACGAGAGAAGGCTGCTGCTTGGATGGGTGAAGAAGGTCCTGCCCGCTCAAAGACGCTGATTGCATACATGGAGTTGTATGATTTTTCAAACTTGAATATCCTGGCTGCGCTTCGTATGATGTGCGGTCGGCTAGTACTGAAAGCCGAGAGTCAGCAAGTTGATCGGATCCTTGTTGCGTTCTCCAGGAGATGGTGTCAATGCAATCCTAACCACGGTTTCAAGGGAGTTGGTAAGTTTGTAATTCCTCCATCCTAAACAATTCTAACAGAATTCAGATGTTGTGCATACAATCTGCTACTCTATCTTATTGCTGAACACGGATCTGCATCTTGCCGATATCGACCAAAAGATGACTCGAAGTCAATTTGTGAAAAATACTATGCCCACAATCCGACACAGTGTTGCCAATTCTGCCCCAGATGCATTCGAGCCGTCGAGACCTACCGTCCTTCCAGGCAAAAGCTCGACCTTCGATGTGGAAACCATCAAAAGCGGTGATGCTCTAAAGCCGCAAAGGGCATCGATCGAAATCGAGCGACCGTCATGGAGATCATCTTTCAAACCTCCTGTCCGAGCGGACTCGGAAGGTATTACGCCAACGCCCCTTGATTATGACACCCCTGTCAACGACTGTGGACCATTGGTCAAAGCACCGTTCCATGGGACACTGCGGACTTGGGAAGTACAGGTCGAGATTGTGCTTAAAGATTTCTACAACGCTATCCGGGACGAGCGACTGCCTCTATTTGGTGCAACCATGGAGAAAACGCAGCTTCAGGCACCATCTACAAATAGTTTGTCTGTATTCGCAAACGGAATGCTGCGCCGATCTCCCAGCGTGTTGAGCAAAACACCTTCCGAATCTCAAAGCTACCAACAACGAGGTAGAACTGCGGAGACGGTCCGTGTTGGCAATGGCAAGTGGGGCAACAAGAACCGTTCGAGACCTCGTCTGTATCCTGGTTCCGGCTTAGGATCGAGTCGAACAAGCCTAGATGACCAATCGTCTATGTGGAGCCCATCAGTTTCGTCAAGCACCTGGAGCAAATACTCTCTCGGAAAGACGCAGACTTCTATGTCTGTTGACTCTCTCGGATCGAATTGGCCGACTGGTGATTACCAGCAGTCAATTGGCTTTGCCAATGCTCTAAGCCAAGCTATTATTCGAGAAGAGACAGTTGGTAGCCAAGGTAGTAATGGCAGTGAGGACTTACGAGTAGCTCCTCTTCTGGAGGACGAGTCACTAGAACTTGCTGGAGCGCCATGGGCAAAGGAAGGTATTGTCAAGCACAAGCACCATCTCGAGGCTTTGGACAAGAAGGCTAAGGATCGCAACTGGAATGAGGTGTTTGCTGTTATCGAAAAGGGCTACATGAGCCTATTCTCCTTTTCAAGCAAAAGCATGCGCAACAAATCGAAAGGCAAAGCTTCTGGTGGTGTGGTTGGTGGTGGCAATTGGCAAGAGAATGCTGAGAGTCTTGGATCGTTCCTGCTTAGACAGACCATCGCCAGCGCCCTGCCATCACCGGGTTATTCCAAGGCCCGTCCTCACGTTTGGGCGTTGTCATTGCCTACAGGCGCGGTTCATCTCTTCCAGGTTGGCACACCAGATATCGTCAAGGAGTTCGTGTCAACCGCCAATTATTGGAGCGCCCGTCTTTCGAATCATCCTTTGGTAGGTGGCATCAGCAACATCGAGTATGGATGGTCCGATTCCATTGTCAACAATTCCCTGGTAACCGCAATCAACGACTCAACGAGGCCGTCTACTAGTGGCCGCAGACCTAGTCTGCAAAGCTCCTTGCGATCGAGTCTTGACCAAGGATATTCCAGTGGAAGCATGCGATCTCGACTGCCAGGAGACAGGATCAACATCTCTGACTGGTCACCACCCACTCAAAGCATGCGCGCTAGCAACCTCTTGGAGCAAGACCAGCTGAAGACTTTGAGCGACTATGTCTCCGGCATCGAAGAGGAACTGCAAAAGCACAACCAACTACGTAGCCCCATGCTTTTAGCTGTATGTCTTCCGCAGCTCTATTCTATAATATTTACTGACTGTAAACAGTTCACACCCCGGCACCCCAATGCTCAAAAAGCAATGGCCAACTGGGAGAAGAAATCCTCATATCTCCTGCGTGAGATCGTCAAGTTCAGGACGTACATCGATTGCTTGCAAGCTGCAGAAGCAGGCAAGCAGAAGATCTACGCCGAGCGCGCGGCTAGAAAAGCTGAGGAAGAGGGCGATGAGGAGGGCGATACGACATTGAAACTTGACTCCACTCCCCGCGCCTAAGAGACGGATTCTCACTCAACACCGGTGAAAGATGTACCCGTTGACAGCCTACCGTCTCACCACGCTACTTTCCTTGTTCTCGATACGAAACCCTCAAAACGCGACTTTCCTATACTCTGATCATTTTCGAGCGAATAGGTGTATTGCGTTGTACAGTACATAGCCGCTCTTCGCTCTGTTTCTCTTATTCTCTTCGCTTTCTGTGATAACATTTCATGGCCGCTTGCTTGGATGAAATGACTTCATGGGGTTGGACACCTCTGGCGTTACCTTGGCTGGACGGCTGGACGGAGGGATGGGATCTGCTTTCTTTTGTTTTGCCGGCTGGTCGGAGTGTTATGTATACCCAAATGCTTTTTGCTGTTTCGTTCTGCTTACTAGAAGGGTGGGTGATGAGGTATGATATGAGATATGATTACAGGTTGGGGTTGGGTGCGAGAGGCTTCTTGTCAGATAGAGAGTGTGGGGTGAGAGGAGAATATAATTGTTCTCGCCGATTTTACATGTGTTTTATTGGAGTGCTTGTAATGCGCAGTGTTTGGAAGTCTCTCTAATCGGCTTCTGGGCACTTGCAATATTCTGCTCATCTGCCACGTTAAACTAGAGAAGGTCAAAATGCTCGTGGATGGCTTTCTGGGCGCCGAGTTTGTTCGATGGGTAGCTCGCCATAGATAATTTTCAGTGCTTCATCCTGACAGACTTCAGGAGAGACGAGGCTAAAATGAAGCTGATCCCAATGGATCAAACATTGTCATTCCACTGTTTATTGTCATTCATCTGAACCTCAACATGCCAGATATTAAAGTACCTGGTAAGCCGAGGCATGGGGAAGTTCAAGGAAAGCATTATCTAGGCTTAATAACTTTAGCTAATGGTGGTGATCAACGGGGCGAGGGGTAACAGCTTCACCTGAGTGTGGTCGGACATTTCATGGTTCTGTGCGGGGGGTGGAAAGAGGGATCAAGGTATCTAAGTGAGCTAGATTTCCCAAGGATTGGAAGGGTGACTTTCTCCTTCCCTCTTTCGGTAACGGGTGATTCACTTCAGGCTATGATGCTTTAAAAGTCGAGTGGCTCGATAAATTGTATGGTGGTAGGCGTTCAATGCCATCGTCTTTATAACGCTCGTCCTTCTGAAAGCCAAGCTGGTTGGTGGTTGCTCTTGATCTGGAAATGAGTGAGTGGATGGAAAGGGACGAATTGTCAAATCTCAAGATATTCGGGGAAAGAGGCTATGAGGTGTTCCGTAAAAAGGAGACAAGGGGCGATGCCCTGGTGCTGCAAAAGTCTATGGTATTCAACAAATGCTTGATAAAACACATAGGTACGAGTAGTCCTCTCAAGTCTATAGAGCAGCTAAGCACTGCATAGTAGTCTAAGACTTCCAATTGGTCTTCCAATTAGCGGTCTGCCACGGCCATCCAACAAGCCCAATACTCAGTTGCATACCCGCTTCAATCTCCTCGGCTCGAGATTTGAGTTCATCCACATCCCAGTTTGTCCACAGAAACTTGCCTTTCAAGAAACGCGCTTCGGGGCTTGCTAGCCAAACATTGAAGCTCGCTGGTAAAGAGACTAGGTCAAAATCAGCCTCACAATATCCCACTCTGCATCGCATCATTCCACTTACCATCATCACTAAAGCCGATAGCATCGATACCTCCTGCTTCTCTGTTCATCGCAGTGTCCACCACTCCAGGCTGAACATGAAAAACGCTCAATTCCGGATTCCCAAAGGCCACAGAATCCCAAAGCCGGAATACCGCAAGCTTGGCGACGCTGTAGGAAGCAAACTGGGGAGCGAAGTTAAGATGTGCAGCAGATGAATTAACATCGATGGCGACGGCGTCCTTTGCGGCGTGGCGGAGGAATGCCTGAGCAACGTTCAACGAGCCTCTGAGGTTTTGTTGGATGGCATCGAGGAACTTGTCGCCGTCCACGTCGCCCACTGCCTCCTGAGGCCCGATCATCGCCGCACCGCTGACCAAGACGTGGATTTTCCCGTCGCCAGCGAATTTTGAAAAGGCGGCGTCTACTTCGCTCCTGTTGTTGACATCTGTAGACGCTACAAAGACCTCAACATTGGTGAACTTGTGCTCGATGGAGGCTTTGGTGTCGAGAAGGGGCTGTTCCCTGCGGCCGAGCAGGGCGATTCGAGACGCGCCTGCTTTGGCAAAGTAGAGGGCGGACTCTGCACCGATGCCACTACCGCCTCCTGTTATCACAATGGTCTTGCCTTTGGCTGAAAGCTCGGGACGGGCAGGAGATATGGATTGGTAGGTTTTGGTGTGCCATGTTGAGGTTGGGGATGGGAAAGGAGCAGCCATGGTGATAGCAAGATTTTTGAATGGTTGAGAAAGACTGGTTGTGTGATGAGAGAGATTGTTTTGATTGCAACACGCCCATATTTATATATAATTGAGTCTGGATCTCTGTTTCAGTCACGGAGTTGTACATTTTGTAAAGTCAAGCGTGATCATGGCATGAGCTAGCAGAAGTCCAAATGCGATGTTGCCTGAGCACGAGGATTCCGGAATTTTAAACTTGAAGCGTTCTTGCCATTTGCAAAATGTTCCGCGTTAAGGACTCTGGCAACCGTAGATGAAGAGTGGCCGGGGATAGTTTGAGTTTACAAAATGTTCCGGCCCGGGTGGGGATCGTCATGGCCGGGCTGACAAATGCCACCAAACGTGGCAAATTCCCATATACGGGCAATCCCACTTCACAATCTCATAATTTGCTGCGGTCTAATTTGAAATCTGCGATGGAGATGCAATCGGTCCTGCGGTGCCAGCAGTGCAATAAACCTTTCGATAAGCGTGAGTTGTACATCTACCAGGTAGTGCGGTGTGCGGCCAAACCTTTACTAACATCGGTTTTAATTTTTTTTTTTAGAATCTACTCTGAAAAGACATGGATACTATTGTCGGTCTCGAAGAGCTCTTGGTGCCACTCGGGTCAGGTCTTGTGTTTCTTGTGCCAGAGGGAAGGCGCGTTGTGATACCAGACGGCCTGAATGCTCGAGGTGCAAAACCAAAGGCGTTGAATGCCAGTATCCAGCGAACACGCCCAAAAGTAGAGGCCCAAGGACTAAACACAATGTTGAAGCGCCAACAGAACAGCGGGAGATAGTACCTTCATTGATAGGAGATACTCCCAATGTCGAAAATCATCAAGAAGCAAGAAACGTTGTTGATGCAGTTCTTGATAATGAAATCTTTGCCTTTGACCAGGAATCCGCAAATATTGGAGAAGATTTCCTTGATTGGAACGACTACAATATCGATTTCACCGAATTTCTAGATACGCAGACGAATCAAGGTTCCTTTCAGTACCCAGCATCGGGGTCGTTGTCTTCAGCTCGTCATTCCACACCTTCGACCTACCGAACAGTTCAAGCGCAGCAAGCCATATCTTCTCCCAGTGTGTTTATGCCAGGAACACCAACTTCTCAAGTTAGATCACTTATCTCGCGACCAAATAAGAGGACCGGGGCGCAAAGTGTTGCCAATCTCATACTCCACACGCTGAAATCTTATCCTCTAATGATGCTGCGTCACCAAACCCTTCCACCCTTCATCCATCCGCATTCAATCTCTTCTGAAGTTGAGAATGACAACATGGAGCCATTGAACAACTGTCTCAGCTTAGTTCATATGATCAGCAGCGGAATCAGAGGAAGTCGAAAGTTGTTCTGGAAAAATGTGCGGCAGGAATGTGAACATCTGTTCGCAGAGGTATGTTGAGTGTTCATTGGTTGTCGAAGCAGAGTTATAAGAAGCTGACGGTTCTCCTTAGCATTTGAAGTTAAACAGATGGGAATTGCTTGCTGCTATGCAGGCCCTCTCCATTTATCTGCTGATAAGGCTCGAGGAAGGCGAAACGGATTACAATAACTGTGATTCCATATTATTGGCAACGGTGATCGTAGGTTGAGCTACACCCGCTTCATTGCCTTGCTCTAAACTCAAAACTTAGATGATGGCTCAACAACTCACCCTCAGTCATATTGAACGGAATACGCAGTCTGATTCACGCGCGTGCGGCCTCGAAAACAGCTGGAGAGATTGGATTTTCGAGGAATCAAGACGAAGGTTGGATTTCCGCGCACCCTACCGCAGTATTGAATTTCAACATACTAATCGAGTCCAAGATTATGCGTGGTCTATAAAGTCGTAAACATGCTCGTCTATTTCGAGCCAGCAACGCTGTGCGATCTGAAAACAGAGCTTGTCCTAGCACCACTGCCAGCGAAGAAACAGCTTTGGGAAGCTGATAACGAGTCTGTGTGGAAGGTGGAAAATGAGAGGGAACCTGGAGCTCAGACTGATTTTGGATTGACTGCAAACGGCGAGCTGGTTGAACTAGATGGAAGTAAGCTACACTGTGGGAACCCGGCTTTTGTCAAAAAATCGTTGGATGGCAGGAACTCGTCAAGGAGGACTGAAAATTGGGGGGAGTGGTGCTCGGGGATGGATGGGCTCGGCAGCCTCGTTATGCTTGCTGCTTCTTTTGTAGGATAATATCTTCGTAACTTTGTTCCTTGCACTCAAGGGCAATTGTCACAGATTCAGTTTCCTGGGGGAACTGATGGCTTTTTGATAAACTAGGAGTAAATACAGCCTATTAATCATCCGTAATTATGTCATCCTGGTGCCTGCAAATGCTCAATACTAGGAAACCCCAATAACAAACACTCAGATCAACTATTTACGGGACCAAAAGGTAAAGCAGACGCCGATGAGCAAGACCACATAGATCAGGCCGAGAGTCCCGAGCAAGATTTCTTCCACAAGGAATCTCTTCTCCTTCTTCTTTTGCTGCTCTCTTGCCTCTTTGACAATCTTCCACTCTGCCTTGCTCAACTGTGCTACATCGCTCTCATTCTGCTTGAAGAACCAACCATTTTTGGTGTCCTTGCCATTCTTCTCTCTGAATTCCTTGACGATCATCCACTCTTTTTCAGTCAGGTCGGCAACATGACTCTTCTCTTCCTCGTTGCTGACGATTTCCCAGTTCGCCTCCTCAGCCTTGTCCCTTGGGGTCTTGCTCTTTTCAACAGCATTATTCTCGTTCGCAGCTCCTGCCGAAATCTCAAACAGCCCCATCTCATCCGCCAACCGAGTAACCTCCTCAACGACTGTCCTCCACTGCACCTTGATCTTTGCCCCGACCCTCTCACCCCACGCCTTACACGCCGGTTGAAACGTCATTGCCAACCACTCAACAGGAAACGGGACCATTTCTTTCTCCGGTTGCTTTGTGATATCAATCCGTTCAATAGCTTTCAGGAGCCTCTGCTTGACCTTCTCTCTCTCCTTCTGATCGCTCATCAAAATCCCCTTCTCGACCGTCCTCACAGACATGTTCTGATACTGCCTCACGCCCTCCTTGTTGTCATAAAAGAAGACGAGGTGGAAGAGGAAGCTGAGGAAACTCAAGACTAGCAAGGCAGGGAGAATATAGAACGTGGTAAACTCGCAAGCGGCGACTAACTTCTCTGCTAGTGAGACCCATATTGAGGGATCGGCCACGGTCTCCACTGGCATGGATTCATTGTAGAACGACCAGGGGCCTTCGACGGCGTTGAGGACTTCCTGGATGAACCAATTTTCGAATACAGGTTGATGGTCAGACAGAGGCAAATGCTCGGACACAGGCAAACCGACGAACGCACGCCAATAGTTGGCTAGAGGCAAATTGTCGAACATAGGCCAATGGTCGAACACAGGCCAACTGTCAAACATAGGCCAACGGTCGAATACAGGCCAATGGTGGAACACACGCCAAAGGCCAGAGAGAGGCAAATTGTCGGCCACAGGTTTATAGCTCGACGCAATCCAACGATCGGATGCAGGCCGATGGTCTCTGAGCATGGCTGAGTAGAAGCTATCCATGGGTGCGAGGTCTAGAGCAGCTTTGTGCCAGGACTCGGATATTCCGCGTGTAGTGAAGTTTGTCAGGACTTCATCCAAGTGCTCGCGGAGCGCTGTCCTGATGTTATCATCCATGTTTGTGGATGCTTCGATGCCTTCCGTGACGGTTGGAAAGTTGTCGTGATGTTTCCGATTCCTCAGAAAACGTTTTGTGGAAAAAGGAGAAGAAGAGAGAGGGAAATTGCGAGAATATTTAAAGACAGGAAGTGTGTGGACACTTGTCGAATCGTTTAGAGGGCAAGTGTTCCGTGGTTGAGGACTGAGCTATACTCTGTTCGTCGCGAGCTTAGAGATCGGGAATGACAGCAGTGACGAGCTGGGCAGAAGCTAGCTTGTATTTCAAATGACGAAACGCCCCCGTTCTAGTAACTCTGACAGTTTGGTATCTTGAATTGACGGGTGGTAGGGTAGGATACTGCCCTAGTCATATGACGTTAAGTAACAAGATATGTCAGAAATAGGTCAGAGATGCTGTCAGAACATAACATGGACTCCACAAAGTGGAGAGCTCAGAAAAATTAGTGATCACTCAAACATCACGTAACAAGGACAAAGACAGTTGTGTATCACGCTGAATAATGATGCCTGAACATACCAAAGAAGCCAAGCTCTCCTACCTCCATGAACCATGCTGAAGAACGTCGACGAACTTTCTCGCATCTCATTATGCCTTGGGTATCAAAAGACTGCTGGTCGGATCGCAATCACACCACCCACCCTGCGGGATCTCCTCCTTACCCTTCCTCGCCCTCTTCATTTCCTCAGCAATCATCGCCATCTCCCTCCCAGCACGTCTAAACCCCATCCAATCCTCATCCTCTGTTGAGTCCATCCTCCCCTCCACCTCCACCTCCGCCCCACCCTGCTCGCATCGCTGAACAAACCCACCCAAACGCTCAACAAACCACCTCCTCTCCTCCTTTTCCGCAGCCCCTCCACTTCTACTTCCAAGCTCAATCTCCCCCTTCAGCACCCTCCACACCTCCTCTCGCTGCGCATCCTCGTCCATGTGAGCACTCCTCCAAATCATGAATCCGAGGAAGATGAGCAGGAAGATGGCTACGTCGATCAACCAGCGGAGGAGGAGATTAATGATGAGTGTGGTGAGGTGTGTCGCTTCTGGAGGGGGGAGGTTGTTGGTGAGGATTTCCATTTTCGATAAGTAAATTTTGGTTCAAAGTGATGGTGTTGGAATTGTAAGATTAAAAGAAATTAGGTGTTTGTGTTCTGAGAAGAGTGTTTCTGCTGGTCTCTGTGTTTCTTTTCGAAGAGTTTGTGTTGGTCGCACCCCATCTTTGCTTGTGACAACAGTTATATGTCGAGAAGTTGCAGGTGATTTTGGAATTGACTGGCTGGTAGTTCCGTGGTTCAGGTGTAGGTATTTCGTGTTTTCTGGATCTCGATGACGCCATAGATACGTATGGATGGGATTGGAGGTTGATGGGTGGAAACTAGGCGTTAGCGAGCTTGCCCCTTTTCATGGGTTAGGCGATGCGGATACCACGACTGTACATTCGTAAGATAGTTTGATACAACATTATCAACGTCCTATCTGAGCAGCAAAAGACAGGAGAACTCTCTAAATACATATACATTACATCTTTCATCAAAGATTCCGTATAACGCTTCCTGCCGGAATTGGGACACTGGAGATCATAGCTGAAACATTGTCATTTCTCATACTCACCTGAGAACAAACACCTTCAGTGCCTTCGCACAATTGACCTGTGGGTATCTGCACTCACAGAGACATCGCACCAGGTAAGGAGGAGACATATGCACCCAGAATACCGGCCGAATATTGCAACCAGTGCCTTTCCCAATGATTATCCAGATCGGAGTCATCGTAATACTTCGCGACTGCACCTTTTCCGCAGGAGCAGCCTCTCAAAGAAAATAGACGAGTAAGATCCAAAGACCATTCCGACCCGATCCTTCGATCATTGGTTCAAAGGTCGGAAGCTCTGACAATGCGCATTCGTTGCGTAGAGACGCAACTTTCCAATCTGTGAACGTCTTCGGCTCATGTGTCTTCCAAGTAGAAAGTATAATCCTTTCACCAGAACATATCTTGTGCTCGATGCCGAGATGCAGGAGTCAGGACTCAGAACTTCCGCGTGTTGTCGTATCCTCCGTATACATCTGCGACCGTGCCAAGTTTCTTTCTTCTTGAAAAGCGGAGAGGTAGATTTGCCAAGCCGGGGAATCTGTCGCCAAGTGAAGTATGGGAATTAGGGAATGCTGATCTTTTCTTACCGAAAATTTTTTTCTTGGAAAGCATTTGCCAAGGAGAGGGATTTGTTGCCAAGTGAAGTATGGGAATTAGGAGATGCTGATCTTTTTCTACCGAGAGAGTCTCTGTCTTGGAAAGAATTTGCCAAGGAGAGGGATTCAGGGATGGAGATGTCAGTCAATCCAACCTTCTCAATTCTGACTCGAGATTTGAGGCCCAGAATGATGGATTGACGCATAGAGCAATTTCATTCTTTTCGAAGATTGTAAGGATTGGACAGAGCCATTTCGATAGCATGTGTGCCAAGTGAGCTCACTTCTAGCCCTATTATCATGCATCAATGCAATCAAATGCTTGAGACAATTGGCTGACTCAAGAGCCGTTCTATCCGGTCTGCTTTCTCCAGAGTCAAGTTTAATGTGCCAAGAGTTTCAAAGCTTGGATGGTAGTCTTTCTTTTTCGGAGCTCGTCCGATCTTTGGACGAATGTGCAAATGCAAGCTGAATACGAGTTCCGATTGAAGCATTCGTTGGTGAGTAAACCCAGGCATTTGCAGATGGGCAGTCGGGTGTGACAAAATGGCTATTGGACCTTGGCACGATGGTAACGTTGGTAACGTTATGGCAGTTAAAATGAACTGTTCGACTGCCACGCGTCCCTAGAAACGGGATCCGAGGATGCAATAAGGGGTAACCTTTTTTACTTTCGGCACCGAGGCCAACTCCTGAGTCTTGAGCTACTGCTTGAGAAGGGATACGAGCCCTAAAACCATAAAGTCTCTTGTTAAGTTGTTAATAAGCTTTCTTGACAGATAACCTTAAGTGGAAGCATAACGGCGGAGAAACTATCGAGCGACTAACGCTGATCGGTTACCCCTGAATCCAGATGCCTGGTCTCGCTCGCTAAGTGGCTGCGGGCGCGGCTGCGCGTCGTCATCAGTGGAAATTTCGATCAGCTTTGATCGGAGACAATGTGGATCAGTACGATAAGGAAGACGCCTTCCGACCTGCAGAATTGATGTTTTAGGCAATAATTGTTCGTAGAATCGTATTGGGTTGGGGTTGTTACTGGTGAAGCCATTCAAGCAAGTCACTACCTCTTATTGGGTAATTGATCATGTGAGATGCTCAGTAGTTGTGGAAGCTTGTTTGTTAGAGGAAGGTGACCGTTATCAATCGACCATGGCGTCCACGGTTCCAGTTTTGTGTGGACGGCTCGGCCTAGGGCGAGGGCTCAGGGGCGCAGAGAGAGAAAGCTAGCAGCGCCCAATCGACGCGTCTAATTTGACGATCGACACCAGCGCAATCCTTTGGGCTTCCGGGCGAGCCACCGTCCACCACTCACGAGCCAAAGGCTTTGAGCTTTCTGGAAGCTGAGAAGAGGGGCATGCTTTTGAGTTGGACGCGTTCAGGTACCGTTACCAACAGGTGGAAGAAGTCTCCTATCCTGTCGTATCGTCGCTCTTAGCACCCGTGGTGAAGAGACGCGTGATGCCGCCATGGCCGGAGCGGCTGTCCCTGAGCCTCTCAGGATCATTGTTCGACCGTCCTTGGCAGCCTGTGCACATTCGCTTGGGGCGATTTCAATGTGGGGTCGGGTTTGACTCAGGGGTTGAGGCCACTGATAGGGTCAGAGGCTTCGGCCGCCAAGGGGTCATGCGGTTTGGTGAAACAAGGAGATTTTGGAGAGACGGATTACGCATGCTGTAAGTTCACATGCTGTACGCAGGTACAGTTCGTCAGAAGCCGCAGTCCTGAGACCAGCTGGCAGTCTGTGTGACACCTGGAGAGGTGGCCCACGCAGCCAGGAGCTCGTATCGCAGTCGATACTTTCTCATTGTCCAGTCTCTGAACAGTATCGTTGAAATGGGTTCCGGTGTGAGGCTGAATCTCAGTGTCCGAAAGCTGCTCAAGAAGAGATTGGTCGTAGTTGAGAAGTCACTGGTTCTGGCACTACGGTACGCATTACCTGATACCCCTGAGAGTCTCGATTCCGGGTGTCTTTTTTTAGCTCCGCTTCGCCAGCACCATGCCCCTTAAAGCGTGCTTAATGTAACCCCAGATTCACGAACTTGAGAAAGAGCTTCACGAGCGGAGTAACACGTACAACTTGAAGTGCACTGTGATACCAAGTCTTCCAATGCCGGACACTGGGGACATGTTGGCAAGCTTCAAAGACGCCAGAGATCTTGGTAGGGACGCAGAGTTCCGCTCTATCCGTCCTTGGCATGTGTCGCGAATCCGCGATAGGGGAGGCGCTGGGGGGCGCTGGGGGATGAAATTGCTCGGTAGCTGCCCCGACTTTTAATTTGACCAGACGGGAGCCTCAGGGGGATGGCTGCATGTCCTTGCACCCCACCCCCCTCTCATCGGTCTGCATGGCACGCTCCTACTACGGGAAGTTGGCTTGGACATCGAGGTCGGAGGGCATATCATATCTACATTCTGTCAGCCACATCTTGTGTATTCCTTTTCCCCACCAAGCGCAGTTGAATCACTGTCTCAACTCTCCTTTGCCAGTGGCCTTCGTGCTTCACTTCCTTCGTTACACACTGCAAAAGCAGAACTCTTATATTCTCCGACCCAAGCAATCTGGCACGTTGTCGCGATCTGGGGGCGTATTGACGAATGCAAACGCCCACGCATCCATGAGGCAGGATGAGTAGACCGGAGAACGTCAAATGGGTCGATGTGAGTTCGAATAGCCTCTCGCCAGGAGATTTGGTTGAAAAGGAATTCATGTCGCAATTGAAGCTAATATCTTTCATAGGGCCTTCGCGGCTTTGCCTCCGTGCTGGTCATCGCTACGCATATCACCCGCGCATTCTTTCTCGATTTAATGAAACCCGCATCCCACGAAGGACTCCCACCTAAACTTTTCCAGTATCCATTTCTACGAGTTTTGACACAAGGCCGGATTGGAGTGGCGATCTTCGCCCTGGTGACGGGATATGTTTGCGCTCTCAAACCGATTCGACAAGTCCGAGGAGGGGATCGAAATGGCATGTTCAATTCAGTTGCGAAGAGTGCCTTTCGACGAGTACCGCGACTTATACTTCCAACCGTCATAGCAACGATTCTGTCATGGTTCATTTGCCAGTTGGGGTTTTATCGGGTAGCGCAGAAAGCGGACAGTTGGTGGTTGAACTTTTCAGCCCCTGGGATGTCGCCGAACATTGGACGAGCTATATACAGCCTGCTGTTGGAGTTGATTACAACATGGACGAAAGGCTGGAATAATTACGACCACCACACATGGACGATGCTTCCGCTCCTGAAGTCGAGCATGTTGGTTTTTACTTTCCTTATTTCAACCGCGTATTGCCAGACGAGATATCGCATGATGGTTGCGCTTGCCCTTTTCGTCTATTTCTATGCTAGCAACGAATGTAAGTCCTGTGCCGGCAAACTACTTTTCTCATGCTAATTCGATGTAGCAACGTTTGGTATGCTACCATTTTTCGGCGTCTTCCTCTCCGACCTATCCCAAGACCCAGGCCACCAAAGCTGGTGCAACGCCCGCAAATGGCCAGGTCGAATCCTCTCACCAATCCTCATCGTTGCCGGCCTCTACATTTCCTCCTACCCCGAAGCCGAACCAACTTGGATGCCGTGGTCCAATGTAATGCTCGAATGGTCGCATTATATCTTTCCCGGAGGATGTGAGACGGACCGTTATTACACCGCCCTAGGACTCATCCTCATCGCACTCGGCATCCACTTCTCGAACGCCGCGAAAACGTTTCTTTCGAGCAAGTACCTGCTCTGGTTCGGCAAGCACTCGTTTGCAGTCTACCTCCTGCACGGCTCGCTCCTGCGCTGGATCTTAGCGTGGATGTATTTCGGCGTGCGCTTACCGGGGGACATCATCGTTGAGGGCGGAGGAGTACAGGCTGCTCCTAATCTGCAAATATGTGGCAGATTTCAGTTCTGGGCATTGATGCCGATTTGGATAGGTATTGTGTATTTGTGCGCGTATTACTGGACAAAGTATGTGGACCCTTGGTGTGCGAGGACGACAGAGAAGTTGGTGAAATACGTGTTCGAGGAGCCGCAGATGAACTTGGATGCCGAGAAGAGGCTGCTTCCGCAATGAAGAGCCTGAAGAGGAGGAATATCTTGGATCGAAATTTTGGAGGAGACTTAGACGAGATCTTCTTTCTGGCTATGAGAGAAAAAAGCATGCCGCGACGATATAGGCAGACTTCACTGTATCTGGGTCACATATTGGATAAGCAGGCACTGCGGAGTCTTGAGGATATGCATGCGCATAGATTTAGACGTCGAAATGGGAAGGACATCTGATCGGAGTTTGGAAGGGCGTTAGGGGAATGGGCAGGCATGCCATCTAAGGGGAAAATCCGCATCATACTGGCATGAGCGATTTTGTATATACGAGCATAATACCCATAATGCATTCATTTGTTACCATCAAGCCCAGTCCCTTGCTGCTCCATCCGCTGGGACATAGTGAGAAGACGACTATATCGGAGCAGAAACTAACACTTACTTTCACCCAACATACCAAAACCCCTTATTCGAGCAGATTGGAAGCCACACACTGAAGCTTGAACATACACTCATCTCGATTAAACAAAACCTGCCTCCCTCACCTAACACAAAAACAACCTAACTAATCTCTCCCCTTTTCCTAAGCGACCCTTTCATCACGTGCCATTTAATCCGCGCTGCACCACACCCCGCTAAACCATCCCATCCATCGCCACTCCAACCTCGTATTCAACCCCTCGCGCATTCGTAGCACGGCGCTCATTCATCTTCTTGCATGCGTGAGTACGTACAGCGAGGTGACGATCCTTTGGTATTCTTGGGGATGCCATGGCGGATACAGCGGCATCGAGAACTGGGCATGCAGTAGATGTGGAGGTTGCAGATAAGGCGGGTGTGGGTGGTGAGCTCTTGGGGGGTAAGGATGACGGGACTGGTGAGGGGAAGGGGGAGGAAGATGATGTATGTTTGAATGAGATGAGATGAGATGAGATGAGAAGTGTGCTGAAATAGTGAGATAGGTTGGTGGAAGTGCGAGTGCGAGTGACGTGAGGAGTGGCTCTGATCCTGCGATTGGAGGGCCTGGGAGTTATGCGTGAGTTGCTTTGTTCTTTGAGAACGAGGGATGAGAAAGTAGAGGCTGATGGGGATAGGACGTCGACGTATACGATTGGGAGTAGTTTGGCGGATGAGGTTGTTGAGGAGAATGGGAGGACATATCATGTTTATGAGGATGGAAGTGAGTTGCTCGATCTGATCTCCAGGTATTTGAGCTAATGGGGCAGAATACATGCTTCCGAATGATGAGGTTTGAACTTCTGTCAGAAACCCTAAACTTTTGCTGACTTGAGGATAAAGGTTGAGATGGATAGATTGGGTTTGTTTCTGAATTCATCTGAATAGGTTGATGGCTAATAAGGTAGACATGCAACATAAGATGTGGAGCATCACTTTGGATGATAAACTTCACTTGGCACCGATTGGCCCAAATCCACAGAACGTTCTTGATATTGGAACAGGAAGCGGCATTTGGGCTATTGAATTTGGTATTGCCTGCCCATTTTAAAGTTACGCAGAATGCTAACAGTTCAGCGAATGTCTACCCATCATCTCGAGTAATAGGAACGGACATTTCTCCCGTCCAGCCAAGATAGTTCGTCCCCTCTTAATTATTACTTTCATTTCACTAATGTCTCTCAGTATCCCATCCAATCTACAAATGGTGACGGAAGACGCAGAAGGTGAATGGACCTTTGATCAAAAGTTCGACTTCATTCACGGCCGTACCCTCGCAACATGTTTTACAGACCCATCATCCATTATCGGCAAAGCATTCGATGCACTCGCTCCCGGAGGCTATTTTGAACTCCAAGACATGTGTCTCCAGACTTCGGATGACGGAAGCATGAACGGTACAGCCCTTCTAGAATGGCAAACTCACGTCAAGGAAGCTACTGCCAAGATCGGTAGAGGGTGGACAAATGTTCCAAACTACAAACGATGGATGATTGAAAAAGGGTATGAAGATGTGACGGAGGTTAAATTCAGGTGGCCCAGTAACCAGTGGAGCAATGTTGAGAAGGAGAGATTGTTAGGTGCATGGACGCAAGCGCAGATCGATAATGGGATGCTGCAGGGTGTGAGCACGTTTTTGTTTATGAATAAGTTGGGGTGGTCGAAGGAGAAGTTGGATGAGTTTTTGGCGAGGGTTATTAGAGATACAAAGGATCCGAGGATTAGAGCTTATTCGCCGATGTAAGTCCATTCCTTGTCTTAAGAGTCGTTGCTGATGTGTTTGTAGAATTGTTGTCTATGGAAGAAAGCCGATGAATCCTTGAGCCCGTGAGATCAAGGCAGCGTATTTTCTCATCCTGAATTAGCGATCCTTCCACATGGTCTAGCTTGGACGATCGGTCATTAAAAATGATGTTTTGACAGATATTTACGTTTCATTATCCTGATGTGTTGGCCTACAGATTCCCTTTTTATGCGGATTTGCTCTCAGAGCAACTCCCACATCCCATCCCACAATCTCATTTCCGTCACGTACTCCTCACAAGGTCCTTCATCCTGCTTCCTCTTCCACCTCTCCGTCCTAATCCTCTCAATCTCCTCTTTACTCCTCTTCACCTTCCCCATAATCGCCTTCCCGACATTCTTCATCCCATTCCTTACAACATCCATCGGCCCTGCCACTTTCACCATCCCAGTCCCAGCCCCTACGACTCTCAAACACTCTACCCACGCCTCACCAACTTCATCACTAGCTCCAATTTCACAGCATTCCAGAACAAGCAAAAGCATAGCTCTCATCACAAACTTCGTCTCCTCACACCCCTTCTCAGCCGGTGATTGCAAATGCTGCAAAATCGACGATATCGATGCCTTCACACCTAGATCTACGACGTCTTTGGCTAACATATCGATATCGATAATACCAAGCACTTTCGTCTTGGAAGTCAGACCTAAAGATCTGAGAAGCAACGAAAGGGAACGCTGGTCGCGCGCTACGCCAGTCGAGATGAAAAGCAGATCTCGATTTGGCGCTAACAGCTGTTCTAGGGATAAGAAAGTCCCAGTTACGAGGACGGCGGTTGTTCTTGGCTTTCCTGGGACGGAGTCTGAGAGCAGTTTTGTCCAGCACAGAGGGAGTTTGGAGTCGAAGGTGTGTGTTGAGATGAGCTTTTCAGCTGGGATGTAGGAAAGATCGAGGAGGTCGAGAATTGAAAGACTTAGAGGGAGCTCGACTCTTGTTTTGGAGGAAAGCTTGGGGATTGAGATGAATATTGGCGGGCGGAAATTTAGAAGCTCGGGGTGGGATGTGGAGGCGAGGCCCAAGAGCGCGCGGAGGAGCTCTGTCAGTTGGTATCACGTGTGTGGCTTCCACTTGCTCTCCTACTTGAGACTAGCTCCGATCGATAGCATATAAGGCATCTCTTTAGTCGACTACTCTTGGTTCTTTAGACATTAGAATCAGTATTATTATTACCCTCAAATCTGACTTATCCTATGATTTACGTGACTTCGGGACGTAACCGATAGTTATAAGCCCGGCCTAGTATATAGCTTCTACTATAAACTACGAACCGCACTAATTCCACGATTAGGAAGTCTTAAAACCCCTTTATATCGACTACGAATTTGTCTCTATACGAAAAGTACTCGATTATATAATATCCGTTATATAATAAACTATTAGATAATCTATAAACTAAGCCGTAGATCCTAGGAAATTAGTACCGTAGCTAAATCGACTTCGCACGTAAAACTAATATACTTATCTAAAACTAAAGGATCTAAAAGATATCTACTGTTGTTACGTAGACTCTAGTCGTTCTTAACGAAGACTTAGACTATATTCTATAGCTTAAGGTTATCTAAATCGTAGCTAATAAGTTCTAGCTTTAGGACTACGTTAATCCTAAGATCTAACTAGGGGAGCTAAAGGTTCTTAAGATATTAGTTAAACTAATACTAAAATCACTTAGAATACTAGTAATACTAGTAGCTAAAGGAGATTAAGCCTTAATAGCTAAAATATCGTATTTAGACTTAATAGTAGCTAAGCGAACGTAACTCTAGCTTAAATAGAATATCTACCTTTATAACTTATAAACGTATAATAAAAAGATAGAAGTAATAGGCGATCTTCGGGCCCGTATCTAGTCTATAATCTTATGCCGAAATTTCTAGTATATGAGGAACTATAAATTAGTGGCTAAAATACTTTAGAGCCTATATATATAATTTACCCCTTTAGATTAAGTAAGACGTAATAAAGTTACTAAGGCCTAGTATCTGGCTATTTAGCGTCTAAAGAGGGGAACTGCTATTATTAAGTAGCTTTATAATTTAGAATTAGCTTATAATAAAGTAGTCGACTTCGACTTACTAGACGTTAAGGGGCTCTACTCATATTTTACTCTTACCTTAGCGTCACTTAAAATCGACTCTAGCTTCGCGAATAATTAGGACTAAAAACTGCTAAAGATTAATGAAAAGGGTCTAAATAAGCCGGATTTTAGGGAGATAGTTAAGGAGCTTAGGGATCTTAGGAGACTAAGGGAGTCACGAATATTACCTACTCCACGCTATAGCGTATTTTAGGTAACCTTCTAAGGGATAGATTCTAAAGGAATACTTACTTAATATTCGTGCCTTTATAGAACACTTTATAAACTATTAACTTACTACTATATTATCCTTAAAAAGCGTCTAAGTAGGTAGAGGTTAAACTATATCGTCTAATAGAAAGTTAATAATATTATCTTAAAGCTCTATCTAAAATCGTATAAGCTTATGAAGATACGAAGGTTCTAGGAAGAAGTAAAAATAACTATAAGGCTAAATCCTATAATAACTCCTTTCTACTAATTAGGAAGCACGAATACTAATTCTAGTATAGTAAAGTAGAATAGTAGATTAGGTAGTCTATTTAGCTTTATAGTACACGGAACCTTAGTTTAACTAATTAAGTTAAGTACCTTTAGTATTCTAGGAGAGGCTTACGCCTCTAACTACTCTCTTTAGAATAGTATTATTCTAGACTCCGGATCTACTTATAATATTAGGAACTAAAGAGATTACTTTAATAGCCTTTAGCTACTATAGGGGGGGAAACATAGTAAGTAAAATCCCTTATACTTTTATACGTAGAATACTAAGTAAGGTAAAAACGATAAAATATATAAAGTAGAAGTAAAGTTAAAGGATAAAGTCGAATATGAAGTCTTATTTTTAGGAAAGAAAGTTATCTAAACTAAGAGTGAGCTGAAGCTCTTATATGAAGGTAAGGTTATATGAGCTAAGGCTAGACTTTACGCACGTGACACTCGCTAAGGAAAGAACTGAAAAATCGATGAAATCTTATAAGTACTCTCAGCCATACTATATCCGACCCCCTATATATTATTACTTATCCTTAAGTAATTAGTTATTATCCGAAATAGTAATAATCTCGGGATCCTCCGTAGGCAGTGCCTCCTAAGACTTCAAGCTTCGGAAGTACGACTTATTACCTTTAAATCGCTCTATCTCCTCGGCCTATAGTAGCTTAAACGCTATCTTAAACTACTTAACTATACCTATAACCCACTTCTCCCTTATCTTACTTCTCTCTATATTATCCTTCGCCTTAACCCAGCGCTTAATCTTAGCACATACTACGGGATTACTTAGCTTCTTTAATCCACGCACTATATTAAATATAAGACTAACATTTTTAAGGCTAATACTTCTAGGATATGATTTATAGCTAGTTATACTCTAGAAACGTCTAATCTTTAGCGTAATTCACGAAATATAAGCTTCCTTTAATTCGTAGTACGGAATAGAGTTCTTATAAACTCCCTTATTATTAACGGCAATATAGGTAAATAGAACTAAGATCTAGGGACGGGGAAGATCTTTAAATCTATACTTAGTAAGGGTCCTAGCTAGTAAGATATATATATCTCCTTACCTAAGAATAGGAATATAGCTCTATCTCTCTTTCTTACTAATCTTAGAGTAGGATTTATTAATCTAGGCTAACTTTTCACTATTATCCCTCATATCCTAGAATCTCTTATCTTCTCTAATAGCCTTTAAAATAATATTATTAAGATAAGCGCCTCCTCTAGTACCTATATAGGAAATCTCGTTCTTAGAGCTATCTAGGAGCATTTTACTATAAAGTAAGTTAGCGTTTCCAAACACGCTAGGGTCCCTTATATAGAACGCCTTAGACATATCACCCTTATCGTAATAGCGGACAACTAGAGGGTAAGCTATTAAAAAGGTAGGTCGTATTAGAAGTTACTTATAATAAATATACTATATAAAGGGATCAGCCTAGATAAGTTAAGCTACTAGAATATAATACGAATTTAGTAAAGTACTAACTTTTCGGACTATATCTCTACGCGTATACTAATAGAGTATCTCAACTTCGGAAACTAATTAATCTATGATACTAAGATTCTTAAACTATTAGAAAAATCTAGTCAAGACTTATATATTAAGTTTTCCATAGTTAAATAGGGGAGGGTGAGAATCTAGGAGACTAGGAATAGGAACTAGCTAAGAAATAAAGTAGTCTTTAATGATCTTTGCCTTCTAATACGAGTAGATTTTAGGGGCCTCAAGGAAGTAGCCACGCGTGCTAGGGTTAATCCATGTAAGATGAAAGCTCTTCTTATTCTTAATTAAATAGTAGATCTTAGAGATAGTTAAGGCGAGTTCCTTACTTTCTTCCTAGAAGATCTAGAGATGTCTATATAGCTTTTCGTAATACTAATTATAAGAAACGGAAAAGTAGGGGGAGTCTCGATAGTATATAATCTCTATAATAGTATTAAGTATAGCGTAGTATGCCGTGAAATCTTACTTATCCCACTTTTTAACTCCTTCTTTCTATTCGGCCTTTATCTTATATTTATAGGGGTTTATACGTAGAGTCCTATCTCTACTTAAAGTAAGACGCTATCTAGCACTACCCTTACGCTTTTTCTTTAGAGACTCTTCCTTAATAAGCTCTTCTTTAGTAACCTCCTTTTCGACCCTTTCTTATCCCGTGATATTAGTAGTATTATTAACTTCCTTGTTCGAAGCGTCTTTAGGGAGAGTACGTGTTCTCTTCTTTACCTTACACGTCTTAGTAGAGGGTTACTCTTCTCTAACTTGCTCTTCCTTTATAAGCTCTCTATTATTGCTACTAGCCTTAGCTCGGTTCTCACTAATTATTACTAGCTTAAAGGAAGACTTATCTAGAAATACTAGAAATAATTCACCCTCATATTTGCCTTATACTAGGATTCTAGACTTCTTAAAAGTCATCCGCGCGCTAATAAGTTCCTCCTTCCTTAACTTATTAATTTATAGTATAGACGCGTTCTTCCTAGCCTCTTAGATAAGACTCCTAGCCTATTTCACGTCACCTAGTATTAAGGGCTCCTTAGTATACTCCGGCTTATTACGATTTCTCTAGAGGGTAAATATATTAAGAATTCTAATAAGTTCCCTTATATAAATAGCGTTTATCTTATATATAGCTAGATACGAATTGAGTTCTAAGATAGTATTCTTACTAATACGAGCTAAAGGGGCACTACTACTCGTAATAAATTCGGAGAAGGCCTTAGCGCGCTAAGAGCCAAGCGTAGAAAGCATCGTGGCCAGTTTTAATACTCTCTTATTCCGATCCTTAACTTTATCTTTAATTTCCTTTACAATACTAGCGAATCTAAGGTTATCTCTTATATATCTTTCTAATTCTTCACCTTTAATACTAAGTGCCAATCTATCTTTTATTATTTAATACTAGTTCTAAATCGTCTTATCTATACTATCCTTAATACTTATTATTTACATATTTAGTACCGTGATAGCTTTAGCCTTTTCTCAGGGTTCGAGTACTTTAATGACTTTCCACGTACTATAAAGGTTCTTAACCGTGACATTATTAATTTTCAGGCGATTTTCTCTAAGAGTCAAATCACTAATACGCGCCAAGACTTAGTCTAGGGAATCGGCAGAAGCTTACTCTTACGGACTCGACATCGTGAATGCTTACGTACGCGTTTAAAGGTAGGAAGGTTATAAATCGAAGGTATAGAACTAGTATTATCGCTAAAGTTTAGTCGACTTAATATCAAAATTTTAGCTTCACGTGACTCGCTTTCTCCTTAGATAATAGTAAAGTAACGATTTTCCAAGAATACTAGGTAAAAATAGTAACGTAGAAGGTGTTCTAGAACTATGAAAAATCTTTTCTAAATCTAATCTTTATGCCTATTATAGACTTAAAAGGTGACGCGAGCGTATAGTAATAAGATTTACTAAGATAGGGAGTACTAACCTTAAGTCAAGGTAGTTCTAGCTTAGCTAATAAGTGTAGGTATTTTATAATATAGAAAAGTAGAAGGGAAGAGGATATAGGAGTACTTCTTATAATAATAGTAAAGCTAGTATAACGTAAACATGTAGTATAAGTAAATAAATAGGGAAAATTTTATAAAAAAAGTAATAAAGGAATAGAAAGATAGAATACTCTAACCCCTTATATATTATAAGACGTCCTCATTAAATATAAAAGTAATATAATATATAAGTGGATTAGAAGTAGGGTAAAGTAGTATATATATCAGAAAAGGTGGTTATATAAAGTAGAAAGTGGAAAGGAAAAAAAATAAAAAAAATAAAGTAAAGAAGGGCATAGAGCTAATAGCTTAATTACTATCCGCCCCTTCCTAATTTGTATCTCTCTAAGCTCTCTTTCTTATATATAAATAGACTCTCTCCCCTTCTCCTCTCACGCTACCGTAAATAGCTGGTGATTATATTATAGTATAGCTAGTTAAGAGGTGATACTAGCTCTTATATTAGGATTTTCTTTTCTTATTAACTGGTTTCTTCGCTATTAAGTCTCTTTTTAAGGCTTAATCCCTCTACTAAATATCGCTATCCCGGTTCTTAAAGGATTTTCTTAATAGTAATCCTTAGAGTTTAATAATAAGAGTAGTCTTAATAATAAGGTTATAGTTTCTTTTCCTCGCTTTAAGTAGTTCCCTCTTAAAGAGCTTAGAACTAATATTATAAAGGAGTACTAGAAGTTCACCTCTTTAACTCGGGGTAAGCTCTCTTAATTATAGATAGGAGGCGAATAGAGCTCTTATAAGTTTTCTAGTCTAGTATAATTATAGTATTAATTAAAGTGACTTAAGAGGTTAGTTTTATTTGTCGAGCTAGCTTATAATAAGGCTTACTCTAGGAGTCTTAGTTAAGCTTTAGGCCGGAGTATATTATTAAATAGAAGGGAGTAGTATAGTAAAATCCCTATATAAGCACTTACCCCCTCTCTATAATACCACTCTCTCCACTCGCGATATTAACTTTAATACTATAATTAAGGGACTATCATAGGCTAGTTTGCCAAGGATGGCCGCCGAAGGCTTATTTCTTCATAGAGAAAAGGTTCTAGGATAAATCCTAGAACTTCTTTATAGTAAAGAAGGCTCTCTATAAGCACTCCTAGGGTTCTTCGAACGATTTTAATAATATTAGGCTAGTAATAGTAGGAGTTATTAGTAATAATAGAGGTTTCTAGCTAAACGGAATCGTATATCTACACCTATTTAAAAGGTAGATTCCTCTAGGTAATCTTTAGTTCTCCCTAATCGCCCTTTCTTATTAGGCTCACGATAATAGTAAAAGGGGCTAGTATTCTTATTAATAATATTTATGCGGTCCTTATTAGTTAGGGAAATATGAACGTGGCTAGTCCCTTAAATAGGTTCTATAAGTAGGATATAGCCGGTTCTATAGTTCTAGACCTGCTAAGTCGAGCGTAGACTAACCTCACTTATTTCCCTTTTTATAGTGGCTTCTACTAGAAGATACGCTTCTAACACGTCGTATTTAACTCTAGAAGAACTCATTTATTAAGCTCTCTACCCTTTATTTATAACTTGGACATAAGCACGCATGCCTACGACTTAAGTGCGCTATCCTACTACTCTTCCTTATTGAATACTAGTAGTTAACCACTTAGTATTTTCCTCTAGATACACACCACTATAGCCCATTAGTAGCACTCATACTTACTAATAACTAAGGTCTAATTAGACGAGAATGTAATCGATAGTAAAGGTAGAATTAATAATAAAAATCGACTTAGGACGAAATAGTGAAAATTAGGGAATTATAACTATTATTACAATTTAGTAGAAGAGTAGTAGGCCAAATTTCTCAGAAATCTAATAGTAATTGCTAATTTGACTCTATCCCTAATCCCTTAGCCATTTCCTTAGTCGATCCTTCATTTTTAGAGTCTAAAAATGCCACGTACTTAGCCTTCTTAGATTCCAATAACCCAAGTAGATTCATAATTACTCTAAGGCCCCTCTTTGCCTCTAGAGCGCTATTCTTTTCATAGAATTCCTAAATAGCCTCTTCTTCTAGCTCAACGTCTATTCTAAATAGGATCCTAGTGCTAGGATTAGTTAGATCACTCACTTCGTCTTCTAGGGAATATTAGTAACTATCTCTTTATATAAATCGCTTAAGCCGGTTACTAGTATAAGTTTAACGGATTTCACTATTATCTAGCTCCTTAAGGGAATAGTATCCCTTTTCCTAGTTTACCCTCTTTACGTGGAATAGTTCTTACTAGTAGTATTATAGCTTTATATTCTTCGATATATCCTAGTTAATTAACTTAATATTATATACTAGGATAAGGTCTCCTTCTTTAATTAGTATAGGGCGAATCTAGTATCTAAGATCAAAGTTCTCCTTCCCTTCATAGCGCCTTTGGTCCTTCTTTAGCCTAGCTTCCTTAATATCCTCGTCCCGTATTATTAATTACCTTACTCGAAGTTCTAGGAGCGTTAATTAGTCGTGGACTTCGTCCTAGCCCAGCGTCCTCTATATTAGATATTTTATCTCTACTAGAAGTATAGCCTCTCTACTATAGACTATATAAAAGGGGGTGAAGCTAATTAGCCTATAGATAGTCATTTAGTCCGCGAATAGCACCTATTAGAGAAATAGAACCTACGATTTTCGCCCTCTATTAGTTAAGGCTATAAGCGCGATAATAAGAGATTAATAACCTTATTTAATTATACTATTTACCTTTGAGTTATATATGGATATTACTACTCTATAAATCCTATACTTCTCTAGCTCCTTAATTATATCCTTTTTAAACTCACTCCTACTATTAACCTTTAATTTCCCGAATAAGCCGTGCTAATAGATAAGGTCTTCCTATATAAACCTTATAACTTTCCTACTATCTACTTATTTCATAGGTTTTACTTTAACCTAGCTAGAGAAGTCGTCTCACGCTACTACTAAATAGTTATACCTTTCCCTTTCTAGTAGTTTAATAACGTTGATCCTAATATAATAAAATAGCAGGGCTGCTTTTATTAGAAATAGTGCCTCTTCTTACCTTAGCTTTAACTAATACTAGTATTCTTTATAACTACTAATATAGCGTCGGACCTCATTATAGTATCCTTCCTAGTAATATCTCATAATAATCCTATAATAGGTGCTCTCTCTTCCTATATAGCTAGTCTTATCATATAGCTCCTAGATAATATCTATCCTCTTCTCCTTATTACTAATAACTAGGCATAGTAGATAAATCTTTATTTTATTTAAGTTTTTCTATAATTATTAGTCTCTCACGCTATACTTCAACGCCTCGTTCTTCAGCCGCCTAAAAGCTACTCTATTCATGCCTTTAGACTTTATAAGAGTCGTTAGATAATATGCGATTTCTTAAAAATACTTAAAATAATTATCTATTAGTAGGTTTCAAAAATCATCATACTAGCTCGAATAAGAGGATAAGTAGTCTTCGTCGTCGTCTACTATCACCTAATTAGGAGCGCTTTACGGGTCCTCTATTAGCCCTATTAACTATCCCTTTCTACGTTCAGTCACAATTTTAATAGTTCTCAATTTCTTAAATAGTATTACTTTTAAGCTGAGGCTTATTAAGGAAACCCCTAGTATACCTCTATACTAATCTCGGTTAGTCATATGATAAAAGTCTAGACTTTGCGCACGTGATCCAGTAATAGCTCGCTTCCCCTTTTAAAACCTCACCCTTACCCTTCTAATACCAATGGCTTCTAGCTTATCTACGACGAATTTATTAATATTAATATCATCTTTAGAGTTGTTACTAAAGTGAGGTCGCCTCGAAAGTCTATTAGTAGCCCCGTGCTTAGCGCCCTTAATATATCGAACCTTAAAGTCGAAAAGCTAAATCCACGCTAACCACCGAGTTACTAAGGCACTAGGAAGATTAGTTGCCGCTCTATTCAGCTACGTAACCAAAGTATTTACATCTAGCTCAAGGATAAAGTGAGTTCCATATAGCTAAAATCTTATCTTTTATAATACCTTTAAGATACCTCTATATTCACGTTTCCTAGTATTATACCTCTTCTTAGCTTTATTCCACATACTAGACTCGTACCTAGCGACTCTCTTATAACTATTAGGATCAAACTAACCAAGAGTTCCACCCTATCCATTAAGACTAGCATTAACTATAAGTATAATTATTCCCTAACCCTTAGCTAGATTATAATACAGCTTATAAAGAAGTGGCGCAGAGGTGAGTACTTCCTATAAAAGGCTTATTATATCTATTTACTCCTATCCCTATTCAAAATCCACTCCCTTACACTATAGATAGTAGATTAGCTTAGTGATAATAATAAAGTCTTTAATCTAGATTCGATAGTATATATAGATTCTCAGAAAGGCTTTAGCTTCAGTCACGTCCTTATAGTATTCCTAGTTTAGGATCTTATTAACTTTCGCTACCTTAGGTGCACGGCCCTTTAACCTACACATAAACCTAATAACAATTATCCTATTATAGTAGAACTATGACTTCGGCCCAATAGTAGCTCTAGCACGTTCGATCCGATCTATTATCTTATTAAGGTTTTAGATATATTCAAATATAAAGCATCGAATTCCTAAAAGGATTAAAGCCCCTCTATAGTCCGTATACGGTCCCTTAACTCTAATATTATCTATAAACGGTATTACTATCTTTAGAAATAGGTCCTCTAGAATAGTTATAACTACGCGAACGAATTGTGTAATAGAATTAGTAGCCTCCTAAGGAGGAGTCGTCATCTATAATAATCTAAGAGGAGTTATAAAGGCCGTTATATCTCTACTCCATTTATTAAGGGTAAGTTAATTATATCCTAAAAAGAAATTAATTAGGGAAGTGTAAGTATATCTAGTAAACTCTTTAGAGAACTCGTCTATAGATAGTAGTAGGTTAGTATCTCTTAGAGTAATCGAATTCATTTTTATGGCTACGTTTATTAGTCTATAGGTTCTAGCCGTCTTCTTAGCTACTAGGAACTATAGATTCCTATAAGGACTATTATACTTCTTAAGGACCTCTTACTCTAGTCTTTTAATTAGTATTTTTACTATTACTAGTACTAATACTTAAGGACATGGAAAGTTCTTTTCCTACTAGGCTTCGTGTAGTACTATCTTAATTATAATTAGTAGGCTTATATCTTTATAGATTTTATTAACTTCCTTCTAATTAAATATAATTACTCTTTTATAATTAATTATTATTTCGTCGAATATAGCTCTTTTATTCTCCTAAA
This sequence comes from Hyaloscypha variabilis F, assembly GCA_002865655.1. NCBI lineage: Eukaryota > Fungi > Ascomycota > Leotiomycetes > Helotiales > Hyaloscyphaceae > Hyaloscypha > Hyaloscypha variabilis. The sequence goes on along the minus strand of KZ613943.1, from coordinate 1,072,624 downwards.
GCTAGTTCCCTACTTCTAATACCTTTAGTCGTTCTAATATTAAGCGTGAGCCCCTTAGTATAAATATAATCCTAGGTAGTAGGTAATCTCTATAGACTCTAATATATTCTTATAAATACTCTCTCACCTTTAAACGTTTATACTAATTATAATACCCTCTAAGTGGGTCTCCTATTCTATCGTTTATATTAACTAGCCTAACTTTCTTATCCTTCCTCTTATATATAGCTATAACCACTACTCTAAGTTCTTTATCTATAGCTCCTTCTAATACCCTCATTATCTTCTTAAGCTCTCTTTTTACTAGGTCCTTAGATTCCATAATCCTTTTTCTCCGCTCTCTCCTAGTCGGGTAGGGACTCTACTATTTCTCTTATTTCCTTATTCATATTATTTTAGTATAAAACCCCTCTTATATATTTAATTTAAGATTATCTACTTCTAGGATATACTCCTTAACTATTAGAAGTACCTATTCTAGTTCTTTATCTTTAACTTCCTCGCTAAATACCTTCTAAGCCTCCTTTATTATAAGTGAAGGCGTATATTTCATTAACGCTACTACTAAGGCTCTCCTCGTCTTAGTACTTTCTAATATATTATTAAACTCCGAAATACTAGTATCTGACCTAAAAGATTCCCTCGAAAATTCCCTAGGAAATTCTAGCTGCCCTCTATTTCCTTTAGTTACCTCACTAGCTAAGATACTAGGCTCTATTTTCGCCTCTCCGCCTTAATAGTTACGCCCCCTACTTTAGATCCTTTAGTCTCTTTAATAGGGAGGATTCTACTTCTTATTACCTCCTCAAAGTTTAGCCTTAGAATAATTAGTATTCTATAGGTATTATTTAGCTTATTAGGGTTAGTAAAGGTGCTAATTCACGACTTATCTTTAGTATATTCTATACCTATCCTCGTGGCTTAAATAAAGGGTTAACTAAGGAGCGTAGTTAGGCAATTCTTAAGGATAAAGAATAGGGTTATAAGTTTAACTCCTTTACTAATTTCTAATCTTACTATTACTACTCTGTTAAAACGGTTCACTTCTCCGATTATAGTACTTACGTTAAGTAATATATTAGAAATTAGGCAACTAATACTTATTATAGATTCGAGAGAGGTTATATTAACTTTAGCTCTAGTATTAATAGTTCCTTCCTTATAAATACTCTCTTATAGTCCTTTTACCTTAAACCAGATCTATAGAGATAAGAGGACGTATCTATTATACACTATTTGACTAAGATTAAGGCGGTTCATATAGACTATTAGTCTAGTACCCTTGGGTAACGAGGGGTTTAGAGCATTTAAGGTAGGAATTATATACTCGAATCTCTAAGTCGTCCTTATAGTCTCTTCTAGCGCCTCTGCGAATTGCGTAAGTAGAAGATTACTCGTCTTTATTAGTTAAAAGTATCCTTAGTTATCTCTTTTAAAATTGAGTAGAATAAGCGTCTTAGGATTTTAATACTTAAAGTTATCTATAATCCGCCTCTATTCTTTTAATATACTAGGAGGAGCTAGCCCTAGCTTCTTACCACGAGGGGCCTTTTCGTTTTCTCTTAGAACTTCCCCGCTAGTCTCCTTAAGATCCCGTTAAATCGTCCCTTAACTATCTATATCTTCTACCTAATCTAAAGGGTAGTCGTCTATATCTATTAGTTTAGGTAATACACCCTTAGGGCCTTTTAGTTAAGGCAGTTTTTCCTACTCCCTTCTATAGTAATTAAGAATATCCCTAGTATCCTAAGTAGCCTTCCCTCTTACTCGCGAAGGTGCCCTAATACTATTAATATTAACTAGGTTAATAGAGATTAGCTTATCTAGTAGGTCCTTAAAGAAGGATCTAAGTAGAGTCATGTCCTTAGTTAGTATCGTCGTTGCCCTAACGTTAATAGTCTCCACCTACCCCTTAGATATATTTCCTCTAGACACTTAGGTCTACTAGTCTCATTCTCGGGCTTATATAGCGTCCCTCTCTACTTCCTCTCGTCCCCTCCTTCTCTCTTCTATATTCTATGGCCTTAAGGCAATATCGTAGTCAAATTCCCTACCTCTTAGGTGCCTTATAATCTAATTAAAAAGTCTTTCCCTATTAGTAGTTAGTATAAATATAGGCTTCCTTATCTTATCGTAGGGTCCTATATACTAATCCCTTCCATGAAGATAGTGATAGTATTGAAGGTTAATAAGTTTTAGTATTAAGGGGCAATTACTAGTAAGAGTATACCCTTCCTTATCCAATCTAGGTAGCTAATTTCGACGGTCCTTATTCATTCCCTAACACCTAAAGTAAATCCTACCCTCTAAGTCTCTAAAAGCACTCGCTTAGTCGACCTTAACGACTCTAGTAAAATTCGCTCCCATAATCCTTTCCTAATCCCCTACTCCACGTTAAGAGTATCTATACCCCCCTCGTCCTTAGTAGCTATAATATCCCCCTTAGCCTCTATACCCGCCTCTTCCTAACTAATTATACCCTCTACTACTCTATAGTAGCTAGAGTTACTTTATTATATTATTAATCATTAACTTAATACTATTAATATAACTCTTTTATAATCGCTCAATATTAGTATAACTAACTATACTAATACTAAGCTTCTCAAAATTCTTAGTAAGCTTATTTATCCTTATATTAACCTTACTCTTACTTTCGCCGAATCTCGGCTTCCTAGTTAATTTAGAGCTAGTAGAAGCTTAGATACTAGCGTTTCTATCTTCTTAGAGCTATTCTTCAAGTAGTATTAATAGTAGAATACCCTTTTCTTTCCTTAATACTAGGTCTTTAATAATCCCCTCTAAATAGTTCTTTATAACTTAATTATATTTAGGGTTATTTACTTACTTAAAGCGTCGCTATTTCTCCTCTACTTTATACGATTTCACTACTTACTTATATAACTTATTATAGCTATAGGTAGTAGTATCCTAAGGATCGAAATTTATATTACTAAAGATCTTATCCTTTATATATAATAATAGTCCTTTTATGAATTCTTGATATTAATAGATAGTATTAAGCTTATTCCACTTAATAAGTATCTTAGAAACCTAGTTAAAGCTTTTAATAAAGTTCTTTAAAGACATCTCCCTTCTTAATACTTAACTAATAAGCGTTTCTAAGAATTCTAAGCTATACTTAAGACTTTCCTAGTTATTGTCTCTAAATTCTTTCTAAAGGGTATTATAAAACTTCTTCTTATTATATACTATCGGCCTATCCTCGTAATATTCTAGTATATCCTAAATTTAATCTTTATAGAGGGGTCTAATATAACAAAGGAACCTCGCCCTTCTTATCTTTAGAGGAATCTAGAGGTCCTTATAGATATTAGAATACCTTTCAAGAAAAGACGTGATATTCTCTCCTTTAAATAATAGGAGTCCTAATAATCCGGCTACTAGTATTATAACTCTTACTACTATAATTGGTGCCTTCTCTATAGTTACTAGTAATACACCTCTATTTAGATCTACTATTATATCTACTAGTAGTAAGGCTTCGTGCGTAAATATCTACGTGCGATTTTTAGTCCTTTCTTTAGCCTTAGGTGCTTAAGTAGTTAAATCGGGGGTTATAGCTCTAGTTTCCACTATGGATATAAATGACCTAGTAGGGCTAATCTCCCTTATTAGCTTAATATTAATTATGCTTAATAAGGGAGTTCTTAATATCGTTAGGGAAAATTACCTAGAAGGAGGCCCTCTTCTTCTCTTTTTCGGGGAGCTAAGTAATAGAGACTCTCTTTTCACGCCGCTTATACTCCTACCCTTAGTCGTACCCTCTTCTCTTTCTCTCGTCTCTCGTTTCTTCTAAAGGAAAGCTTCCTCTATTCCCTATTAGTTCTTACTTTTCGAAAGAAGTGTACCTTATCTCTTAATCTCTCTTATCCTCTTAGTTTTTCTACTTTCACTTAATAAACTCTTTTCCCTATTTTTTCTTCTTATTTCTAGGGCCTTTGGCTTATGATATTAACTATAATAGTTGGACAGCCTCTTAACTCCTTTCCTTCTAATTTTTCTTCGCTTCTTATTCTCTCTTATTCTATAAATTTCCCTACTCCCTAGTTCCCTTCCTTTCCTTTCTATAATTCCCTCTACTTAGATTAAAGCTTCACTTATTACTTTTCTTAAAAGAGTAAGGATTAAAACGCAAATTAATAGAATAATACTATTCGCAAGTACTAAGACCTATACCTAGCTAAGGTTTAACTTATACTATCTTATAGTAATCTCGCTTTCCCTTAATCCCTTACTTCTCTTCCTTCTATAGTTCACTTCTATCACTACTATCCTAGTTTTTAGGTCACTTTCGTATCACGCGACTAGCCTACTACTACGCCTTTGGGCCTATATAGACATTTAGGAAATTAACAAGGCTTCCTAATAGGAATAGTCGCTCGTTTTCATTGGCGTATTAGAAATAAATAATAAGTATAAGGAGTATAATAGTTCCTTTCCCCTTCGCTGCTAAGAACTAAAGGCCTGCCTTATAGAGGCTCCTAATTCTACCACGAAGCCTTAACTTAAGGGCGAATCTATTCCTCCCTACGTCGCTTACCAAAAACATATAAGGGGGGAAATATAGTAAGTAAAATCCCTTATACTTTTATACGTAGAATACTAAGTAAGGTAAAAACGATAAAACATATAAAATAGAAGTAAAGTTAAAGGATAAAGTCGAATATAAAGTCTTATTTTTAGGAAAGAAAGTTGTCTAAACTAAGAGTGAGCTAAAGCTCTTATGTGAAGATAAGATTATATGAGCTAAGGCTAGACTTTGCGCATGTGATACTCGCTAAGGAAAGAACTGAAAAATCGACGAAATCCTATAAGTACTCTTAGCCGCACTACACTACCCTAAAACTATAAGGATAATTTTATCTACGTAGGGGACATACTAGTACCTATTAAGGCTTATAGAATACTTAGTCTTACTATCTAAATAGATAGTTTTCCGAATAGCTAAGTTATAATATTTAGTAATACCCCCTTTATATTAACTTTCTATACTTTAGTAATCTTACTAAAGTTTCTAAACCGTTATAGGATATACTAGGATAACTAGTTAAATATACTCGTCTATGGGGACGAACGTGAATACTAGGCTAATATACTAATTCTATTCGACTAGTAGGTTCTAGAATATTAAGAGGTAACGAAGTTAAAAGACTAACTTATAGAACTTTATATAAGCTTTAAAGCTCACTCTATATATAAGCCGAGACTATAAAATATAGCTACGTTCGATTAGTAGTATGAAATAATAGGTTACTTATATCTTAAAGCCCTTTAGTATCTTAAAAGTTAGTACTAAGGAGTAGTATTTTTATTAGATACTCTATTAGAACTAAAGTATAAAGAGTGCTATCTAAATAATACTAAAAGAGTACTATATAAGCACTCTATGTTACGTTATCTAATTCTATTTTAGTATCTATATTAGGATCTAATCTTAATACCTAATAGCTTAGGGGGCGAGAACTACGTGCTTTATTTTATATACTCGACTTCTTATATATACTTTATATACTACCTCTTAGGTACTAGCGAAGCTTATATTTTACCCTACTTTAAACACGTAACTAAATATGTTGAGTGGTGTTATAGTCTTAAAGTATATATTCTATATAGAGATAGCGAAATAGCTATTAGAATAGGTAATAGCTTTACTAGCTAGATTAGTTAAAAGGGCTTCTTAATAGAGTCGTCTATACCTAATATATAAGCCTAAAATAGTAATATAGAGAGATCTAGGGGGGTCCTAATTAGTAGGGCACGGAATATATATAATTCTATAAATTTACCTAAAAAGCTCTAGCTAGAAGTGTACTCCTATGCTACCTACTTACTAAATAGATCTCCTATAAGATTACTAAAATAGCTCACGCTAATCGGTTTTATAGAATAGTATCTTGGTAATCTAATACTAAAACTATCTCTAAACTATCTAGTGCCGTATAGATATTAAGCCTACGCGTATATTAAAAAGTAGCTGAAACTCGAGGTATAATTAAACTACTAAGCCTATATTAGATATTTAGTTAGATACGATTCTACTAATATCTTCCGAATATAGTACCCTAAAGTAAATACTATTATTTTAATAAGAGATATTATTTTTAATATAACTAAAAGGTATAGCCCTACTAAGAACTAATTAGAGGCTACCTCTAAAATTGTCTAGACGCTTTATTTACTATCTTTAGAAGTTAATAATATAATTAATAAATAGGAGACTCCTATACTATTACTCACGTACGAAACTACGATTAAGAAGTATAGAGATACTATTATTATTAAAGACTAAGATAATAATTAGCTAGTAGCTTATACGCTTCCGACTCTAAGAGATAGCCTAGAACTAAGCTAAGTAGTAACTATTTTACCTATAACTAGGCTCTAACTAATAGAAGAAAGTTCTTCTACTCTAACTAAGCTAGAAAGCACGAATATACTTAACCGAATTAATATAGTTAAGGAACTAACATCACGTGAACTAGCCTCGACCTTGATATTAATACTAATACTTCTAAATATAGAACGTCTTATAAACCTATTTACTTATCCTAATTAGGAATTAAAGACGGGTATAATAAAGGATACCTCGATATCTAATATTATCTAAGGAAAGTGGACTCGTAAGCTAGTAGCTTTTATATTTAAGAGGCTATTCTAGGAGCTTATAAACTAGTAGTTTACTTATTACTACTCCTCGTTCTTAGCTAGTATAACCTTCATAATTCTAAAAATATATACTAAAGACCTCCTACTACCTTCTAAAAAGTAAAGGGAACTTAATATATATTTATATAGTACCCTCTTTAAGTAAGATTAAAAGTTAGAATACGCGACTCTATAGGATAAAGGCATATTTAAGTTAGTTCTAATTAAAGGACTAACTATATTTATTCTACTACTTATATAGGTCTATATATATAAAACTAATAAAGATAGATACTTTATAAGATATAAATTAAGGTTAGTAGTATAAGGGGATCTATAAAAAGCGTCTTTATAAGATACGTATATAGCTACTTTAGCTATATGAGTTTTTTATATACTAATAGTAATTATAGCGTATTTCAACTTAGATATTTATTAGTTTAACGCGGTAAACGTGTTCTATAACGCCTTCCTTAATAAACTAGTTTATATTTAATATCCTAATAGATTCTAAGTCGACGGCCACTACCTTTAACTAATTCGTGCCCTATATAGTCTCCCTAAGTCCTTATTATTATAGTATAACCTCGTATATAAATATCTTAATAAACTCGGCCTAAAACTAGTACCTAATTACCCTTATTTATATACTAATAGTAAGTTAGTTATCTTCTTCTATATTAATGATTTTATAGTCTTATATTACCCTAATAACTAGTTAGTCTACTAGGAATTTTATACTAAATTCCTAAAGGCCTTTAAGATATAAGAGATAGGGGAACTAAAATAGTTCCTTAGAATTTGAGTTATATGAGACTAAAAAGTACGAAAACTCTAGTTATACTAAGACTTGTATATTACTAGAATTAGTAAATGGTTCTAATGTACTAGTTTAGTTATTTGTTTACTAAAAACCCTAATAGCGATTCTACTACTATTACTATATACTAGAATAGCTACTAATAACGAAATCTAGCTATACTCTTAAGTTATTAGTTCCTTAACTTACCCGGCGTCTATTACTAGGCCAGATATTACTTTTTATACTAAATGCTTAGCCTAAAACCTTAAAAATCTAGGGCCTAGGCACCTCGAGGCCGCTTACTAATATGTTAACTATCTAGAAGATACTAAGTTCTTAGCCCTCGAGTATAGTGGGGATATTATATTAAAACTAGTCTTCTTAGCTTCGACTAATAAATATTAAAAGAGTTATAATTAAGACTCACTACTATTAAGAGTTTTGGATTATAGCTCTCTTAGTCCCTATGCTATGCTTAGGAAAAGGAGTCACGTGTAGGCGTGCTTATCTCGTGTAAATAAGACTTAGCGTACACGTGCTAGACACCTATATATACTCTATAGAATAGGGGTCTTTAACTAATAACTCTAATAATTAAGATAATCCTTACCTATATATTCTATATCCTCCCTAAGTATACTACTATATACTACTTATACCTTTTAATAGGTTATAAGCCCGGCTTCGCGTAATAGGTACTTAAAGGCTTAATTACTATATTACGCGACTAAAAGGTGTCACTAAATTAGAGTAATATAGGTTTTGCTCCCCTTAGCTAAATAAGGTATTTCCCTTTATAATATAAAGGCAGGACGGATTACTTCTCTTAGCTAAATAAGACGACGGTAGCTTAATACGTGTAGGCTCTATAAATAAGCGATTAAATATGAAATTATAGTTAGGAAAAGATTTTCACTATACTTATTAAACCTTTTCAATAACCTTTAGAACGACTATACGCGTCTCTATACTAAAGATATATATAACTACTTGAAGTATACTATAATACTTCGAATTATATTCCTTTTAAACCTCTCCTTTTACCTTCTTTCGACCCTAACCCTTACTAATAAGGCTTAATCCCTCTTTACTTTAATTCTTATATAACTCGACTTCTAGTTATTATTATAACACTTCTCAAAGATGGATTTTACTAAGCTCGTAAAGAAGCGCCTAGCGCCCGTCCTTACGCGTGTAAACTAGAGGTAATAGTTTAATATTATAGAAATATATTATAAAGGAGAAAAGCTTAGATATATACTCCGCTAGATAGAGATAGAATACGCCTTCGTACGATTAGGCTTTAGTTCTAGGATTAATACTTTACTATTAGAAAACGAGACCGATATAGCTAACGTCGGCCGTATATAGAACGTGGAAAAGAGAGTAGAGTATGTTACTACTATAGCTAAAGTATAATATATACTTACTATCTTAATCGATGACTTTAATACTAAATTTATCCGTGAATTTAGTTTAATAAAGTATAAATAGGATAAGTTACGCCTTAAGTACTCTCAAACGCGTCTTATTACTACTTAAGAAGACATAGTGAAGCTTATTAGCTTCCGCCTTAAAAAGGGTATAATGATTAAATAAGCCTAGATCTAACTTAAGGATTTAAGGAGGAGAATTATAGATATAAATCTAGACGTTGCCCTTACCTTTACTAAGAAGCACTTATTCTTATACCTTCTCTCTAGTCTCCTTAACTAATTTAAAGTCACTTATATAGTACTTAACGCTTAAGTTAACTTACTAATCCACGAGAAGCTTAACGTCCTCTAGGACGAAGAGGAAAAGAATTCCACTAACTCGAGTGTACTATACGCTAAGTATAACTTTTACTAACGCGATAATAGCGACTTAGATAGCTTAATCCACTATTACTTATACTCTAGTAGATACCCTATTCGCGACTATAAGTTCCGCTAAATAGTAGCTTAGTACGTTAAGGATATAATTAAGTTAAATAAGATAAGTTTAGTTCCTTATTAAAGATTATCTAGATCGTGAGGTAATTCTAAATAACGACTCGATCACGATAAAACTAGAGAACTAGGAAAGTGAAAGCTAAATAAAATAACGAAGAGATCTTACTAGAGTATATACCTTATAGGTAATTACGATTCTACTAACGATAGTGATAATTAATTAACTTCCGGGAATAAGGAAGAAGATAAAGTTGCTACTATCTTAAGTACTAATATCCGTAAGGTTCCCCCATCGGCCTAAGTCTTAGATATAGGCGCTACCTTATATATAACTAATAATCCTCGACTCTTTAGATCTCTAATACTATTTTAGAGAGGGATTAAAGTAGGAGAGGGGAGGATATATTTAATATATAAGGGGACTATAGAGATAAGGTTACTAGATAGAAGTTATATTTCTCTCTTAGATGTTTTATATATCCCTAGTCTTAGTATAAATCTCCTCTTAGTTGTGACGAGCAGGACTTGGGATCACGTAAAAGCGTGGTCTAGGCGTGTTAAGCTATTCTAGGATAGTGCCTACGTAGTCCCTACGTCACGCTAGAGGATATAAGACGTGTCCTATAAGCCCTTAAGAAGGGTATTAATTAGTTTAAATACTGAAAATTGAGTATTAAGAGCGAGAGACTCTATTACGTTAGATATACTTCTTTAGCCTTACTTAAAGCTTACGTAGCATACTACTATTAAGCCTTATATTCTAATTAATCTAACCTTTAGGAGGTAGTTTATTATAAAGTAGTTGAGTAATTTATTACTATAGTACTAGGAGGATTAAGAAGTACTAGGAGTACCCCTAGGGACACGCCTATAGATAGTAGTAGGACCCTTAAGGGATAACTAAGCTAGGAATTAATAAATACGAGGCTAGTAAATAAATTAGTAGCGGCTTACTGCCGTATCGCTAAATTAGAGGAGGAAGTATAAATTAGGGCTAAATTAGAGGCGGTAGAAGCCTAGATCTACTAGCTTAAGAGCGTAAATACGTCTATAAGTATAGCTATAGTAATATAGTATATACTTATCGCCTAGCCTATAGTATATCTTATCTACTATATACTAAAGATAAGAGAGTTACTAAATTATAAGGGAAGGACTATTAAGGAAGCCTAGGACTTCTTCTACTAGGTAGAGCTTAAGTAGAGAGAAGATAGGGATATAACCTAGAATATAGACGCTACTAAGGTTACGTATTACGTATCCTATTTTAAAGGCGTTATATGAGACGTATAAAAGCGGAAGGAGCAAATAATAAGCGTAGATAATACTAGCTAAGAGGAATTTATAGAATTTATAAAGAATACTATCTCTAACCTAGAGAACTATAATATTAACGTAATTACTAAATATTAGGAGGCTATATAGTACCTAAACTAGAGCGTCTAGAGTTTTATATCTTACTTAGATAGCTTAGAGGATAACTTAGGGTATAATAGGGGACTATAGAGTAGGAATAACCTCTTAGGTAAACTAAAGCCAGAAATACGTATAGAGATTAACTATTAAGGGAATATTCTAATAAGCTAGGAATAGCTAATTATTATAGTAGTACGAGTAGAGAACTACTTAAGTCTATTTAGTAATAAGCTAGGGCGCTATAAGGAGACCTTAGGATATAAGAGGTATAAAGGCGCGGGTTCTAATAAGGGGGAATATTAATAGAAAAGAGGAAGATCTCGGTTACCCTAATAGGATTTAGGAAGAAGGCGTTTTAATAGCGTGGCTATAGGCTTGAATAGTATACTAACTATAGGAATTAGGGATAAGAGTAGCGTAACTTGCTATAGATATAAGAAGGAAGGGTATTATATTAGCGCTTATACTATATAAGCTTATTTTAACTATAATAAGGAGGGCTATAGAGTATATACCTACTTAGAACTAAAGAAGTAGGGAAAAGAGGGCGCCCTATAGTAGTTATACTTATTTATACTATACTAGGCGAGATTTAAGGAATGAGACTTGTGATTAATATTACCCTTAAGATAAAGAATAGTAGCTAATGGGTAAAAGCGCTAGTAGACTTAGGGGTAGAGGTAAATTACGTGAAAAGGAGACTTACTTTAGAGATAGATATTCTAGTATTAAATAAAGGAGTAATACTATTAGTATCGCTAGACGGGAAAAGGATTTACTTATATAGAGACTACGTTTTTAAAGTAGCTACTAAGGACTTACTTAAAGACTATAAGGAGTATAATATACGCTTTATATTATGTGATTTTAACCTTAATAATATTAACGTAATACTTGGGTACCCTTAGCTAACTATTATAGACCCCTTAATCTCCTTTAAGGAGGTAATATAGAGATACTAGATCTAGCTAAAGGGGCTAGAGGTTATAAGTATAAAAGAATTTACTAAGGAACTAAAGCATAAATTATATATTTATCTTTTAATTATAGTACTAGTGCTAGGAGGCTAATATATTACTATAATATTAGTAAAGGGGATTATTTATATTCTAGAGAAGTATTAAGACCTTTTTAAGGTGTTTTCTACTAATATTATAGGCATCCTTCCCGATTACTATATAATAGAGTACTATATTAATCTAGAACCTAGTTTATAACTACTATATAATCCCGTCTACGCCCTATTAGAAAAGGAGCTTAATATTCTATATGAATATCTTAATATAAGCTTAGTAAAGGGTTAGATTTATTATTCTATTAGTCTAATAGGTGCCCTAATTATATTTATTCTAAAGAAGGGAGGCGGACTTCGTCTCTACGTCGACTACTAGAGGTTAAACTAGATTATAATTAAGAATAGAACGCCTCTACTACTTATTAGCGAGATGATAGATAGGCTTAGGGGAGTAAAGATCTTTATAAAGCTAGATCTAAAGGATACTTACTACTAGCTATAAATCCGGGAGGGCGATAAGTAGAAGACTATATTCTATATACGCTATAAGCACTTTAAGTATTACGTTATATTATTTAGACTTTCTAATACCCCTATAACCTTTTAGGCGTATATTAACCACATGCTTATAGGACTTATAGATATCACTTATATAGTATATCTAAATAATATCTTAATCTACTCTAAGAACCTAGAGGACTATATAAAAGTAGTCTAAGAGGTACTTAAATAGTTAGAGTAATATTAGCTCTTTATAAACTTAGAGAAATACGAGTTTAATATAAAGAAGGTTAAGTTCTTAGGGTTTATTCTAAGTCCTAATAATATAGTAATAAAGGCTAGTAGGGTTACTACTATTCGTGATTAGCTAGCTCTAAAGAGTATTAGAGAAGTTTAAGTATTCCTAGGGTTTACTAACTTTTACTAGAGGTTTATTTATAAATATTCTAGGGTAGCGAAGGGCTTATTTAACCTATTAAGGGGTAATAGTAAGATTAAAGACCTATTTATCTAAATAAAGGAAGTAGTATAAGCTTTTAAAGAGTTAAAAACTATATTTATAATAGCACTTATCCTTTATTATTTCGATCTAGTATTAAGGATTATAATAGAGACTAATACTTTAGGATTTACCCTTATAAGTATTATATCCTAATTATTTAGTAAGAGTATAGATATATAGTAGTACCCTATTACCTTTTATTTAAAGAAGATATTAGAAGTTAAATATAAATATAAAATATATAATTCTAAGCTATTAGCTATTATTTTAGTATTCTATATCTAGTAATACTACTTAGTATACGCATAGTGTATTATTATTATAAAGACGGACTATAATAACCTTAAATACTTTATAACTAAGAGAAAATTAAATAGTAGATAAGTTAGGTAGGCTAAAGAGTTAGCCGCTTTTAACTTTATGCTTGAGTATTAAATAGGGAGTAGTAATCCCGCTAACGGGCTATTAAGAAGGCTAGACCTAGTAGAAAGAGCTTTAGAAGACTTATTATTATCTATATTATATAATAAGCTAAAAAATATAGAATAGAAAGCCTTATAAGTAGTGGTAATACGCTATTACGCCGACCTTATAATACTAAAGAATAAGGCCTAGGAGAGAGGAAGTAGGTACTCCTTAATTAGTGAGATACTAAGGAATTCTAAAGAAAAGGAAGACTACCTTAGTGATAGAGTAGAGGGTATAGAGCCCTTACTTAAGCCTATTACTAGTATAGCTAGTTATAAATAGTATATACTATAGGTTATTACTATAGTAATAATAGAACCTGAAATAGTATATTAGGAGAGTGGAGAGATACTAATTAAACTATTATTAAAGCTATAAGGGAGTAATCCTTTTATATAATAATAGTAGTATAAGAGGTTCCCGAAACCTACTATAACTAGAGCTATTAAGACTTAGGAACTTAATATAACTAGGTTATTAAGATATTATAATACTATATATATATTAGACGAGCTAGTAGTAAAAGCTAAGCTATTATAAGTAAACTATAATAATCCTTTAGGAGGCTACTTTAGTATAAGTAAGACGCTAGAGATCCTCTAGAGAAAGTACTTTTAATATAATATAAGAAAGGACGTGTAAGATTATATAAGAACGTGTTAAATATACTAAAGGATAAAGGTAAAGAGATATCTATCCTATAATATACTTAGTTTATTCTCTATCTTATCTAAACTATAATAAGAGATTACGCTAGACTTTATTATAAGGTTACTACTATTAAGGTTTAAAGGTAAGGTTTATAACTTAATCCTTATTATTATTAATAAGTATATAAAGATAGTATAATATATCTTAATAATAAAAGAAATTATAGCCCTAGAGCTAGTAGACTTATTTATACTATATATGATTAAAGACTTTAGTATTCTAGTAGGTATAATAAGTAATAGAGGCTCTATTTTTATAAGTAAGTTTTAGGCAAGTCTCTACTTTTATTTAAAGATCTAAAGACGACTAAGTACTATATTCTACTTATAGACTAATAAATAAATAGAAAATTTAAATTAAATATTAGAGTAATACCTTAGGTATTATATTAGCTACTAGTAAGACGACTAGGCTACGAAGCTAGTACTTACTAAGTTTATATATAATAATTTATAGTATTTAATAATAGGAATATCTCTATTCTATACTTTATATAGTTTCTACCTAAATATTAAGTTATATATTAAGGATAATATTCTAGAAGGGGAGGCGCTAGTAGTAATAGAAAGAATTAAGAGAATCTAAGAAGAGTGAGAAGTTTTAGAGGAGCGCTAGTAAGAAGTAGTAGATACGTAGAAGAGGTACTATAATAAGAAATATATTACTAGAGAATTTAAAATTAGAGATAAGGTTATACTTTATATAAAGAATATTTAGTAGCTTTAACCTAGTATAAAGCTTATAGATAAGTACCTAGGACTATTCTAAGTAATTGAGATTATAAGGGCTTATAAATAGGTATATTATTTAAAATTACTACCTTCTTATAAGATTTATAATACCTTTTACGTTTCTCTATTAGAGCCGTGGCACTACTAGGCGAATACTATCTTAGAACTAGATCTAATTAAGATTAATAGAGAAGAGGAATATAATATAGAGTCGGTTTTAGTATATTAAGAGGGTAAGAAAGGGAGAGAGTATCTTATTTATTAGAAGGGCTATATGCCTATAGATAATACGTAGGAACTACTAAAGAATCTCACTCACGTATTAGAAGTATTATAAGAGTATTTAGATTAAGGGAACGTCGTTATACTAGTAGTAAAATAGAGGTATAAAGGATAAATACTTTTATTATAAAAACCTATCCGAAAACTATATAGAAGTATTAAGAGACTCTATTATTATATATTACGCTAATTTAGCTTTAATCCTTACTTAGGCTTACTAGACCCTTACCCCTATTACTATTAGTATTATTATTATTATTATCTAGAGTATTATAAGAAATTAGTAAAAGGTTAGCCTTAAGGGGATTAGTTATTAATATAGTTATAAGAAGAAAATACTTACTTAGTACTAGAGAATATTAATAATACTATTAAGAGAAGTTTATATTTAAGCTAAGCTTATAAGAATAGCTTAACCTATACCTTAGATTATTATAGGGACGCGGGCGCCGCGTATAGTAGCTTTAATATAAGAAGTATAGGTAGCCTATTAAGCTATAATAGTAGTAATAGCGGCTTAGCGCTAATTAGAGTTAGCCGGCGTCGCTAAAGTAATATTAACCTTATAGAGTAAGTAATTAAGATAAGGGACGTAGGATTATAGAACCTTTAAGATTAGTATAAGGGAGGCTAAAGAGAGGTGAGTACTTATAACGTAGCATAGCTTATTTATTAACTAATAGTAGTCGTAAACCGAGCGGTTACCCTACTTAATATAGCGAATATTAGGATTTCACGCGAGGTTTTTAGAATATCGTAGGTAGTATTATTAAATTAGTACTTTAGGGGTATTAGCTAAATAAGGAGTGATATTATAACGAGTAAGAGGAGTATTTATAATAAATAATAGAGAGGGAGAAGAGAAGAAGGATAAGAGTAAAAGTAAGGCTTAGGGATACTTAAAGAGGAGATAGAGAGATAAAGGAGGGCTAAGGTAGTTATAGAAGATAATATTAATAGAAGAAGGAAAGGAAGCTAAGAGGGCTAGGAAAGGGGGTTTTATATTACCCTTCCTCGCTTAGTTCCTATACTCACTATACTACCTTATTAAGGAACTATATAAGAAACTATAAGATATAATTCACGAACTACTTAGAAGATCGGATTAATAGTAAGTAAATATTAGATTAATAGTATAATCCTTATTCTATATTAGGAAAATAAAGTTATAATTCACGAGCTAATTAAAAGATAAGATTAATAATAAGTAAATATTAGATTAATTATAATATACTTCTAGGAAGCTAGGAAGACGAAGATACGATTTACGAACTAATAAGGAGATAGGATTAATAATAATCGGAGATTAGATTAATTATAGGGCCCTAGGTTAATAATAGAGGGACGAAACGGGTATATTACTCGCCTATAAGGAGGATTAAAATATAAGAAGATATTATAGGAAAGGACGGGATTAGGAAGTAGGAAATATAGGTCTATGTAATAATAACGACCTCTTAGGGATAAGAGTCTAGGAAGAGGGTTAATATAATAAGTAGGACTTAGGATCACGTGAAAGCGTGGTCTAGGCGTATTAAGCTATTCTAGGATAGTGCTTACGTGGTCCCTACGTTATACTAGAGGATATAAGACGTGTCCTATGAGCCCTTAAGAAGGGTATTAATTAGTTTAAATACTGAAAATTAAGTATTAAGAGCGAGAGACTCTATTATATTAGATATACTTCTTTAGCCTTACTTGAAGCTTACGTAGCACACTGCTATTAAGCCTTATATTAGTAAAGAAAGTCTATTTAAATTCTATTATTAAGGGAACTTTTAATAACTAATATATATAGTTTCACTATAGAAAAGATCTTATATTAAAAGCGATAGTTTATAGAGGTATTTACCTTATCTTATAGATTAAGGGGGGTATAAGTGAGCTTATACTCTTTATAACCTCGTCACGAAGCCTAAAGTATTTCCTAGGCCTAGCCTATAAAATACGACGACCTAAGCCGAAAACCTTCCTAAGCCCGCCTTAAGAAGAAGTTTAGAAGCCTAGATCCCCTAAAGTCTCTTTCTCTAAACTAGATTAGGAATATAGTTTAAATACGAGCGATATAGATATATCTAGTAATAACTCTAAGGGTAGTAATAAACCCTAAGCTAAATAGATATCGTCCTAGATCCTAAAGAGATACTAGAGGTATTATAGACGCCTTAGTTATATTAGTGCTAAGAAACTCAAGAATCTCTATAAAGTTATAAAGCTTAAGTAATGAATTATTATCCTAAATAATATCTTACCTTATAAAGTCTACTAGATTTCTAAGATAAAGAATTAGATAAATAAATCCCTTAGTCCATAGAAGGCTAATATATTAGCGCTTATATACGTAGACGCCTATAGCCCTTTACCTAGATCCCTCCGCGGGAATATTTACTTTAGTTAGATTATTGATAGCTCGATATGATAAGTTTAGTTAATCCCTACTAAGTTAAGAGATAAGCTAGTTCTAAAGCTTAAGGCATAGAAGAAATAGGTTAAGAAAGATGTAAGCTATAGTATTATCTTTATTTGGATCGATAACGTAGCTAAGCTTAAGTCTCTACTTACTAGTTAGGTAGATGAGGACGGGATCTATTATGAACCTACTATTACTTACTAGTATAACCAAAACGGTGCAGCTAAAAGGAGTATCTAAACTACTAAGGCTAACGCCCGCGCACTCCTATTAGGCGCTAGCTTACTAATTAAGTTCTAGGACGAAGTAGTAGAGGCTAGAACCTACTCTAAGAATAGATTAATATATAGACTAAAGAGAGATAGCCTATACTATACTCTAATTAGTACCTATATAGGCGAGCCTCCTAAAGTAGACTATATTATACTATTTAGGTATAAGTGCTATACCTAGGTAAACCGTGAATCCCTTCTAAAGTATAGTCGTACGAATAAGCTTATATACCCCAAACGAGTTAGCGTCTTTATAGGATACTTAGAAGAAACGATAAAGTAGTATAAGGTATATATACCTAACCTAGGATATACTATTAATAATAGCGTCGTCGACTTCGACGAATAAGTACTTAATAGAACTATTAATCTTAAGTTCTATAGAGTAAACCTATAAGGAACACTAAACGTCCTCCTAAACCGAAACCCTATTAGAAGACTAAAGGAGATACTTACTAGAGTGGACCTACCTCCACGATCTTAACTAAATAACTTCGAGATCATTATCCCCTTAAGGAAACTAATTAAGGAAACCCCTAATAAGTAAGCTTAGCTATAACCTAAGTAAAATAATATAAGCTCCTTAGTAGACTCGGAAGAGTTACTTGAGCCCGGCTTAGTAAACCTCTAACCTACTAAGAAGACTAAAAGGACTCCTTATAAAGTTAAGGTAATAGCTAGTATAAAATTAATCACGCCTACTAGCTTACCCGTAGACTAAGTAATAGAAGTAAACACGATAACTAAAGAGGCACCTAGACCCTTATGAATGCCTATTTATAAGGCCCCTAGACCCTTATGAACGCCTGTTTATAAGGTTCCTAATAAACCTGCCTAAGCCCTATTAGAGTAGTAAGCCGGACGCGACGAGCTAGTCGAATAGTATTCTCTCTAAAAGAGGAAGATACCTATAGACGAGGAGGAGCGTATATTAAAAATAGTAAAAGCTATAATTGCTTTCCTCGATTTAACTAATAATAATACTAAATTAGTATTACTTACTATATAATATAACTTAAAGATTCCTATTCCTAGGATATATAATAAAGCGGTTAGTGACCTTAACTACGGCTAATAATAGAAGGAAGTAATTTAGGAAGAGATTAACTCTCTTATTATAAATAGAACTTAGAAGGAGGAACTCCGCCCTAAATACGCTAACTTAGTATCGACTAAGTAGGTGTTTATAGTTAAGCCTAAACTGGACGAAACGCTAGAACGCTTTAAAGTAAGACTAGTTGAGGATTTTCATAAGTCTATAGCGAAGATTATACTAACACGTTCGCACCTACTATACGAATAGATATACTACGGATATTCCTTATTCTAGTTATAGTTGAAGATCTCGAATATAATTACTTTAATATTAAGAACGCTTTTACTAAGTCTATACTCAAAGAGTGAATCTTCTTATTAAAGCTAAAAGGCGTCCCTATTCGAGACGGGTACGTGCTCCACGTCCTCCGGAGCCTATATAGTCTCAAGTAGTCAGCTCGTGACTAGAACTTGCTTTATCGAGACTACCTTCTCCAAATCGGCTTTTAATAAAGCCTAGCTAATCCCTATTTATTCACGATTCCAAAGATGAAAATTATAATACTCGTTTACGTTAATAATATCTTATTCGCTACCCCTTCTATTACTAAAGTTAAGTAGTTTAATTTAAAACTATATAAGAGATTTAAGTCTAAGAACCTAGGAGGGATTTCTAAGGTTCTTAGGATTAGAGTTACTTGAGATAGAAAGAATAAGACTATTTACCTCGACTAGGAGTAGTATCTAGAATCTATTCTTAGCCGATTTGGGATAATAGCTAAGAAGTATAAATTGAAGAAAGTCCTACTAGCTAACTACTCCTCACTTAGACCCTTAAGCCCCGATAATATAAGAGTTAATATAACCCTATATTAATAGATAGTCGGCTACCTAATATATATAATAGTCTATACTCGACCTGATATTATATTCGTACTAGGGAAGTTGAGCTAGTACCTAAAAGACCCTATAGAGTATTATATAAGCGCGCTAAAGAACCTTATAAGATACCTAAGATCTATAATATCTTACTACTTAAAGTATACTATCCACGATAACCTACTACTAGTTATGTATTCTAATATAGACTAGGTAGGATAATAATCTAATAGGAGGAGCACTTTAGGTAGCGTAGGAATACTATACAACGGCGTAGTTACTTAGCTAAGTAAAGTATAGAGATTAGTGGCTATATTAAGTACTAAATTAGAGTATATATCTATGTTAATAATAGCGAAGATGAGTTAGTAGATTACGTAAGTTCTAAGAGATATGAACTATGTAAGCTATATTAGCCCGTTATTGACTAAGGTTAATATAAGAGGTAGAGAAATCGTAAGCGTTAATATCCGTGGAGATAATTAAGGAGCTATTACCCTAGTAAAGAACCCCTATCTTTACGAATAGTTAAAGTATATTAATATATATTACTACTATATCCGTGACCTTATAGAACGTGAAAGGATCTCTATTTCCTATATATCTACGAATAAGATAATTATAGATAGTCTTACTAAGCTACTATAGGCTACTATATTTGCCTAATTCGTAAGTTACCTTAGAATAGATATACTAAAGCGAGTACGCGAGTAGCTATATAAGTAGGAACTAGCGATGTTATTTTATACTAGAATTCAGATAATAGGAAGTTAAGGGGTTAAGAGGAGTGTTCTCCGCGAGACCTAAGGAGGAGTGTTAAGAGTTTTGGATTATAGCTCTCTTAGTCCCTATGCTATGCTTAGGAAAAGGAGTCACGTGTAGGCGTGCTTATCTTATGTAAATGAGACCTAGCGTGCACGTGCTAGACGCCTATATATACTCTATAGAATAGGGGTCTTTAACTAATAACTCTAATAATTAAGACAGTCCTTACCCGTATATTCTATATCCTCCTTAAGTATACTACTATATACTACTTATACCTTTCAATAACTACTAGTATTTATAGCCGTAAGTAATACTACTTTCATAGATAACGAACTTACTAGGAAGAGCTTAGAAGGATACGTACTCAAGCTCTTTAATAGTCTCTTTAACTAGGTTAGCTATCTTTAGTTAATAGTTATAATATTGACTATAGAAGCTAAACTATTAGTAATCGCTTACCTAATCTCCTAGATACTTTAGTAGGCACGATTTTTTGATAATATTAATCTTAATATTAATTAGTCACTTATAGCCTACTATAATAACCTCTAGACTATAGGCCTACTCCTAAAAGACTTACTAAAACTAGTGACTAAGCTTAAGCACGTGGACATCTAATAGTACTAATTACGCTAGGAAACTATAAAAGGAAACGTCTAGATCAAATAGTAATCTACGACTAAAATAGTAGTAGACGGACTAATAAAACTACTTACTATCTAATATTATAATATCTTCATTAAAATAATTAATATAGTTAATATTAGCTCTCGTGTTAACTAGCTGACTACGCCTAAACTAGGGGGTTAGAATAAGAGTAATAAAGACGACGAAGAGAAAAGAGAGGTATAAATAAGCTAAGAGCTCTCACGTGGTTTTAGAGCCGGCTCTAAAGTAATAGAACCGTCCCTAAATAGTAGGAGCTATCACGTGGAAAAGCTACTATTTTTGGCTACTATTTTTTGCCCTTATTTTTTCCTATATATATACTCTCCCTTCTACTAGTTTCGTAACCCGTAAAGCTTTTTATGGAATGATCTCCGGACTAAATAGTCGGCGGCGACTATATAGAACTTCTATTCTTTTAATTATTTTTCTTACTATTTTTATAAACTAAACCGGAATAATAAATAGTACTTCTATATTCTTATAAATATTAAAAAGCCCGCGAACTTAGGCTAATTAAAGCTTAATAATAATATTAGATTTAATAAAAATAGGCTCGATTTTAATTCTAGGTAGGTAGATAGGCTGAAACCTTAAAGGAAAAAGGGGCGTTATTAATAGAGAAGTTGCTATCACGTGAACCGAGTTCTTATTATTTCCTTAAAGATATACTCTATACTTACTTGGATTTCATCTATTATCCGAGGGTATTTAATAGAATAGATATAGGATAAGAGCCACTAAATATTATAGCTTAAAAGGAAGACTAGGCGTTGTAATTCTTACTAAAGCCTAGGGGGGTCTATTAGTTAGTATTACGTGTGTAGCTTCTACTTACTCTCCTACTTGAGACTAGCTCCGATCGATAGCATATAAGGTATCTCTTTAGTTGACCACTCTTAGTTCTTTAGATATTAGAATTAGTATTATTATTACCCTCAAATCTGACTTATCCTATGATTTACGTGACTTCGGGACGCAACCGATAAGCTCGGCGCCTGTTTCTGGCACCAGAACTTTCTCCATCCCGCGATGGTTGGGGTTGTCACTTTTGTTGGCCATATCAAAGGGGTGGAAGGATTTGGTACTCATGGATGGAAATGTGCGAGAAATTGATTTTTGGTTTCGTGAAAATTGAGGGACCACGGTTGTGCGATTTTGGGTCCTATGGTGTTGCGGACCGTCCCTTTGCCTTGGTTTGGCAACAAGGTATCACACCATCGTGGAAGTAGATAAGAAAGCAAGGTGCATGGGGTTAATCACTTCTATGATTGAAGATCTACTAAATTTCCGGCTTACAGTATATAAATCTAACTACAAAGAAAATAAGGTTGTGTCATTGAATGTTTGCATAAGATGATAAGACACAGTTGTATCACGATGTCTCCACAAACTTCTTCAATGTTCTATGCTGTTTAAATACAACTAGCATCAATGGAGGCGACTCAAAGAGCACCGTGAATAAGTCATAGGACAAGCAGAGAGATGGACTCGCTACGCACTTGCTGTGGAGGACCTTCCCCGTATCTTTCTCTGGGCGCGCCTACTACCTCGTAACCCACTAAACGAAGTAAAACCACGAAAATGAGCGATACAAGCGTCGAATAGCTTTTACGACTCAGATATCAAGAACGTCCTACAAGGTTTTCAACTCATATGATTGGTCTTGGGTAAGCATTTGGTACTTGGTACGGAATTAGTAATCGGTTACCTGTCAGCCTCCATCCCACAGCTGACCATCCTCAACTCCCATACCTTAGTCCCCTCTCCCCAAATCTTCATATCCGAAAAGAGCCAACATGGCGTCCTTACCACCGCCTATACCAGCTGAGCCCGTGGTAATGGTGCACAGAGGCTGGAACTCGCACGCCGACCTTCGTCTACCACGTGAGGAAGTGTTCCAGCTACGCAGTGATTCCACCACCAGCGACATCACGCTCGAAGTCGAGAACAAAATACACTGGCCCCGCAGTTCCAAGCAAGCTGTCCAAGAATTCGCGTTTGTGAATGCTACGACTACGGCGCCGTTCGGGAATCGTGATCCGGAGGTTAGCAGGTTGGTGAGAGGTCACGTGGTCAAAGACACGATGCGGAGGAAGAAGTTGAGGAGGGAAACCGAGGAGTGGGGAGAGAAGGTGGCTACTGCGAAACCTCGGCTGATAGAACCTCATCAAGGAAGATATTTGGGGTTAGACAAGAAGCAGTCATTGATAGCCTCGAAAGAAACCACACTGGCTGCACTCCCACAAGAATATTTCTTGCCCTCTCCGTCCAATGAGCTGGATCCGCATCCAGCGCTATCACCTATCATACACCATATCACCGAAATGGGATATGCGATGTGCCCGCATCTGGTATCGTTCAAGATCAATCCTATCGGCCCGACGTCTTGGTTTGATCATGCTTTGAGGGACGAAGCGTTATTTCATGCGTTGTTGTATACGACGACGAGTTATGCGGGGCTGATAGGAGGGAGTACGGAGACGAAGGAGTCGGTTGTGCATTTTGGGAAGAGTGTGAGTTTGGTGAAGGAGAGACTGAAAAGTATGTGTGATGTGAGGAATGGCAATGAGGTGACAAATCTTGCGGAAGGGACTGCGAGGGCGGTGAGCTGTTTGGCGTTCACTGAGGTAAGATATTTGATTCTCATGACAGGTTATGGCGGGGGTTGACGACTTCTCGTAGGTTATTAGAGGAAATATTGAGGGGTGGAAGACACACATGATGGGCTTGAAACAAATGGTTGATGTCAGAGGCGGTATAACCCAGTTCAGCGTTGGACTTCAGCTTAAGCTCCATCGGTCAGTACCCTGTGAATATCCATACTGGGGCTAGTAATTGACATTTATCAGTTCCGATCTTTGGGGAGCAACAGAACACCTTTGTCATCCTTACTTCTCCGAATATAATGGACTTCCAATTTTGCCATCACGAGAAGTCATCCAGCAACCAGCAGGACCCCCTCTCCTCACTTTCCTAGATACACTTCCGATCTCTCCTGACCTCTTGAATTCCTTGATATTTATGCTTTCCCTGTCCGAACGCATATCCTGTCTTTCATCCGGATCAATAACTTATAATGAAGCTGCACAGATGACTTTGATGAAAGACACCTACTCACTCCGCTATTCACTCGTCTCGCAGCCCCTCGATCCGGGAAACGGGTCTCTAGATGATGTGTTAAGAATAGGTGCCATTCTATATCTCCAAGCTACTCCGCAGGAATTTCCTTACGCGGCCCTCGGTCCAGGGAATTTGGTAAAGCGGTTGAGGGAGTTGGTGTTTAAGGTGCCTATGCGGAATGAGAGGGAAGCAGAGTTTATAATGTGGTTGCTGTTTATAGGTGCGATGTGTGCAAGGAAGGGACCAGATAGGATTTGGTATATTGCTCAGATTGGAAAGCTGACCGCCAAGCTGGGATTGAGTGAGTGGATTGTAGTGAAGCAGAAAGTGGGAGAGTTCTGGTGGGTGGACACACTTCATGATAAGACTGCCCGAGAAGCTTGGGAGGAAGCGGAGGTACTCAGGAGCGTGATGAGCGTAGGATGACGTTCAATTACTTCGACGTAACGTGCGTTGTAGGCTCTCACATCTTCAGAATGACCATACAGACTTGCCCTGCACTGCACCTTCTCGAACCCGTACTTGGATACAGAGGCAAAATGAGTGAACCAATTCCTGGTGAAGCCTGCTATTTCCTGTTCTGCTCCTTCAATAGGAGGCACCCATGGTACTCTATTTCTTGTGAATACTTCCACCCGAGGAACAAAGATCCTAGCAGGATCACCAATCCCGTCGATACAACCACTACAACGAATGATTAACAGGTTTTTTTCCCCAGGGGGGACGAGAGCTGGGAGCTGGGAGCTGGGAGCTGGGAGCTGGGAGACGGAGCTGGCCCGTGAGAAAGAGAGTTCGAGTTCAAGGGCAATTTCCCCCCATATACTAAGTTTACTAGACTTAGAGCGTTCCGGCCGAGAGTGAGAAAGGGAGTTTGAGTTTAAGGGCAAATTTCCCCCCTATACTGAGTTTGCCAAATTCAACTTCGAGCGTTTCGGTCGAGACGAAGATACTGAGACCAAATGCGGCGCCAGTAAGTTTCCTCTCATCCATACAGTGACATCGGGTTGTCAGAATGGGCTCGGTGCTCCAGGAAATGCGGTTGAGACCACAGAGACAAGAAAATTGAGGCATGACTAAATATGACTGTAATTGCAAGAAGAGAAAGAGATTGATGTCAAATGGGAGAATATAGGAGGAGTGTTCTCCAAGCTTTATCCCACTGCAGAGGCACGCTTGACACCAGCTGCTGTGCGTACGCCGGAGAACAATCTCTCCTTCCCGAGCTGTTTCCTGAGCGCAACTTCTGGATCAGGGAGAGCTAGCCTCAATGGGCAATCACTATGGGGAAGTTATACCAGGAAGGAGTAGAATACAACATGAATGATTAGTAAATCAGAGCAAGATGGCTTCAAGGTCCTAGCACCACGCCCACAATCGCATTTTCCTAAATGGGAGGCTTGACCATAAGTACAAGGACACGCAGGACCAAAATTGAAATCAGAACGCTGTGACACAGTACCCAAGTTCATGGCTTCATGACGAAAACCAATAAAAAATTAGTCACTAATTAGCCAGGCTGGATCGTGGAGGCACATCTTTTCAGCGGGAAGTAGGTATTCAGCACTGTCGCTAGGCACGCTTATGGCGAGAACAGTGTGCTTCCGTCTGTTGCGCTTCGTCGATAGAAAGCTGGCTGCCCTCTAGAACATTCAGCTGAAAGATCAAGCGGAATGTCATTCCTGCTTCCAAATTTGCGTGATGTCCAGTCAAATCCAGTGAGTATTTCGAGCAAAAAACGAGTGAGGATAATTCGACATTCTCGCAGGCGTTAATCAAGCTTCTGTCATATTTGTCCAGCAACAGAGCGATGAATCGAAGGTATACACATGCAAGATGCCTATGAAACACATGATGATTGCCCGACGGAGGATGCGTTGGTTGTTGGAGAGAGTACATGGTGGAGGAGCAGGGTTCTGGAAAGGGGTCCCTACTTGTATTTTAGCGTGGGGTAACTTTTCAGCCTTGTGGCATCTCATCGCGACGCGTTCTGGAGGGAAATTTCTACCAACACCCCACTCAGCAGCCACAGCGAGCTTCCTAAAGTCCTTGATCTGATGTCTCTAGACTACAACGATATGCCAGATCCCACGCGTCGATGATATTCAATCCAGATCCTGAGAAATGGCTTCGGTCATTTCGCTAGGCCTCCATCAGCCTACAGGACTCCAACATGCGATCCAGGAGCGTTTCCTACCCCCAGACCCGCCCACCGCATCCTACGAATGGCACAATCTTTTCGATTCCAATCCCGACTCCTCTTCTGAAGATGATGAATTGCTGGTAACTCCGCGGTGTGTGATATGGTCTCGGGGTGGGATTTTTCGAAAGAGCTACAATTTTGATCTGGAGAAAGAAGGGGTTACGACAGCGTTGTTGACAACATTTCCGAGCGTTGGACCTCTTGCTGCCAAGGAGAGGAAGTTAGCACAGCGGACGGGAAATGCATCACACAGGGAGGCAGCAATTGTTGTCTTTCTCAAGACTCAAGCACATGTCTATTTCCTCACTGGCACGAGCCATGTCATTCATCTGCCATTCGAGGTGGAGACTGCCTCTGCTGCTCCCAATGGCCTTATCATACAACGCAAACTGCGCGTTGATAATCTCGTGCCAGCGTCTCTCAAGTTCCCCAAGGCTCCACCGAACTCCTTCGTCTCATCCCAACCACAGCCGTGGTCTGCAGCGAGCTCTCAACTATCGACTTTCTCTATCGCAGACCTTGGGGCCCCGAAGCAGATGACAATGCCACATTCTACTCTGAAGGATCTGTGGGACCCGCCAGCACTGAAGAACGACTCGAATTGGCCACGACTATTCTCTTTGTCTGATCCGCTTGCTGAGATGGGGCTGGTTGTTGCCAAACCTGTCAAATCGCCAAATCGTGGACGTAGGAGGAGCTCTATAAAGGCGACCACATTAGATACTGCAGAAGAAATTCTTCACGTGTCTCGCCGAGATGAATTCTCTCCCAAGAACAGCAAGGACCCACTGGTTCTTGCTATGACGCTGAATCGAGAAACGAGTATGTATACCGTGTGGAAGGTCGCATACGCTGGGGAAGAATCTGGCTCGAGCGAAAAGCAAAGGATCCCGAGCGGAGCTATGTCTCGGCGGAGAAGTTCTTTCGTTCCGGGTACGGGTACTGGGGCTACGACCCCCGTCATGAACAGCCAGCAGACGTTTAGAGAGAGTTTGGGTGGCAATCCGCAGGACTTGAGGTCGAAGAAGAATAGGAACAAGCAAGATGAGTCCCGAGACAAGCTTTCTGATTTTGCTTCGACCCTGGACCCCGACTTTGAGAATACCGCAATTCCACGTAGAAAGTCTCGGCGGGTCAGCTCGATGCTCGCAAGAGCAGATTTGTCTGCTTCCCATGAGCGTTCTGCCTTCTCGGAACTTGCAACTGGTCTCCAGCACGGGAACACCAGGCGAGGAGAGTCTTTAGGTGGCCAGCATGCGAGAACAAGCATCGGGAACCACTCAGTAGTGAACGGGCAGAATGTTTACCAACCCTCACAGTTCAACGCCAGTCTTAACAGCTATCTGGAAGCGCCGGTTGATGATCTCCTGGATGAACTTCGAGCCGGTGGTGACTTCGAGGGGTTCCATAATATGGGCCTCGATGATGAAGAATTCGATGGCCTCAAGCAAGAGGTGATTTTCAGCAAAGTGTGCCAGGTTCCTGCCGAACATACGAATGTTCGATACTCAAGCCAACATCTACCCGCATCCAGCCAATGTAAAATCTTCACGCTGACGGCTCCACCATCAGCGGCTGATAATAAGCAAGGAAACACCATTGTTTACTGCGCGTTGGATACCGAGGAAAAGAAGCTCCTGGTGCTGACCCTCTATACACAGATTCATAAGGCGGAAGTTGACCTTTCTCCAAATCATGTTAATGGAATGAAGTCGGAGCGGGAAATAACCGTTGTCACCTTGGGACCGACAATGAGAGCGGACAACATTATCGATGCTTGCAGGATTGACGACGGGCTGGTTTCTCGCATTTTACTTCTCACTGACACTGCAGATGGATATGGAGAGCTCAGTCTTCAAGCACCGTGGTGTGGGATGATGAAGGTGCCACTCCCAGCGAAATTTGCTGTTAGTAACATCAGAGATCTCAGTCACAACCCCCTGCCAAGAGCGAAAAGGGAGGGTGGCTTTAAACGGGTTCTTAGTCAAGGAC
This sequence comes from Hyaloscypha variabilis F, assembly GCA_002865655.1. Lineage (NCBI taxonomy): Eukaryota > Fungi > Ascomycota > Leotiomycetes > Helotiales > Hyaloscyphaceae > Hyaloscypha > Hyaloscypha variabilis. Next base: position 1,044,248 of record KZ613943.1, on the reverse strand, counting down.
CCCGAGCTTTACGAGGACTGAAGAACTCTAAACCGGGAGGACTTGTCGATCTCGTTGACGATGAAGGGAAGATGCACCAACTTCAGATCCAACTACAACCGCAAAATCCGCATGTTTGTAAAATCCTTGAAGTGTGCCGAGCTGTTCTCCCAGGAATCAGATCGGGAGAAGGGATTCTGAACGGATGGTGGAACGTCATGCAATGGCTTCGGCTCGAGTCTATCGAAGCTGAAGATCCAGAGTGGTGTGCTCTTGTGATTGTCCTGTTTTCGATGGTCCTCAGCTTGGGCAGATTTTCCAAGCCGTTGAAGCACCAAGCACATGCCAAGCGGAAATCTCGAACCGGCTTTTTACGTTCAAGTATTGGTGCCCAGCCGGACCAAGAAAGCTGGGACATAATGCTAGAACAGGAGGCCTTTAATGGCAATCCGCTTCCATCTTGGGCGGACAATGCCGGCTGGAATTGGCTCGCGGATCATGATGATGGTGACTTGAATGACGATGATTCCGAGCGACTCTCGCTCTTTGGAACGAAGAATAACGAGAAAAGCTCTTTCATCAAAAGACACGTGAAGCTCGCCAGAGAGTTCGCAGGGACCCAATTTGGCCAAAATGCCATTACTACCTGTCTCCCGACATCGGGAGAGCGAGGCATCGAGAGTCGGAAAGCTGCCCTCGCTGACGTTTTCATATGTCTGCATCTTATGCGAGAAGAGCAAAGGCTAGATACAACAACAGCCGAGTCATTAAGTAGTGGTGTGGCAAATCTGAGCCCAATTCTAGCTCAGATTGCCAGGTGGCTTGGTTGGGACAGTTGGATACAGCACTATGAGTTTGAGGAAGCTTGTTTGATTGACACAGACTATGATACTGGCAAGTTATTATTCTCCCCAACCCAATAGCCTTGGCAATCTAACCGACGAGCCAGATTCCCCCATTGAGTCTCCAGTTCCTCAACTCTTCGAGTGCCCGTCTATTTATGACTGGATACAGAACTGTTTAGCCACCAATCGTCTGATACCTTTTATGACACTACCAGAAATGGTTGCAACTCGTTCTCCTGCTTCCAGCAGGAATGCTAATGACTTGAGTCAGTGGTCTAGACTGACTCCAAGAACCCTTATGCTGGAGCGATTTTTTTCTGCGATGCGGAGCAACTGGTCTCCAGCCCAATTCGTTGAAGCCTTATTTGCTGCAGGGGTCGACCTGTTCGTGCTGGAAACCCTGCCAGAAGCAGTTCTTGCTCCTTTTCAAGAGGCCATTGTCCAGTGTCAGAACGAGCCACCAACGTCTTGGAGCAAAGAGCTCCTTGCAATTGTGGGCCGAGAAGATGTAAACACGTTGCTGACGCCAGGACAGCGACTCCGTCACTCGAAGGCGAGCATACTGGTAAGAAGAAAAACTCATTGGGGTTTCAACGCTAACTTGGCCAGGCTCCATCTCACGAGGCAAGCTTAGACGTCCACTCGATATGCCTCTTCACAGGAGACAATGAGAGCACCGGATCATTTGATGGCTCTGCAGAAGTAGATCGGCTGGCTATCACTCGCTCAATATTCAAAGACGATCGAAGGATGAACGAAGCTTCAGCCATCCTAAGTACAACGACGCCTACAGTAGCGCGCATCAAAGCCGAACCACAGTGGACAGAATCGGAATTGCTAGAGGCACAGAAGGAGCACGCCCAGATGCTGGCTCACCGAACACTTGCAATATCATCTGGGCGAGGGTTACTCTACTTCAGCGCCCGGATACCTCTTCTCACTCAACAAGTCAAGATTGTGACCTTCAATCTCAGCTGCATAATGAAGCCGGACAACATAAGTGTTGGGGTCGACAAGAGTGCTTTCACGGAAGAGAAAGTCTGCTGGGCTTTCTTCCACGCAGGAGTTGCTGCAGGACTTAGTATATCTCGTGATGCAAAAGGGATTGACACATCCTGGATCCTGTACAACAAGCCTCCGACAGAGCTCAACAACCGTCACGCTGGTTTTCTGCTTGCTCTGGGATTGAATGGACATCTCAAATCCGTGGCCAAATGGGTTGCGTTCAAGTATCTGACTCCGAAGCATACAATGACATCTATTGGGTTGCTTCTCGGCTTAGCTGCATCGTACATCGGAACGATGGACTCCCTGATTACCAGGCTACTGTCTGTCCACGTAACCCGAATGCTTCCTCCTGGCGCTGCGGAGCTGAACCTTTCACCCCTCACCCAGACGACTGGCATAATGGGCATTGGTCTCTTGTACTGCAATACACAGCACCGACGAATGAGTGAGATTATGGTGTCAGAGATTGAGCACATCGATACCGAGACCGAGGAGGAGCCTTTGAGGAATGAGGGTTATCGACTCGCGGCCGGGTTTGCCCTCGGCTTTATCAATCTCGGCAAAGGTTCAGATCTAAAAGGACTTCAAGACATGCGTCTTACAGAGAGACTCCTTGCTCTTGCCGCAGGAAGCAAGAAAGTTGATCTCGTGCACGTTTTGGACAAAGCCACAGCTGCGGCAGTGGTGGCAATTGCTCTGATCTTCATGAAATCAGAGAACCAAGTCCTGGCTCGGAAAATCGATGTGCCAGACTCTCTTCTTCAGTTCGATTACATTAGACCAGACATCTTCCTCCTTCGAACACTTGCCAGGCACCTGATCATGTGGAGTAAGATTGAGCCCTCTTTCAACTGGATCAAGGTGAATCTACCTCAAGCGTACCAAGATCGAAGCAGACTGGAAACCGTGAATAAATTGACGAGTGAGGATCTGCCATTTTACGATATCATCACCGGCCTTTGCTTCAGCATTGCTTTGCGGTTCGCTGGGTCTGCTTCGTTGGTCGTCCGGGACTTGCTAATCCATTATCTCGATCAATTGATGCGAATCTGCCGGATTGAAGCGAATACGTTTGACAAGAAGTTGACGAGAAATACTGTGCGAAATTGCCAGGATCTAGTTGCTCTCGCAGTCGCGACTGTGATGGCTGGCACGGGAGATTTGGTTGTCTTCCGTCGACTCAGGTCAATGCATGGCCGTGATGACAATGAGACACCGTACGGCAGTCATCTTGCAGCTCATCTGGCGATCGGTGCTCTGTTCTTAGGCGGGGGAACCTTCACCTTTGGCACATCAAACTTGGCGATCGCTGCGTTGTTAGTAGCCTTCTACCCCATCTTTCCATCGTCGGTACAAGACAACAAATCTCATCTTCAAGCTTTCCGACATTTCTGGGTCATGGCTGCAGAGGCAAGATGTCTTGTCGCCAAGGACATTGATACTAATTTGCCAGTGCCGATCCCTATAACAATTTCGCTTCGAAATGGTACACAAACTCAGCGACATACGCCTTGTTTGCTGCCAGAGCTGGATCAGATTAGTACCGTTCGTACAACAAGCCCGGAGTATTGGAATCTGGTCCTTGATCTCGAGCACAACCAAACTCACATTGCCGCGTTCAAGGCTACTCAAACAATCTATGTGCGACGTCGGCCAGCTCATGATGCCAACACATCCGTCTTCCAAGCAACTTTGCAAGCTCTGAATGACGGTGCTGGCACATCGTCCAACTCACTCGAGTGGCTGTTCGAACTTCCTGCCTTCGCACGCTTGACCAAAGCAGAGCGGGCACTAGTCCTGCCGCCTGATCACGGTGGTGCGAGCGATATACATGCTAGTACCGACCAAACTGTTGTGGATTCAAGACTGGTGCTCGAGAACGCGACGCTCGACAGTGGAAAGAGAGATCGCTTGTTGGGTTTGAGGTTGCTGTTTGACTGGGCGGATCGGGCAACAAGTGATGGGAAAGACATGCAATGGATACGAAGAGAGGTGGTAGAGAGGTTGAAGGCCAGGGTGTGGATGATAGGTACAGAAGAGTAAACGCATTGTTACGGCGTGGATGAAGGGACGAAAGAGTAGGCGCATTGTCACGGTGTTATGAGCTGGATGTGGATAGCAAGGTGTTGTGCATTTTAGCGGTGAACGGAAAAAGGTGCATCTTGAGTGGACTCGCATATCATGGCTGCAACAGGAAATACCTCAAACCTTAATAAGATCCTACCTACTGCATGTTTCCACGTGCATGATGAAGGTGACCATCCACTCAGCCGAGAGAGAGGTGAAACGCGGACTGGTCCTCCGCCTCCACTGGCTCCACCTCGTCCCATACCTACCTAGGCATAAGTAGTAAAACATTCAAAACCAAGGCACCCCGCCCCTTCTTCTTCTTTCAACTTCACAACACACACAAGCTCACTCACTACCAAAATCCAACCAAAACCCACCAAATCAAATCAAATCCAACCTTCAAGGTACAATCCTCCCCTCCTACATCAACAGATCAGAACGTGAGCAGCACGCTAACAAACCCCGCAGATGCCTTCCGTCGTCGAGCAACAGATCCAGGCCCCCGAGCCCATGACCTCCAACATCTCCTCCATCGCAACCCAACAACCCGTAAGCCCCTTCCCTTTCCACAACATCAATTGAGCACATCACATCACCTTACATCACCATCATACCTTGAATTAGAGCAGAAGCTGACAACACCGCAACGCAGAAGCCAGCCCCAGCCATGACAACCGGCGACGAGGTCGGTCTCCGTGGCGGCGAGGAAGCAGGCTGCGAGTGCTGTGGCTGTGGATGCGGTGAGCAGTGTTGCTAAGCTTCTCGCTGTACTACATCACATTACAAATGGGAATGGAAGGGCACACAATGACAATGGAGCTGCGTTGTTTTCCGGTGTAGGTGGAGGGGAAGGGTAGCTGAATACGAATCAACGGCTTTGCACACACATACATCATATCTACGAGATTCTTTTGTGATTGTGATTGTGATTGCAATTGTGATTTTATTTCGATTTAGTAATGGGGAGAATGCTCGATCTTCAGGTACGAAGGAATGCCAAGTCACACGGCGCGCCGACCAAACCTCCACCGCGTCTGGGCAAAGCTTGTCAGGACCTCTCTCCAATTCATACCATTACATACCAACAACATCTTCCTCGTATCTGCCAGAGATAGGATTAGGTAGGTACTGCATCGCCCAAAAGCAACGCCGCTGCCAGCACAGCACAGCGAAGATAGCGAGGATAAATCCTTATCGAGCCAGCAAAGCGCGCAGGACGGGAGCGAGCGGTGTGTCAGCCAGCCAGGCAAACGACCGAGCTGAGCTGAGTGAGCTCCACTAACCTTATGGATCGATCCGATTTTTCAGCCAAGCCCGCGGGACGGCGGCGCATGATGTTTCGCCCTCTACCTTCCTATTCTTATCTTCTCGACTTTAGTTACTCAATGCTTCAAATCTGCGATTGAATAGCTGCTGGAGGGTTGGATTGTAGATTTGTGAAGTTGTATGGGATAGACCTGGATGCGTATCGCGATCGCGATTGCTGAAAGTGCGGAGACGGCGCTCCGATTCGAGGTTGTGATGTCATAAATCCCGCGGTTTCCCCTGGATGGGAAGCAGGGGTGGATCACGTGATGAGATGTAAAACTTGGGAGGTATTTTCTTTGCCAGGGGAGACCAAGGATGATAGGATTGCATATATTCCCTGATGTGCTTCTTTCTGGTGATTTCTCGAGGAAATATTTGGGAGTGGAAAAGTCACGTTCTACTCTAGAGAGAGCCTGCATGTGCGCTAAAATTGCAGTGCTACACCAACGAGGAAGTAGATGTTAGTTAGGGCCACCAAGCCAGATCCCCCTTATTCGAGACTCGATATCACCTCCACAATTAGCGAACATCTCACAAAATGAGCCCGTCTCCCATCAATCCGCCACTCAAGGCCGTCAATCCTTCAGCCTTCGTCTTATCGTCCCGAGCAGCTGATGAAAGATAGACTTGTATCACTGTGTGCAAGTACACCTGGTTGAATAAGTTGCCTTCTCAAAACGTGAAATTCGTTAAAGTACATGGCATTCGGAGCTACAGTCAAGCATTTCAGCAAGGCCATACGCAAGCTGACCTGCGGAAGGCAACACATCAACAAAGGGCAAGGATCAAGATTATCATCGCTCGCAGGCGAAAGAAGTGAAGACGATATGCTTGCTCTCAAGTCTGCCTGAACAATGAAGCTTGGTGAGCCCATCACGCAGCCCTCCGTTCCTTTTCTATACGCTAAGATTGAAGTGCAACCAGTCGGAGCACCCTCCATCGGACAACCCCCTTGATCGCAAAATATCAGGCAAGTCCAAGCCGCCGATAAAACGCCTCCATATGAGGCTTTCTTCCCAAAAACTCCGTCAGAGTAGCCATCTCATCCTGTCCACCACCTTTCTCAAGCACTAGATGCCTGTACCTCCTACCCTCAGCTCGATCCATAGGATCTTTCTCAAACACCGAGTGGAACATGTCGTCTGCGAAGACTTGAGAACTGGAATTGCAGGTGTCAGTGTAATATTCATGTAAATATTTCGAGAAAAATAATGGAAGAGGGAGAAAAGTGACTTACTATAAGTACCCATAATACCCCGCATCATACTCATTCATCGCGTGTCCGAAATCCGCCTGTCCAGCTCCCCACTCATAGCCTTCACTAAGCACCTCAGGACCATCCAGTTGCATGAGCTCTTTCCTCAGCTTGTTCCATTCAACCGTCATGTTCATATTCTCAATCGCTTCGTGGTTGGGAGGTTCATGGACCATCATGTCGAAGATACCCAAGTGAAGCATACGCAGATGAAACAATGCACCAAAAGAAAGATGTCTAGCTCCAAGGAGTGCCTCGATCTTCTGGTCAGGGATCTGTTCTGGAGGTTGCGGTTCTCCTTCCGCTTGTTCTTTCCACGCCTCAAAGTACTCGGGAGAAAGATAGGAGTAGTGCTTGCTCAGCGATTTCAAGGTCTTTGGTTGCCAGCACCAATTTTCCAGCATCTGACTTGGAGCTTCCCCGAAATCGATGACGGTCATTGTGCCGTGGAACCGTGCATATCTTGTTTTGGCGACGAGATCGTGGATGCCGTGTCCAAGTTCGTGGAAGAGGTACATTGTGACTTCGTAATGCCAGAGAAGACTAGGCTTCTTGGATGTAGGTCTGTCGAAACTGCATACCAAGGCTGTTGCTGGATAATGGCGTGTCTCATCATCTCGAGTGAAACCCTGTGTTGATTAGATGTGGCTCAGATGAGCGCATTTAACTTACTGGTTGCAAATTGTTATTAGAGAAACCTTGACTCTTTCCCTCTCGAGCAAAGAGGTCCAGATAGAGATAGCCAACGAAACCACCACCTTCCTCAACATCATCCCAAACAGCAAAGAGCTGGACATCGTCATGCCAGATAAGATCATTGCCTCTCCCAGACCGGGCTAACTCATCTCTCTCATTGCCAACAATCTCCTCGAAAGCGAGTCCAAAGAGACGCTCGAAGATCTCCAACATAGTTTTCGTAGTTGCTTCCAAAGAAAACCATTCTGAAATCTTCCTTCCATCGCTTTTATACTCCCCCTCCAGTATCTTCCCTCGATAGAATGATTCGTCCCACAGAAAGAAATGTCCATCAAACACTTCGCCCCTGGATTCGACATACTTCTTCTTGACCTGCTTCAGTTCCTCCAGCTCCATCTTACCTCCCTCTTTTAGTCTAGATCCCAGATCCGCCAAGAAAGAGTTCACAGTCTCCGGCGTCTTTGCCATCTTTGCCTCGAGCCTGAACGCTGCGTGACTAGAGTACCCAAGCAGCCGAGCCGCCTCATCACGCAACACCATTGTCTCGCTGAATATCTGGACATTTTCTGGATACTTATTAGCGTTAGTAATGAAAACACGCTTGCGAATCTCGCTATCTTTCGCATATCTCAATGCCTCGCCGACATGCGAATAGTCGAGCGGAAACCGAAGTTTGCCCTCATTCTCACCACTTCCTTTTCCAAGCTCAGCCAACACGTCCTCTGGGACTCCATCTAGTTCACTAGGATGCAGCCAAATGCAGCCACTGTCTTCATTTCGATTCTTCTGAAACTCCATCTTAAGCTCACTGATCCTTTCTCGAATCTCCTTGAAGCGCTCCCGTTGAGCTCCAGCCGGCAACCCCAGCCCATCTCGCATGAAGTCCTTATGATTTCTCTCTAGCAAGAGTCTCGACTCCGTGTCCAGATCTTCGTTTTTCTTTACGACAGCGTGAACGAGTTTGAACAGATCTTCACGCATCCCGACCGAGCTGTGGAAGCTGTTGAGCAGCTTCCGAGCTTCGCGTGAGGCATCTCTTAGCTGGGAGGAGGAGGATACATCTTTGTAGAAGCAAAGGATGGTTTCTTCGATTTGTCGAACGTTTTCTGCTTGGGCGAGGGGAAGGAGGACATTTGTGAAGGTTGCTGAGTCGATGTTGATGGTCTGCACTACTTGGTCGTGCACCTTGCGTGATGCTTCGATGAGATGCTTGGTATTGCTGACGATGGATTCTGGAGTGTGGTTGAAAAGTGGAGGTGCCTGAGGTGGGATGCGCATCTTTTTTATAAGTGAGTAAACTTGGGGTTTCCGAAAGGTTTTGGTGCTGCCCAGGGGAAGAAACGGTCTTGATGTAGCTTGTTTATCGATGATGAGATACTGGCTGCAGCCACGATTTTCGAGGCCATGACATCAAGAATATATAGTTGATCAATTTTGCGATGTTCATTTGTAAGTCCATAAATGTTGCTGCGGAGAGTTGGGCAACTCTAGCATGACACTTGCAGCGTTTGAGCCCCCCGCCCATCACTTTTGCCCTTCGCCCGTCCTCGCCCACCAACGCTCTGACTTCACAATCAGTTCCTTTTAGAAACGAGTCAGTAGCGTTGGTTCGTATCTTGTGAGGATGATGTTACGCAAGGAATGCTGACATTGGTCACATACAAGTGCCATTTCCCTACTCGCCCAAGGTTTACAGGGGTCACGGAATCGTTTTGTGTGAGTAGGCGATACGACGAGCAGAATCCTAATGGCTGATTAATACCAAACTTTCATTATTGCAGAGTGTTATTGGCGTCGACGGGAGCAAGAAGGTGACATTCGAGCCAGCCTCGGCCGTTGTAGTTTGGGGCGTGTTTCTTTCGTGCCCCGTGAAGTTCTCTAGGCGAGCAGTACATTGTTTCTAGATCTCCTTCTGGGGCCAGTTATATTTCCCAGTTGGCGTAACATGAATTTACAAACGATAGGTTGCTGGAGCATGTGGGTCTGTAGGAAGCTGAGATCTCTTGACAGGGAAGGTAAATGGTACAGCAAGTAGCAGGAGAACCTCTTCCTGCTTCAAATCCTACTCACCAAATCTAAGAGCCCCAGTAAACACTTGCTGCAAAAATCTGGGAATGTCGTCCGAGGTCCTGGCCTGCAAGCCCAAACTTGTTCTAGGATAAAGAGCGCGATGTTACGAGGCGGCCGACTTCTTTGGCTTCGCGGTCCCGAATGTTCCGATGTATCAAGTTGATTGATCGATTCTGACGAGATCGCGACTCAACTCTGCTATGTCGGGCAGTAATTCCTACAGAGTGCAATTTTCATGCTGAAAAATCGTGAAGGTTTTGTTCAACGCGTAGTGGGTCCAATAACTTGTCAGCGAAACAACTCCCGCTCACGAAATCGCCCAAGTCAACCATCTTACCAATGATCCGGAAAGATACTCATGATTTGGTATGAAACCATTGACGATAGCGGTCTAAGTTATTTAAATCCATGAAAGCCATCCTTTCATCCAGTCCATTCCGCCTCAATCAGCCACATCTTCGAATTTGGCGCTGGAGCTGCACTCAAAAATTTGTACCTCGAATCCGCCTTCTTGAACAATTGCTCCCACTCACTAACCCCTCTCTCATGCCCGCTCATACACGCCAGCATCTAACACCCGTCAGCACAAACTTCTCAAGAGTTTTGCAATATGAACTCACAATCGCATCCAAGCCCCTGACCGCCCTCTCATTCCTCCACCTAATCTTCCCTGGCTCAGGTAAAATCTCATCATTAATCAAAATCCTGGCTCCTTTCTTCAATGCCGGAATCGCAGCTCTCAGAGTCTCGGTTGCTTTATCGTCATATTGATTGTGAAACACGAATCGATAGAAGTACACATCTGCTTCATGGACCGGCTGAGGCGTGAAATAGTCGTGCTGCATCCACTCGATATTCGTTCCCGGGTAGTCTACTTTGATATCTTCCACCATCCGTATATCTTGCACGATGAGTTTGAGATCCGGGAATGCTTTTGAAATCGCTGCACTTGCGAAGCCGTTTGCTCCTCCGACCTAATTTTCACTTCAATACAGGTCCTGTACAGTCTGACGAGCAAGAAGGACGAAAACTCACGTCAACCACAGTCCCTTTCCCAAGCTTCCCCCATGGGTATCCCTCCACCAGACTCGTCACCTCGTACCCCTCACCCGAGCTGAAAAATTGCATCGCACGCCCAAAGTTCACCGTCCTTACTGGATCCTTTGCCAGATCTTCATATACTGCAAGCTCTCCAGGTTTACCAAGAGCAATCGAGTAGCCCGTTTCTCTCGGATTCGTCGAGTCAGGCCATTGTTTTAACGCATCCATAGTATGCGCCAGACTTTTGAATGCAACTTCTGTATGAAGATCGACGAACGCGGCGAGGTATTCATTCTCGACCAGCAATTTCGACGTTGGTGTATGTGCAACCTTTCCATCTTTCTCATAAAACAGTCGACTCGTCATAGCATGGCGAAGTGTTCTCCGAAGTATAGATTCAGATACACCTGTAGCTTTGGCGAGCTCCTCATACGAGATCTCGCCATCGGCAGGAACAAGTTTTGCCACACCCCATCGATTGACTGCAGCGACTGGAAGCACGTGTACAGCCTACAAGACCATGAGATTTATTGCAATGAAGTGTGAGGTTATACTCACCGACCATGCTAGCTCCCGAAGGAATTCAACATCACCGACTAAAGCTGCATTGAGCTCGGGGAGCAGGTCAATCAGATCGAGCCTCGCCTTTTTCTCCTCTTCAGAGGACGCTGCGAGACTTTGAGGCTTCGCCAAGGCCTCGCGGACTGCTGCCGCGAGCGAAACTAGACTGTTTGCAGCCATGGGGTTGGACGATAAAAACGGAGTTGTTGGAAGGAAGTGAGGGGGAATTCCAGATGGAGATGTCGTGCAATGGAAGGGTTCTACGTAGTGGGGGCATAATGAACCCCGCTATCTACTCGAGGCCATCATCCAGCTTCGGAGAAATTGCCGATCCCTATTATCCCCTTGCGTTTGCATTGGATGCCCCTGAGAATGGCCCGGTTGAACGATTCTCAATAGCGTGCTGCAGGCTAATTGCAGAAGTAATGGTGACCGCCAATGATGACATAGTCCCCCTGTGCCACATGCAGTGGTGTGCTTACTCCCGCCCCTAAACCACAAAGTAAGCCCCCCACTTCGCCAGAGTCTCGACCGTACTTCAAGTGGGCGTTCGCATACTGACTGCAACGCTGCGCGTCATCCTAGACATCACTCTTGGTCACATATCACAATGTCAACCCCAGCAGAAGCCACAAACCCCCGCAGTGCCACAACAAGCCCACGAAGCCCAAGATCGCCTCAGAACGCCCCAGGAACGACCGTTGCACAAGTCATTCAGCCGGAAAACGAGCCCGTGGAGGCCGATGACGATCAAGACAGCACCTATGGGAGTGAAGCCTCAAGCTCATATTCAGCATCTGTGACTTCAAGTATCCGCAATAACATCCATGAGAATGGACTGAGATACCATGCTTTTAAACAGGATGCGTACTACCCTTTCCCGAATGACGAGAACGAGCAGAACCGAGACGATATCAAACATGCTATGACTGTGATGTTATGCGGGGGAAAGCTCCACTATGCACCTATTGGAGATCATCCGCAGTCAATCCTGGATTTAGGCACGTGGCATCCAAGGTTGGGAGATGCAAGCTAACAGAGATCGGCAGGCACGGGAACTGGTATCTGGGCAATTGAAAGTCAGCACAATTGCTGTCTTATGAAGCATTGAATACTTACATTTGAAAGTGGCCGATAAGTACCCAAGTGCTGCTGTGGAAGGCCTCGATCTGAGTGCCATTCAACCCACCTATGTACCTCCAAACCTCAAGGTCATCATCGATGATATTGAAGAAGAATGGGTATATCGACCAAATTCCTACGATTACATCCACTGCCGGCATGTAGCTCAAACCATCAAAAACAAACCTCAACTATTACAGCGTGCTCTTCGGTAAGTTTCTGCTTCATAATTCCTAGATACTTGGCTGATGCGCTCCAAGAACTCTAAAACCCGGAGGCTATTTCGAATTCCAAGAAATCCTCTACTACCCCCAATGTGACGACGGTACCATGACCGATCCATACCCAGTAAAAGACTGGGTCGACGAGCTGAACAAAGGGATCGCCAAGCTCGGCGGTGATAACTTCGGAGCATCAAAACTCGCTGGTCAGATGCGAGATGCCGGATTTATAAACGTTGAAGAAATCGTCCTGAAGCTTCCTTTAGGTATCTGGCCGAAGGACAAGCTGCTCAAGCGAGCGGGTCTATATTGGCGAGTAGCGATCAGTGATGGATTGAGAAATATCTGCTCTCGAGTGTTTACAAGAGGTTTGGGTTGGACTATGGAGGCGATCGATGTGTACCTTGTTGACGTGAGGAAGAGTTTACATGATGCGTCGAAGCATGTGTACTTTCCGCTGTATATCGTTATTGGACAGAAGCCCGAGGAGGATTGAAGAAAGGAGGCGTGGCGATATAGCTCTCATGATATTTTAAGGGAAATGGGATAACCAAAAATAGGATACGGATGTATGAAGGTGGAGAGTCTAAACTCGCATTCACTGAAAAAAGTTATTGATGTTTTGTGGAGCAACTCCATTCGAATATTTCGGCAATTCAGTATCTGTGAGACGCAGACTGATGATGATTATCATAATCATTATTCTCTTCTCGGTTGTGCTAATATTTTTCATCAGACAAACTACCAGCCTGAACATCGAGACTTTCCACCATTTCCATATGTTCAAGCCCGCCCTGCACTATCACAACATTGTCGTTTCGTGCGAGTACTACATTTCGCTTTGAAATTGCACACTTGAGGTCCCTCGTCCCGCAGAGCCAATCGTAAGGCACAAAAAAATGCCTGACATATGATACAGATCTGCCTCCTAAGTCACCTAGATCTGCGGAGCAGACCCAAGAATGCGTGTCGAGGAAAATGAGCTTGTTCGGGTCACGGATGCCAATGACGTGAACGATACAGTGCGCGAGAGAGCTGATAAGTGGACTTGAGATTGGCGAGACAATAACTTCCTCTTTAATGGTGACGAAATCATTAACTTCCTTCTTAGCATTGGCTGATTCGTTAGTATCGTTAGTCAGGCACACTCCAGAGGTGCTTAGAGAAGCTGCATCAAGGATCTGTAATCCTCGAGTATCGGATGAGCCACCTTGCTCTGACAGTTCCAACAGAATCAGCTGCTTGTGATTCCACTTGTATGGAGTAACAGTTTTCAGCTGCAATTTCTTGATTTCTGAATCGAAATGCACGTATGCTACTTCCGACCAATCACTCCAAGCACAGATTCGAGCTGCCGAACCATCCAGGCAGATCATATGCAGCGCGGACTGCGGATGCTGAATCCACTTCCGTATCATTGGTTTTGAGTATGTTCGGACAAACTGCTGCTGACCATCGATGCTCCAAAGGTGGTCTGATTCTCGGGTTGACAAGATGAATTTGCTGGCAGTTTCGTTTATCAAGACTTGAATTATGGATCTCCCACAGTCCAGACGAGACTGAAATTTCAGCTCCTCAGCGATCCAACCCGCTTTCGCAGTCTTCGTCATCTTCCACGCGAAGATTCCGTTCGAGGCGTCGATACTCATCAAGGTATTATCTTGGGGCCCCCAGGCGAGGATGCGAACGAGAGATTTGTGACGATAAAGCATCCGAAGTTGAGATCCTGTCTTTGAGTTATACGCGTAAACCGAACCATCTTCTTTACCACAAACCAATACTTCTTCCATTGGGCGTACCAACATGACACTGATTTTGACTTTTGTTTCCTGCGAAACTGCATCGTATACGGATACTGATGTACCTTCGCTGCTATCATCGCGAACCAGATCCCTAAGGAGGAGAGCAGGTTCCCAGATATTGCATTGCGAACCTCTGATATCTGCAAAATGGTGGTCGTCTCTACTGAAAGCTATTTGTTTGATATGGAGCTCTGAGGACTTGATCCGGTAACGCAACGTCAATGTATCAAAGTCGTATATTTGGACAATTCCAGATCCTGCCCCTCCCGCAAGTAGGCGTCCGTTTGGGCTCGCAGCCAGCGTGTGGCAGTTTGCGCGGAGGCTCTCTATTTCCCGGTCCGCAAAAGGGTCCAAGAGAGCCAGCTCGCCATCAAGATAAGACACAGCAAGGAGTCCGAGGTCGATATGCGGGTTGAAAACGAGATCCGACACAGCGTGGGTAGTGGTTTCCCCACTAGATAGTTTTTTGCCGCAGGTACCATAATACGAATCGGTCGCCATATTCCAGAGAAGAATCGGCTGACCAACGTAGGCAATCGCCAGCATCTTGTGGGTTACGGAAATCGATATGGCACGAGGTGTGCATTGTAATGGTGTGGATCGGTTTTCGTCAGAATCGTTCCACGGCCGATCCGGCTTCTGAGCCCCGTCGTTGTTCAGATCCCATGACGCCAAATAGTTCTTCTGGGATGCGGCTATGAGGGTATGCCCGAAAAACAGCAAAGAAATGCACCTTTGGGGAGCTTTGAAATCATGGATAATTTGTGCCGTTCGTACGTTCCAAACGAGTATAGTCTTAAAGCCACAAGATGCCATCAGATCTGACTTGTCCTTGAAGCTCAGAAATCTCACCGCCTCGCCATGTTTCAGAATCTTATATTCTTGAAAAGATGTCGCATGATATAGTGAAATTGCCCCAGTCGTTAGACCGACAGCGAAGAATTCGTCTCCGTGGCAAACGGCACTTGTCTGGCCTTGCGGGAAGTCCATACAAGCTATTCGATCGTCCCAGCTAGCGTTTGAGTGCCCCAGAACCGAGATCCGTCGTCCTGATCTTGCGACGTTGTATACCGTAGACTCGGTTGGGCAGAAAGGGAGGACGATCGAGTAGATTGCAGAGGGCGACTTGGTGATGGCATCGCCAAACTTTGCCACAACGCGGATGAGATCTGTGGCCCAGCCTCGAATGAGCGGCAGTTCCTTCCCAAGTGGAGATCTTTCAGCTGCTGCTGCCTTATGATAAGATCGAAGATGATCTGCCATGCGGATCAATGCGAGGAGGCCTTGCGTTCTTGCAACGACTTCTATCCACGAGAGCACGTTCACTGAGAGGAACTCGTAGAGGAGGAGCATGACATCGTTTGCAAGAGGATCCGCCTTACTCAAATGATATGAGAATGCCTCACAGGCATACACAGAAAACCCTGCTCGGTTTCGTGCATCGGTCGCTGCAGAAACTCGCCTACCGCTTCGGAGGGGTCTCATTGCATCGCCTGTGAGATATGTGAGGCAGGTTCTTGCAATCCGTGTGTGCGCATCTCGCGTTTTGACAGCTAGGTCGGATTGAAATTCGTCATTGAGCAAAAACTCCCTAGCTGTCTCGTGCACCATCTGAACCTTTCCAGATTTGTCAACAATCACCAGCTGACCACAGAAGGCCGCAACGGCCTCTTCAATTTGGGAAAAAGTTTCATTGATGTCCAACTTAAGAGCATCTTGTAGTTCACCCGTTGTTAATGGTCGTGTTGCACATGTTGTCCATGTTAATATAGCATGGGCGACTGTCTTCTCATGGGTGGCTTGAGCCATGGTTTCAAGCGTGCTCTGGTACCAGGCTCCCATCCCCTGGGGCACATTTTCGAGCGCTTTGTCGAGTTCCTCCTCGCTGCAAGGAGCTTTCGAGAACTTTTCAAGGACTAAGGCTGTCCATAAGATGCAACCGTTAGATTTCTCTAATATTCTTTTCGCTAGGACGGCCCGGTCGTCGTCATTTTTCCCAGCAAGAAAGTTAGACTTCGCCTTCACAAGACGCTCAATGTCAGGAAGCGTATCTGTCGTTGATAGTCTTTCGGTTTGAAACCGCTTGGGACCAAGCGCGATAAAGCTCTTTTCCAACAAAGTCGATTCTCGGCTCATGATCAGAATCCGCAATGGTATTGACCCATCAAGCTTGCCTAGTACTAAATCGAAAAAGCGAGGCCAACCTACACATTCGTCAAGACCATCAACAATCCAGTAATGGTTGGAAAAGCCCGTCTGAAAGATTCCAGACATGAACAGCTTCTGCCATATGGTGCGCACATTGTCTTTGTCGAAATTCATTTCACCTTCCTGCATTTCCAGAAGAGCTTGTCGAACCTGGGTACTGGTACATGCCATTTGAAAGGCCATGGATCGAAGGAACGCACCGAGTCGAGCTTCAGACCCGTCTGCTTGCTTGAAGAAGAAGTAGCTACAGTCGGCCTTGTTCTCTCGAAGATGGTCAATGACATAGCCTGCCAGAATAGACTTTCCAGCTCCTGGTTTACCGGTGACCCAGAGCACGGGTGGAGATTCCGAGGCAAACTCCTTCCACTCACGGAAGGTCTTTTTTTCTGCGAACCATTTGCAAGTTCCAGGGAGGCGAGCATCTTCAGCGGCAGCAAGATCGTTTTCTGACTTTCCTGACATGCCAAAGTACTTTCTCAAGCCTTCAACTTGACAGCGCCATAATTTCTTCTTCGTCTTGTCCACTGTGATCTCGTCAGTAAGCTTCTGGGCGAAAAGTACAGTATGTCATACCGATCTTGATGGTGGATGCTAGCGTGTCCCGAACAACGAGATAGTTCGGGTCTGATGTTCTCTTGAATTTGCAAATTGATCGATGGTCTGCATTCATCGGTGTCTGCTTTTCGCCTGGGTAGTTTAGAATTGCCGAATCTGGGCCAACAATCATTTTGCTAAAGATTCCCATTCTGAGCTTTTGCGTTTCGTAGAAAGACAACAGTGTCAGACTCGCCGAGTGATGTCGGAAATCGTCGTTGATAGACTGTATAGCAGGTGAGTGTTGTCTGAGGTCCATGACATATGCGCGATTCGAATACGAGGCTCGAAGAACTCTGCTCAAGAGTTTGGCTGAGGAGCTCCCTTGGTGTGGAGTGGCAAGAAAATAAATAGTGTGAATTCGATTCGCTAACATCTGATATATCGGGTCCTGCCTTGCTAGCAGATACATCTTCTTGATGACGAGACCTCCCATGCTATGCCCTATGAGCACAATTGGGGTATGAGCATCGCTCAAACCTGGCACCGTGCTCATTGAACTCAGCAAAAGCTTGCCAAACTGGTGGATGTCCAAGCAGTTGTCTTTCCCCATGAAATAATTCGAATCGTATCCAAAGCTGTAAACTCGCACATTCTTGAAGGCAGGGTCTCGTGGAAGCCATTCTTGCGGCCAATAGTGTTTGATCGATTTCGTCTTACTCCATGTCTTTCTAGAACCGCCACCAAGGCCGTGTACGAAGACGAAGTCGACAAGGGTTTCAGAAGGAGAGTACAAAAGATTGAGCCCCAAGGCACCTGTGGTGTTCTCTGAACCATAATCGGAGGCAGGGAAAAGACTGCAAAACTATCAAAGATTCAGTAAGGGCCTGAAATAACGATCATATCTCTCACAATATTCGGTCCCATCACGTATCGAAGGGTGCGTGGCAGAATACAAATTTCATATTATCGAGCACACTGAATTGTAAATTTTTGATTTTACCTTTGGTGAGTATTCTGATTTGTTGCATCCTCCACGACGGCAGCCTCCTGTGAAGCACAGTGAGACCCAATCTGATCTTTTTGAGGTGCAAGTACGCGGCGGGTTCCCAAGAGCGTCATGCTAAATGAGGAGGGACATAATCGAAAGTCAACGAGATTTTGAGGGTGAAAGTGTGAAATTGTCTGCCATTATGGTAGTCGCGAGAGTTGCTGGTTGTGGTGTTGAGTGTCTAAAGGTAGGTTGATGAGAGATGTTTCATCGTCATGGCCAAATTTCCAACCCGATGGTTGACAATTGTTGACCTTGCCCATGCAATGCAGCCCCACGGCCGCACCCCACGTCTTGTGGATCGTCCGATTCATTTCCGAGAGAGTATTGGCTAACATCAAGACAGGTTTAGTGTGCTGGTCTCCCACCGCGGAACCTCACCCGGAAGACTCTAGAGAACAAGCAACCGAAACCTTCAAATATAATTGACAGGGGGGCTGTAATAGGCTGGCGGTTGGTGCTGTTGTACCTTCGTAGTCACGAATACTGGAAGGGAAGTGGGCAACTTCTCAAAGAGGTACT
Source organism: Hyaloscypha variabilis F (assembly GCA_002865655.1). Classification (NCBI taxonomy): domain Eukaryota; kingdom Fungi; phylum Ascomycota; class Leotiomycetes; order Helotiales; family Hyaloscyphaceae; genus Hyaloscypha; species Hyaloscypha variabilis. The sequence continues at coordinate 1,025,955 of KZ613943.1, read as the reverse complement.
CTCGATATACAGGGTGAGCCCGTTTTCGATCCGAGGAAGGTTGGAATCTCAGCGCCAACCCCCCCTGTGATGCTCAGCGAAGCGCCGTCCACCCCCCTGCTGAAACAACAAGCGCCCGTGGCCGCGGCCGCGGACGCCTGAATCCTACTTATCTAATCCCTCTTACAAGACCGCACTACATTCCTGACTTTTCCAATCATTTCGACCTACTTGCAGCCGACCTTAACTGACTGTCGATGATGGCGTCCAACCAATCTCATCCGTTAATTCCAGCGGGCGATCACAAAGCGTTCATGGAATATGCCCTGGAGCAGGCGCGTCATTCCCCACCGGCACCCACCAAGTTTTGTGTAGGAGCAGTCCTGGTCGATGCGGATAAAAACGAGATTTTGTCGACAGGATGGTCCTTAGAGCTGCCCGACAACAATCCGGCGGATCCGGGGAAGACCCATGCAGAGCAGTGTTGCTTCATCAAAGTAGCTCAGAAGCATGGCCTCCCGGAGGAGCGTCTTTGCGAAGTCCTGCCCAAGAACACGGTCCTCTATACAACCATGGAACCGTGCAACAAGAGGCTGAGTGGGAACAAACCATGTGTGGATAGGATACTGAGGCTTAAAGAGTGCATCAGAGTCGTGTACATTGGAATCAAGGAGCCTGACAACTTCATTGACCAGAGCATACTGGTTGTAGGAAGGAAAAGACTAGTGGACGCAGGTGTGGAGGTCATATTTATCGAGGGAATGGAAGACCAGATTCTAAAGGTCTCGATGGCGGGGCATTAAGCCGAAGTCAAGAACCATGTCAGACGCGTGGTCGCAGGAGTTCAATCGCGGGGCTTGACTCAAAAGTGGTCTGAGAAGGCATAGCCGTAGATAGATTATGTCGACGTATTGCATCATCAACAAGAATTCTGAGCCTTAGGATCTCGATTGGTACTCTTCCAAACGAAACAAACCGCACTGGGGAAGTTCTGAAGGTTAGCTTTGGGCCTCTGGCTGTTACACAGGGCGCTAAACGCGCGCTCCTAAGCTGACAATCGATGGGGGGGGGTTCAGCGTCTTCAGGGATCCATTCTACGGCACGGTCCGATGAGAGCTAACCGCCAACCCCACGTTCCCTTTGCCTGACCCACCTTCTTGGTTCTTCTTCCCAAAAAGATCCATCAGAACCGAGGAGCTTCGTGGAAAGTTTCAACTGCGCACGAATTAAAACTTCAACCTAATGAATTACAATGGCGCTGAAGGGTTGGAATTCGGTGGAGGAAGTGCCAGCATTGACCCGAGTGTCCGTGCTAGTAGGTCGCCCTTCGCTCGTCGCCAATGTAGATGCTAATATGTCAGAACTTCCACCAGGGTGCCGAGTGGTATCCACCGAGCGCCATGGGGTCAGCTTCTGGGCAAATACCGGCCGCATCGATACTGTTCTCGCTGATGGGACCCCAAAAGCCTTTTTCATCAAAGTCGTGTCGAAAGACGTGGGCAAAAACATGGTGCAAGGAGAATTCGAGTCTATGAAGGCAATTCACGCCATCTCACCAGACTTCGTATCCAAGCCAATTGCCTGGGGGACATATGAAACGGTCCAGGACACACACTTCTTCCTATGCGAGTTCCGAGACATGATGGAAGACATGCCTGAGCCGCACAAGTTCACCTCCTGCCTCGCGGACCTGCACCAGAACAGCAAATCCCCAAACGGGAAATTTGGATTCCATGTAGCAACTTATGGTGGTAACCTGCCTCAGATGAATGACTGGGAAGACAGCTGGGAGACATTCTTTGCGAAGAGCATGAGGTTGGCTCTGGATCTTGAAATTGGAGCAAAGGGACATGATCCGGAGTTTGATGTGCTCGTCCCAACCATTTTTAATAAAGTAATTCCTCGCCTTCTTCGTCCGCTTGAGAGCGAGGGTCGTTCCGTCAAGCCATCGCTGGTTCACGGGGATCTTTGGTATGCGAACTCTGGTATCGATGTAGACACAAATGCCTCTCTCATCTTCGACGCCTGCTCCTTCTACGGTCACAACGAGTGTAAGTACGATAATCAATCACCATTCCAGATATCCAATTGGCTGACATGTGATTCTTCATAAGACGAGTTCGGTCAGTGGATGCCAGTCTGCAACAGATTTGGTGCCGAATACCTGTCTGCGTACCACACTTACGTGCAGATATCACCGCCCGAAGAGGATTATAATGGCCGCCTTGATCTTTATAAGCTGTAAATGTGTGAAATTCAGCGAATTTTTCACCGACTAACACCAATCAAGAAGATTCAACACTCACGTATCCGCTTTATTCGTCGAAAACTTGACACTAAGAGAACAGTATGGTCCTCCTCCATTCCCTGAGAAATCTGCCGCTACTGATACATCGTGATAGGATGCTAGGAGATATGCGAGACTTGGTCGAGCGATATGGCTGAAAAAGGAGTACTTGCGTGTGGGGCATCAGCACAGAGCGCCGCTGGCCTTCAAAGAGAGGGGTGCGGGTTCGCATAATTTTATGCACAACGCTTCAAAAGCTCTCTGCTAAAACTTCATGGACACTCAAAGCAAGACAGAGAAGCGAGATAGACAGGGATTCAATATTAAGATGACTGCTCTGAATGCATCATCGATGTATGGGAATATTAGAAATTTAAAGTGTTTTCCAGAGAGAGAAATGTCTTCACCATACGTTACGTGCAGTAGACATATTCGTTCCCAGCTTTTTGCTCCATCGACGAATCGCAGCCAACGAATATCAATTTCATCATAGCTTTCATGTAAAGTTCGAACCACTCCCATCCTCTGGTACTTTGCTAAGAAGTTACCAATTCGTACTTGAAGGTATCTTTGGCATGTCTCCCTTACTGCCTCGGCATTAATATTTTGTGTGGAATGTTGACGGAAAATAGCTCTACCAAAGTTCCCACGATCACCAACGTCGTCTTCTTGCACACCCTGTAACATCCAATGAACGGGATTGTGGTCCGGAGGAGGGGAGGATTCGGAAGAAGATCCATTGTTCTTTCTGCGGTACGTGCAATGATCAGGCCAATCTTGAGCTCAACCGCCGCCTTAAAAGGGGGCCCAACCTGACGGGCGGTGGAGTGCTCACTGCATTCAGGAGGGCACGAAGACTTCTAAAACGATTATAAACAACTCGCGGAGAAGTATCTGAGGTGTACTCGCCTAAAGCTATCTTTGCTGATATTTGAAGGTGGAGGAAAGCAAAGAGAGAGGTGCGGTGCTCAAGAAGTTGCTCAGCTACGAAGGTAGATCTAGCACTTAGGCGGACTTGTATCCTATTGAAGTAGATCCAACCAGTAATTCGCAACTCAAAACATTAAAAATAGGCTTTCACGACTGCAAGCAAACGAGGCAAAAGATAACGCCAAATACTGCCATGATCCAACAATCTTGCCGAAGTCTAGGGGAATTGCAATCACTGAGTGAGTATCAGCACGAGATAGAAATTTGAAAAGAAGCATATATAATATATCTCATTCTTGATCTTGAAATCCTCCTTTGTCACTTAAACGCCGAAACCGTGAGCCTTGAATAGAGCACTCGTACCTTCGCGATAAGAAGATGAGGAGCCGATTGCAAAAATTTAGAAGCCAGTTAGCCGAGATGAGGTGGCTGTTTCTCAACGGGTCTCCAAATACGCGGTGGTATTCTTGGCCTTACAGGCAGGCGTGACTCTTTCTCGATCCGAGAAAGAGCTTGAAATGTCAGCAAACATAACTCAGCCTGCTCCACGGTCTTGAAGGTCAACTCCAGGGAAGCTGGAAGTGTCCAGACTTCATCCTCGGCGCGTTGGTAGTACATTATGAGACTGCTGTAGTTTGCCTTCTTTGTTCCCGACTTGCTCTCCACGATGCTGGCAAAATCTCGGAAGTTTCCAGATTGTCCACCTCTGTCCCACCTCACTAGCCATTTCATCTCTACCCTACTACCGGTCGACTCTCGTAGCATTATCACTGCGGGATATCCTTCGGCCCAGACCTCGATGCCTTTCAAGAGCGAAGGATGAATGAAAGACTTAAGACGGAAGGGTGGCAAATTTTGGCCATGACGGGTATTGCGTTCCGCCTCGAGATTCACCTGCCTCGGGGTCGTACACTCAGGTCTGATAAATAGCAATGATTCCTCTTTGTTCAAGAGCTTTAGAGAGTGCAATCGAATAATTTGCGTGAGCCCATTCTCGAGAAGTGTGGCAAAGCCAGTAGCGTTTGGATAGACCAGCTCATCGAGGACATCGCCCCACGTCCAAAGTCTGGCATCAGCGAATTCCGTGATGAGGAACTCATTGAAATCTCCAATTTGATCCAGTCTTCGAGTGAAATTCCAGTCTCGTAACCCTTCCATTGCTCCTGTATCGAATATGGAATGAGATATCGAGAAAGCGAAAGTCTGATGTTCTAGTGCTTCGACCTTGATTTCACAATCGAACAAGTAATGGGCGAGGAAGATACTGCAAAGTTCTCGAGCTTTTTCGTAGAACATTGAAACCTCGAGATGATCTTGAGAAGTAAAGTAGTGACCAAGACCGCCATCTAAGTAGCACTGAGCTGCTTCGAGGAGGCTGAGGGATAATTTCAGATCAGTGACCGTGCCGTTAAAGTGTAGTGGTTTCAGGTGATTGCGAGTAATACGTATGAGATCAAAAAAGTGCGATGTGGCTGACACGATAGCAATATCAGACTCCCCTTGTGAACTCGTCTGGTTGCAATCTCTGGTGTGCCACTTCCACAAACGTGCCAGAACCAGCCCGTTCATGAAAGAGTGTAGTGTATCAATCTCAAGAAGGGGCGAGTCTCTTTCTGCAAAATTGATATCCGACGCCGAGATGATGGATCCGGAGTCCTCGATCTCAGGGCTTCTGGTTTCATGTTCATTTGCTGAAGGCTGTCCTTTCATGGTAGCTTCGATGCTGAGAGAGGTCGTTTCCGGTAAGCTCAGAACATCATTCGTCGAGCCAAAATGGGAAACGGTAGAAGAAACCGAGTTTAGTTCAACTGATCCATATGAGCTGTCTTCCGAAAAGACTAAATCTTGGTATTCAGGGCGCGGTCCTGTTGCATACCGCTGTGTATAAAATCTCGCATTTTCACAATATTCATCGTAGTCCTCGAGATACTTCTGAGCAATCTCAGGGACCAATGGATCGTCCACGTCGGGCGATGCCAAGAGCCCACAGAGTGCAGTAAGGAGGGCTCCCAAGGACCATCGAGCATCATCCGATTTTGGCGGATACCACAGGGCTTTGGCGTCTCTGACTGGTGATTTTGAAATGCCAGCAGACAGAACAGCATTCCATTTCTCTTTGTAATCAGCGCAAATGTGACCTTGTGGCGATATATTCGGATGGTAGATTTTGGTGTGAAATCTCATCAATGGGGGGCCGAACGGGTCAATCTCAGACAACTTCACCGTGATGAAAAACACCCCACCTTCATATGGGGTCTCTGGTGGACCTTCAATACTAGCTAAGATCTTAGCTAGGTTGTCGTCCAACGGCACCGCGCTCACAAATGGGACCTTGCCAGCTCTGATATTGCGGAGCTCGAAGAACATGCGCTTAGCCGCGGAAGATTGGCTGTTTGCCTGACCTAGCATTCGAATGGAGTTAGCAAGCCAGTAGTTTTCGTCCTGACTCTTGATTGGGGCCAATCGTTCGCCGTAATGGGCATCTCCTGCCGCAAAGCTCAATGGCCGTCTTGGCTTCGCTTTGTTGAGAAGATCGCTCAGCAGACGTCGGTGTTGAGGAAGTCCTTGAGTTGATAAAGAGTCTAGAGCGACTGTAGTTCCTGAATCGATGAACGAGGGCTTCATAGTACTTTCAGCGTGTTCCTCACTTCCGACCAAAATAAAACTGCAATCCTTCTGTGTCTGGACACACCTAGAACAAGGTCCATCTTCGGCTGTAGGCACGCACTTGTAGTGTTCTTCCAGACATTGCTGACAAGAAGCTCGTGGCTTGTGCACGCCTTTGGGACGACTGTGCAACGTGGATGACCTACGGCCGAAAGCTTGAAGGCTCGACTTCACAGAGCTTGGCTATGCTCTAGGTATATGGTGACTGCTTTCGAGACTGCCTGCATTTCTTGATGGCCCGCTCCTCGCAGTGACGAACGAATCTGTTGATGCAGGAAATTGAAAGCTGGAATTGACAGTTTGCGTATCGATCAACGACTCAGCAACAGAGATCAAGCGCTGGCTCGCGGCATCTGAAACTTCGTGCTGTGATGAGCCATGTCGAGACGAGGCATCCCGGAGTAATTTGAGGCTCTGGGTGTCGGAAATGCTTTCAATTTCTTGCCAGAGGCGTTCGTGCTGTTCTCGAAGAAGTCCCAGTGACCTTGTGATGCTCTCCAGACCGTCAACGAAATCCTTTAGTCGGTTGAGCATGCCTTCGAACTTCTCCGCATCGTGTATTGCCCATCGTGTGACCTTCCAAGCCGAAGTCTCTTTCTGATGTTTCCTAATACGGGACTTGAATCTCTCGAATGACCCTTTGAATATGTCAAGCCCTTTCGAATTCGACACTTCAGAGCCTTGCGGGATATTTGAAGACAGTCCATATCTCTCGTCGACCTTGCCAGCCTCCTCAAGCAAAGACTTGATATTGTTCAGTATTCTTTCCACACCAGGCCTGATGTCGGGTCGATCGAGGTTCTTGTCATATCGTAGACTGTGTCCACCTGGGTTAGGCACCAAGCCCACAGACTCGCCCCATAACCCGAATCGAGCTCGCTGCAAGGAGAACTGCACAAGTCAGCACAATTCTTATACAGAGGACAAGGTCCACTTACCAGAGCACAAAGCTGCTCGTAGTCCTCACTGAAGTTCTTTCCAGCAACTACAATGTCGAAACACTCGATGCAAGTCGTGAACAAGGCTGCGACGCTGATCGCACTCAGCGCTAAGCTAGCGATGCCTTCAGCAGCGCCAGACATCACCGCCAACAGCGTCAAACATCACTCAACTCCATGTACCAAGCTCCTGATGCCGATCACCAGAAGAGGTTTGATAACGTTGCATCTCAAGCCCTGACGCAGGAGCTTTTCGTCTCAACAATCGACGAGGCTCTGGGGGCGGGAGACAACTCCCCCAAATCGAGGCTGTGCTCCCACAGCCCCACCCCTATCATCCCTTCCTCCCTCTCCATCATTGGCTCCAGAACGCCACATCCGCGTGCTGCTGCAGTGTCGTCCGATGCTCGGTTCGACATGCTGGGAAGAGAAGCGTTTCACGTTTCGCTCGGGACATTGTCAGATGTTTCTAGACGCTGTGTTTCGAGTTGAAGGGGTGTTTCCCTTCCTGAAAAGGAATTGACGAATCTGTGCACACATTAGCCGGGATGCATCAGAAACGCTCCTGGCTTTTTTATGTGGCCCAAAATCAAATCTGGGCAGCTGGGGCAAGATCTGATACACATGCGGCAACAACGCTCGGCGCATGAGGAAGTGACAGGAGGCTTTGATGAGATGAACTTTGGAACGCGTGATGGGAAATTCCCAGAAGGAGATGGATGATCGTCAAGCTATTTATAGTTTGGTTCAAAGCTTATACACTTGGTGTTTGGAACCTGGCGCCGATCCCAAATTATCTATTACCCCGGAATTGGATATCGAAGGCCCCATATTCCGTCCCGTTGTGTGCATGTGCACATTGTGGCTATACCGTCACATCGCGGCAAGTCAGATTACCACCCCAGTTCCTTTCATGCCATAGATTTCTCCCAAAAATCGTGAGGTTGATGCTCGTCGAGAGGGTAGAGACTCTAAGCCAAATTGGAAATGACTTGAGCCGTAGCCGTGCTCCTCCCAATCTGAATTGCTCTCTTGAAAAAAATGATAACAAAAACCCTTGGCCTCGAGCGCCGCCTCAATTCTGCCCGGTCCCGTAAATGCTGAAAATCCGATTGTGCAGCGATCGAGTTTGTGCATTGCTTGCCGAGCCCCCTTGAATTGACCCTGAAGCCGACCGACCGTCTAAGTTGTAGCAACCGAATTAATCTATCTTTCATCCTGAACTCATTGGCCGTACACCAGTGCTTCGTCCATATTGTTGCTCCCATTGACTGACGGCGTATGGCGGTGGCGCTGGTGTCCCTGACGGTGGAGACACCGGCGACAATGTCGAATCGTCTCTGCTCACAGCCCAACCCAGACTGAGTGGTCCCCTCGGCATTTCGCCCGCATTATCCCACGTCCATGGCTCCCATCCATCGTGAGGGATACTGTCCACCGTCATCATAGCCGCATGCAGCGCCTCCAGCTCCCGTACTCGTTGGGGGTCCTCCCCACGTCTATCCTCATGCTCAATTGAGAGGATCGAAGGTGCGCGAAAACCTGGCGATTGAGGCTGATACCAAGGGTCTGTTGACCATGGTAGATCATCCTCTCCAAGGCGAAACCGAGAAGGTAGTGGAGGAAGAGGTCTTTCTGTTCCTGGAGTTGGCAAGCTGTGTGTATGCGCGAGACCAGGAATGGGATCCCGTGGATATATGGGACCGATCGGACTGACGGGGGTGGTCGGTTGAAGTCTATCAGATAAAGCTGGTGGAGCTGAGCTGCCTCTCTCATGTTGTTCTCTCGTCCTGACTGTTAATCGTCGCTCTCTGTGCTGTTGATGATGATGCCGTGAGTGGCGGACCGTGTACTGTCCGTTCGCCGGCATCATGGATTCATGTTGTGGTTGCGAATATAATAATCGCCATTGTTCCTCCTGCTCTTGAAGATACAGCCTTTCTCGCATGCTCCTCGTTGTATAGTTGATTGATGCCGTGTGAGCTCTGTCCTCCTTCGAACATGCCACCCCGACTTGGACGTTCACGAAGATCCCTGGGGGGAAGCGAGACGACGTCCGGCGGGGATACTGATGCCCAGTCGCCATCATCAACCAATTGTTCATTTGCAGTTCTAGCTGGATACTGCAGCGTGGAGTTAGAGAGAATTCAATGTTGTTGAGCCGCGAGATAAGGTACTGAAATCGTGAGGGGAAGGAAGAAGGTTTATGATGTACCACGATGCCAAGGTCACACGGCACAGTTAACCCGCACTACGGGTCCCGGGAGGGCAAAGATGCGCTGACAGAGGAGCAAAATGAAACCCTCCCACAGCATTGGGACCTTCCAAGCTCCAACAAGGGGTGACTTCGCCTCGAACGTCGGCTTAGGCTGGCTCGACACCGCTGTAACCAAGCGGTCGAGGGTGCAGACTGCAGTAGTAAGGTTAGACGAGAAGGATCGTGATCCTGGGGCTGTGCACCGCCTTTGCCACTGGCGCGCACGCAAACTCGAAATCTGCTGCCGCATTTCCGCCCAAGAGGAGATTATCTCAATACGGCTTCGGCGCGTCGGCGCCACTCTGCTTGTCTCCGTATCTTTCTGCAAATCACGAGCATGTGTTCTTGGCATCTTGGTGGAGAAGAAGTCGTGGACCTTGACCCCCATCCATATGGAGACAGCTCGACCGAAATGAGAGACATCCCACGATGCCACTTGCGGCCGCTCTGCTTGTTCTAGAACGCTTCCCTGGAGATCACTAGAATCTTTTTTTAACTGCACGGAGCCAGGATGACCATTTGCTGATCCCGCTCTCCAGTTTCATGGCTTTGTGCGCCTCGTGCTCGATCATCCAAAAAAAACACAAGCCACAGGTCATTATTACTGTACCAAATTCCGCAGAGAACCCCGAAGGAAACGCCGCATTCGCATCCTGAATCCGGCTAGAAGGATGATGGGAGGCGATGCGGACGGCGGAGCAAGGTGTGGCTGAGAGCAATATCTCACGATGAGAGGCCCGAGGAGCGACAGGCTCGGGAACAACAATTTCCCCCTTTTCTTCTTGAGTATGCCCGATTTGCCTCGCTGAAAGAGTGAGTGAGAGCAGAAATGAGCATATGTTTGTGTGGCTTGGCTTGCTTGGTATGGTCTCTTGCTGAGCCAAAACAATCGTATCCGTGCCTATCTGACTGTGCAAGAAGAATGGAATCGCCAAAGGCATTTTCACAATGTTTACGTGAAATTTTCACAGTCATTGCTTACAGCTCTAAAGTAGTTATTTCCGTCGCAGCCAATCTGCTTAGGTGCGTCGCACAGCATCGCATATGTTTTCTAGAGGGAAAAAAGGGGGAGCTGTCTGCCCACCAGCATTTCATGACGTAGGAAAATTCCCCACAGCTGCACAGAACCATATCATGATCAAGCAGCAGCTATTCTGATCTTCAAGGTGTTCTTGCTTCAGTTACTTCCCAGTCTCCTCGTGAATGAAGAAGTCGGAACTCCAGGATACCGGCAAACCCAGCTGGAACACGCAACACTTCGCGAGCAAACAGGAATAGTAAAATATAGTCAGGATATTCCATTGACCATAACTCCTATTATGGCTTCCCCATCAAAATAATGCCTAGTAGCGACAGCGTAGCAATCCTTCCATGATCGAAGTCTCGCACGCCTCGATCTTTGGGAACTTCGCATAAGGTCCCGCAGATCAGTGCCCAACGACATCCAACATTCGAAAGACACGATGATCCTAAAGAAACTGGCTTCTTGTAGGGTCTTTAAAGGTCACAAGGCCATCCTGGTGGGCATTCAAGCATGTCTTCATGCAAACAGATGAGCGAAGGATCAGGATGCATACCCAGCCACCAATCCCCGACTTGAGCCTCAGCAAATTTCAAAAGACCACCACGGCCACACGAGTCCACGAATCTAGAACTAGCACCACTTCAGCAAATCTTCGTTATCTTTCGGTCCTGCTTCCGAGACATTCGCCACCTTGATGTGGTGCTCAAAATATGTGAACACAACGGCATTGCTGTCAACACAACCAGCCAACGAACAACACATATCAAACTTTCAACGTATGGCTGGCACATCCTTTCCTTTCTTATCTGATCCTAGCTTAGTGCTGCTACACCACTCAACGCGCTTTTCAGACTTTGTAGTTCCAGCACGCTTGCCCCCAAAACAATTGAGTAGCTTCAACTTGAAGCACCCGGGATTCGACCGTCCTCGGGTCGATGACTCGACCCACGCTGATACTATTGGAGTCGAACTCTGCTCCACATTTGCACCTGATGGTGCTCTGTGCACTTTGCATAGCAACCCGCGAGCCGTGGAATGCAATTTCACCTTCAACTTTGAAGTGTCTTCAAGTCGTGAGAGACAGGAATGCGATCGCGTTTGATGTTCGGGTCTCAAGTCAAGACTTCATATTCACCCACCACATGGACTTCAACCCTGCTGATAATGTTGCTACCTAGCGATAGCCATAGCTAGAGTTAGAATATTGTCTTTCTATCTTGATTCTCTCTTTTCCTCTCAGAAATCTCCTTCACCGTGAAGAGATTGGTTTACGGTTTGCTGTCACCATCTGCCAATATCGAACAAGGAACACGCGGGCACGACATGGCCTCAAGTATACCATCAATAATTGCGCCATCATCGTCTACCAATATTTTGGTATTTGGAACATTCAAAGAGTGTGCCCTCACTCTAATCGCGCAATTACTGAACTCGTTCAATACTATCGTGTTGCTATCCACGCTTTCAAACTACCTGCGAACAACAAGAAAACCTACTCGCAGCTTACAATGTACAGAGCATAAGAAAAGACTCTACAGCTGTCATCTACACCCTCATTTAGATCCTCTCGACGCTTCACTTACTCCTCATCAACCCACTCAACCCACCCCTCCACCCCTTCTCCGCCACCCCAACCTGATCTCTCGAACCATCAACCTCCCCGGCAGTCACCACGACCCTCTCCCCATCATTCGTCTCCCAAAACCTCTCCCTCACCTCACTCCTCCCCCTCACCATCCCCCAGAGATCAAACGGATCCAGCACCGTCACCCACCATGCTCTGCTATCCTCATACCCCCTCCCCAGCACCTCCGTCCTCCCATCCTCGCCCAAATAAACCTTACAATCCCTCGGCAGATACCTCATCGGATGTCTGCAATTCAACAACAGCGAATTCGCAGCCATAAGACTCGCTTCGAAGACCCAGAAGAACCATTCGTACCTCATGATTGGCGAGATATCGGATGCTTTCAAGGTTGGGGAGGAGAAGTCGATGGATGAGGTGGTAAAGTATTCGACGGTGCGGTAGAGGGTGCGTGTTCCGATGAGGAAGGAGGAGATGTAGAGTGTTAGGAGGGCGGAGTGCAGGTTTTCGGGGAAAAGGTGCGCTTTCTTGCACCGAAGATGAAATGTTGTGGCGAGCAGGACGAAGCAGGCTAGGACACCGAGCTGGAGGCAGAGAGCGGCTTTTAAGAGCGCTTTGCCAGTGCTTTGTTGCGATGTGGAGAGTGAGCTATTGGCGACGTAGGCGGCGCCGTTGGCGTTTAGTGCTTCGATTATGGTGGAGAGGATGCCGAAGGTTGTGAGGACGCGGCCGGGGTGGATGGGGGAGTGGTAGGGGACGTAGTAGAGGATTCGGGAGAGGATGAGGTAGTTTGATAGTTCGTATAATGGCCTGGATGTGTTAATTGAAGACGTATAGGAGTGCGGGATGAAGCTCTTACGGTGCTGCATAGATGAAAACAAGACTGACGATGAAGACATCGATGTTACCGAAGTGAAAAGCTCCATATTCTCTGAAAGTATATCCAACGACGAAGATCAAAGCGGACCATGGTAGTATTCCTGTCACCTTCCAACATTTGTAATGCCTACTACTCATTAGCTCATGGTTGAGGATTTGGGAAGAGTAACTTACATGCATTGCCATGCATGGGTGACTCCTGAGACGAGGAATAGCAACGCCCAAACGACAGGTGCCACTTTGTTTGGAGCATAGAACCACAAGCTTCCGTTTACTAGTCGAGTCAGAGAACCTCAGGGGAGCCATGAATCAGTCATACCGTATTGTCCGTTCTCCATCCTCGATCTTGATCTTCAACGTGTCGAGCTGCAATAAGAGTCGTTTAGAGTTCAAGTGGTGTTGAGTTTATTATTTCTTTCGAAGCCAGAAACCACAATCAATAGAATTAAGTGAGAATTGACCCTGCAATGGAGGTGAAGACAAGTCAGGACTGCACCCACAGCAGGTCGATCTTGCTGTTTTATACATGAAAAACCTCCAGCATTTTCCGCAGCAATCGAGGCTGTGATTTCAGCCTCATCGAACCCATCGGACTTCATACGAAGTAGCATGTCGAAGCCTCACCAAAAATGTTGACCCGGTTCGGACCAGAATACGAAGTTCCCTGTCCCAACAATATTCTCCTATTGGCCGCCCCTTCCCAAGTCCTCGCCTCATCACGAATTGGCGTTAAGCACGTGACCGTTATCAAATGTCGAGGCTTATTGAATGTCGACCATAGGCAAACTTGCCGCCAGAAGCAAATTAATTCTTCTTGGCGGTATTTCCCATGATCTAAAACTCTCGGGTTCGCTTTAGGTTAGATTTTGAGATTACTCCCTGTGCTTCCCGTCTCTCTCAAATACACCAAGCTGGACTTCAGAGCCAGAGACTCAGCCTCATTGATCGCTTGCTCATTTGCACAGATTCAAAAGATGTACCAAATCTCTGATGTTAATTTGTAAGTATGTGCTTATTTCCAATCGTGCATCAGATGAGTTGAGATCGAGGGCAAAAAATTCCGTAAGACGGAAAGACATTGTCGCCGATTAACACTTCACAATGTTTATCATTGAGTTAGTAAGAGTATTCCTGTTAGCTTCTCTGCAAATAGCCCAGAGAATTTTGAGAGTTTAGTGCTCTTGATGAAAGCTTGTTCCTAGCATCTAAGGCTTGAGCGGAGGAGTAGTATTAGGTGGCACGTGACATGAAATCAGTGGTCAAGCCACGCCTTCTGAAAAATAGAAAAGAAAGGATCTAGCTTCTGTCAGCGATTACAGTGAGCCGATCTCTGTTCTTTCATTTGAGTTCGAGGCGGCGGCTTGTAACTTAGATGAAAAGGGGGCGGGGAGGTTGACTGTTTACTGTATTCGGCAAGATATAAGCGGGCATATTCAGGGGGTCATCAGGACGGGTTCACAAGACCAAATGTCGTCTGAACATTTCAATTGAGGGGTCATAACAAAATCACAAGCAACAAAAATGGAAGGCATTGGTTTTGTGAATGACAAATTTCTTCGTTCTATCATTCTATCTCGTTCCCCCAACGAAAAGGTTTAGTTATCAACATAACAATGCACCCCGGAATCAGCAATCGCTATGAGAAGCATCAGATCAACCGTGCCACTATTCCCCAATGTATCAACTGCACCATGCAGCCTCCAAACCCGTAAATCATTCCACCATAACTTAATACTCACGAATCTCCTGAGCCGGTTGCTCAATATGCGTAACCTCCGCACCCGACTTCGCGCGTCCATTCTCATCAAGTTCAATATGCGCATGATGAGGATCATCGACATTAAGCAGATCACCACCCTTCTCAATATGGTTCTGGCCACCGAAGAGAACATCGATCTCCTCCAAGGGAACCTTTTTGGTCTCGGGCACGAAGAACCAGACGAAGACGACGAGGAAGAGATTCGCGGTCATGAAGAAGAAGAATGATTTTCTATTTGCCGTTAGTCTTTGAATGAAATGGATTTTGGGGGGTATAGGGAGGGAGGGGGGACTCACAGCCCGCAGTTATTGTAGAAGGTCGGGAAAAACTGGTTGAAGATGACCTGGGCCACATTCTGCATCTGCGAGCACATGCCCACAGCCTGCGATCTTACGTTCATGGAGAAAATCTCCGCAGTCCAAATCCAGGTCGTCGCTCCCCAGGATGGCTTATAGAAGAAGATGAACAGGAAGAGCCCAAAGACGATAGCGATGCCGACTGGCTCTGACTTGCCGCCTTTGACTGTTGGGGTCTCTAGCCCGATGAGCGCGACCATAAGCATGCAGGCTGCCATGCCGATGCCACCGACGATGAACAGGAATCTTCGGCCAAATCTGTCGACGGTCCATACTGCGTTGAGGGTGAAGAGAATACCGAAAGTAGCATTCAATGCGTTGATGAGGTTGATGGTTTCAGCGTTGGTCCAGACCTTCTTGTAGATGGTTGACGAGTAAGAGTTCAAGGTACCTTGTCCAGTAAGCTGCTGGCCCATGTTGAGCACGAAAGCAATCAACAATCGCTTTCGGATAGATGGGTCCTTCCACAAGGCAAAGTAGCTGCCGGAAATAACCTCTTTCTCGTATACAATGGCCTCACGGATAGCCAGAAGCTCGTCCTGGACTTCTTGCTCGCTGTCACGGACTCGGCGTAGGGAAGCGGTGGCCTCATCTACCCTGTCTCCGTGCTGGATGTACCAACGGGGCGTCTCAGGGAGGAAGGGGAGCTGCAGGAGGATGATGATTGGGACCAAGATCTGGAACACGACGACCATCTTCCAGGACCATTCTCCGAGGGTTTTCGTGTGCTTGCCGCAGGCGTAGTTGACCCAGTAAGCAATGAATGAGCCGACCGAGTAGAAGAGCTGCCAAAATGCCATGACTTTGCCACGAATCTGGTAATCTCGGAGTCAGTTAAAGTTGACCACGACTCCTACTTGTGGTTCCCCGGGTGAGAGCTAGAGAAAGGATCTTTGAGACTCTTCATACCTCAGATGGTGTAATTTCTCCAATGTAGACCGGTCCGGCGGCTGAAAAAAATCAGTCAGTAAAAACGAGACGATGATCACGGGATCATTGGAACTCACTCAATGCAATGCCTTGGCCAATACCGATCAGAACACGCCCGAGGATGAAGACGCCAATCTTGTGTTTTGGAGCGAATGCCTGGACGAAAGACGCAATAATTGTAATGAAGCATCCGATTCCCATAGCCCATCGCCGACCAAGGCGATCAGCCTGTTGAGATGATCAGAATCCATTGAATGTTGACCGATATGGGGGAACTTACAGTTGGACCAGCAATGAACCATCCAGAAATGATAGCACCGATTGAATAAGTTGTGTTGACCAGGCCGAAGAGTTCTCCGGACTGTGGAGTTGGTTAGAATTATAGTGATTTCTAGGGATCTAGGTAGACATACCGGATTGTCAAACCATGCGAGCCATTGCGCGTTGTCCTGGACATTATTGAAGATCGCAGCATCAAAACCGTATAGAACCATGCATCCTGCCGCTACCATTGCAGCATACCTTTAAGTGGTCAGCGACGCAAGTACTTGAAGATAACTTGAACTCAGCTTACCAGTTGTAGTACAGCTTTCCCTTCTCCATAACCATCTTGGCGGTTGTGGGTTGTTTGCTTGCAGTAAATGCAGAAGAATGAATTGGATGAAAGGGAGCTCCTCAAAGAAAGTAGGATTCTAAATGAGAAGCCTGCGCAGAGACACGAAGGAAATGAAGCTCTGGAGAGCTCCATTTATTATTAAACCGAATGGGCACCAGCCCCATGAATTCTCCAGACCAGCATCCCCAGATCTGGAGAAGAGGCCCAATCAGGGCGGCGGATCTGATTCCCCGCGTGCGCGGCGTTCCTGGCGCGGAGAAACTTTGATTCCACGTATAGGGGGGCGAGACTCGGCCCCACCTGCAAGCGATCAGAAGAGAAGCCAATCATCATGGGCGCGGTGAAGGAAAGGGGAAACAGGACAAACCCTTCAAATTTTCAAACTCGGAAAACAGAACGAGCAGCTCGCTTGTTCTCCTTGGACATTGGTTCTCCTTGATGGACCAGCCGTCCGCCTGTCAAAGCGGGAGAAGGGCCCAGGTGAAGGTCTGGAAGCGAGAACTTTAAACCTGGTTGGTGGGTTTCTATGTTCCCGCGAGTTCCCCACCTTCCCGCTCGATGCCACACTGCTCCTATGAAACAGCGTATTCAGCAATCGATACTTGATTTCGTGCTGCTTCTGGGGAGATGTCGTTGAAATAGGTTAAATGAACCTTACCCGTCCCCTCTCGGATTAGCCTGAATATGTTCGGTCCCGACAAAGGTTGAAGATCCGCGCCATCGACGGTCACATTCTGATACCGAGGCGGAAGTGAGCATTATTTATTGGGCAAAGAGCGAGGCTGACATGCAGTCCAGCTGGGAAAGCCGCCTTATAGGCTGTTGCACGCTTGACACGTGCGCCTTTCACCCGAACGCGGTCTTGGGAAAGCCCACTTCCCAATACCACAGATTTCAGAGTCTGGGTGCTGATCACCAAGGTAGCTGTTGGTAGCAAATCATCTGAATATGGCTACGTATAGATACAAATCATATAAATCCACCTATCGATGACTGATTGATACTGAGCTTGAGAGCAGCGCTTGTAGCAGCCAGCGATCCGACAGGCTCGTATACGAACCCGCACCGCTCGCACCACCCGCTCTCGCTTTGCTCTTGGCGAAACACTTCACGGGAGCAGCTTCGAGCAGTGTCGAATCCCTGGGCGCTCAAAGTCAATTCAGCCCAAAAAGCACGGACAATTCCGCTGTGCTAGTAGTGAAGTACTTTGTGCCGGAAGCGTTCTCGACCTCTGTATGCCAGCCATTGCGGGGGCGGCCGCCCCAACAATGTCCTCGTTCTGGTGACTGGTAGCCTTGCAGCACTGGATTTCACCAGAGTTCCAGAACGAGGAGTTGAACCGCCTGGATCGAACACTCATGGATCCGAATGAGATCTCACGGCGGCGGGGAGGTTAAATGGAAAGAAACCAACACCACCTTTGCAAACAAGTACAAACATATACATGTCCGGCTCCTTCCTCAACGCAGCCAATAGAAACATTACACCCAAAATGATAAGAAAGTGCTATCTCGGACGCCCTTGGAACGCGTACCGCCGAAGTGTCTAACTCAACACCTACATGGATGCGAGTATCGCTTGCCAGGGGATAAGAGAAGTGGACGCAGGAGTTCACGGCTGATCAGGCGAGAGTCTACCGCACTCCGAAGGATGTCTTCATGACTCCAGATGGCGCGCAGCCGGATATCTCTTGGATTGATCCGGCTGCATGTACTTGATAATGCCCAGCCTTGCTAGCCCAATAATGTGAGCGTCTTTAGGGCCAGCCTTGGACAAAATCCAATCAGTTTTGATACATACTACGAGTGCGGGTCCTCTAGTGGATATGGGGTGAACTCGAACGGCTACCTGACTAGAAGCCGCCTGCATTGGAATACCACGAGGATTCAAGGGCTAAAAATATATTTAATAATGCTGAGGATGTTGGCTATTGCATATGATCTATGCCATAGATCATATGGCATGTAACACAGAGTAAGTCCTTGGAGGCTTAGCTGTCCACGATCCAAGAAAAAGACTCTAAGCTATCTTGCCATCCAATAGCGGGCAACACTCCACTTATAAGATCCTGCAAGAACATACAAGGGGGAGCAGAACTCATAGATGTAGGAGTTCCCCGCGAGTGAGTCCCCCTTGGTTTCTTTTTTCTATGATTAGGATCTCTAGGTCGAGAATTAAACCATAATATGATTGAATTGTTTCATAAAATCGCATTATTTGGATTAAAACCCGCTCAAATCCTGCAGTTCTTACTTAAACCTTAAGACGAGGCTCTGTGCTCCCACACCGGCAAATATGCAGCCATCCCCCACCCGCCCCCACAGAGCCTCAACCGTCGCCCGAGAGCACATGCACGCCTCCCGAATTAGGAAGTCAGGATACGAACGCCAAGACCATTGGCTTATAACTACACCTTTAGAGTTGCAGCGCATTTTCAAAAGCACCCAATGGATGTGTAACCTTTTTTATCCCAGTATTCGATATCGTGCAAGACTGCCATCGGTGTTCTAGAAACACACTTTTGAGGCTGAAGAGTTGCTTTGCATGCGAAGGATTCTCTACCAGAAGACTCACGATACACGATAGGCTTCAGGTTTGAGAGAAATAATGGAGAGGTCTCGTACGATGCGATTATGGTTCTACTGACTTTTGGTTCAGAGCCTTGCGATAAACACCAACGAAGACCAGATCATTTGGACTCCAAATTGTACCAAAAAACTCCTGCTATTGAACTCTTTTCGTCATAAGATCTTCAAAACTATTGCAATATGCGTAAGGCTCTGATTATCATCGCCTTACTGGTCAGCCTGGCTTCCGCTGGCTTCTATAGGTAAATCCTCGAATTTGGATAAGAAAATACTCTTGGTTTCGTCTCATTTCGAAAGTGCAAGACTAACTAACTTGTGGCATACAGTGATCTCCTCACGTCTATCTTCAAGTCAGGCAAACCAAGCGTTTCAACCTTCGTCCGCGGTATCCCCAAAGATCTCCTCGATGTCCTCGAGACCAACGAGCAGCAAGCGGGACAATTCGTCTGCGCCGTCCTCGACGGAGATGTCCCAAGCGCCTTCGAAAACCTCGCCGAAGAACTCGGTTCCGATGTCTGGGGCGAACTCACATCCGGCTTCGCAGACGTAACCTCCTTCATCGAATCCCTCCCCTCACTCGCGCCTGAAGTCCTCAACGACATCCTCACAGACGGCGAAGACGTCGTCTCCGTCGTCGAAGAGCTCTTCACAAACCCCGGCGCGGCTCTGACTATCATCGAAGGCGACGTCATGACCGTTGTCTCGGACGTCGAGTCCGTCGTCACCGGTGCCTGGAACGATTTCACCTGCTTCATCTGCGGCTGTTGCTCGAGTGCTGCTGCTGCCTCTGCTGCTGCAACCACCAGTCTCGATCCCGCAGCTTCCTTGGCACAATCTTGCAGTCAAATCAATGTTGCTGCTACTACGACGTACAGTCCTACGGATCTTGGGGCAGCGGGGAGTACGAGCACCGCTTATCCTTCTGCTCAGCCGACCAATGCGGCGTCTCCTACTTTCGCTGCTCAGACGACTACGCAAGAGCAAGCTGCGCCGACTGGCCAGCAGACGCCGGGCTCGGGAGGTGGAGGCGTTCCTCCGGTGGAGCGCTGGGGTATATCTTTCAAGCTTGGGTGGGGTTTCTCACTTGTTTCGTTGTTTGTATTGTTTTTCTTTAGGGGAAGATCTCGAGAAAGACTTGGACGGTGAGCTGAACCAAAACCAGTCGCTACTGTGTTGTGTGTTGATTTTCCTTTTCCTAATAACCTGCAAATTGAAGTCCACGGTCTCTTTAAACCGATATTTCCTTTCTTCCTATATTATCGAAAGAAAGATTAAGGACTTTCATTGCGAAAATAGGAATTAGTTCACCGTTGTCGGCTCTTGATTATTTTCGCAGAGTGGACTCTACGCTTTCTGGTTTGCAGAAATCAGAATCAGTTCGACGATCACTATTACAATCAAGTATAAGAAATCTTATTGTAGATGATGATGAGTTATCTCGTCCCATTAATTCCCGTTACTTAGCTACCCATGATCCCATCGAACTCATCAAAAAGGTAGATCAGCAACACTAGCTTCGCTTAACACATTGTGGCTTCAGGGGCAGTTCTCGCTTGTTTTTAGGGGCCCAGCGCCCCGCTAAAAAAAATTCTCACCCCACTAGAAAATCTCCGCTCCACCACACGCCAAAATTCAGCAAAAAGAAGAGTAAAAAACATACAACAGCAGGTATTCGCTGGTGGTCACCCACCCAACTACTAATCTGCCGATCTGAGGCTTATGTATGGCAGAGCGAACGGGATGCCCAGTTCTCCTCAGTCTGCGATGCGCGGGCCTCAGATTCTACAGCCCCGTGGTTGGGGTTGCCCGTGGTTGGGGTTGCCCGTGGGATTGCCCGTGTCTCGGAACCGGGAATTAGCATGCCGCTTTTTCGACGTTGCTCACCAATCGAGAACTCAGGATCTGGCACGTGGACTTGCAAAAGCTGCTGCCTAAATTGTGCCCCGTGCGAGACTTCCGAGATTTTAAGCACGTGCCTCGAGAAACCAAATCTCGGGGCCGAGAATAAAGATCGCGAAAATGGAAAGTTGACCGGACGTGCGATAACGGTTTTCACTGAGGTAGCCTTACGCAAGAGAATCGCTTGATCCCTCATATCTAGAAATGGATAGACCTACAAACATTGAAACTAGAGTGAAATCTTACCTGTCTTGTAGCCCCTCTAGTATCCTTTCCTATCTCCTTCGTCGTCCTGACTATCCGTAAGTCCACTGATTAGTTTCCCAGTTGCCGTTGCGATGCTTCACACATCCATCCAAGGTAAAGCTGGCTCGCTGAAAATCAGCCCCATCACCCTCCTTTAAAGTGACATACGTAGAAATAATAAATGCGCGCAACGGACAAGAATTCGCGGCATTGATTTTGCTGTCCGTGGTTAGTCGTATCCATTCTTTAAAATTCGCCAGAATTGGTACTAGAGGGAGAGGACGGACTTAATCGAGGCCACGTGGGGCTTGGCGGCCCAACACGATTTATTGCCTTGGCGCTTTATGGAGCACGTGACGACCTACCTTCACAGACAGAGAATCTGGGCCCGATATCCAGGATCAAGGATCCTGGATCTTGTGAGATTTAATCCGTTTCTATATTATGTCACTTGACTCCTGACCTGTTTTCTCGATTCCTAATTCCTAATTCCTGGTTTCTAGATCTTAAGAGTAAGACAAGGCGCGACATAGGTGCACCGGCGACATGCAACAAAATTAGTGGAAAAGCCTTTTAAAGGCGAACAGCGGCGTGCAGTAAAAATAAGAGGAGCGACCTGTAAAGATGATAGGATGATTGGACAGCTGTTGACAGGACCTTTAGTACCTCACAAGAAAACTCTAGCACCAACGCCTAAGCTATCCTAAAGGCGATATGGAGCACAACGTAGCAATTACTTGCTCGATAGAATATTTGCTTAATAACGTATCTCCCGTGAGAGACGCTATCCTTTATAATCTAGATGTAGCTGATGTATTATGTCTGATGTCCATGGGGCTACTAGATATCGACGGCGACGAGCTATACGCTCACACTAGCATACAAATATCTATTCCGGTCCTCTTCATGGTTACGCGAAGCTACTCTACTCGGCGTACAGATAATAGTAGTAGGTAAGGACATAGAAGTCTTTTACAAAGCGCTTTCTCAACTAGATTGTATAACACTAAGGAGGGGAGTATCCTTACTACTTCTACTATGCTCTCCTATGTTCCACGACGGAGGGGAAAGGGAAATAGAGGAGAGCATAAGGTCCTCATCGTGGAGGTGTATCGTAACTAGGGGTTATTCCCTACAAAACAACACGATCTGCGCTCCGGGCATAGGTGTCGTGATGGCTCATAGAGGAAGGGCAGTTGGACTGGACTGTGGGTGGAGAGATAGCATATTGACAGCTCGATGTCGACAAGGAGGTCGTGCCACAATATATTTCAACCTACACGGGGAAGGGGGCATTACTCGCAGCGCTCACTCAACAACAGGATACGGTAACCTCCATCGTGTGGTATCGACGTATGGAGAGCGAGGAATACATGCCGTAGACTATGAGGAGACAATACCCGGCGCAAGTGGGTTTAATTTCACAGTGCTGCCGTATAATGAAGTCGTTAGGGATAGGATATTGTGTACATCTGAAAGTGTGGCCCACGTGGATCGGTGTGATGCGGCGCAGCTCGACGCGCATGTTGAGGCTCATACGCACTACATGGGCAATCAAGTCCTTCTGCACAGGTCGACGGATTGATTGAGTCGATCAACTGAAGGGAGTGAAAGTAAGAAAAGATTTTAGGCAGCTTAGCATTTGAAATTCTGATTTCGTTCAAGATGCGAGCCTGGGCTTACTAAGTAACAAACGTTGAGGCTCTGTTTCACGTGTCGAGCCTTTGCAGGCTAGACCATATTTGGTTTCGCTTATAACAACCTCAACTTAAACTCGACTACTCCGTACTTCACAAAACGAATCTCTCCTGTAAATATTATATTATGCATATCACAACCTTTAAGCGCCTCGGACGTGGCTATATTCTCAGAGATGCTAATGACCCAATTCGAGACTTCGGCACGTACGAGCCTCAGATAGGGAAGCTGATCCAGGATGGTTATCGTATCATACTAGTCGGCAAGGACCATCTATGCTTATGGATAGGCTGGCGAATCCAGTGGAGTTCTGGAAAACGTATCAAGGCAGGGAGAGAATCCGAATCTGGGTTGCGGTAGTGTGACTGGCAGGTCGCCAGGGCGTCAGAAATGCATTAGTCTTTTGACTTTCCGCTCAGGTTTTCACCCCTGTTCGAGGAGTGGAACGAAATTCTAAGAGCGAATCGAGACCATTTTATGACTGGCATGCCCTCGAACTACTCGTGGAGTATACTTCCAACCTACACAATATCACGATACTAACTACATTCATGCCTCAACATACCATATTCGGATCAATGAGTACGAATCTTGTATCGGTTATGTCCTGGAAGTTCAATTCATATGAATTCGATGGCCTGACAAGACTACGACTAAATCTCGACAGTGACTGGGAAAACACACTAAGTCCCTGTCAGAGGTTAGGTGGAGATTTGCGGCATCTTTGGAACAGGGAACGCAGTAGCTGCCACAGTCTTCACTAGTCTCAACGACGACCCTTCACGTGGGCATTACAACTAAAGAAGGTATTCCGTTTCAGAAACCGAACGAGGTCGTATTTGAAGACTATGTCATTATCCAGATTATAGATGAAGCTGGAGCGCCAGGTCCTGACCCTGAGCTTGCCAATCGTACCCCCGCCGCGTGGTCGAGACGGCAGAGTTCGATCACTGAGAGCAATGCCCGAGCGCGGTGGTCATTGGGTGCCCACATTACTGCAGTCATTATGCGCCAGGCCTTTGTGTCGAATCCCGATTGTAGGAGCGTGAAGCAAATTGTCTGTCCGGGGCGCACTTGATCGCTCAGGCCTGTCGCCCGTTCGGACCATCCTACATCATTCACTTGTTGTGTGATGGTCCGCTCCCAGAAGTAGGGCCGCAGCAGCCGCTATAGTCAGCATCAACCACGAACCCTCACACGCGGTGGCCATTACGACCGGGACGTTGTGTTCGAGGACAGCATTGTTGTACTCGATGTAGACGCACCGTCGCGTTACAACCCTCGAGGGGAGAGTTCACTGCGAAGATGGAATAGTACCCCGAAAGCATGGCGCGATGGTCGCAGCTTACCTTCGCGACGACCCACCGTCATCAGCACGAGGGCAGCTCCTGCCTGAGACCGGGATCGTCCGAGCCTTGAGCGGTTCAGAAGGACCATCGGATCGGCGAAGCTGGTGGCTATTCTTGGCGACGTCGTCCATGCATCATCACATGCTTGTGCGACTGTAGATATTATTGGATATTCGTCTGCATGTTCATCACCAACATTACGCCTCGCTGCGAGGGATTCCTCCTTGATTGCTGCATTCGTACACCGAGGGAAGCGCCGAGCTGAATCATGCGACGGTCAGATCGAAGATAAAAGGCAGGAGAAGGCCACCCACCCACTTCCACTCTTCACATCTTTTCCTCCCTCTCAAGGCTCACTTTCAAGACCTACTTTCATCACCCCATTGCAAAGGAACATCTACAATCGAAACATGCCTCAGCTTCGATCAACAACACGCAACCCCGCTCGAGCACAGAATTCTCAGCAGAAAACGACATCCAAACGAAATAAGTCCAATGCGAGCAAAAAGTCAAACTTGGTCAGCAACGCCCCCTCTCGCGGAGTCCCCGCCGTCGACTTCAATCTGGGACATCCAGGAGGCAGCACTGCCACCGAGGAGCCTGTGATCGACGATGGAGCCGCCGCCCAGGCTGCTCTGCATGAAGAGCTCGGAGGAAGCAGGGCCCACGATTCTGCGCTGGCCAATGTGGGAGCAGGCAACACTGCCGCCGAAGATCCTATGACCTTGGACACAGGAGATGATTCGCCTGCCATTTCCTGTGACGAGGATACTGCTATGACGGAGCCTGCAGGAGCCGACTCGACCAACACCACCGACGGGGCTGTCATCCAGGCCGTGATGGAACCTGCAGCTGACTCCCACACCCACACCTCCGAGGTGGTCACTGCCACCCAGGCTGTGACGGAACCTGCAGGAGCTGGCTCGACCAACATCAACGACGACGGGACTGCCACTCAGGCCGTGATGGAACCTGCAGCTGACTCTCACACCGAGGCCGTCACTGCCACCCATATTGTGATGGAACCTGGAGCCGACTCGACCAGTACCACCGACGACGGGACTGCCGACCAAGCTGTGACGAAGCATGCAGGAGCTGAATCCAACACCACGGGCTCTCCCAACGAGCCCGTCGCTCATACGATCACTCCCCCAACAGACGAGACGACTGCGACTGCGACCGAGGGATCTGGACCTGACGCGATGGTCACTTCCGCTAGCGGGAATGCCAATGCCGCCTCCACTGGCACCCGGACACTCCTGACAGGACGAATTCATTCGGCGGATCTGCCCGCTTCTCATGAGGCATCCTCCCCGGATAGAAGCGACCGTTCTTCACCTGGCTCCACCTCCCAGATCGGCACGCCGGATTTGGCGAACGCAGATGAGAGGCCCCCTCAGGAAAATGGTGTAGCCATCGATCTCACACATCTTGGCGACGACGATGCCGCGGGCAGCAGATCTGACCGTGAAAGCAAAATTTTAGGTGCTCGGACACAAGCACGAGATTGTCATGTTGCCGTGATGGTGGAAGCACTCGAGGAGATGGTCGAGCAGGTTTTCTATCGCGATGGCAGTGGTATTGAGAATGATGACTTTCGCATGATGGATTTTATTGAGATGGAGAAAGACGCTACAGACATGACGATCAAGGGTCTTGAAGTGATGCTTGAGGATGCCAAAAGGTATAGGAGGCGTTTGAATAGGGCCAGGATTTGATTAATGTTTTTTTATTTCCTATCGAGTAATACATGTTTTCCTCTCATAATTCTCCTCAACCATCTTTTGCCATCATATGCTGCCAGCCTTTTTAGCCTCACGATCAATAACAAGGTTAAACACAACACGTGAGGTGTCATTATGTATCCAATTAAGAAAATTGTTGATCCTAATAAGTATATCATCATATTGTAGGTTCTCCTGCCCTTGCAAGAGGTCAGACGGGACACTACAGCACCCTATATCATATAACTGCATTGGATTGGAATGAACGTTAATGTACCGAGTGGTGATTTCTCGTGGGACATAGTTGACGTATCGGATGTTGAACAGTTCACTGTGAACTTTGTGATTTGTAGATAAGTCCAAGGCGTTGCTCGGTTTGATATCTACCACTGCGCACAGAGCATGGCCGTGCCCCGTTGAAGTACTTGAAGAAAGTGGATTCCAGTAAGTGGCCAGTAGTTTGAGTTGTGAAGTTTCAGGACTAGTACGGCCCTGTGTCAAGTCCATCCAGAGATTATTGCTCCTTAAATCTCTAGCGTAAACCATCTCAGCCTGTAACTGTTCAAATGTCGACAGAAAGAGGCCATGGTCTCTATCTTGGGAAGGCTTGGAGGCACTCGTAGTGATGACCACCGGCTCTCCGCTTCGAGTTGCGACAGCTACCCAAACCACGTATTTTCTGCTGCCTCCAAATCTCTTCCAATACTCTATCGGATTCTTGATTTGTTCCATCCACATGCCCAAATCCTTACCTACCAAAGTTACTGTACATCCTTCTTTCAATCTCTTTCTTAGTGGCGTCTCCAGGTCGCCCATATCGCGTAATATATTCAAGTATTTCTGTTTCTCTGTCCGAGGTAAAGTGAAGTTACATGATGTAATGAATATCGCAACTTGTGTTGCAGTTAAGTGTTCAAGGATACAAGACCGAAGTACATAGTTATTCATCAAATATTGTAACTTTGAGGGGTCCATAACTTGACCCTCTAAGAATCCCCCACAGTTGCTACTCTTATACTATTCAGGTCTTTGCTTCTACCCAGACCGAGTTTGTAGGACCCCTTTCTTAGAACCGAGATCTAAGCGAAGTAAAAGGGGTATCTGATCTTAAAGTACGAAAACCCAGAATCAGATGGGGAGATAATCTGCTAGTAGATAGTGATTGTAGCTACTAGTTGTCTGTCAAGCATCATGAGCGCGTTCGGTGTCAAAACAGGGGGTTTAGCATATCACTTGATATAAGAATGAAAAATTGTTGATTGGTAGTTTAAGTAAATTGGTTCGTGTAGAAAGCAGCACTACGCGGTAGATCAAACTTCATGTCTATCTAGAACATTTACAAACAGGAACACAAGATTCAGATTGGCGAGTATCTAGGAATAAAGTAAGTCTTCGATGACAACCCCGCTGACATCCATGGCATATGGTACGTTTCTCCGCCTCTGACTTCATCTCTCATCACGGTAATGGAAACCGTATCCTCCGAAACCCCATCTTCTTCCTCTGAGCTGATCACGAGCGTGGCCCTAGAGGCAGGGTCACTCATCAGAAGACATCGGTATAACGACGACGGTGGTGATTGAACCCCATTCGACGCCTGCAGCTCGCCGCTCGGCAGCTCTATCCAGCCCATATTCTTTATGATTTCCACAGCAGCATCATGTAATGCTTTAGAATACTGATCCGGATAATTCAAATGCTCTTTGAAGTCGATGAATAGACACCCCTCGTCCGAAATGCGTCTCGGATTCCAAGGCAAATTTAAGCCCTTTTCAGCGCCAGTCGCGTTGGAATATTCGATCTTCTCAAAGCCTCTCGCTACGTACTTTGCAACGCAGCCTGGAGCCTTTGCTCTCTTACGCGGATTTGAATGCTCGGAAAGTTCCCAGGCCATCATCTCATTCCGAGAACTGGTCTTGTGGTACATTGAGACTGCACAATAACCCGAAATAAAGCATTGAACAATGCTCGAATGAAACTCCACGATCGTTTTGAACGCCCCTATTTGGTGTCTACTATACCACATAAGCTGGACGCTGTGCCCGCGCAGAGTTCCGCGTAGTATTAGAAAGCATCCGGCATAATGTTCTTCTATATCGGGATCTACGTGAGTATATTCCCACTCAGCACCCATTTCCTGTAGCGCCATACTAAACATAGCGGCAGGAGCTGTACCGCCAGTGCAGTAGAAGTCCCAATCCGAGCTATTAGTGGATGCTGAAGGATAGAAGAAGGCGCTTGCTCTAGAACCGGATAGGATAACGTTCCATTTCCGCATTATAAATAAAAGTGCATTTGGATCCTGAACTAGATTCCTAAGGTAGGGCCGTGGGTCGTACCTGTGGTAGGTCGCCTGATCAATTGTAAGTGCGCCTGTAAGATCACATAGATATTGGAGGTCATCAGCGGCCGTGTACATGGCTATGTTCGCTGCAATCTCGCGAGGCACCCGGAGGGGGCGTCTTGCGACCCTGGTAGATGTAGTGCGTTCATTAATCGGCTCACCCTCTATTCGAGAACCGCTTCCTGATGCAGATGAAGCCATTGGTCGTGTCTGTCTAGACATTGCGCGGGAACTACTTGCTAAAGTAGATGAAGCCATTGGTCGTATCGGTCTCAAGGATATGGCGCCTTCCCTAACTTCACCCTCTATTCGAGAACCACTTGCTGAAGTAGATGAAGCCATTAATCGTGTCGGTATAGCGTGTCTTGATGTCATTGATCGTGTCTGTCTCGAGGATATAGCGCGTTCATTACCCTCTAGTTGAGAACTACTTCCTGAACTAG